>CAMAPE010000031.1:5000-1205000 GCA_945859875.1 Cuscuta europaea | reverse complement strand
AAAAGGGTGATTCTGCGATCCCCGGAAGTGAATGCTCTACAAGCACTGTAAGTACCTCTAATCACTCTCACACTATACAAACTCAGTCCTTACACAATAAGGACAACCTCATTAAAGAACTGCAGGAGAGATTAGACAATAATTACAGGGTACTGAAACAGAACCTTGACCAAAAATCTTCCTTAAACGTTCAACTTGAAAATGCCAAAGATCAAATCAAAAGGGTATCCTCAGACTTTGAAAGCTGTGAACTTAAAATAGCTGACCTGACTAAGAAACTGCAAGACAGTGAAGTTGAGAAAAACACAGCTAAAGCTGACTGTGAATTTTTAAGAAATAAAATAGCAGCCTTTTAAGCAAAGTAAAGGAACTTGAGGATGTATGTGTCAGAAGAGGTCAAACCGAACATACAGTTTTTCTAAATCGTATAAGCGACGTTCAGCATTACAACCCAAAAGCTGGTCTTGGACTGCCGAACCCGCGTCATTTAAAGAAAGTTGACTGCCGCCAGTTGTATGATGCAACTTACTTAACTCTAGACATTGATAAGAAAATGAAATTTGGGAGTGAAGAAGAAACCACTAAAGAAGAAGAAGAGAAAAGGAGTAATCCTAAAATTGAAACCTCTCTTGACTATACTCCTCTGGTTGAGAAAGCTCTTTCTAAAGAAAAGGTAATCTACAACGAGGAGGGGTTTGATGTTTTTAATGTCCCAAAAGGGGTTCCTTATTACGAAAGCCCAATGGGTCCCACTCCCAAAACTGGAATATTTAAGTCCAGACAGGACAAATGCATCTCTCCATTGGTCCAAAAATATGCAGATCTTCAGAAAACCCTTGACAATGAGAGAGAGCGTTTTGAAACTGAAAAGAAAAGTTCTGAAAGCAATTGGCAAGAACTATTAAGCAAATTTGATGAATTGAGTGAAAAATATCATTCTGTTTTAAAAACTGCTCAAACCTCTTCTGATAAAACTAAATCTTCTGAAAAATATGACACTCATCACTCTTCTCATTTTGTCACAGGACAAGAAGTGAAAAGAAGAGGAGAAGAGAAGAAAGAGTGGGAGATGAAAAGAAAGGAAATAGCTGCTGGCAAGAAGAAAGTTTTTGAGAATAAACCTGGTCCTAGATCCAGCTCCATTTTGTACTCTAAAACTAAGACTAAACCTGTCCATGTAAACTCAGTTTCTAGTAGTTCAGTCTTGAGTCCCAAGCTGAAAAATTCTGTGACATCTTTTGAACATGGCTCTTTGTATAATTCTACTATTGCTTATGGTTATTCTGTTCCAGACCCCCAAAATTATGAATGTGATGTGAATGCTGTTAAATCAAAGCCTTTTAGAAAGCTCAAACCTGAAAGAGAAACCAAGAAAGGAACTTCTAAGGGAACGTTTTGTATTCCTGATATGAAATATTCTCTCAGAGTTCATTCAAGGAAACATCTTAATCGGCTTTCGAAAGAGGAGATTTTCAAAACTAAACTGAAGAAACAACCGTTCAATCACAAAGCACCTGTCTACTCTCCTCCTAAACCTAAAATGGAAAGGTGGGTTCCCAAGATAAGACCCACACAAACTAAAACAGAAAGGTGGGTCCCCAAGATGAGACCTACCAAACCTGAATCTGAAAGGTGGGTCCCCAAGATGAGACCTACCAAACCTGAAACTGAAAGGTGGGTCCACAGACGAAGACCCATCCAACCTGAAACTGAAAGGTGGGTCCCTAAGATGAGACCTACCAGACCTGAAACTGAAAGGTGGGTCCGCAGACGTAGACCCATTCAAACTGAAACTGAAAGGTGGGTCCCCAATCTCAGACCCACCAGAACTAAAAGAGAAACTGCTAAGTGGGCTCCAAAAATCAGACCCACTGCAAAAGCAAATCTGGCTATCGGAAAGCCCACAAGAGATAGATCTTTTGTTGAAAGAGCTGCTGACCTTGGATCACAGCTCAAAGCAAAACTTGAAAGGATGTTTTTCAATGATGAGGAAGGACCCATTCCAAGATGGGTACCTGAACCTGTTTAATTGTTTTGCAGGACGGTCATGTGTGGCACTTGGATTCTGGATGCTCAACCCACATGACCGGAGTAAAATACCTACTGAGCAACTATACCACCTGCTATGGAGGCAATGTTAGATTCGGGAACGACGCCTCATCTCCTATTCTTGGATATGGGGATGTCATCTGTGCCAGCGTCACCATCAAGGACGTTTCATTTGTCAAAGGGCTCAAGCACAATCTTCTGAGCATAGGACAATTTTGTGACAGTGGGATGGAAGTGAGGTTCTTTGCCAAACAATGCTGTGTTCTAGACAGCGAAGGGAACTCATTATTAACGTGTTACAGGACCTCAAACATGTACACTATTGATCTGAAAAGCGTTCAATCCACCACTTCCATCTGTCTGCTGTCCAAAGCTTCAACAGAACAAAACAACCTCTGGCACAGACGGCTTTCCCATCTTTATTTCAAGAATTTGTCCATCCTGTCATCGAAGAAACTTGTGAAGGGGATTCCTCCGTTGAAATCTTCCACAGAGAATCATTGTAGTGCCTGCAAAATGGGCAAAATGACGAGAAGCTCCCACAAGTCAAAGCCTGTCCCATCATCTACCCTACCGCTGCAACTGATACACATGGATCTGTGTGGACCTATGAGAGTCCAAAGCATCAACGGCCGCAAATATACACTGGTGATCGTTGATGACTTCTCTCGGTACACATGGACAAAATTTCTTCGTAAAAAGGACGAGGCAGCAGAAATCATTATGACCTTTGTCAGAACAGTCCAGGAACTGCTGCAGCAAAGTGTTCGAATCATCAGAACTGACAACGGTACCGAGTTCAAGAATTACACTCTCACTGGATTCTATGAATCTCTCGATATCACACAGCAATTCGCAGCAGCCAAAACCCCCCAACAGAATGGAGTGGTTGAAAGAAAGAACAGGACCCTTGTCGAAGCGGCACGCACCATGCTCATCCAGTCAAGATTGCCACACTTTATGTGGGCAGAGGCCATTAATACGGCATGCTACACCCAAAACAGAACATCTATACACAAACGCTTCGACAAGACCCCATATGAAATCCTTTTCAACCGAACTCCGGATATCTCATTCTTTAAGATATTTGGCTGCAAGTGCTTCGTACTAAATGACAGAACTGATAGAGGTAAGCTAGACGCAAAAGCCCAAGAAGGGGTGTTCATTGGCTACTCCCAGCAGTCCAAAGCTTACCGAGTCTATCTTAGAGACAAACGAACGGTCATTGAGAGTGTGAATGTGACATTCTATGAGATGGCTGACTTCGCAACGGAACACTTACAAGCTGACCCGTCACTTACTGCACCAGTGGACTCTGACACTGTTGAACAAAACCCTGTACCTGAAGGTGTGATTCTCAATTCTCTCTTTCAGAACTTCTACGAGAATTCACAACCTTCATCTTCTCCATGCACACCAGCTTCATCGTCAAATATTCCACAGCAACCAACTCCTTTCACTGAGATTCCACTCCTTCTCGGACCAGATAATGTACCATCTACTCCGTCAACTCCCCAAACTAATCACGGAGGAGTGGATGATCACGAGTTTGCTACCACATCAGAGTCATCTCCACCGCACGCCTCAGCTGCTCAAGAGTCACCAATCCCCTACCAGGACTCGGATCAACCGATCATTACTCCTAATCCTCTGGCACATGAGAGGAAATGGACAAGAGCTCATCCCACTGAACAAATAATCGGTGATCCGGGTCAAGGTGTGCGTACGAGATCGGCTACTATGAATGAATGTCACTATGCATGCTTTCTAAGCCAGAATGAACCATCCAAAGTCTCAGATGCACTCGCTGATCCAGATTGGGTGATTGCTATGCAAGATGAGCTCAATCAGTTTGACAGACTAGAAGTGTGGACACTCGTGCCTAAACCCCCTCAGAAAACCATAATTGGCACCAAATGGGTGTTCAAGAACAAGAAGGACGAAGAAGGCATAGTGATACGCAACAAGGCACGGCTGGTCGCTAAAGGATACAATCAGCAAGAGGGCATAGACTATGATGAAACATTTGCACCCGTAGCAAGAATTGAAGCAATACGCCTCTTTCTTGCGTACGCGGCCCACAAGAACTTTACCGTCTTTCAAATGGACGTCAAGACTGCCTTTCTGAATGGAGTCTTGGAAGAAGAAGTCTATGTCGCTCAGCCCGAAGGATTTGTAGATCCCAGATATCCCAACCATGTGTACAAGCTGAAGAAAGCTCTGTATGGGCTGAAACAGGCACCAAGAGCTTGGTACGATGCCTTAACTGAATTTCTGGTTGACTCAGGTTTCTCAAAAGGGAAGATTGATACCACACTTTTCATCAAGCGACAGAAGTCTGACATCATCCTGATTCAGATCTATGTTGATGATATCATCTTCGCCTCCTCAAATCCACGTCTGTGCAAACATTTTGAGAAACTAATGAAAACTAAGTTTGAAATGAGCATGATGGGAGAGCTGAACTTCTTCCTAGGACTGCAAGTAAGACAACTCTCTGACGGCATTTTCATCAATCAGTCCAAGTATATTCTGGAAATGCTTAAGAGATTCAACATCGATAGCAAATCTTCCATGCCGACCCCTATGTCCCCCACCAACAAACTGGACTCAGACCCTTCTGGGAAATCAGTCGATGCCACAAACTATAGGGCAATCATTGGATCTTTGATATATCTCACGTCTAGCAGGCCTGATATCGTCTTCTCTACATGTTTATGTGCACGCTTTCAGGCGAATCCAAAGGAGTCCCATCTGACCGTTGTTCGAAGAATACTGAGATACCTCAAAGGCACTGTGAATCTAGGCCTTTGGTATCCCAAGCACTCAGGTTTTGACCTAGTTGGATACTCTGACGCAGATTTTGCTGGTTGCCGGATGGACCGCAAAAGTACATCGGGAGCTGTCCAGTTCTTGGGCGATAAGTTAGTCTGCTGGTCTTCCAAGAAACAGAACTGTGTGTCACAGCTGCTAGCTGTTGTTCACAAATATTATGGATGAAGACCCAGCTAAAAGACTACGGTTACACTTTCTGCCATATCCCGATCTACAGCGACTCACAGAGTGCCATCGCCATCACCAGCAACCCGGTTCATCACTCCCGCACCAAACACATCGACCTGCGATATCATTTCATCAAAGACCACGTGGAAAAAGGGGATATTGACATGTACTTTGTAAGCTCCGAGCTTCAACTGGCTGATTTGTTTACTAAGGCACTGGATGAAAAGAGATTCCAGTTCCTGGTTTCCAAATTAGGCATGTTGAACCTCGAGCCCTTGTAATTCTGTTTCCTCTGGTCTGTACAAAGGGGTGTGTGTGTGTGGGACTTGTACAAAGTGTGCGTGTGTGTGTTTGTAAATAGTGTGTGTGAGTTGCATTTTGTGTTTTGTGTGCATTGCATGTGTCCAGGGGGAGAAGCCCGAGAAAAATACAAAAATAGTGTGTGTGCGTTTGCATTCATCGAGGGGGAGAAAAAGAGCAAAAAGATCAAAAAAATAGTGTGCGTGAGGTTGCATTCATCGAGGGGGAGAAATTTTGAAAACTCTCAAATTGTGCGTGTGTTGCTTTCAGCGAGGGGGAGTGCTGTAATTGGTCTGAAATGTGTTCTTAATCTCTTAAGGCTCAATGGGCCCAGCTACCCGTTCTGGCCCAAAATTTTTCCCCGGCCCGTTCCATTTTCAAACTCGCGTATATAAACTATTTCGCCTCCTTCTTCCTCATTCTTACGCATCTCCTCATTTCTCAAAAACAAAAAACCAGAGCTCGGCTTTCACATACCTCTTCGCCTTCTTCCCCGTTTTTCACTCCTTCTCACCGTTCTCCCCCCAACTCTTCACCGAGGTAGTACCCTGTTCTCCCTCTCCCACTTCACCTCTGTTCTTCGCAGGACACTTCGAACCGTCCCTTAACCAAAAACAAAAACAAAAAACGCCGCGTTTTTCTTAAAAATAAAATTTTCAAACGAAAGGGGGGCTTGATTGATTGGTTATCCTTGTATCTGTATCTTTTTTTTCAGGTGTTAGTCGTCTTCTTCGTACACGAGTTCTGGAACTCGAGTTCATAGCCTGACGTTTTGAATTCGAGCAGACTGCGAGTTTGTAAACTCGCACTCTGGGCTCGAGTTTGTAAACTCGCACTCTGGGCTCGAGTTGTAAACTCGCATTCTGGGCTCGAGTTTGTAAACTCGCGCTCAGGGTTCGAGTTTGTAAACTCGCGCTCAGGGTTCGAGTTTGTAAACTCGCGCTCAGGGCTTGAGTTTGTAAACTCGCGCTCAGGGCTCGAGTTTGTAAACTCGCGCTCAGGGTTCGAGTTTGTAAACTCGCACCCATGGATCGAGTTTGTAAACTCGCACCCATGGCTCGAGTTTGTAAACTCGCACCCATGGCTCGAGTTTGCAAACTCGCACTCATGGGCTCGAGTTTGTTAACTCGTGCTCATGGGCTCGAGTTTGTAAACATGGTTCCAGAACTCGTTTCCTCATCTCTGAAATCCTCCACACCAAAGGGAAATTCATTTTTTTTGCTAACGTGTGCTATTCGTTCAGCTCAATATGTCAGGCACTCAACAAGATAACCCCCAGGAAGATGCACTCTACACACAACTGTTCCCTAAATACAAGTGGGTTCGGCTACAGGACAACAACTTTCAACTCGACCTAGCCGTCTTCAAGTGCCCTGACCCAGTCATTCCTATCATCCTGAAGGGGCACTACATCTGGCCGACACTCACCAAAGCCATAACTGTCCCCGAAATCTACCTGCAACAGCTATGGGGGACCATGCACATGCCCTCCAGGAAGGACGCTTCTGGTATCACTACCACGCTCCACAACAGACGGCTAGCACTAACAGCGTCCACTCTACGAACTATACTGGAGTTGCCTGTCCACGAGACCTATGAACCATTACCCTCCAAGGCAGAACTGATGCAAGGATTGGCACAATTGGGATATGATGCACCGCTGCCGTTTCTGTCGCATTTCAAGCTGATGAACTTGCCATACCCATGGAAGACACTGTTTGGCCTCGTCAACAAATGTCTGTCTCCAAAGCACGCTGGCCATGACAAGTGCAACCTGCAGATCTTCCAAATCTTCCATGGGATCGTCTTCGCCAAGAATTATGATATGGCGCAGCTCTTCTGGATTGAGCTGGTCACTCAAGTCCAGGACAAAGAGGACGGAAAAACGGGCATGACGATTCCCTACGCCAGATGGTTGGCACTCATCATCGCTGATTACATGGCCGCCCACCCAGGAATTCCTCAGCGCAAAGATGAAGACCAGTTCATTGCCCCCAAGCTCCAGTACTTCAAGCGCTTCAAGCACGACGCTGTGGGGATGACCATACCAGATTATCTGCTGGACCTGGGCAATCCACGACACTCCGCAGTCGTCCAATATAGGGAGAGTCTACCGAAAGATGGCCCCATGGTTCAGTCAAACCCAGCTGGACCTGCCCCGGGGCCTAAGCCGAGAGCTAGTAAGGGTCCAAAGAGAGCCAGTAAGCCACAGAAACCAGTGGTGCGTGTGCCCCATGAAGGGAAGTCTGACGATTCTCTCGAGAGGAATCAGACGGCTGAGGGCGCACGTACAAACGCTGCGGAACCTGCCGATGAATCGTTCAGCCCGGCCCACAAAAAGGCTGACGATGAGGCATCCAATAGCGTGGCCAAAGACGATGACGATGCTGACAGCGATGATGACAACGACGATAGTGACGGCGTGGAGCACACTTTTGCTCTGATCCGAAAGGGGAAGCTGCCAATTGATTCTCCTCCAAAGAAAGTCACCCCTGAGGATGCAGCTCCATTTATAGCTGCCCGTCCCAAGACCATCGTCATCAGACCCGTGAAGGAGCCAGCCACAGCTAAGATTGCTGCTCCCCGGTCACCTAAGGCAAAGACAAAGAAGCAGCGTCCTGTCAGAAAGAGTTTGGTTGCTGAAGAGGACCTACACATCTTCGACGACTGTCTTCCCTTCATTACTATAAGCCGGGCCGAATCCTTAAGTACAAGGGCCAACCTTGTTGGTCCCCGAGTAGAAGCCGCAGCATCGGGCTCAACTGCGCGTGCACCACCCTCTCCCAGCCACTCGTTAGCCTCCCAAAAGGCTAACGTTTCAACATCACGGGACTCACCCACCTCACTGGTTCCCTCCGAACCAGTTGAGCGCTCTAGTGGCCCACCGCCCGAGGCCACAACCCCCTCCTTCTCCACATCGAGTCTAGGTGTCACATTCCCCACATTTTCAAATTTCTCTAGGACACCTACACCATTCACAGCACATACAGGTGCACACACCCTGGATACAACGACCGGAGTGCAAACAATGATGGTCGGAAGCCCTGCTGTGCCAAAAATGACTTCATCTTTGCACGGAGGCCACACATCAGCTCTCTTCATTGATGCTGTGACAACAGTTACAACCCCCGTAACTGGACACCTTACACCCGAAGACGTTACCGTTCTCATGAACCGCTACATGGAGTCCACCATCAAACCATGGGTGCAACAAGCATTCACCGCTTGGGCACAGGACTCCAAGACAACCCCAGCGGTTCATAGTGAACAGAGCCACCCCAAACCTCATTCTTCACCCTCTCAATCAATTCCACAACCCACTCCTGTCATCCCTATCACTTCCACCAAACCCCTTAGCCCTTCACTCTCTCGGGGAACCCACGATACAGAACTGGTATCGCCCTCTGCCTCGACCAATCCCTTCCACCTATCCCGCCTTGAGCTTGCCGATCTCCTGTTTCTTCGGTTGCTGGAGGTCGACACTTGCCACCTTTCACCCTTCGAGCGCGACCTTCTCCAAGTTTTCTTCAAACATGACCGCCCTCAGTACGGCACTTGCCGTGACAGTCCCCGAGGCCTCAAACGTTCCCATGAGGATCCCGATGATTCGGAACCTCATGAGGGGGAGAACAAGATACCTCGGACACTTGAGCAAGCAGCCTCTACCAGCCATGAACCCCAGCCAAACACCTCATCAAACCAGCCCACCAACCAACCACCACCTTCCTCGAGCCACAACCAAGCCCAACTATCTAGCCTGGTCGAGCTAGATGAAACATCCCGAGGCTTATCTCCTAGAGATACTGTCCGAGGAGGGGATGGAAGTCCTGTAGTGGTTACCTCTGGTACATCACAAAGCTCAGGCCATCGATCAGAACACAGTTCGAAATCGATGACAACATCCCGAGGCGTGTCTCCAAAGGATACCGTCCGAGGAGGGGATGGAAGTCCTGACGATGCTATCTCCGATTCATCTGTCAAGTCAGGCCATCAGCCAGAACTCAGTTCTAACCTGATGACAACGGGCAATCCTAGTGAACCCGGTTGTGCTTCACGAGAAAAATCACCACAGCTGAGAGTCCCTTACATTCCCTAAGGCAAAGATATTCACGATGCACTCGAGGATGCTGTGGTACATGACGTTTGGCCGAGAAAGTGGACAGAGTGGGATGATCTTAGATGCGAAGCTGAGACAGAGGATATGCAGCGAAATTGGTGGCTGAGAGAGTTACTGGCCAAATGCGCAGAAGACATCATACGCCTTGATGAAGAGGAACTCAAAGAAGGGGAGGACTACAAAAAGATACCCAGGGAGCTAGAATCTGTCATCAGACAAACGGCAAGCAAGTTGCCCCCAAAAGAAAAGCTCTGGGAAAACATCAGAATAAATGCCCCCTTCCAAGAGGAAATCAGAAAGGGAATTTGGAGAACCGCAGACAAGCTCAAACAGCTAGATGAACTAAAGATCCGTGGTTTGACTCACCTCAAAGGAAAAATGGCTGGCGGACATCTTCACATGCTGATGCACAGATCATCTGGAAAATAACGTCAAGTACTAGAAAGAGATATGAAGTCCAACATCCATCCTATTGACGCTATCCTTGATATACACAGAGAAGATCATCACACCATCCCGTTCTACAGCTTCAAAGTTCGACGGACAGACTCCAGCATTTTCATCTGCCAGGAAAATGACTTTATAATGATGAAGATGGAGGATATCTACCAAATGTTCATGGTAAGTAGGTATCTCCCACTGAGTCGAAACATGACACACGAAGAAGGCTATGAGGCGATCAAACGGTTTATGCTGAGACAGATCAGATTCTATGCTGCCCATGATCTACAGATGGCCCTGGAAAACAATGTCCGAAAAGCAAATCTGGTAAAGCCAACTCTGAATGGTCCAGAGCTCAAAAAGTACAGACCATATCACATCTTCAAGGACCCAGTCTCTATCATATATCTCAATCACGAGGAACAGAAAAGACTCATGTGGGTAGAAGACATTCACAAATACTGTGATGGGACTCTGAAGATCATTCAGACCAAGCTACAAGAGATCAAAGAAAATATAGATCCAAGACTTGCGGACGCCAGCGAGGAAGAGCTCCAAGTATACGAGAAGGTGTGGACCATCCTAAAGCCCATCAACGAGCAACTTGAAAAGAGAAGAATGCTAAGACAGTATGAGCATGCGCTAAATTTCAGAAAGCATTACTTCAGATCTCAAAAATAAATGCAAGACGGCACTTGATCACAAAGGGGGAGATTGTTGAAGACTATTTATTGTGAATCAAGTTTGTCTGTCTTGTCTGTAATAAGTTAGATGTTTGCTATTTCTATTCTGTACTGATTAAATATATCTGTTAGAATAGTATGCAATATGGGCCAAGTGTTAGGCCCATACACAGGCGAGAAGCCTTTGTACGCATACCTGAGCCTCGCCTATAAAAGAGGGAGGAGGACTCAGGTTTGCGGTTAACTTTCGTATCTGCTCAAAATAGCCTTAGCGCTTATCATTCTTGTACGAAAGGTTCACGGTATATCAGAGAAGGTTTACACTTGATCTTTCTGTGTTCATCTTTGTTGTTAATCTTTCATCTGTATGCCATATTATACTGTTGTTATAGAAAACAGGGATCAACAAACACCAAGGGGGAGATTGTTAGGAATATTTTATGGTGTCCAATCTAATTAAATATATTTGTATTTGTGTAGTTATTAATTAAACATGTAATACGGGCCACAAATGTGTATCAGCCCGGGGGCTTCCTTGTAACCCGTAAGTTAGCTAACTTCTCCTATAAAAGGAGACTAACTTACGGGAACCCTAACGATCGAAAGAGGCTTTAGAGACGCAGAGACGAAATAGAGAGAGTAGGGTTTCCGCTGCTCTCCTTCTCCAGGGTGAGCAGCGGGGTTTCATACGGTATACCAGATTCGGTTCATCTTCTCGATATCTTTCTATCTGCTTCTTTATCACTGCTATGGTTGTTTGATTGTTTAGTATTCTGGGATTATCATATATATATACATATATACATACATACATATACATAGATAGATAGATTTTGGTTCAAATGAGAACGGGTCTTAACGTGAGAACGTGAGAACACATCTTAGTCATCCAAATAATGTTCTAATCTAAGATCAAATAAAATCTGGCACATGGCATTTATGTCTTCTTTTCTCAAGCAGTTAATGTCGCTGATCGAGCAGTTATGTGTTCTGCACGTTAAATAAGGAAAGAATAATAAACTGCAATTTATAGTACTACGTAATTGTTTACTTTAATTCTCACATGACTTTACAATAAGGAACATTGAAACTTCAAAAGTTATGTGTTCCGCATGTAAACTACTTTATTTCTTTTTATAAAACTTTGTCGTCAACTATCATCTTCTTCGGTCTTCTCCGCTACAGCTTCACAATGAATATCTGCTCATTGCATAATGCACAAAAACATTACAGTAACACACATGGAAGCCAAAATTATATCGTGAAAATCAATTCATCATAATTCTCATCTTTTCATAAACACCAACCTCACACTGTTTTCTACCATCACAAAACTAGCTCTCAAGAGAAGTGTCTTTTAGGCTAAAAAGTGAGAAGCATTCTGGACCGTGCAATCAACCCATACATCTCCTCGTCATTAATGGCATTTTTGTAATTAAAATCAACTTTAAACCTTTTTCATATCTTACGTCTACAAAGACCTAAACCTTGCTTCCATGTCTCTTTGTTCCTTTCGTGCTTTTCAATCAGTCTTATTGAAGGGAAGGGGTGTGGGGGATGGTTTTGCCGCAACCTGGAAATCTGCTATCATGTTCCCTTCGATCAGCCCATTGGGGTTCATCGTTTGGGGCGCCACTGGGAAATGAGGATTGTATTCGCTTCCGGTAGCCATCTTTGATATTCACCTTTGGAAATCAATGGTGGTCGGCGGCTCAAATCGGGAATCTACGAAGGGATGAGGATGATTGATCGAATCGGAGCAGGATCCTTCAGTGAAGAGCCAATGACCTGACCAAACCATTTGTGATTTGTGAGGCTACACTCTGCAACTCAACTTCAGCGCCTTACTGGCTTGGGCCGTGGGGCAACGAAATCAGAGGTGCTTCCAATCGGTCTCCACTTGTTGGTGCGTCTTCAAATCGACACAGGGATGGCTTTAGGAAAGCTAGGTAACACTGGGAGCATAAGGATGGATCCTCGCTGCAAAACCTCTATTCCCAGAGTTGGTAGTAATGTACCACCCTTCAATAAATTCTGAGGAACATTTGGGGGAGAAATATGTGTTTTCAATCAAGTTTTTACTTTAGTTCATCTTCTATTCCTATGAAGATCCAATGTTTAAACATGAATGTTAGTTATAATTCCATTGTATTTTCTTTTATTTCTAATGCAAATGATCAACTATGAGTTCTTAACAAAAGTTATGTCTTTTGAGTTAATAGTTATAGTAATTTGAGTAAAAGTTTCCATTGACAGTTAATCTCAACTTACAAGCAATAGTCTTAATTCTTTAGTTCATTTTTTTCATGTTAAAAGGTGCACTCATTCTTTTACAAATTACTGTTAGTTCTTGATTACATCACTGATTCTTTTCTTTGCCTTTTGTTTTGTGATGTTGAATACTCTTTTGGTGGTTGGTATACATTGTAATATATTATCAAGGCTATTAGGTTAAGTGGTAGAGCAATGTGCAAATATGCACAAAGATGCAGGTTCGAGTCCCGCATAGCCTATATAATTACCACCTAAGATGACCATTCACTTGCTCTTACTGTATTTTTGAAATTTGTGAGAACTTGAAGTTCACTTTTGCTTATGTGAAGCTTCTTGTTACTTCTGAAATTTTATTTATAAAAAATATAAAATTTTATCAATTCTATCTTCTAGGCACTTGAACTGTGGATAAACTTGTCTGTGCAAACAAGTTGTGGTGATCAGTATGCATTTTTTCATGAGTTTTCATCTACTTTGCAGCTGCAACTTTTTTCTTCTTGTGTTTTCCTTCTTTTTCTTTTTCTTTCCACCGTAAGTGCTTCTTTTCCCCCTTTCAAACTGCTTGTTTTTTCTCTTATATTGCATCCACAATACTTCATTTCTTATCATTTTTATTAAAAACTCGTGTGCACTGTAATTCTATTATGTATTTATACACTCTATCAGAGAACTTAAACTTGAGGAGATACACATGTTGCTCACAATATCATTATCCCAGCATCTCCAAATACTCAAATAAACTAATGCTAGTCAAACCACGATTGGTTTCTGCTGCTACTATCATTGAAGTCACCTGGTGGAAGCTTGAAAGTGCAGAAGTTTTTGCAATCTTCAGAATCAGACGGGGTGAAACCACCATTTTTAGAGACTTCGAATTAGGAACAGTTCCTCCAGACTTCCAGAGAATAGAAACATGTTGTGTTTCTTGGTATGCTCATTGACTTTATGCATAGAAACATCACACTCTCTGCATCGAATAGCCCTATCTTGTGGGTAGAACAAGAAATCCCTCCTCCCTTTGCAAATATAACGCAAAGGGGAATGTTCTGCAACATGAGGGTGGATAAAAGTGAACCTATGGTGCTTACTAGTAACTTTGTTAGCATATTGGACTTTGTGGTCACATCCCTGACACAAAGAAACATCATCTGCAACACAGAAGAAAGATGCCTTTTCTTTATTGCAGACACCACATACATCGGATCTTCATTCTCTGTGGTTAACTAAGATCAAATGCATTAATATCTTCCATCATATACATACATAACTTAAGCATGGCCCAAATCTAACAAAGACATATGCATAATCTATCAGGTTCTACAATTAAAATAAATGGAACATCTACATAAAATTAAAGTTGGGAAAAAATTAAATCAATCCGCTTCTTGAGATAGCCTATGTGAGATTCGAACTCACATCTTTCGTGTGGTCACAATATGCTCTTCCAATTGAGCTAATAGGCTGTAAGAAAAATATGTAACTTTCCATCTTAAAAAGTAATTACATTATGTTTAAAAGTTGACCATTTTGATCTATTGGTCATTTTACTTATCATGGCTCTAAAGTTGCTAAAACTCATAAGTTGTTGATTTTGATATGTAATATGTCATTTTTAAAAGCAAATAGAACAAGTATTATAAACGGTCTAGTCTAAATCAGGTTGCTACAAGTCCCTGTAACTTGTAAGATAAATTAGAGTACAAGAACTTCTTATAGATATTAGGACTTTACAGAATACTTCTACATGATATGTACATGTATTGTAACTTCACCCTGTTCAATTCACAATCATGCCCCCAAAAGTAGATTAGACACATACTAATATAGCAAACATAATAACTTTTATAAAGTATATCATAACTTGTAAGTTAACCACTAGAAAATATTAGTTAAAGGTATCAAAATCAGCAAGAAAAGGAGTTTGAAATTACAATAGCAAGTAACTTCTGAATCATAAATATATACTCCCTCCGTCCCAAAATGATGGTCATGTATTTCCTTTTTGGGATGTCCCAAAATGATGGTCTTGTTTCCCTTTTTGGAAAGAAAGATGTGGTCCATATCATTTCACTTTATTATCTTCAAATCTCAACCACAATTTTTACCTTTTCAACCACTTTATTAAAACTTGTGCCCAAAAGAAATGAGACTATCAAAGTGGGACGGAGGGAGTACTATAAAATCAAAAGTAATAACTGATGAAAAATTCAGTCCCAATTAGGATCTAATCTCACTAAACATGATAAATTTCATAGAATCAAACAATAAGAACACTAACCGGTTGAGGAGAAACCAAATGTTGATGGTGTCGTAGAAGAGGATGAAGCCATGACGTTTTGATTCTCTAAGGATACAAACGGATTTCGATGGATTAAACGATTCTCCCTTGGGTCTCTTATTATAGGTGTTCTTGAGACCCTTGGGAATGAACGTGTACGTTCGTTTAGTCGTAAGAATTGAATGGGCGGATGCCTTTTATATTTTGTATCAAAGAGAAACCCATTTGATCCCTTATGTATTATTTAATGTTAAAACATACCCATCATATGTTAACTATACATAAATACAAGGACCAAATCTGTAATATGGCAAACTTAATGGTAAGACATAAATGTCTCCAATATATATTAAATTATATAAATGGTCCAAGGGCATTTAAATGGAATATTTTTCCAACATTCTCCCACTTGACCTTGAGATCATTTATACATAAGCTAAAGTAAGTGTTGGCCAAGAAAATTTCATCTTACTCCATAATAATATCAAAGCAAACAAATACAGTCTAACGGGTCAAAATAACCCGGGACCCCCATTAATCATACTTTGACAGTTCTTAAAGAGTATAAGGATTAATATAAGCCAAATGACATTAAACTTAGGGTATTATGTTTGTCTATTAAATAACTTTGTGTGCAAAATAAAGAATAGACAAAACATACTTAAGGAGGGATTCTAAATCAAGTACTTGAAAATATTAAATAAGATAACTAATCAGACACTATGCTATTAATTCCTAAACAGGATCTTTGATCAAGCCCATATTAGTGACATGTCTTTGAAAAATACTGGGCGGAAGTCCTTTGGTGAGAGAATCTGCTAGCATATCATTTGTGCTGATGTGTACGATACAAATTTCGTTTTCCTCCACTCTTTCTCGAACGAACAAATATTTTGTATCGAGGAACAATCCCGCTCCACTCGAACTGTTATTGTTTGAGAAGCTCACGGCCGCGGAATTGTCACAATAAATCCGTAGTGGTCTTGAGACGGAATTCACTACTTTGAATCCTTTGATAAGATTCCTTAACAACATTCCATGACATGTTGCGTTGTACACCGCAACATATTCGGCCATCATTGTTGAAGTAGTCGTAAGTCTTTGTTTATGGCTTTTCCAAGATATTGGCCCACCTGACAGCAAGAAAATGTATCCCGAAGTAGACTTCCTATCGTCTTTGCACTTAGCAAAATCGGAATCGGAATATCCAACCACTTCTAAATTATTAGACCTCTGATAAGTCAATTTGTACTCCTTAGTCCCTTGAAGACACCGCAAAACTTTCTTAGCGGCTTTCCAATGATCTAATCCTGGGTTAGATTGATATCTACCCAACATACCGGATACATATGCGATATCTGGACGAGTACAAACTTGTGCATACATCAGGCTTCCAACTACGGAATCATAAGGAATGAGTTTCATTTGCTCTTTCTCAACCTCGGTTTTTGGGCATTGGAATGACCCAAAAACGTCTCCCTTAAATATTGGAGCAACTGATGGAGAGCATTGTTGCATGTTGAAACGTTCTAAAATGCGCTCAATGTATGCCTTTTGGGACAGGCCTAACGTCCCTTTGACTCTGTCTTGGTGAATTTCAATGCCTATAACATAAGAAGCTTCACCTAGATCTTTCATGTCAAAATGGCCAAATAATAAGCGTTTTGTTTCATGCAACAAATCCAAGTCACTACTTGCTAATAAGATGTCATCAACATATAACACAAGTATGATGAATTTGCTCCCACTCATTTTGAAGTAAGTGCATTGATCTACTTTGTTTTTAATGAAGTCATTTGATTTCATGACTTCATCAAATTTAAGGTACCATTGTCGAGATGCTTGCTTGAGCCCATAAATAGACTTCTTGAGTTTACACACTAGATGTTCTTGACCCTTAGAAACATAACCTTCTGGTTGTATCATATAAACATCTTCGTGTAAATCTCCATTTAAGAAGGTTGTTTTGACGTCCATTTGATGTAGCTCAAGATCAAAGTGAGCTACTAAAGCCATAACGACCCTTAGGGAGTCCTTTCGAGAGACCGGTGAAAAGGTCTCTTGATAATCTACACCTTCCCTTTGAGTGTATCCCTTAGCAACCAATCTTGCCTTGTATCTTTCAATGTTTCCCTTTGGATCTAATTTAGTCTTAAAGACCCACTTGCTTCCAACGGGCTTTTGACCCTTTGGTAATTCAGCAAGTTCCCAAACATCATTCTTCTCCATGGAAAGAAGTTCCTCATTCATGGCTTCTTTCCAATGAGTCGATTGGTCACAATTAAAGGCATCAAGGAAGGATATAGGATCTACAACTTTTCCTAAATCAAAGTCGGCTTCTTCATTCAAATATATCAAATATTCGTCAAAATTTGTGGGGCGTCTGACCCTTTGAGATCTCCTTAAGGGTTGCTGATTTTCCAGAATTTCATTAGTAACCGGTGGAGTTGGTTCATCATTGATTGGAGTTTCATTCGCCTCTTGACTTGTTGCATCATTATTATGAGGTGTATGACTTTCACTATGATCTTCAAGTGAAGAGTTAGGTGGAATGGGCAGTATAATAAGTGGATTTATTCCATTGCCCTCTTGAAGTTCATCACAAAAGTTTGAACCACTACTACTCCCGCTAATGTTAGTATTCTCAAGGAATTCAACATGTCGAGTCTCGACAATTCGGGTGGTATGAGATGGGCAATAGAACCTATATCCCTTAGATCTCTCGGGATAGCCAATAAAGGAACAACTAATGGTTCTCATGTCAAGTTTCTTCAATTGAGGATTATACACTTTTGCTTCAGCCGGACAACCCCACACTTTTAGGTACCGTAGACTAGGTTTCCTGCCCGTTCAAAGCTCGTATGGAGTCTTAGGGACATATTTAGATGGTACTCTATTCAGTATGTGGGTTGCTGTTTTTAAGGCCTCGGTCCATAAGAATTGGGGAAGATTAGAGTTAGCCAACATACTTCGGACCATATCCATAAGAGTCCTGTTCCGCCTTTCGGCAACCCCATTTTGTTGAGGGGTGCCGGGCATGGTATATTGGTTGATGATCCCGTGATCTTTACAAAATTCATGGAAAGATCCAGGAGCTTGACCAATATCAGTGTGTCGACTATAGAACTCTCCACCCCTATCTGATCTCACTACTTTGATTTTTCGATCAAGTTGATTTTCAACTTCGGCTTTATAAGCCTTGAACATATCTAGTGATTCGGATTTTTCCTTAATCAAATATAGGTACATATAGCGTGAATAATCATCTATGAAAGTAATAAAGGACTTATGACCACTAATGGAATCGGGAAAAGGCCCACAAATATCGGTGTGTATTAATTCTAACAAACCGGTGCTTCGTGTGGCACCTTTCTTAGTTTTCTTAGACAATTTCCCTTTCAAACACTTCACACATTTGTCATAATCTGAGAAATCGAGATTTGGAAGAATGCCATCTTTCACGAGTCTTATCATTCGATCTCGTGATATGTGGCCCAACCTTTGATGCCACAAATTGGACGATGATTCTAATTCTCTCTTTCTCTTGCAAGGATTTTCAGTTATATTAAATGACAATGGGGATTCCATAAAATTAGCATCTAAGCATAGTTTATAGAGGTTTCCCTCCATGCTACCAAATCCTATTACATTTGAGTTCAAGCTTAATGTCACTTTATTGTATACGAAATTAAATGTAAAACCATCAGCACTTAGTTTCGATACATACACTAAATTACGAGTAATATTAGGTACATAAAGAGCATCATGAAGATGAAGAATGAAGCCACTCTCTAAAATTAATGAGATAGTTCCAATGGCCTCCACTTCTAATTCTTCTCCATTGCCCACCTTAATCACTCTTTGCTTTCTTCCCAATGTCCGGATTGAATGGAATCCCTGCAGTGTGTTTGAAACATGAACCATTGAACCAGAGTCAATCCACCAAGTATTAAGGGGAACTGATGTGTTCAATGACTCATAAATCACATAAGTGGTTAAATTACCTTTCTTAGTCAGCCATGCCTCAAACTTAGGGCACTCCCTCTGGTAATGCCCCTTGAAGCGACAAAACTTGCAGTAGGGACCGGAGCACTCGTTTGCACCTATCTTTGGGACCTTAGAAGTATAACCTTTTCTTCCTCCTTGACGGTTACCTTTCCTTTTCTTTGAGTTTGTGGTGGTGAGATGAGCAACATCTGGTTTTTCAGTTTTAAGGCGCTCTTCTTCTTGAACGCACATAGCAATCAACTCGCTCATTGTCCACTTCTCTTTCTGCGTGTTGTAATTGATCTTGAACGGACCATATGATGCAGGTAGAGAAGTCATTATGAAATGAACGAGGAAACCTTCACTGATCTCCATGTCCATGCTTTTAAGTTTATTGGACATATCAGACATTTTCATGATGTGCTCACGAATACCACTCACTCCATCGTACTTACTCGTCAACATTTTGAGAATTAGGGTACTAGCATGTGCTTTAGAAGTGCCCTTAAATTGTTCTTCCACATATTCTAGGTAGGTTTTCGCATTTTCAGAGTCTGGAATGGCTCCGCGAATAGCTACAGATATGGAATTCTTGATCACCATGAGGCACATTCGGTTGGACCTCTCCCACTGTTTATAAGAACGTTTATGTTCCACAGTGCTCTCAGCGTTAGGAGCATCCGGTGGATCAATTCTCAACGCTTGGTCGAGGTCCATCATGCCAAGTGAGAGTTTTATAGATTCTCTCCATGTTGAAAAGTTTGTACCATTTAGAGACTCTATCCCATAATTGTATGGGGTAATAGTAGATGCTGAAATAAAAGTTTTGACAGAAGCAATAATAGAAGCTATTTATTATAATATATAAGGGATACAATAAGGCATGTCAATTATTAGTAAATAAGCCTATTATCAACACCAAATAATAGGAAAAGTTCATATCGTGTGTAATAACTAACATTGCGTTGGCTAATGTTAACTATCAAACATTATGATATTAAAATTAAAATTAGGTTGCAAATTGTGTCACATATCACCTTTGGGCAGAAATATAACACATTTGATTATGCTAAAATTTCATTATACAATTAAGTTATCAAATAACACACCTTTGGGTTTGTTAAAAGAAAACTCATATAATGGTTTAAGATAGTCAAAACAAATGATCTTCCGTTGGGCAAATCATTGAATTTGACATTAAGATCATATTCGTGCAGTATTAGTCTTACAACTAAACATTTCATAATTAATTCAGAAATAAAGTTGTTAGTCGTATAATTGCATTTGTAATGGTTGTAATATGCGATTAGCATTATTTCATGCATTCTCCAAAACTAATGGTCCAAAACCAAACTGAGGCATATCCATTTATTAAAATGCAGTGCACTTTGGCTGTTTATCTCATTCAACATTAAAAGGAAATAAAGCTATATGTATTTCTATCGGATTCTTCTCTGCACTGCACTGCACTTAAGTACATACATGCTGAAAAATGGCAGACCCAAAAGGAATTTATTGCTTCATTTGTTTACTAATATTGATAATCTCAGTTTTTTTTATTCAAGTCAAGGAAAAGCAAACAAACGGATTCAAATCAAAAGTATATTTACAAGTTTTAAATTAAATCTGGAAAATTTGATTCCTAATAAAACACGAATCTAATGTGTATTTCAAATTCCAGAAAAAACAAAACAAACTAAAGGTCTCATATTTTTTTTTATTATTATTATAAGCAACCGAAGAGGAAAAAAAAGGTTGATTCAAAACAAAACTGAGTTTTAAAAGAAGGGTAAGCACCATATATGAAACAAGAAGGCTAAGTGTCTGCATTTATACATATAGGGATCAACATAGTGGCAGTACACTAAGAAAGTAAAGAAATTAAACGCACTAAAGTGCTCATACATGAATCACAGTTATTAGGTGTTGTTCGCAATTCTAAAACAAAATATCACAGATCAGAAATAGCATATTCTGAATCAAATAGTACCCAGCGAATCAGTAATGGTTTAAATTCATCACTTTTGAGAATCCAACGAAATCTCCGATTCTTTATTCACTACCGCAACCCTTAAACAGGTTTTCATATGATGAAAATATATGAACGGCGAGAAGCAATGAATTGCTTACGCCAAATCAAAATTAACTTCGAAAATTTATCACGTAAGTGAGAATTAACAGGCTCTGATACCAAATGATGAAAAATTCAGTCCCAATTAGGATCTAATCTCACTAAACATGATAAATTTCATAGAATCAAACAATAAGAACACTAACCGGTTGAGGAGAAACCAAATGTTGATGGTGTCGTAGAAGAGGATGAAGCCATGACGTTTTGATTCTCTAAGGATACAAACGGATTTCGATGGATTAAACGATTCTCTCTTGGGTCTCTTATTATAGGTGTTCTTGAGACCCTTGGGAATGAACGTGTACGTTCGTTTAGTCGTAAGAATTGAATGGGCGGATGCCTTTTATATTTTGTATCAAAGAGAAACCCATTTGATCCCTTATGTATTATTTAATGTTAAAACATACCCATCATATGTTAACTATACATAAATACAAGGACCAAATCTGTCATATGGCAAACTTAATGGTAAGACATAAATGTCTCCAATATATATTAAATTATATAAATGGTCCAAGGGCATTTAAATGGAATATTTTTCCAACAATAACATGAACGAATTACAAAAATGAAATTACCGAATTACCATGTTGACCATTTTTGGATCATTCTCATCTTGCCTCATTGTCTCGTGCCTACTTTCCTCATCTATAAAGGTAAAAAAACATTGTTAGAACACACAAACAAAATTTGAATCATAATTTTATCAGGAAATTCTCAACTTATAAATTATATCTTTTAATAAAACATTCATTACTTTTAATAAAATATTCATAACTTTTAATAAAATGTTCATAACTTTTAATTTAAGTAGGTGCACTCCCACCCGTAACTGTAAATCCTTACCAACAATTGTCAGCATAGAGAAGGCTAAAACAGCAAATGCATCAACACACATTTTCTCAATGTCACTAATAAATTAAATGATCTCTTCTTGGTTTTGCAAAAAAGTAATAAAGTAAATAATTATTTTATAATAAGTGTTTACAATCGACAATTCTATTTAGATAGGTTTCAGAAAGCATTACTTTTACTCAAATACATATAACTTGTAAACCCAAAGGCTTAACTTTTACTAAAACTCTTAAGACCTCTAAAACCATGAGTATAACTTGTAATCCAAGAAGCATAACTTTTGAATCAAAAGGGATATCTTTTACTGAAACTGCTAACGCCTCTAAAACTTAAAATCTTATATGTACTTTTCATAAAAACCTAATTTAAGAATTGTTATAACTTTTAAGTAAGAAAATATAACTTTTAAATCAATCCGTACAACTTTTACTATAAAAACTTAACCCATGCATGAATACAGTCCACCCAAACATTCAAGGACCAATCTTTGATAGCTGCAAATGCTTCACTAGTGTTTGTGCACGCTTCCTGAGGAAATGCAGGTTTTGCTAATGACTTTCTCATGGGTGTAGTTTATCTTACAGTTTCCAAGCCTGCAGCTGTCCCTATTGAGCAAGTTAAACTTTTGATATACAAATGGTGTTGAACTGGCTTCATACCCAATTAATACTTGCAATATATATGAAAGTGTAGATATATATTATCAAAGTCAAAGAATAAATATATATTTCCAAAGTCAAAGATCTACACTTAAAAATGAAAAATATTAACATAATTTTTCATTGAGACATTCCAACAAATAGATGGTAGATGCAACTTAAAATCATTATCTATCAATCAAACAAGTTTGCATATATACCAATACACATGGAAAACCACATAATTACTCAATATGACATACATGATTTTCTATCTTTAACAAATCAGGATGAAAATCTATTAGTTAAACTAAATCGATGACTTGGAATGTGTTTTGAAATTGGTTGAAACAAGTAAGAATCGAACCAAAGTTTATCAATTTCGGAAAATACCTATAAAGGTTCAAGCCGAAGTTCTTAGAAGTTATGTGGTTCATCGTTGTGCGATTGAACTGTTGCACTTCATCCGAGGTTTTGCGGTTCGTCATTCCGCGATTGAACTTCGACAGAGTTATTGCAATTATCTTCGTTGCATGAGTGAACCTCGCTGGAGTTATTGCTATTACATTGTTGCGCGATTGCACTTCGTAGAAGTTATTAGGAAGAGGCTTTGTCGTTGTTTTAGTCGCGGAGATAAATTAGCGGTATTATAGAAAATCGTATTGTTATTAAGAAGATGTTCTGCAGTGGCAATTTTTAAATTGGGTCCTTGATTGACTTTTAACCGGATGGTCCTCCTTACTTCTCACTTTTCAGCTAAAATGGACTTCTCACCTGATCTACTCCCTATATTTTTTTTAAATGTAGGGGAACATTTTATTAATAAAAAAAAGGAGAGTACAAACGCTAGAGGATAATCGCAAATGAGAGAGATATTTGCAAGGTTTAATGCACAATGCATTATATATATATATATATACTATCCTCCGTTACATTTTAATCGCAACATGTTGAATTTTACACTATTCACATGCTTTACTTTGACTACACTTTACGCTATTATTTTATGAAAATTATTTTTAAAAAAAATACTGTTCAATTCATCTCATTACAAATTTTCAAAATCTGATTTTTAATATTTTTTTACTAATAGAATTAAGATATAATTACGGTCAAAGAAGTGTGTTGGCAAATGTGAAATGTTGACCATTGCAACTAAAAAAGAACGAATGGAGTATATATTAAGACTCCTTTTTATGAGTCATCCCCTGTGTACACACACACACACACACACACATATATATATACATAGGGGAGGGTTCCTGTGAGATAGAGCTTCGAGGAGAGAAAAAAGAACAAGATCAAACCGTCCATTTTTCTAAACTCGCGGCTCGGATTACATATTGTGCCAATTAAAAAAGGCACATGATGTGTGTGTGCAAAAAA
The DNA here is from genome assembly GCA_945859875.1 of Cuscuta europaea. Taxonomy (NCBI): domain Eukaryota; kingdom Viridiplantae; phylum Streptophyta; class Magnoliopsida; order Solanales; family Convolvulaceae; genus Cuscuta; species Cuscuta europaea. The sequence continues at coordinate 1,180,858 of CAMAPE010000031.1, read as the reverse complement.
AGGAGGAATCGTGCATTGAAAAACCAACTTAAGGGTATATTGGTAAAAGGCAGTTGTGATTAATTATGGCGGTTGGGGCGCACGAATTCCTATATGGCAACAAATCTTGGTTAATGTGCCGCTATATTTCAAAAAGAAGAGTTCCTTCCTTGTGCAGACTCCTACTTAGAAACGAACAGAGGTCGACGATCTAAAGAAGGAAGGCGCCCACGAGTTGTGAAACCTTAGGTAGGCTTCGAATAAGAATGACAACCGCCAACGAAAGCGAGCGAGCATCAGGAAGTGCGAAGAGTGCTACAGGTTCACCGATTACCTTGTTTCATTTGGTGAAAAAATTTGTTGGTTTAAATCTTTTTTGTTACGAATTGAATGCATGTTGAAGTTAGATGATTTTGGTGAAGTTTCTGTAGCGTTTATCATGAAAAGTTAAAAAAAATGAATTTTTTTTTGCACTAGTGTGAAGCAATATCGGTATGGTGCGATTGTGCATGACCAAAAGGTTTTGAGTTCGTACATATGACCAAGTAGTGCATTTTTTTCATTACTTCATGAAAAAAAAGAATATAATGGATTAAGCAATTAAAGTGCATTGAAATTTGAATACGGAAGTTTATTTTAATCAAGAATTGAAAAATTAAGAAATTAGGGTCATGAAAAGTATCTCATTAATGTGATAAAAAAGGCGTATAGTGCATAGTTAAATTGTTTTGTCTTGTATTGGTAGGAATTCATATTATAGTCTAAATCCTAAGTGCAGCAAATATTGAAACAAACCATGAATTGCTTATATCATAGGTGAAATTGTGATAAGAGTTAGATATTTTGGAATGTGCATGAAGTCAATGCAATATGTTGAAAAATATGATGCTACAGTGCAACACTATTTATATATGTCATGAACATAATGTTCACAAAATATGTTATAGAAATGCTTTTCGATGGAAGTCAAAAAATTTGTGTGTACAAAAAGTAGATATTTATTGGGTACTACCATATAGAGTAGTTTTGTTGTTGTGAAACAGAGCAATAGTGCATTGCTTAAGAAACATAGTGCATTCGTTTTCAATTTGCAGGTAGTAGAGAAGAACAGTTGCAGGTGGTGATGAACAATAAAGCGAAACAACTGGCTATCACTCATGAACAAGAAAACAACCAATGTAGGTCGAAGAGGAAGAGGAAACAACTAGTAGAAGAAGAAAGTGATGATGATTTTGAATTACAACCAGGTCAAGGTAATGATGCAAATGAGGTAGTTGCGAATGTGAGCAAGAAAATAAGAAAGAGAGCATTAAAGATATCAAATCCAGGTATATGACAATAAGAACTAGATCATCACCAAATTTGATTGTTAAATCACTCGCTGTGATGATTGAAGCTCATAAAGAGGAGATACACAAAAATGGGTTTTGGTGCATTGTTTAAGCTGCAAATTTGTGAAATACCAGGAAGGTCGGGTTTTTGGGTGGTTGATAACTTCAACCTGAAAATGCGTTCAATGGTGCTGCACAATGGTAGCGAGGTGCGTATAACAGAAGAGGATGTAGCCCGCATTTTGGGATTTCCATTAGGAGGCAAAAAAATAATACAAAAGGGAAGAACGAAGAATGTGCATTGCTTACACAGTGGAGAGCAATATTTGAGAAAGATGATTACAAAATCAGCCCATCTGATGTAAGCGAAGAAATGTTGAGCATCAAAGAAGGTGTTGAGTGGTTTTGTAGGCATTTCATTGTTCTTGTTGTATCACTGCTTCTAGACAGCACACAAAATGGCTATGTGAATCCAATGATTATCAATCATTTGGAGGATGTTGAAAAGATCAAGGAGATAGATCGGTGTGACCATGTACTCAATGTGCTAATTGATAGTAAAATATCATGGGAGAAGAAGAAGGATAAGGCATTCACTGGTCCATTGCTATTTTTAACGGTAAGTTTAACAACTAGAATTAACATGATTATTGCATTTTCAAGTATATTTTTATTCATAGCTTGTAAAGTGTAATAACAATAAATTGTGGTGCAGTTGTTCTATGTGGACAAAGTGGTACTGTGTAGGAGAAGAGTGGTTAGGACTTTACCTGTGCTCAAAGGGTGGAGTGGAAAGCTTCTAAGAGAGCGAGAATTGCTTGAAATAGAGAGTGGCGGGTTCGGGATGGGGTACTGTGATGGCCCACTGATATGTGAATGTTCGGAGAAGGTTGAATTAAAAGAAGGGAAACAAAGAGATCATGAAGGTGGAAGTGGACATGGAGTAGAGGTGCAGGATACTGGTGGTGACAATGATGAGGTAAAGTTAACTAAAATTCTGATTCTGTTTTCCTAAATTTAGCATCTATTTGTGTGCAAGTGTGCAAATGAAAGGGGAAATAACTTGATTGTATAAAAACAGGAATATGTTAAAAGATTTGCACATAAAAGCAAAGTGTTGGCATCAGCTGTGATTGATGTGCTCAAGATGTTTGAAGAAGCACCAGCGAGCTTAACTGAAAAGGAAAATTTCATAAGGATCCAAGAAGCTGCACAAGAACTGAGTGGTGTAGGGAAGATGAAAACAACAGTTGATCGTACAGAAGAAACTGATGCAAGAAGTACTCAAGGGAGAGAAGATGATGCATTCTACGCTGAAAACAATTGCTGGAGTGGAGAGAGTGGAAAATGCTAATCAAAAAAAGTGTTTATACGAGAAAGGAATTGAAGATACTCCTTCTTTTTCAATTGGATTGACACATGAAAATCAACATCAGTTTACCACCATATCTGATTTGTGCGCCGAAATTGAGAAGGAAGTGAATGATGATTTGGTATACACGTAAACGCTAACTCATATAATATTTAATGGTTTTTAACAAATAATGTAATAATTTTACATTTTTTTGAAGGTTGAAGGAGAAGAGAATGTGGCAAGGCAGACGGAGAAGGGGAAGGAAGCAATGTTGACAGAAAATATTATGGAGGTAAATAGAGTAGAAATATTTTTAGAGTTCATTTTTAATAAAAATTAAGAAGATCCAAATGTGCATTTGGTTAAGCAAACTATGCATTGTTTACTATTAATTTGAGCATATAATACTTATTGTTTAAAAGTAAAGGTAGTATTGACATTTTAACTTTTATGAAGATTAATGAAGATGGAGATGTTAGAAGTAAGAGTGTGAAGGGGAAGGAAAAAATTGATGAAGTACGTAAAATTTAAATATTTTCAAAGGATTAATTGTTATTTAGTGAAAAACTTATGACATCCAAATTTGCAATTAGTTATGTGTAACTGTGCATAAAGTATTATTTTATATTTTTTGAAGGTGCGAGTAGAGAGCGGTGTGAGATCTGTGGATGTGAAGGGAAAGGAGAAGATTGTTGAGGTAACTAACGTTTACATATTCATGAATGGAAAACTTGATTGTTTTTTAATAGTTCAAGATCGTAGGTAGCCTGTTATTTTGTGGTAACATAATGACATTTAATTGAAAAGTGCATTTAAATTGCAGAACAAGGAACAGAAAAAAAGGACACAAGCAACGCTTTGGTTATAGGAAAAAGTGAACTGGAATTGAGATCAAGAAGGAGAGGAAAGGCAACTGAAGTTACGAAGTCTCCTTTTATTGCACGAGTAGTTGACCCTAATCAGCCCTCATGCGCAAGTGAAAAGTTGATGTAGAAATGGGTAATGCAATAAGGAGATGATAAGAGCTATAACATATAAAAAAACATTGTCAAGTATAAAACTTTATAATTTTAGTGTTAAACATAAAAATAAGTTATGTATTATTTTGTGCAAAATTAGGGGAGAGATTATGTTCAAGTATGAACAGGTTTCAGTGACGCGGGGTGACATGATTAGCCTAGGGGATAAAAAGCACATGCACATGAACGTGTTAGATGCGTGGACAATCTGCTTGAATAATAATGAGAAAACACAAAGTAAAACATCACCGTGCTGACTGTTTATGAAATCATATCCCTATGTAAGTGTTATGAATGTAAATGCATTAATTTGGTTACAAAAGTGCATATTTTGATAAAGGTTTTTGCAGCTATACACAATGGCAGGCCGAATCCCAGAAAACAAGTCTTACGAAGTTTTTAAAGAAGGAATGGAGCTGGCATTGGAATCCGTTAAACCTGATGTAAAAATGAAAGATGTTGATATGGTAAAAATCATTTACACTTGTAAGCACAAATAATTTGTTTTAGTGCAATCGTATGTATATTATAGTGAAATGTCTTCAATGTGCAGCTCTTCTTTCCAATTGTTCAACCACAACAATGTTATGTTGTGGTTTTGAACATGAAAAAATAGCAAATCGAAGTGTTGGACAACTCATCGGTGAACATGCACTTTGACGAAAAGTATGGTCAAATGTCGTATTCCCTGGTGAGTTTAGTGCACAATACACATAAAAATGAAAATTTTAATGTATATTATGGTTTAAAGAAGTCATGTATATTTTGATTTAATAAACTATTTGTTGAAAATGTTGAAAACAGAGAGACGTGTTTGTTGATTTCATGACCGAAATGGAACTGGATACCGACGAAAACACATTCTACACACCTGCTTTGACAAGATTGAAGATGAGGTGGAGAGAACCAAGGAGTGAGTATGATTATGGAGTGTGGAGCATGAGACATATGGAAACGTACATGGGCCAAGGGACCAGAGGATGAAATTGTGGAGTTAAAAAAGGTGATGCAAAGGCACTAAATGCATTGAGAATGAAATATTGTGCATCTATTTTGACATCAGGTATTAACGAGGTCAAGGACAACCACGTGAATGCGGTGAAGGCGAATAATTTGATAAAGTAGACGTGAAAGAATACTTTAGCCCTTTATATTTACTATCTTTATTGCAAGGATATTTATTTATAAACATTTCTGGTTTTTAAATATGCAATGGCTTGCGCGTTTGTTTTGTGGTTAGACGCACATGAAATCTATGCAAAACTAAGTTTTGAGGTTACTGTGGAATTTCTTTGACAATTTCATCTTACTTCTTTGGTGATTATGAAAACATATTGGTGGGATTAATGAAATGGATCATTTGATTTAGTTGTTATATGAAATCATATATCATGAAGTTATGCACTTTTTAAACGCAACAGTGCATATATATTATTATGTGGCTACTTGTTATTTAAACATGCACAATTTGATTAAACCATTGAAGCATTTGTGATCATAACCCTGGAATATTCAATGAATACCATGACCTAAAATATCTATAACATGTATTATTTAAAGTACTTAAACTACGTAAAGTATATTGATATCTGATCAAGTGCATTGTCATATGTATTTTTCACTACACGTTGTGGTGATAACAATGCATTCTCATTTGTGTTGTATTATATTTTTAAAATAATGAAGAATTAATTTTAACAATGCACTATTGGGTAGAAACAATGAACGATTTGGTGATAACAATGCACAATCAATACTAATTTATAATATAACATAATACAAACACACAAAAAATAGAACCAATATACTAAAAAGAATAAGAATTTGTACATGTGAAAATGACAAGTACTAAAAAAAATAAAAAAGTGAAATCATTCCTCCAAAATCGAAAACAATTACTAAACATGAATAAAAAAGATTGATTATTCCTCCAAGTTCAAAGGACAATTCATACTGTCATGATACCCTTTTTTATTACATGTTCTACATAATCTCTTAGTCTTTTGGATTACTTTAATTGCCTTCTCCTTGCCACCTTTAAGCCTCTTACCACAACCCTTATTTCGAGCCTGCTGAGGTGGATGCACGCTCACTTCAGTAGGAATCGATGACCCATAAAAGCCTTTGATGACATCTCTTTTAGAAGATGTTGCTGCACTACTTGTTTGAGAGCTAGACAATAATTCTTTTTGCACCTTAATTGCATCTGAAATCTGCTTCAACAAATGAGGTTGCTGGTCAATCATTCCAATACAGAAATTAATATCAGACCACAATGTCTTCATAGTTAGGGTTTGTTCTTCACTTCCAACACACTGCTGAAAAACACCGTCTTCGAATGCATTCACAGGCTTTAGAATTGAATCTTTGCACCATCGACAGAGCACATACCTATCTGGAATTGCATTGACCTTCTTATTTTTCAATACAAAAAATATATGACGACACAATATCCCAAGCCTTTCAAAATTTTTGCAAGAGCAAAGTGTAGTACTGTCACTAGTATTGTGCACAACAGTGAAATTAAAACCTCGTTCATCTAATATGATATACTTAAACACGCAACCTTCATGTTCAAGAGTCAAGACTAAGAACAACACAAGAAAAGCAGGCACAACATATTTCCTTCTGAACGAGATAAAAAATTGAATGATTATAAACAAAGGAAGCATATCTCTCAGTATGTAACGGTGTCTTGTACTCAGGAATGGAGGACACAGAAACTTTGGTCAATTGTGCACTCTTATGTCTTTGCGAATCCAGTTCACTCTCAAACTGCATATAAAACTCAACCAAACTGAAATTAGAATTTGTGAATTCATTAAAAAAATTATTTTCACTCTCAGAACGTGATGTAATCCTAAGCAAACCTGCCATGAAAATGTCACCAAAATAAGCAGGAATCCACAACCTCCTAATCTCAAACATGTGCGAGAACCAATTATGATGAAGTAAGTCATATTCTTTCATCAAATTAGTCCATCTCATCTCAAATTCAGCTGGCTCCAAGTAATGACTCCACACAATAGAATTCAATTCTTTCATAAAATTGGAATCTTTACTCAACACTGGTCCAACTTTCGAACTCACCTTGGACATAATATGCCACATACAAAATCTGTGACATGTTGTACTAAATACCGATGGAATGACAATTTTCATGAATGGGTCTTGATCTGTTATGATGCACTTTGGTTCCCGACCCATTGCATTTAGAAAACAATGAAAAAACGAGGCATAAGATTCCACATCCTCTTTCAACAACAAACCCACACCAAAAGTAATGCACTTTTTTGTGATTATCGACGCCAGTGAAAGGGGCAAAAACCATGTTATACCTGCAGGGTGAAAAAAAATCAAAAGTGCATTGAACTATTTTACAAAGTGCACTACTTTAGAATCATCAATGCAAAGCATACGAAAAACAGAATGATAGCATGAATAAAAATATACAAAAAAAATAAATTACTCAAGGGAATAATTACTTATAACAACAATACATGTTTGTCTCATATGTTGCATCAAAAGAAACAACATCCCCGAATAAAGCAAGTTCTTTATGCACACTGGATCCTCCCAAAATATGTGTGTCAACTGGTCACTCTCGTCAACATCATAGTCAAATGAAAAGGCTAAACATATCTCTCTTTCTTTCTAAATAGCTTATCTATCAACATTTGGGCATCTACGCCAACTAAATAAGCCTTCAAGCCACGTTTAAAATTCTTAAAATCAACAGACGTAGCACCAATATTGGCATAACCCCCAACAGTTTCCTTATACAATCGGTAGCATTTCATAGTACCACTATTTGCTTTAGCACAATTCAAAAAAAATTGATGACCAATGTCAAGTTTCCTATTCACTTTTAAGAATGACATAGAAGAAAGAGAAGACATAGAATGATTATGTCTCTCCTCAAATAATGTAATTTTGTATCCATTCATGTCGGTAAGCCTATAAACCACACGTGCTTTGCAATCACACCTATTAGAAACTATGCGTCTTTTTTTTTCTCGTCATCATCAACGCATACGCCCGGAGTTGGTAAATCTTCACCATGAGGCTGGTCTTCATTTTTAGATCCATCAGATTCACATGATTCATTTTCAGTAGTGAAATCTTCAATTTCATTACTAAGCTGATTATCTAAATCAACATTCTTAAATTATTCAGTGTTAGATGCAACCGTCTTAGCTTTAGATACATTTTTGAAGCCCTGTCTATTGCACAACATATGTTTCCAAACAATAACGCCATCACGAGCCCTATGTTGACTGCTTTTACGTGATTCAAAACCACAAATTGATGCATATTGCTCATAAAAACGCATACCATCCTGTAAGTTATTGAACAACATACCAACATGCGGTTTGAAAGCAGGGTCACATTTAGGTGTGCAGTACATAGTATTAACATCAAAGGATTGAGAAATTGCTGCAGAGGCACTGAAGTTAACGTCACTTGAACCTAATTGAACCATGCAAACCAATAATTCACAAACACGTACTTTAGCACAAAGAGCACCGTAAAACGGCAATATCACAACACATATAAGAGCAGCATAATAAACTTTAAAGTGAACAAGCCAAATAAAAAAAGTAAATTTAATATAAATATAACACCATTTATAAAATATTGATATATGTTAAGACGGATTAAGCTACATACACATAAAGTATTCAAAAACACATGCATTGAACAACGCCATTAAAGTAAAAGTGCAATGTCCAAACACAAATGCATCATAATACACTTTATAGTGCAATCGTTTGATATCGACAAATTCACTTTTAACATAACAAAGTTTTTTCATCAATGATTTACAACATCGATAAAGTAGAAGCGCATGAAGTTTACAATATTGAAAAAAAGTAACAATCACATGTCAAAATTGTACAGTACCATATCGAAATTGAAATCATATTTTACACATATATTCATCAAGGAACGTAAAATTTGAAGATTTTAAACAATGATCAAACTAAAAAAACGATACTTACTGGACTCCATGGAAGAACGTTAGGTTGGAGCGGAAATCCGATGAATACGTTATTTGTTAGGATGAATTGCGAACAAGGAGAGAACAAGAACCCAACAACAAGAACGATGCAGGTCGAAGAGAAGAAGGACGCAGAAGAAGAACAACGCAAGAGAAAGATGTGTTTGGAAAGAATCGTTGAGGAACGGTTATTCCGATCAAACAGTTCTCTACCACGATGAATTCTGATCAATACCTACGCACAAGGAGAGAACAACGGAGCAGGAGGAAGAACGACGCAGGAAGAAGATATCTTAGGAAAGAATCGTGGAGAGACGGTTAAGGAAGGAATCATGCAGCGTTATTTTAGGAATAGATACCAACGTATAAATGGAATTGACTCCAATGCCCTCTGATGGAGTATATGGGTCTAGGCCCCAGGACCCACATACTCAGAACAGAAAGTACAAGCCAACTAGGATGCCCTCGCCATCCAAAGGACCCCCGTCGGCTGAAGAGGGACCAACTCGGAATATGATTCTGAAGCCAGGGAACTAGGGTGCCACCGTCGGCCGTACCCTCGTCGGTCGTGCCCTCGTCGGCCACGGAAACCTCGCAGAACCGGATTTTACACTTACTCGTTTATACACTCCATCATTTACTTTGTATTCGGCCCAATAGCGGTCCAGTTGTAAATGGGCCTCCCAAGCCCAAGGCTTGGGAGCCCAGCCCGTATTTTTCCTATAAATACTTCCTCTGGAGGTAGTTGTAGGGGTTACAAAATCATTCTATTGAAGCATTTACTTGCACTTCTCTCTCTAGCTCTCACTTCTCTCTAGATATATACTCTATCATTTGGTGCTTTCATTGAGAGCTAGAACAGTCAAGTTAGCACCCTTCGTCGCTACCAAGCACAGCTAACCACTGATCATGGGAAGAACCAAGTCAAACTGCAACCTCGTCAGCAAGGCCATCCCTGAGGATCAGGAGACCAGGGAGCGTGAGGAGGACGCCACGACCGACCAGGTCGGAGGAGAGGACGTCTTCCAGGAGGCCATCAACCTCACGACGGACCTACGCAACCAGCTCAACGGCGGTGCCCCTGATGCCCGCATCAGTCTGGACAAGAAGCGCGCAGAGAAGACATACCACGCCCCGGCCCAGCCTATGGCCACGGCTTCTCCGTCCGTGGATCCACAGGTTCAGGCGGCATTGTCGGTCATCATCGCCAGCTTGGCTCAGAACCCCACCGTCCTCAGCGCACTCTTGCCAAGGACTGAGGGGAACGTCACTCCACCTCCTCAGCCCCAACCGTTGGCCACCAGGTTAGGCAACGATGAGGGGGTGATAGCCCAGGACACGGTGTCGTCCCACTCCCACCCCGCTTCCCCTCTTTGGCCTGGGCAGACCCCAGCGTGTGGAAAAGCCTCTGCCTTCAATAGGCTGAGTGACACGCGCCGTCGTCCGGTTTCGGAGAGGATGGCGGGATGAATTGGTGAGCGTCGACCTGGCTCGCCAAGGGAAAGCTTGGGGTCTGTGTCCCGGACAGCGAACCAGCCCCGCCTGGACAAGGGCAAGGGAAAGTTGCACGAGGATGACGTGCGCCACCAGATCAACGCGGCCCACGAGGGGCGCACGCAGAACCAGCAGGGCGCCGCTGCAGCCGCCAGGGATCCTCGGGACGAGGTCATCGCCCATCTGGAGAGGAGGCTGGCCCAGATGGAGGCCAGGCAATCGACAAACATTCCCACGGCCGGCGCCTCCAATGATCCTGGCCTCAATGCTCTCATGAACAAGGTCAGCGCCCTTGAGAGGGAGTTGGCCGAAGGGCGAGGTGATCCCGTCATCCAGGTCAGGACCAGGACCCCTTTCACTAACAGGGTGCTCTCGGCCCCCATCCCGGAGAAGTACAGGGGAAACGCCATCAAGTCCTACGACGACCGATCAGACTCCCAGGAGCACTTCAGCCGCTATCAGAACAACATGCTGATGGTGAACGCGTCGGATGAATATCTCTGCCGTTGGTTACTCTCCACTCTCGAGGGGCCGGTGTACGAGTGGTTCAACGCGCTTCCCGAAGGGAGTATAGACTCATGGCAGGACCTTGCCCAACGTTTCCTCACCCACTTTGCCAAGAGGAAGCGTGCGAAGAAGTACTTCACCCATCTCCTCTCCGTCAAGCAGCAACATGACGAACCCCTCTGGTCATTTATTGATCGGTGGACGAGGGAGACCGAAGAGGTCGAGGGGGCCGATGAGCGCACCCTCCTCGTCCTCTACCAGGGAGCCCTCCGCAGCTCCCCGTATGCCAAGAGCCTCATCACTGACCCTCCGAGGTCATATGCAAAGGCGCTTCAGTGCGGGAGCTTGTACGCTGATGCCGTCGAGATCCACAACCACAAAAAAGACGGAGGCCATCCCTCTAAGAAGACAAATCCTTCGCCGGCCCCGGGAGCATCCCCGACCGGCCAGGGTGCCCAGGGCCGTCACGGCTCTAGTGGACAAAGCAAGAAAGACCGCCATTAGCGGCCGAGGTTGGAACGGCCGGGGGTCCCCCTCACCCACCCGGTCAGCACCATCCTCGACTATGCCGAGAAGCATGGCCTCATTGAACAAGCTCCTCGGCCGGTGGAGGAGGTCCTTGCCATCCAGCAAGGCGGCACATACTGCCGATTCCACAAGAACTCCTCACACAACACCGACGACTGCATCACGCTGAAGAAAGCCATCGAGCGCCTGATTCATCAGGGGGAACTCTCCCAATTTGTTAAAGGTGGCCCGCGCAAAAATACGTGGGTAAACACCGGCAAACCTGGGGGCGAACCCTCTGCGAAGAAGCGGGAGATCGGTAGGCTCAGCGACGACAAAGATTTTGAGGAGCCTCTGCCAAAAAAGAACCATATTCACCTCATCGTAGGTGGGAATACCAAGGGGGACTCCGTCACTCAGAGGAAGAAATGGGCCCAATCCCTTTACATTGGGGAGGTGTCCCACGTTCCCCCCCAGCCAAAGAAGCAACGAACGGAGGCGATCACCTTCACCGACAAGGATCTGCCTCCAGGTACGGAGTCACACAGGGACACCCTCGTCATCTGGTGTGAGACCGGTGACTCCATCATCCACCGCACTTACATCGATACGGGGAGCTCCGTCAACGTGATGTACCTGGACACCTTCAAGCAGCTAAAGCTGGACAAAGCTCTGCTGAAGCCGATCAAGACACTGTTGTCCGACTTCACCGGGGACTCTATCGACGTCGAAGGCACGATAGTCCTCCCCGTGGAGGTCGGCGACGGCTCCCACCGTGCCAAAATTGACATGGAGTTCATGGTGGTCAACCTTCAGTGCGCCCACAACCTGATTTGGGGGCGGCCAGCACTGGAGGACCTGGAGGCCATCATCTCCATGAAACATTTATGCCTGAAGTTCTCCAGCAGTGGCGGCATCGGCTACGCCAGAGGAAACCAGAGGATAGCCAGGGCATGCTACCTCAAGCTAACGAGGCCGGCCGAAAGGGAAGGGCAGAGAATAGACACCATCACAGCGACCGTTGCCAAGGACGAGGAGAGACCGCATGCTGAACCGGCCGAAGAGGTCGAGGAGGTCCCCCTGGATACCTCCTGGCCGGAGCGGGTCCTCAAAATCGGGAAGCAACTCCCGCAGGACCAACGAGACGCCATCCTCCTCGTCCTACGGTCATACGCCATTATCTTCGCGTGGGGCCCGGACGACATGCCAGGCATCAGCCGGAAGGTGATCACCCACCGGCTGAACGTCGATCCAGCCTCCGCGCCTGTCAAGCAGAAGCGACGCTACTTATCCGCCGACAGGCGGGACTTCGTCAAAGGGGAGGTCACCATGCTCCTCTCAATCAACCACATCAAAGAGGTGAAGTACCCAACATGGCTAGCCAACGTCGTCCTCGCCCAAAAACCGTCGACATTCAGAATGTGTGTTGATTACACTGACCTGAACAAGGCGTGCCCCATGGACCCGTTCCCTCTCCCCAACATTGATCAATTGGTGGACGAGACGGCGGGATGCGAGTTGATGTCGTTCCTTGATGCCTTCTGAGGGTACCACCAGATTTTCATGCATGAAGATGACGCTGAGAAGACGGCCTTCATGACCCCGGAGGGAATTTTTTGCTACCTCATCATGGCTTTCGGGCTCAAAAACTCCGGCGCCACCTATACCAGGATGGTGGCTAAGATCTTCAGAGCAGTCCTCGGCCGGACGATGGAGGCATACGTCGACGACATGATCGTCAAAAGCAAGCGAGCCACCACACATGCTGACGACCTCCGGGAGATTTTTGAAATCATGAAGGAGTTCAAACTCCGCCTCAACCCCAAGAAGTGCGCCTTTGGCGTCCAAGGCGGCAAGTTCCTCGGCTACATGGTCAGCCGGAGAGGCATTGAGATAAACCCGGAGAAGACACAGGCTATCATCAACATGGAGACGCCCCGCAACGTCAAAGAGGTACAGCGGCTAACGGGGCGGCTGGCGGCCCTGAGCCGCTTCCTCTCCAGATCAGCCGAGAGGTCACTCCCTTTCTTCCAGATCATGCGCAAAGCAAACAGCTTCAAGTGGACGACGGAGTGCCAGGAAGCATTTGAAGAGCTGAAGAGGTACCTTTCGTCCCCACCAGTGCTCTACAAACCCAAAACCGGCGAAACCCTCTTCTTATACTTGGGGGTGAGCACGTTGGCCACGGAAACCTCGCAGAACCGGATTTTACACTTACTCATTTATACACTCCATCATTTACTTTGTATTCGGCCCAATAGCGGTCCAGTTGTAAATGGGCCTCCCAAGCCCAAGGCTTGGGAGCCCAGCCTGTATTTTTCCTATAAATACTTCTTCTGGAGGTAGTTGTAGGGGTTACAAAATCATTCTATTGAAGCATTTACTTGCACTTCTCTCTCTAGCTCTCACTTCTCTCTAGATATATACTCTATCACCCTCTAGGATGCTTTAGGCGCACAGATAATTAGAAGCCAATCCAATGGTTGATATATATTCTTTTTTGCTCTCCTAAGATTAAATTCTCACATGAACCTAAATCTATATATATGTATACACACACACATAAAAAATATGTTATAAATAGGGCTCCTACTAAATTATAATGGGTATTTTTTTATATTTGTAACATATCATTACTATATAAAGAAACAAATAAAAGACAATATATTCTCCAACAATTGAAAATAAGTTTTAATAATACCAACTAATAACAAAATAACCGGGTTTACATGTACACCCGGGTGTATGATATAAATTGTTGTCCAAGCAGGTCGTTTGATGACTAGGTATTCCATTTAAGTGAAATAAATTTGCGTTTTAGTCCCTGCAAATTAGTGCCATAGTATTAGACGGTGAACTTTAACGGCAGAACAACTATGCTTGAAAGGGACGTGTTTCTGACAGAAAAGCGTTGATGGTTTCTCTCTGACGGATGACCATATCTTTCTTGGTAAGAAACGCAGACGTAGGGACAGTTGATTCCGTTGAAGAAAGTTTGGAAACAGGTAATCTTGTATGCCTACCGTTTATTTACATAATACGATTTAGGGTTTGAATTTGTGTATTATTGTGCTATGAATTTGTTATGGCCTTTCTGGATCCTAATTACCGATAAAAAACAAAGCTTTGCAGGGTTTTTTCGCTTTTATTTGTTAAGCACGTTTGTCTAACTTCAAGCAGACAAAAAATTCTACCATGTCAATGAGCCTCTGGTGTTGTGCTTTGGCAGAGACCACAAGAGAAACATCTTCCTTTTCAGTATATTCTTACTAGTTACTACGTATTAGATTTCAGATCTTGCAATTATGCTTCTGCTTTAGTTTCATATCCATGTTATGATGATTGTATATTGTATATTTATATCCCTCAACTTTTCTTCCATGCTAAAATTAAATATTATTTAGCCAAAAAGTTGTCATCCAACCATCAATAGTTGGTAAAAGTGGTAGACACTTTGTCATCAATAGTTGCATATTGTTGGGAATAACATGATCATGCTAATATGAGAGAAAAATACTTCTATTACTTTCAAGAATAGAAATAAGAGACATAAAAACTCTAACTAAAAACTCTCAAAAACACCTCACATATCTCTCAAGGATATTCACAACTCAAACTTGTTTGTCCTATGATGATCTATGATCTAATTTACTTGATGATAGAAAGACTCTCCAAGCTCTCTATTTATAGCACCAAAACTAGGTACTAGGAAGATGGAAGGAAGGTGTGTTGAAACTAAGAGGAAACTTCAATGGAGGTGTGAGGAAAGTGGTTCCTTGGTGTGAAGAAACTTCCTTTGTCATTCTTGCACATGGAGGAAGCTACATGGAAACTAGAAATTGGATTCTTCAATTTGCTTGTACTTAGATATATCCTGGAAATTGAATTCTTCAATTCTCCCCTTCCAGGCATATTCAAAACAAGCATCCCAACTATGCCTCTGCATAGCTCTAGCTTATAACGTGTCACCACCTTCGTCAGCATGTCTGATGGATTCTCCTTTGTATTGATCTTCACTAGTCTCAGCGGTTGTTGATCAATCGTCTCTCGTATCCAGTGATACCGAACATCAATATGCTTTGTACAAGAATGGTACATAGAGAGTTCTTGCTCAAGCCTAGAGCACTTTGACTGTCACAATGTACCTTGTACTCTTTCTGCTGGATCCCAAATTCTTGGAGAAAGCGCTTTAGCCACAACATTTCCTTACCTGCTTCAACGACAACAATGTATTCTGCTTCTGTTGTAGATAAAGTGACACACATCTTCAATCTTGATTGCCAAGAAACAACTCCCCCTGCAAAAGTGTATATATACCCTGTAGTAGATTTTCTACTATCAACATCTCCGGCCATATCGGCATCTGTGTAGCCTTCCAAGACTGGATCAACTCCTTCGTAGCAAAGACATAACTTCGTAGTACCTTTCAAGTACCTAAGAATCCATTTGACTGCCTCCCAATGCTCCTTCCCGAGGTTAGAGAGAAAACGACTCACTGTACCCACTGTTTGTGTGATGTCTGACTTTGTGCAAACCATGGCGTACATCAAACTTCCAACTGCTGAAAAATATGGAACTGCTCAAATTGAAGTGATTCGCAAGTGGAACACTAACTGGTTTGGCACCATTCATGTTGATTCTCTCAAGTACTCGTTCAATGTACTTCTCGTGAGATAGCCATAACTTGCGATTCTTCCTGTCTCAAGTGATTTGCGTCCCAAGAATCTGTTGAGCTGGTCCTAAGTCTTTCATATCAAAAGACTTAGAGAGTTCTTTCTTCAGCTGATTCTTCACAGCATCTTTCCCAACGATCAACATGCCGTCTACATACAGTAGAAGAGCAATGAAGGTACCATCCTGAAGTTTCTTGATGTATACACACTCATCTGCAGCAGTCTTCTTGTAGCCTTGACTCTTCATGCATGAGTCAAACTTCTTATTCCACTGCCTTGGTGCCTGCTTCAAGCCATACAAACTTTTAGATAACTTACACACAAAGTTTTCATTTGAGTTCTCAAAACCTTCTAGCTGTTGCATATAGATTTCTTCTTTCAAATCTTTGTGAAGAAATGCTATCTTCACATCCATCTGTTCAAGTTCCAAGTTCATACTTGCTGCCAAGCCAATTATAACTCAGATAGAGGTCATCTTGACAACTGGTGCAAAGATCTCATCAAAGTCGATTCCTTTCTTTTGTTGGAATCCTTTGACAACCAACTGAGCTTTGTGTTTCACCACTTGTCCGCTTGCATCCTTCTTCAACTTGAACACCCATTTGTTTCTCAGTGCCTTCTTCCCTTTAGTTTGATTTTATAAGTTTGATTTTTCTGCAGAGATTCTAACTCACCCTGCATTGCTATTAGCCATTTTTCTTTATCCTTATGAGACACAGCTTCTTGAAAACTCTCCGGTTCTTCATCTTCAGTTAACAAAAGATAATCAGATGATGTGTACCTTTTCGATGGTATATGACCTCGTTCAGATCTACGAACAATTGGAATCATCTAAGAAGAGCTACCATTATCTGTGCCTGACGAGGTGGGTTATGACGCCCCTTGCTCTGCACTCTCTTCTGTCTCCTCATCTTCTACTGCTTCTGAGTTTTCTTCATGCACTTCGTCATTGTTTCTCAAGAATAATTCAGGTGCTTCATTTGAAACTTGAGCACCCTCATTTGACTTCCGAGACATTGTGGGTTTTTCAATGTCTTCTATTGTCAAATCTTCGTGGAACACAACGTCCCTGTTATGAACACTTTTTCTCCTAAGGATCCCCCATAACCTGTATCCAAACTCTTCATTTACATAGCCAACGAAAATGCATAGGATAGTTCTTGCATCAAGCTTCAGTCTGGGCTCTTTGGATACATGTGCATATGATGAACAACCAAATACTCTAAGATGTGAGTATGTAGGATCCTTACATGTCCATAACCTCTCCGGAACTTCAAAGTTGAGTGGTACTGAAGGTGATCGGTTGATAAGATAGCATGTGGTGTTGACTGCTTCTCCCCAAAATGACTTTGGAAGTTTATCCACATTCAACATGCTTCGGGCTCACTCCATGATAGTATGGTTCATTCTTTCAGCAACGCCATTATGCTGAAGGGTGCGTGGTACTGACTACTCATATCGAATGCCATATGTTCTACAATATGCATCGAATGTCTTGGAAGTATACTCGCCTCCATTACCAGACCGGAGACATTTCAGCTTCTTTCCTATTTCACGTTCCACCAAGATGTGAAATGTCTTGAAGCACTTGAACACCTGATCTTTTGTTATCAGGAAATAAACCCACACTTTCTGAGAAGCATCATCGATAAAAGTCAGAAAATATCTGCTTCACCGAGTGATTCCACCTCCAAAGGACCACATACATCAGAGTGTACCAAATTTAACAACTTCGATATTTTAGTTGAAGTATAACTAAATGATACTCAATGTTGCTTACCAAATAGACAATGACCGCAAGGACCCAATGCAACATTCTTGTCAATGTTGATAAGGTTCTTCTTTATCAAGGTAGTCAACCCTTTCTCACCGATGTGATCGAGTCTTAAGTGCCACAGATCCTGAGAAGCCTCCTCAACAATGTTGAGGCTATCCGTACAAATCCTCAAATGGGTTTTGTACAATGTGCCACAAACATGTCCTCGAGCGATTGTCAAAACGCCCTTTGACATTTTCTATGTGCCCCTTCTAAAGTGGTTTTCATACCCCTGTTCCTCAAGACATATCACAGACAGAAGATTGAGCCGAAGGTCTGGAACATGTCTTAGCACCACGCACTTCCACTCATCGATTATGGTTGCGGTCCGATAAGTAAATCTCTTTCATTGTAGCCTATTCTGATGTTGATTGGGCAGGATGTCCGAACAGTTCTCGCTCTACCACTAGTTATGTCGTGTTTTTGGGCAATAATTTGATATCTTTGCGCTCCAAGAGGCAACCCACAGTGTCCAAATCCTCCACAGAAGCTGAGTACCGGGCTATTTCTTATATCGTTCAAAATACTATTTTCATTCACTCGTTGCTTGCGGATATGGATATTTTTATCTCCGCGCCAGTTCAACTGCATTGTGATAATGTCTCTGCTTCTTACCTAGCTGTGAATCCTATTCAGCATGACCGCAACAAGCACATTAAAATTGATTATTATTTTGTTCGCGAGCGCGTTGCACATGGAGATCTTCAAGTCAAATATAATCCTACTCAGTTCCAGCTTGCAGATATTTTTACTAAAAATTTGTCTAGTCAGCGTTTTGAATTTTTACGTTCCAATATGCGTGTTGTTTCCCCTGTACAGATTGAGTGGGTGTGATAATGTAATAGTTTAGGGACTTCTGTGTAAACGCTTAAACCCTGTTTTAGTATAAATACATGATCAAGGCTCCTTATAGTGCAAGCCATTATTTTCCCAAAATTATCTTTTCATGTATACATATCTCCTGCAAGAAGATATTTTCTCGTCTAATGGTTATGTTATGGAAAAAAGGGGGTCAAAACTCACTGTGGATACTAGGCAAGTTGTTAAAGCAACAGAAATATATAACTCAACATGTTTAATTTCTTAAATAGTTAATTTGTTAATAGATTTTTATCCATTAATGTATAAAATAGAAATCGACTGAAATCGTTTTAACTTAACTTTACCACTAGAATGTTAAATAGAAATGTACCTAGTTTGCAAATAGTTGGACGTTGGTATTGCTCAAGTTATGATATAGAGTCCCTTTTTAGTGCAATATTGAGAAACATTCTTGTTCAAAAATGAAGGTTATATTGTATTCCAAAAAAGGTTTGCAAATAGCTGGTATTGCTCGTGTAAGTTGCAGGCTTGCAGCTCTTTGATTTTAATTACTTCATATATATTACAACCACCTTTTTAATAAATACTATCAATGTTGTCCCTTTTTAGTTAGAAGACAAGATGGACTAGGCCTCAATAGTTTCCTCATCTTAAGAATTTCACTGCTATAAAAATCTTGAAATAAAGCAATAACATATAAGTGATAATAAGCACTGCTGAAAACTGATAACTTGAGGGGATGAATTACGAATCACCGAATCAATATCTATTTTATTCAAATAATTTCTAAAGAAGAATTCATGAATAATGGGACGAGAATGTTATTAAAATTCATCTACCTACATAAAGCTTCCGATTTGTTAATCAACCCGCAAGGAAAGGATTACATAGCTAACTTTAGAGTCTCTAAAAAAGTCGTGTAACTGTGTAAGCCATGGATCCTGCATCTTGTGTTTCGGCACGGTCGGTAATAGCATTTCCAAATGTGAACCCATCAATTCCAACTCGCCACCGGATTAAGGATCCCTAATTGTAGTAGTCACCGGATTGACGACCAACGATTGCAAATCCCCGGACCTTCATCTTACTTGATTTATGCGTGTGCTCGTTTGGAATGTGAGAGGGCTTGGTAAGACCTCAAAACAAAATTCCGTTTTAAATATTATGCGCACTAATAATATTTCGATTGCTTGTTTACTTGAGATGAAGATGTTCACCATCAGTTTTGGGAACATGGTTAATAATAGATAGCCCGGGTGGTTGTCTAGTACAAACTTTGACCATATCACCGGTGGTAGGATGGGGATCATTTGGAACCCGAATTTTATTGATTGTGTGGTTATTGAGGTGGCGAAACAACATATTCACGGTAAGTGTATCAGTAAAACCACCCAATCCCTGTTCTTTATAACTTTTGTTTATGCTCTTTACACTATTGTTGAGCGTAGGGGGCTTTTTGAGCATCTTACACAGGTTGGCAGTCTTATCACCGATCCTTGGATGGTGATTGGCGATTTTAATTGTGTGGCCTCTCTTACGGAAAGGGTGGGTTCAGCCCCCTAATGCTTATTTCATGAAGGATCTTATTGACTTTAAAGCTTATGCTGGCGTTTGTGATGCACCCTCTATCGGG
Organism: Cuscuta europaea; assembly: GCA_945859875.1. Taxonomy (NCBI): domain Eukaryota; kingdom Viridiplantae; phylum Streptophyta; class Magnoliopsida; order Solanales; family Convolvulaceae; genus Cuscuta; species Cuscuta europaea. The sequence goes on along the minus strand of CAMAPE010000031.1, from coordinate 1,160,721 downwards.
GAATTTTTTACGTGGAACAGAGAAACGCTATGGGCAAAGCTTGACAGGGTCCTTTTAAATTCGGTTTGGGCTCAAAGGAATGTTGATTGCAAGGCTCACTTTTGTGAGATGGATGTGGAATTTGATCATACGGCTGCCGTTGTGACCATGCTCCAAAACTCTCCAAACCGAGCTAAGCCTTTTAAAATTTTTAATATGTGGCTCAAACACCATGATTTTGCTAACATTTTGGCACAGGTTTGGAATCAACATATTGGGGGCACAACACAATTTTCTTTGTGTAGGAAGTTAAAGCTCCTTAAAGGGCCCCTCAAAGAGCTTAACAAGAAAGATTTTCTGTGGAGGACCGTGCAATAGTGAGTTGCTTCTTGGAGCTCCAGCTGATTGGATTTCGGCCAATAAAAATAACATAAGCAGAGGTGGAGTGTCGGGTATCAACATCACCAGCCCAATCAAAAGATTGAGGCGTCTGATACCATGAAAGATATTAAAGTGAAGAAACAGGCTTGGCTAATCATATTGATTAGCCGATTATATATACTGATGTGTTAGCATAAAACTCTCGCAGTAATTACATGTGATAAGAATAAACTTACAGGTGATGCTAATCTAAATCAACCGAACTACAAGAGATAAATACAAGAAATATTTAATACATTAAATAATATAAACATTGTCATCTATCACTAATCAATAAACAACATGGTCTGAAATTATAAACAACATTATATCAGTGGAGTCCCAATAGATGATAATACAACTACAAATTCATTATAATTACCCACAAGTACTTTAGATGGACAACTATCAATTCTAGCCAACTAATCATAGCAAAAATGTATGTCATTTTTTGGCTTCTCCAGTCTGGTTTTATCTTCCAATGAAGCTCCCTTTTGAGTAGTGTGTTTCTTCAATCTTTTTAATTCACTCCACAATTGTTGTATTTCTTGTTCTCCCAATGTATATGGCATTTTGACTCTCAATAAGTTTGTTAAGACCTGGAGTTCCATCCTAAAAAGTTAACCTGATAGGAGGAATAGCCCAAAGCCTTATAAAGTGTTTAATTGTTTTATAGCATTTTCGGTGTGGGACAACCGGACAAATGCTTTAACACGTTCCCTCAGTCCGAACTGGGCTGAACAATATCGGGGTGTATAAATGAGCCAAACAGACCCTTAACAAGTTGCTCTTAATCATGGGTGCTAAACAAGCCGTCAAACCACAATCGGACTTGGCTCTAATACCATGTTAAAACATGGAGTTCCATCTTAAAAGGTAAACCTGATATGAGGAGTAGCCCAAAACCTTATATATTGTTTAATTGTTTTATAGCTTTCCGGTGTGGGACAAATGATTTAACGGAGTTCAGCCTATTTTTCTCCATTTCTAGCATTTTTCTTTCTAACTTCATCTTGTTTATCAAATCTTTAGCCCTAACCAATAAAGCTTCGTCATGCCATTCAAAATACCCATATCCACTCATCTGGAAATTTAGTACGGAGTATTTTTTACTTTTCTGTTGAAATTATATACACACAAAAACACACTAGCAAAAAGTCAACCACAAATGTCCTAGGAAGATAAACTCAGACGGACAGAAAAACTCTTACCTTGTAGTTTGGGCAACCGTAAAAACGCCGTCTAAGATTATTCTGAGACTCCGATTTGAATCTTGGAGCTGTTTGGCCACAAAAACATTTTTGTGTTGTCCTTCATAGTCGAGCTCGAAATTGATAAGGTCGACAGATCTTGTTGACATATTTGAGATCTAGCTAAGGATCCTAGTCTCGTGTGCTTTAAGATAGTGAAGAAATGTTGAAATAGATAAGATTGCTTGTGTAGTGCTAAGATGGATGGAGGTTAGGGGTGGGCATGATTGGTTAACGGCACTTTGGTTAACCAATTTTCGGTTAACCGTGATGTTGGTTAATATATTGTTAATGTCATTATCCGTACCGTAACATTATATTGGTTAACGGATACTCGGTTAACCAAAATATCGGTTAACCACTAATTGGTTAACCAAAAACCATGAAAAGGAAAATAATAAAGTCATCAAACTACTCTGTATTAAACATTTGATTTGTTAAAAAATACATAAGCAATTCAAGATTAAATTAGAAATTTTATATAGCAGAAACTTTTCCAAAAAAACTCCTTGGCTCAACTTTAGTTAGCCCGTATACACCGTATTATCTTTCCATGTGCACTATTACTTTTCCATATTATATGTTCCTATATCTATGTATTTATATGGTTATTAGGTTAATTATACTATTTATATATGTATAGTACTAAAGAAAATGTATACATTTCAGTAGATTATGTACGGAGTAATTGATTGTAAAGTGTGTATATTATTCCACTATGCATGCCTGAACGTGAATATACATACACCAGAATTCCAAAACTGATACAAAGTGTTCACTTTCCCGTCCCCATACCTTTGTTGAAATTTATTGTCCGTGTGTAGTGTTTGCGTATGATCCTATGGTTACTGGTTAACCGGTGAGATAATTTCCAAAACCGTAACCGTACCGCTACCCATTTTTCCCTCCCGGTTGGTTAACCGTACCGTGAGTTTAAAAATTCTGGTACGGTTAAGCGAAAAAGACACCGGTTTTTCGGTTTTTCGGTACGGTTAAACGGTTACGGTTTTTTGTGCCCACCCCTAATGGAGGTTACTTGGAGCTAACGGGAAAGTATTAAAAGGAGGATATATATATATATATATATATATATATATATATATATATATATATTTACTCATTGTCTAATTAAACATTAAAATAAAAAAAGTTTTGTATGCACAGAATTGTAAGTCTTCAATAATAATCAAATTCAATTATATTTATATTTTGAGTCACTTATATATTATAATGATATTATTTGAACATGTTAATTTTTAATGAAATTTTATTTTTTTAAGAGTCTCATTCTTTTTACTTTTAAAAAGTCCTTTGTTGAAAAGTCCTTTTTATTACTCATTGATCTATTGTTATTTTCATGTTCTAATTTTGATAATTAGAGCAAGTTTAGTAACACTGAAATTAACTAAATCGTCTGGTTTTTGAAATTGATGAAATTCTGACAAAAGTGGCTGAATTGGTAGACCCCTATACCACAATTTTCACAAGAATACCCTAATATTAGGCACCTGTCTTTTGTAGATAATGTTCTTCCTCCTTGTGTCCATAAAGCCTTATAGGCTAACTGGGAAGAAAAATTCCCATCTGTAGTGTACTTCCAAACAAGGGACTGAGGGCCGCTAGAGACCATGCTCTCAGCTTCTTCATGTGAGAGGCAAATCCTCTTCCAAATGGGGGAGTCACTAGGTTTGTACTCCCCTAAAGCCCTCATGCTATACTTACCATTCATACGACCAGACCAGATACTCTCCCCCTTTTGAAATTCCCACCACAGCTTAATACCATTTACCTTTTGTATATCACCAACAGATCTAATACCAAGACCACCACATTCCGTAGGCTTACACAGTTTACTGAATCTAATCCAATGATGTTTTGGCTTATTATTGTGGCTTCCCCAAAAGAAGTTACTAATCTTCCTTTTTATCAATTTCACCACAGAAATTGGAAGATTAGTGACAACTGTAATACTTGAGATTTAATTTAAACGGATTAATAGTATTACTCATACCAACAAGGTTTATCTCCTTTTAAGGGAGCTCATTAGCCAAGAACTCTAAAGTTAAGCGTGCTTGCACGGGAGTAGTCTTGGGATGGATGACCCCCTGGGAAGTTTCTCAGGGCGCACACGAGTGAGGACAAAGTGCGCGGAAAAGGCTAGTGGCGGTTTGTGAGGACAGTACTAGAGGTCAGAAGTAACTACCTCGGGGCCTACGGGGCCGAGGTGTTACAAATGGTATCAGAGCAACCCTGTGACAGTGTGCTGATCCGTTGGATATCGGGCGGGCACTTAACAGGGGAAAATATTCTGGGATATGATTGAGATTGGTTTATGGGCGCAACGAGGACGTTGCGTTCCTAAGTGGGGGTGATTGTAACACTTGAGATTTAATTTAAACGGATTAATAGTACTACTCATACCAACAAGGTGCATCTCCTTTTAAGGGAGCTCATTAGCCAAGAACTCCAAAGTTAAGCGTGCTTGCACGAGAGTAGTCTTGGGATGGGTGACCCCCTGGGAAGTTTCTCAGGGTGCGCACGAGTGAGGACTAAGTGCGCGGAAAAGGCTAGTGGCGGTTTGTGAGGACAGTACTAGAGGTCAGAAGTAACTATCTCGGGGCCTACGGGGCCGAGGTGTTACAACAACCAAAACATGTAGGGGAATCGAGCATAGTACATGTTTAATTAAAACTAATCTGCCCCCCCCCCCCCCCCCCCCCCCCCGAGATAACCATCTGTTACTCCACATATAAAGTTTTTGTCCAACATGTCCAAAATATCTTTGCAATGACTCAACCTGGTAACACCTGTGTGAATCTGAACTCCCAGATACTTAAAAGGTAGATTAGAAGCTTTCATTTCCAATATGTGCTCAATGTGATTAATTCTGGCTACTGTAGTATGCTTCCCAACAACAAAGCATGATTTATCCTTATTAACCAACTGTCCAGAAGCTTCTTGATAGTGTTGTAGAAATTTGTTAAACCTTCTAACTAACTGAGAAGATCCATTAAGAAATACCATAAGATCGTTTGCAAAAGCTAAATGAGAGATTTTGCCTCCCCTTCCCAAATTATAAGTTTCAATGCCCCCTTTATTAATCAAGTACTTCAAACCTCTGGAAAAGACTTCTGACATACTCCCTCCGTCCCCTTTTAAATGTCCCATTTTACCATATTGGGATGTCCCTATTTAATTGTCCCATACCTTATTTGGTAAAGTTTGTGTGGATCAAAATCATTCTTACTTTATTCTTACTTTATTCTTACTTTATCTATTAATATCAACCACACAAACCTACTTTTCTTAAAACTCGTGTCACCCTCTTCCGGGACATTTAAAAGGGGACGGAGGGAGTAATAAACAACATAGTAGAAAGGAGATCTCCTTGCTTAACTCCCCTATATGGTTTGAAAAAACCATAAGGGATGCCATTGACCATAACTGAAATGTAGGTAGCCTTCAAGTTTCCCATAATCAAATCCCTAACCTTCTTATTAAAGCCAAATCTTCCCAAAACAGCGTCAAGAAAACCCCAATCTACCCTATCAAAAGCTTTTGTCATATCAAGTTTAACCACAATATTAGAAGCCCGAACCTTTTTATCAAGATTATGGAGCATCTCCATAGCCCCCAACACCTGATGTTTAATCTCTCTTCCTTTCATGAAACCTGATTGTTCAATAGAAATGATTTTAGGCAAACAAGAAGCTAACCTGCTAGCTAAAATGCGAGTATTGACCTTGTTAATGAAGGTGGACAAATAAATAGGTTTGAAATCCCCCAAAGAAGTAAGATTCTTTTTTTGGTATGAGATGCATATTGACACTTCCCACACTTTTGGGTATAGGTAACCTTAACAAAAACTCTTGGACAACAAGCACCACATCCTTTTTAATAATGTCCCAGCAATCTCTATAAAAAGCCCCCCCCCCCCCCCCACCCAAAACCATCTGGACATGGTGCAGACTCTTTATTTAAGGTCCATATATATAGCTTCTTTGATCTCCACTTCTCTGGGTAAAACACTCATCAACTCATTATCGCTTTCATCAAGCAGGGAAGGAATATGTTCAAGCACTCTATACTGATGACTCGTAGGTTCTTCCTCGTAGAGTTTAGTAAAAAAGGAAACAACTTCAGCCTCAATATCTTGCCTATCATAAACCACTTCCCATTTGATCCTTTGATGGCTACAACATGCTGTCTTCTTACTTTTTCTTTCGCTTTTTCATGGAAAAAACGAGTATTTGCATCACCATCCTGAATCCATTTTACATTAGCTTTTTTTCTCCAAAAGGCCTCCTATTGTTTGACACGCACAAGTAAATCAGCCTGCTTTTTAAAACACCCAGCTCTGGTATCTTCATTAGGATTTTCCTCAAATTCTTTTTTAGCTACTAATGCTTCCACCTCCAGTTTACTCGCAACCGCAAAAATGTCTCCAAATACCTCTTTATTCCATAATTTCAAGTCCTCCTTCAAGGCTTTGAGCCTCGAAACCAAACCCCTCATACCGCCAGTAGTCAGATAAGACTCCCACTTGCTTCGCACATAAGGCAAAAAGTCCAAATGTGCTAGCCACATATTTTAAAAGAGAAATTGATTTGGTCCAGATCTACCTTCTTCTTCACAAATAAGTATTATAGGACAGTGATCGGAACTAGACATACTCAGGTGTTGCGTGGTAACAACTCCAAATTTGGAATTAAAGCCTTGATTGATCAAATATCTATCTAGTTTTTCCCAGATACGACCATTGGACCTCATCCCAGTCCACGTTGTTGGGAATATTTTATGGTGTTCAATCTAGTTAGTTATTTTTGTATTTGTGTAGTTATTAATTAAACGTGTAATACGGGCCACAAATGTGTATCAGCCCGTGGGCTTCCTTGTAACCCGTAAGTTAGCCAACTTCTCCTATAAAAGGAGGCTAACTTACGGGAACCCAAAACAATCGAAAGAGGCTTAGAGGCGCAGAGGCGAGATAGATAGATATTAGGGTTGCCGCTGCTCTCCTTCTCTAGGGAGAGCAGCGGACAGTTTTATACGGTATACCAGATTTGCGTTTCAATCTTGTCGATTTCTTTCTATCTGCTTCTTTTATCACTGCTATGGTTGTATGATTGTTAGTATTCTGGGATTAACATTTGGTATCAGAGCCGAGGCGTGAAACAGGTTGGATCTATCTGCGATTTTTGGATCTAACGAAGAACTGCTCTGTTTTTTTCTTCTGTTTTTCTATATGTAGAGATTTGCTCTTGTAATCTCGTTTGTGAACGAAATTTTGTAAAAATCATACTGTTGGATTCGTCTTTCAAAACCGATCCAGCAGCCTACCTCTTTTTCCGTTTTCTGCAATTTTTATATTTCGAAGATCTCTACATTGAGATCTCGAAATCCTTATTTTTCACTGCTGCAGAAACGTTTTTGGCTTGAAACTGATACAGGAGAATCTCGACTTTCAGGGCTATTCAGAACAGGTTTCAGATTTTCAAAAATCAATGTTTTCGTTTTGCAGGATCTCGACATTTAGGGACTCGATTTCCTCTTCTCGACTTTTGAGATCTCGAGATTTGCATCTCGACATCTTGATCTCGAGATTTGCATCTCGACATCTTGATCTCGAGATTTGCATCTCGACATCTTGATCTCGAGATTTGAATCTCGAAATCAAGATCTCGAGATTTGAATCTCGAAATCAAGATCTCGAGATTTGAATCTCGAAATCAAGATCTCGAGATTTGTAATCTCGAGTTTTGGAATTTCGAGTTTAGGAATTTCGAGTTTTGGGATTTCGACATTTGGGATCTCGATGTTTTGGATCTCGACATTCTGAAGATTTCGAGATTTTCAAAATTTCTCGATGTTTTGAATCTTTCAAAGTTTGGAGTTTCTTGGAACTCATAATTCGAATCTTGACATCTTTTGCAGTTCATCGAAGCTTTACATTATAGGATCTCTGAATGATACCCTGCTTATATAAATGTTTCAGGAGTTTTCGATGTTCTGATGTTTTTCAAACAACAAGTTTTCGAGATTATGAGGTTTTCGAAACTCCAAAGTTTTTGATGTTCAAACATTTTGAAATTCTGCACATTTCGATATTCTGAGGTTTGTTTTGCAGGTGGATTTCACCATCATTCTTCGAGGAAACCTCGAGATTGTAATCTCGAGATTTAAACCTCGAGATTAGGATTTCGAAGTATTGCCTTAGAATTTTTGCTTAAAATTCACTTGCTCTCGACATTCAACATCGAGCACCTCATCTTCGAAGAAATTCCTCAAAAACTCAAAATTAGAGATTTTCTGCGACACCGCACTGTTTTGGCCATAACTTTTGACTCGGTGATCCGATTTGAGCAAACTTTTTTTTGTTAGAAAGCTAACGAAAAGATCTACATTAATTCTAGAGCTATGCCCCAGAACCCTTTCTCACGCGCCCTCACTCGCAGTCTTTGAGGGTCAAAACGTTAGTTTTCCGACAAACATTGTAATTCACCGATGTCCAGGTCAAAACTTAGGCAAATCTGTTCAAATTCTTTCAATGTCAACCCTGAGGTCAAAGCTTTTCTAAACTTCAATGTAAAGGTCTGAAAATCGTAGATAATTCAATCAATCTCGCGTCAACGATCATCTTACAACAATCAACAATCAACTGCTGGAGCCTCCCCTGACTCATCAACATTATGTGATCATCAATATGCTGAAATTCTACATGGCGAGCTCAGGAAACCGTCATGTGTGGTACATGTTCAGATTGCTCCACACACATGGCGGGTATGACAAGCTGTGAGCAATCAAACCTTGCACATTCTGAGGGGGAGTTTCAGTTTTCTCCTCCTGGCGCCTTACACCGACAAAGCAAGGAATCTCTCAAAGGATGCAACATTTTAGGGGGAGTGTTCAATGTTATCCTTCCCGGTGCCTAACAATGACAAGGCATACCGAGTACTCCAGTTGAGGGGGAGTACAGAGAGAAAATGAAGAAAGTAATGAGAGAACATGTCCCTATGGCTTAGTAAACCCAACTAAGCCTACCCAAGGGACAAAGCCGAGCGTAAGTGCGTAAATGAGCGAGTGAGTGAGTGAACATGATGAGCATTAGGAAGCAGAAGGCTCGAGTGAGAAGGAAACAATTATCAATGATGAGTCTGCTACCTCAATTGCCTGCTATGAATTGACCATTTGCTCGTAGCCACTAAAATACTCTGGACTATCCCCATAGGTTCAGGACTGAATTTATTCAGATCCCGGGTAGAAGTCGCTGCATTTTGTCCAAACGGCGCATGCACAACCCTACCCTAGACCAGTCACTTGTCTCCCAACAGACATGTGTTTAATCATAGTTCACGGGGAACCGCATCTCTCATTACTGTCTCCTTCCGAGGCAAGTAATACTGACTACAGTGGCCTCATCCCCATGTCACTGAACTTTCATTGATCACGTCGTGTCTAGTTACTCACTCCCAAATGTTTTGAAATTTTCTAGGACACAGACGCACTTTTAGAGTCAGTTGCAGGTCTTCATGACCCGCGAGAACTTCCATAGGGCTCATCTATTACAGATGTAGACCAATAATTGGAAGGAAGTCCTGCTGTTGCAACATAAAATCACCAACATTTTCAGGCCATTGCTAAAGAGTTTATCTCTATAGTGATGATAACGGGCGTCTTCACGACCCCGGGGGGCTACGTTATCTTCTTTAGATTCTGCTTGTTTTTTCCTGTTTTTATTTCCGCAGAATAAAATAATAAAAGCATGACGTCCCGATTCATCGGATCGTCATGAGGGGGAGAGTGGTCCACATGCTGTTAACAATGAACAAATCATTCTGGGACACTTCACTCCTCCATCACAAAAATCAATACCTTCTCTGCTATCTCTACAACTCAAATCAAATGGTCAGCTACACTCACAAATCAACAATCATTATGTTCCGCTGTGCCACCGACAAGTTCTCCTCAAATGCATTCATTCCAAATAGTCAAAAAGACTACATTGTGGAGGAGACAGAGGTCAAATACTCGTGTCCTGAAGATGAATTCCATGGGCGTCTCCTATTCTCCAAAGAATATTCATTCTAGAGGCGTCACCGGACTTCATCCAAGCTGATCAAGAGCAACTTCTGGAAGGCAAGGACTACATGCAAGATACAGAAGGTCCCTCAACCCCCGGCATCAAAGATCAAATTTTCAAGAAGACATCAAAGGGGAGATTGCAAGGATTTCTTCAGATAGCCTTCCTCAGAAGTCAAGTTCAAAGACAAAGGAAGCTCAATAACAACAAAGACAAAGATATCTGCGCTGCAATGCTGATTCAACACGATTGATCACCAAGGGGGAGATTGTTGGGAATATTTTATGGTGTTCAATCTAGTTAGTTATCTTTGTATTTGTGTAGTTATTAATTAAACTTGTAATACGGGCCACAAATGTGTATCAGCCCGTGGGCTTCCTTGTAACCCGTAAGTTAGCCAACTTCTCCTATAAAAGGAGGCTAATTTACGGGAACCCAAAACAATCGAAAGAGGCTTAGAGGCGCAGAGACGAGATAGAGAGATATTAGGGTTGCCGCTGCTCTCCTTCTCTAGGGAGAGCAGCGGACAGTTTTATACGGTATACCAGATTTGCGTTTCAATCTTGTCGATTTCTTTCTATCTGCTTCTTTTATCACTGCTATGGTTGTATGATTGTTAGAGGGTTGAATGAGAGCACAATTATCAATGCATTGACTAAAATCCAACATCTCGTTTAGCATCGGGCCAGCAGGACCCTTACATTCAGCCAAAGTTGCCACCGTGTTAAAATCACCCCCCACAACCCAATCTGAATCATCCTGCTGCACAACATTAACCATACCATCCCACAACCGAGCCTTGTCACCTCTAGTATGCAATCCATAGACAGGCGAGAAAATGAAATTAAAATCCCTAGGCAAGAAGGTAACCTTAACCACAAAAAATTGATCAATCTCTTGGATCGAAAGCACATCAAAGGAATGAGTATTCCACATTAACCAAATTTTGTTAGAAGCGGCCATAAAAAACTTTGAAAATCCCAATTTATGCAAAAAGTAATCCCCCTTATTCTGATGAACCATAGGCGCAATAATGGTAATAAAATCAATAGAATTGTGCCTAGATTATTCACACAATCTTGGGCACGAAGAAGCAAGACCACACACATTCCAAGTAAGAAGCTTCATGAGGAAACATCAAAGGGAGTCTCCTTTGAATTCCTCTTAGCCGCCAACCTTGTCGTGACCGCTCGAGGTGGAATTTCTTTGACTTTTCTTCTCGATATAGCACTCAATGCTTCAGCCTGTTCCTGTTCTATCAATGCTACCTTTCTTTGCAGTTCTCTACAAACCCGCTTCCAAGAATCTTTGGCAATATTTTTGACCAAAGCATCCTCACCATCAGAAATAATGCCATCTTCTACCAACATATCTCCTTCATCTTCCATATCCTTACTACCCTCCTCGAAAGAGATAGCCCCCTTACTAAAATCTTCCTGAAGCCGAGCCTCGATTGAACTCCCTTCCTGATGCTTAGTGACATCAGTAGCTTCCTGCAATTGTGTCCCAACTTTCAAATTGATGCCTTCACCCATTGCATCCCTGTCTTTGATTTGGCTTACTTCTTCCAGAACTATGTTTTCCACCACATCCAATTCTTGTACCTTCCCTCCATGATCTACCACCCCATGATCAACCTCTTTAGAACCATCAGTATCATTTGGACCATCGGCGTCAGCTTGAGGCACCACTTCTGTGATATCAATACTCGTATCATTCTTTTTAGAAGATTCTCCTTGTTCACCAACTGCCACCTCTATTGATTCAATGGGAGGCTCCACAACTTCTTTCCCTTTGTTCTTTTTAGTAACTTGAATCCACCTGGCTGGCTGTTTAGTATTAGCCACTCCCATATCTTTAATGACTAACTGTTCTTTGTTCATGTTATGATTTATCTCCTTAACTAGCCGCACCTTTGGAATACCACACTCCTCTTTGCTATGACCCAACTTGTTACACTTTGCACAATATTTAGGCAAATCTTCATACGTAACGGGTTGGATCAACTTCTTCTTTCCATTCATTATTAGCACTCTACTTGGGATTTCTTGAAGTAAATCTAATTCCACACATACTTTGGCAGTAGACAGCCTTGATAAGTTCGCTGTAGCCACATCTACTTTAAGAGGCTTTTCGATCATACCTGCTATAGAAAAAAGTGCCCTCTTTTCATGTAAATGCAATGGTAAGCCATCAAACATGATCCATACCGGAACAATGGGAGATTCCACATCTGGCCTGAAATCTTCTTCAGTTCCGAATTTGATCAAGATATGTCGTTGATCCAGCAGCCCCAACGATAATGGACCAGAAACCCCTATTTTTTCAAACTCCTGTCGAAGAACCATCATGGATAAGTTTAATTTAAAAAATATTTTATGAATGAAGTAAATAAAAAATTATATGAAAAGTAATTTAAAATGATTTGTACAGTAACTTCAGCCGATTTAGTCAGAAAAATAACTCAACCACTTCTTAGAGAAGTGGTTGAATTAGTTAAATCTATTGATTTATGGATAAATTTAATTTAAAATATTTTTTATTAATGAAATAAAGAAAAAAATTATATGAAAAGTAGCCAAAAATGATCAACTACAATAACTTCAACCAATTCAGACAAAAAATTACTTCAATCAAGCTAAACATAATTAGATAAGATCAGTTTAAAACAAACCAAAAATGTTTAATCAATATTTTCATATTTCCCCTTCTCTTAAAAAGAAAGAATATCGTACTATTAAATTGAATTAAATTTAGAAGTTTTATTTATTAGCAATTTTGCACCCAATGCGGTTATCGTTTTCATTTGCTCGAATCTCGAGTGACATTATAAAAGGAAGAAATAAGGTTTACAGTACTTTAATAATCGGAATATAACATTATACTTTTATTAAAAGTAAGACTATATTAAAGGCTGAAGTTTTGTTGAGATAGATAGTGTATATTAGCAGGCCAAATTTTTATATTTTCCATCTCCATAATTCGTTTTTTGTAAAGTAAATAACAAATTAAAAATGCAAATAATGAAGCCACATGACATAAGTAGAGCAATGCTCACTAACACCTGTAGGTAGACACGTTGCATAATAGTTGGGTTAAAACAATATATTTAATAGTCTGCTCGTTCTTATTTAAACATATTTTTTGTAAACATTTTTATATTTTATTATTAAAAATATAAATTATATTTTTATAGATTCAATATTGGTCTTATATGAAAAATTTAAATTGCGAATTTTGATATATATTTTTTTAAAAAAATTGGAGCAAAAATGAAAAAGTTATAACACTTTACATAAAATTTTAATTTTTTTTTTCAATTTGAGCCCCACCAATTACATATCCCATTCTCCCTTTCTTTGGTGTTTCGGTAGTTGAAGTAAAAAACTGGCCACATGACATTTTATAGAAAATGAGTGAAATGATGAAAGATAGACGCATAGGATTTGTTAAGGGTAAAATTGTCTTTAAAGAGTTATATGTTTTTTTATACTCCATATATAATAATAATAACAACAACGACCACAACAATAATAGAATAGATAAATAGATAGATAATTTGATAAAAAAAATAGAGGAAGGAAGAAAAATACGTGGAGTGTGCGGAATGTGCACAAGTCATCACACCAAGTCACGACGGTCGTCACTTAACTAACGGCGCCACGGCGGAAAATGTGAACCCGGCCCACAAAAGCAAAGAAAAGCCGGGAGCTGATTGCAATCCAACGAGGCCGTTACGTTAAACGGGGGTTTCGTATTTCAGTAAAACTGGCATTCCACCGCTATTAATACTCTGTAGCTACAGCATTCATTCACGTCAATCTTCCTACCTCGCTTATCCGTCGCATCGATTGGATCTCCGGCGAAGGTACGCCGGCCGCTGCTCTCCTTCTACAAACTTTAGATTTCTATTTTACGCAGATCTAGCAGTATCTATTATGTAAATTTCAGTCTGATTTGTGCGCGAGAGATAGTGTTACTGCTTATCTTTGTGTTCTTTTGTTGGTTTTTGTTCTGTGCTCTGAATCGATTGCTTTTCTGAATTTTATTTTTCCGGATTAGCTCACATTACTATGTCTCTCAGTCTGCCGCAGAGTTTCTCGTCTGCTCATTGCAATCGTTTGAGAATCACTTAGTATCTACTTGACCATGAATTCGCGAAGGTAAGACTGCTAACTTTTGACATCACGATGTTCTTCATTTTGCATCGATGTTTTATAGTGCTTGTTGAATACTGAATGTGAATAAGTGATTTCGGAATGGATTGTTTGGATTATTGCAAGGGGGACTTCTAGAGAGTTCTTATATGCTTCAATGTGAATTAAGAGCAAATTAAAGTAGGAAATTTTATGTTTTTCTTCCTATGTAGATAAAAATGATCGTTGTACATTAGTACGGTGTATTAAATTGCCCTCCTACTTGATGCCAGACATACCATAAAAAATCTCGTCATCCTAATTTATTTGGTTTTTGCATTTGCATTATAGTTATATAAACTTTTTTCAATCTCATTCTTCTGTTCTTATTTTCTGTTCAAATCTATGCATCACTAAATTTTATCATCCATTCCTATCTTCTAAATGATTTGTGGCCATCAGGGACCGTGGTGCTAGAGCTGCTCTGTTTGATGGTATTGAGGAAGGTGGAATCAGAGCTTCATCATCATATTCTTCTCATGAGATTGATGAGCATGAAAATGAAAAAGCACTAGATGGACTGCAAGATAGAGTCATTCTGCTTAAAAGAGTAAGTTTTCTCTGTATCCATAGTTTTCAAAGATATGAATGTTTTGCTTTCTCACAAAGTGTCTAAGTTGAGTATACTTTGAACTGATGTGAGTAGCAACATCCTAGCAGAAAGGGTTGCATGTGAAATTATGAATAGGACAATCATTTGTGTGTGGAAATCGAACATTTGGTAGGGATTGATTCAAATGGAGGACTGTAAGAGTGTAGGAAAGGCGTGTTTTGATTGCAGGAGGATTGGAAGGCCTGCCTTGCTCTGAAAATGCAACTTTTTCGTGGAATCCCGGGCATTAATCTGTGTTTATTCTCGATTCCTTAAACAAACAGTTTCCTTCGCACAGTTGAATTTTCTCAACCATTTTTTCATGGTCTATATTATGTTTTCTAATGTTTTCTAATATTAAAGCATAGAGTACGACTGAATAAGTTGCTATTACAGCTGTCAGGTGACATACATGAGGAGGTAGAGACCCACAACCGCGTGCTGGACAGAATGGTATCACATCATACCTTAACCATATAGCCTAGAAGATATTTCATTTTGGTCCCACGACAATTATGTCAGTATCACTTGTGGCCCCTGGTTTCCATTTAATCCATATATGTACCCCAAAAGTTAGAAAATTGAATGTTGAGGACCAAAAGTGAAAATGACCTAATAGTTCTTTTCTTTGGACAAAAAATGGTACTACATCAAAGCATATCATGTTTCATAATTGTTTTTATTTTCTGTCATGGTCAGGGCAATGACATGGATTCGTCAAGGGGAGTGTTAGCTGGAACTATGGACAAATTTAAGATGGTGTGTTTCACTCACACTCCCTTCTTTTTTTCCCTCGGCTTGACGTGTACATGCTCTGATTTTTTTCCTTTGATGATTAAGGTGTTTGAGACCAAATCAAACCAAAGAATGTTCACCCTTGTGGCATCATTTGTGGTTCTGTTTCTGGTGGTGTACTACCTGACTAGGTAAATGGTGTGACAAGAGTTGGGGAATCTAATCTCTTCTGGGGTTTGTAGAATGCTATTGATGAAACCAGACTTAACAGTAATCATGCTGCTCTCTGTCTATATCACCAGCCCACCTGAGTAGTGAGTTTGATATAAAAATGTATCTTTGTATAAAAGTGTTCGGTGCAAAATACCTTTTCGAGTTCTGTCTTCTAGAATGGATAAATGATATAAACTCTAGTGGTTATTACCTTTGTTATAGATATACCGTACCATGATCGTTTGTTGAAATGAATACATGTTTTGCAGACTCACTATTGCGTTTTTTCGCAATGGAATAAAGCCTAAAAACTCCTTATTTTTTGGCTTGAGAATATGATGGAATAAAGCAAATGAGTTCACTAAACTGTTTGCGCTTCTTTGTTATGAAGCAACATTTAGTCCATGCAATTTTTGACGCGATTTTCTCTATGGTCATCCGGAAACAGTCTCTGTGCTTTAATACAGGGGTAAGATTGCGTACATCCGACCCTCCTTATCCCACTGTATGTGGGAGCTTTTGCGGCACTGGGGTAATGACGGTTTCACACTTTATGAGAAGTATAATTGAAAGGGAAGAAAATTTTAAGAGACAGATTCAAATTCAATAAATAAAAATTAGATAATTAAATAAAAAGCACCCTAGTCTTGTCTTGAATGAGTTTGGGGTTGGCTAATGTTAGACCTGGACAAAATCGGGCCGGCCCGCCCAGCCCGCCCGCACAAATGGGCGGGCTTCGGCATATATATTTACCCACTGGGCCAGTCCGAGCCCGGCCCGCAATAAGATATGGACGGGCTTGGGTTAGGTTGTAGACCCGTTCGGGCCGATAAGCTTGGTCGCTACATTTAGTGTGTGTCTGTGTGTGTGTGTGTGTGTATATATATATATATATATATATATATATATATATATATATATATATATATATATATATATAGGGGATGGTTCAAATAAAAAGAAGTCTTAACGTGCAAAGTGCAAAGTTTGCACTTTTTCATTTTTTGCTTGCACTTTTTCTTGCTTTCGTTGCACTTTTTCGCGGTAGCTCAAAAAAATTGGTTTATTTACAAAACTGCCACCGTCATTTTGGCCGAATTTGGCCAAAATCAAAATGGACAAAAATTGCAACGCAAACAACAAAAAGTGCAAGCGAAACGTGAAAAAGTGAAAACTTTTCACTTTGCACGGGAAGACCACTTTTCATTTGAACTCTTCCCTATATATATATATACTAATTTATTTATTTATTTGCATACACACATGCATATTTATATTTACTAATTTTTCTGTATACATATTTATAGTTTATTATGTTTAAATTTAATTTTTAGTTCTTAACAACTAGCCCAACCAATATAATATCTATTTTTGTATTTAAAGATAATACTTTGTGCTTGAATTTTAAATTTTAGATATAGTTTCTTATAATTATTTTTGCGTAAGTATTTTTTTTTGTAAGTGGTGAAAGACGTATAAACATTATAAGCGTATTAATTATTTTTTAAATGTTGTAATATTATTTTTTAAGTATTTAAAAAATCATATAATTTTAAAAAAATTAAAATTTTCCCGGACCGGGTGGCCGGTGGACTACCCGGCCTGCTCTTATGGGCGGGTATGGATATAGTATTAGGCCCGTTTTTGCAGGCTGGGCCGGGCCCACCCACACATGATGGACAGAAAATTTATAAAAAGCTCGGCCGGAGTCCGGCCTGAACCCATTTTTGTACAGGTCTAGCTAATGTGAATCAAATCTGAGTTAAAAGATAATAGTAAAAAAGGTAAGAAAAGGTAAAAAAAAAAAGATACTACGTAGTACGGAGTAGTATATAGAAAGATAGTCACACGACTTGCTTATCTGAATTCATGAATTGTCATGTCCATCGTCCAACAACCCTTGCCAATGGGTGTTAAGTTAAATAAAGTATTTTGAAGGGTAAGAGTATTGATGGACTCGGGCCGGGTCGGGCCGCCGGGTAGTATGACATGGGCCCGGGACCGGCCCGAGGGTTGGACGGGTCTGGTCCGGGCCGGGCCACCCGACCGGGTCACGGGTCGGGCCCGGTTCGGGCCGGGCCGGTTAATTTTTTTTTATAATTTATATTTTATAGTTAATAGTTTTATACGAGTATTAAAAACAAACTTCAATTGCATTTATTTGAAATGAAATAGGAACTACATTTGAAAATTAAAACAAACTTTAAGAGATAAACATTTTGAAAATTGTAATCAATCGGAACTTCCCGCACCTCCCGATTCTTTGGCTTTGTCACATGACTTCATATGCTTGATTGCCATCCCGAATCCGCCTGAAACCCTCATGCTACATTTTTTCTCGCACCATTTGCAAATTGGCTACCACATCCCGGTCTTCGTGTAACGCCCCTCTCAGGGTTAAAGGAGACGTCACATAAATTACTACTATATATAAAAAAAATTGCAATATAACGGCCGTTTGTTTAAGAAATAACCCTGATAAAAATCTCAAATATAACAAAATTATAGCCCCAAATAAAAACTCAAAAAAATCTAGTTATCACCAGCAAATGTGATAACCACCTGGATCCAGGAATTTACTAAAACTTCAAAACCTCAATTATATAAAGTAATAATAATCTTTTTATTCTCACTGAAATACTGGAGTAAAATAAAACTAGCTAGAAGCCGCCAAGGTCGTTCCCGTTAACTCATCTTGGCACGCGTTCCACTCCCTCATCATCTTCCTAGGCCTTGGCCTTACCCTTAGTATCTGTACATGCGAAGAAAGAAAACTGATAAGCTTTACGCTTAGTAAGTCACTATGGACCCACAAAATATCTGAGAAGTCTATGCTAATTTATCAATAGATAAATTTAGACTATAAGCATGCACTAAACAAACAACTAACAAATAGCTTTTAGAATAACTTCTGAGAGATTCCAAAAGAAAATATTTTCTAAAATAATTTCTCAAAACTACTGGAGAGATCCCAAAATTTCTTTCTCAAAACATTTCTGTAAAATTTCTGAAAGAGATCTCAAAACAACTTTCTGTAAAACTCTTTGTGGCTAATTTTAACCGTGGGCCCGTGATATGTACTCAAAGGCGCCAATCCGACAGCTCAGGGGAGCGACCCACTAAACATATCGGACTCTCTGAAACTGATAAACTGATAATCTGAGGGAACTTGTTCCCGAGTACATATCACCTGATCTTTCACTTTAAATATTAGTTTTTTTATAGTGACGTTTGGGTAAAAAAAAACATCATTAAAATCTTGAAATAAAGTACTGACATAATCTTGACTATGCCAGATAATAAACATAACTTAATACAACAATTACAATAACTCAACAAATAATTCACCAAGCTCGCATCATAGTGAATAGTCTAAAATCATCTACTAAAAATCAACCAGACTTTTTTCTTTCATTTGGTTGAACAAACATGTACAGGTGGTAGTGAACTTACCTGTCAAAGCTGAACTCAAATCACTTAGATATGGATGGCACCTTGATAACGTCTTCCAGTAAGCTCTTCTTTGAAATCTTTAATTAACTATTAAATACAACATTACGACTAAATCTCATTATACTATAACCGAAGCTGATATCGATTGTACTAAGAATCAAAACTCTGAATTTGAAATCTATATATCTGTTTAAAAAAATGCCGACCCAAAAGATTAATACAGTAGCCTTTTATTATTACTCAAGCTAGTTGTTAAAAAAAATAAGAATTATCTGGCTTTGCACCAGATCGTGGTTATACATTCTGGAGACATGAGAAAAATGAAATTCTTCTATCTTGCAATCTCCATTCAACAACTAATTAGTCCAATCAAATAAGGTCCTAAAATTAAAACCAAAGAAGCTAGCCCCCTGCAGTTTACAAATACTTATTTAAAACAACACAAGCCTATGTTTCATATGAATCACTTTTCAGAATTCCAAACGGACAACAAGAACCCAGCCTGATTTAAAACTCAAGAAACATAATCCAAATATATGTATGTATATATATATATATATAACAGACCTAAGCAGTGAAATTTGTCCGGCCAAAACAGCCTCCTGTTTCGATCTTAAATTTAAAATTATGAGAGTAAAAGCCTTTGCAAAAGCATAGAAGACTGCAAATTAAACTTACCAGACAAGATCCGATGATACCAGAGACCAATTTGATAAACGAGATGAATTCCGGCGTTTGAAAGGAGTAATTCGGTGTAAAGGTTTTGAGAGCTTCAGCGGCGCTTATCTAAGCAAATGGCGTGACTTTCTCTAGGGACTTAGTTTAAAAGAGACTCACTTGGGCTAAGATTGATTTGGGCTCCCAGTATCCTTTAAAATTTTCCTCATTAAAATATTCTCTATTTCAAAATAAACTCATTAAGCTTTAAAACATTTCTTATTCATTTACTTAAAATTATTAGAGCTTACCGGTCAACGTTACCTGCCAGAACAACACGTGCTCAAATAATAAATCACATTAGTCATAGAAGAAACTTATTTAACATACTAAAATAAATAATATTGATTAATATATCTAGCTCATAAAAAATGGGGTGTTACAACCCCTCCCACCTTATAAAAGTTTCGTCCTCGAAACTTAGAACAAGTCGGGATAACGATGCCTCATGTCATCCTCAGCTTCCCAAGTAGCCTCTTCTACTCTGTGATTTTGCCACAACACTTTTACTAGAACTATCTCTTTATTCCGGAGACGTCTAACCTCACGGTCAAGAATTTGTACCGGCTTCTCCTCGTATGACAAATCTTTTTGCACTTCTACTGTTGGGGGTATCAAAACAAGCTCCGGATCAGCAAAGTATTTTCTCAACATCGAAACATGGAAGACATTATGAATGCCAGAAAACTCTTCAGGTAGCGCGAGCTCATATGCTATCTCCCCAACTCGTCGGGTGATCTCATACGGTCCGGTGAATCTGGGGCTAAGCTTCCCTTTCTTCCCAAACCGCATCACGCCCTTCATCGGGGCTATCTTGACAAAAACAAAATCACCCACTTCGAATTCTAGAGGTCTCCTCCGAACATCTGCATAACTTTTCTGTCTACACTGGGCAGATTCTATCCTTTGTCGGATAGTCTTAATAGCTTCTGAGGTCTCATCAATCAACTCAGTCCTTCCTTGTAACTCCTCTTCTAGAATCTTCTTTTCTCCCATTTCATACCATGATATGGGAGATCTACACCTTCTCCCATACAACGCCTCATATGGATCCATGCCGATGGTTGCTTGATAACTATTATTATAAGCAAATTCCGCCAAACTAAGGTATTTAGCCCATCCTCCTTGAAAATCAAGAGCACATGCCCGTAACATATCCTCTAAAATCTGATTTGTCCTCTCCGTCTGGCCATCTGTCTGAGGATGAAAAGCAGTACTAAACTTCAACTTCGTGCCCAATAATTGTTGTACACACTTCCAAAAGTGAGACGTAAATCTGGAATCTCTGTCTGAAATAATACTCTTCGGAACACCATGCAATCTAACAATCTCCTGTATATATATTTTTGCCAACTTCTCCAAAGAAATACTTGTTGAGATTGGGATAAAATGGGCAGATTTAGTCAATCTGTCCACTGTAACCCATATAGCGTCATAACCTCCAGTTGTCTTCGGCAAACCCATAATAAAGTCCATTGATATCTCATCCCATTTCCACTCCGGAATCTGGATAGGCTGAAGTTCTCCACCTGGTCTTTGATGTTCAGCCTTAACTTGTTGACACGTCAAACATGACTGAACGAACTTTGCAACATCTTTCTTCATCCCAGACCACCATAAGTTTTTCTTCAAGTCGTGGTACATCTTGGTCGAACCAGGATGCATAGTGAATGGTGTCTCATGAGCCTCCTTCATAATCTGCTTCCTCAACCCCTCGATATCTGGGATGCACAACCTATTATGGAGTAATAATCTTCCAGTCTGATCCACACGGAATTCGGGACATTTTCCCTCCTTGACACACTCCTTCAACTTAACTAACTCAGGATCAAGTTCTTGCTTCATAGCCATGTTCTCAAATATTGATGGAGTCACTGTCATAGCTGCTAGTCGCCCACCTACTACAATCTCCAACTCAAAATCTTCAATTTCCTTCCTCAGCCTTGGATCCATTACCATCATGGACATTACTGTTGCAGAAGACTTCCTACTAAGTGCATCTGCTACCTTGTTGGCTTTCCCCGGATGATAAAGGATCTCACAATCATAGTCTTTCACTAGCTCAAGCCACCTTCTTTGCCTCATATTGAGGTCCTTCTGCGTGAATATGTATTTCAGACTTTTATGACCAGTGAAGATCTTGCACTGGACTCCATACAAGTAATGTCTCCAAATCTTCAACGCATGTATCACTGCTGCCAACTCTAAGTCATGGGTAGGGTAATTCGCTTCATAGTCCTTGAGTTGCCGAGACACGTAAGCAATAACTCGTTCATTCTGCATAAGAACTGCTCCAAGTCCCATCTTCGATGCGTCTGTGTAGATAACAAACCCTTCTTTGCCTTCTGGGAGTGCTAAAACGGGTGCAGATGTCAACCTATCTTTCAGCTCTTGGAAACTCTTCTCACAACGATCAGTCCACTCAAATTTCTTACCCTTACGGGTCAAGGTAGTCAATGGAAGAGCTATGGCAGAGAAGCCTTCCACAAACTTCCTATAATACCCCGCAAGGCCTAAGAAACTTCGAACTTCTTTCGCATTCTTCGGCCTGCTCCAATCTCGGACAGCTGCTACTTTCGAGGGATCCACCGAAACTCCCTGCTTTGAAACTATGTGGCCAAGGAATGCTACATGATCAAGCCAGAACTCACACTTTGAAAACTTAGCATATAGCTTATGTTTTCTCAGTGTCTCCAGTACTTCTCTCAAGTGTTTTTCATGCTCCTCCTTTGACTCTGAGTAGATCAAAATATCATCAATGAAAACAATGACAAACTTGTCAAGAAACTCCCTGAACACTCTATTCATCAAATCCATGAACGCCGCTGGAGCATTAATCAGGCCGAAAGGCATAACCACAAATTCATAGTGTCCATACCGCGACCTGAAAGCTGTTTTTGGGATGTCACCTTCCTTGATTCTTAGCTGATAATACCCTGAACGAAGGTCGATCTTGGAGAAAATCACCGCTCCCTTCAACTGGTCAAACATGTCATCAATTCTAGGCAGGGGATACCTATTCTTGATAGTCACTTTATTGAGCTCTCTATAATCTATGCACAACCTCATTGTGCCATCCTTCTTTTTCACGAACAATACTGGAGCTCCCCACGATGAGTAACTGGGCCGAATGAAACCCTTCTCTAGCAACTCCACGATGAGTAACTGGGCCGAATGAAACCCTTCTCTAGCAACTCCTGCAACTGTTTGTGGAGTTC
This sequence comes from Cuscuta europaea, assembly GCA_945859875.1. Classification (NCBI taxonomy): domain Eukaryota; kingdom Viridiplantae; phylum Streptophyta; class Magnoliopsida; order Solanales; family Convolvulaceae; genus Cuscuta; species Cuscuta europaea. Next base: position 1,137,868 of record CAMAPE010000031.1, on the reverse strand, counting down.
TTGTAACTCCGCTGGGGCCATTCGATATGGTGCTCTAGATATTGGTGCAGTACCGGGCAGCAGCTCAATCTCGAACTCAATCTCTCTACTCGGTGGTAGTCCAGGAAGATCTTCAGGAAAAACATCACTGTAATCCTCCACAATTGGAACTTCAGATAACTGAATGGGTTCTCCGGTGCTCTTGTCTACAATGTGAGCTAAGAAAGCTTCACATCCACTCCGAATAAGTCTCCTTGCTTGCAATGCAGAAATCATCACCTTCCCTGATCCTTTTGGCTCCCCAAGAAACAAGAAAGGATTAGACCCTGCAGGCGCAAAACTAACAATTCTTTTTCGGCATATAATTGAAGCACTATACTTCTGCAGAAAATCCATGCCGAGAATCACGTCATAATCTCTCATATCAAGCACGATCAGATCCACAAATAACTCTCTCCCTGCAATACTCATTGGCACTGCTCGTAACCAATGAGTCGACAACATGATCTCTCCTGACGGAAGTGCTGTGGTGAACTTACAATCTAACTTATCTTGATGTGCTGCTAACGATCTAGCAAACTCAAGAGATACAAAGGAATGTGTGGCTCCAGTGTCAAATAGCACATTAGCGTATCTATTAAGAACAAGTATCTGACCTGTGACAACACCGGGATTTATCGATGCCTCCTCTTTCGAGATTGTGAACACTCTAGCAACCGGAGCCTCTGGTGGTGCCTCAAGACGCCCTTGCTGGATGGATGGTCCTTCTAGATAAGCCTGCATATTATGGACAACCGCTGAAGGTGTTGGATTTCTTGGCATGTGAGTGATCTGGTAGTTTTGCTGATTCTTTCTTGGACAATCTCTCGACATATCTCAAGGCCGCAAGTGTAGCAAGCTCCTTTTCCATCATTGCCCGTGAAGTTTCTCTTCTTGTTACTCTTCGAATTGTTCATGTGTCGTTGTGACTGATTCTGTGACTGCGAAGGCACAAGCTGTGGCTGAGCGGGTACTGGACCGCTAGAGATGTAGTACTCCTTTTGAGTTGCTATAAAAACACAGTCAGCTAGTGTAGCTGGAGTCTGATTGCCATTCTCCAAGTGAACTGCTATATCCTTCCTAAGAGCTGCCAGGAACATCCTCACCTTATCTCTTTCCGTCGGGGCAGCTGTAGGACAAATACGTAGCAGTCTCTGAAATTTTGCCGCCAAGGTTGTAACATCCATGGTTCCCTGGCGTAGACTCTGAAGCTCATCCTGGTACCTACGTGTGACACTAGCGTTGAAATACTGGTCGGTGAACTCCTCTTTGAACTGCTCCCATGTCATCTGCGTGATGTTGTACCTTGTTTCCACAGTCTCCCACCATATTCGAGCATCCATGGTGAGGCTGTAAGATGCACATCGAACCTTGTCATTATCTGCTAGTTCCAACCCATTAACAATGCCTTCCACGGTCTGCAGCCATCCCTGAGCAGCTAGAGGGTCTGGACCCCCCTCGAAATCCGCGGGCTTGATCTTCCTCCATGTGATCATCAAAGGTTCTTGTCTCGATGCTCCGTGCCCCCTATCATGATTATTTCCAGCATTTCCCCCTTCACCGCCGCCCCTTTGATTGTTCGCGGTCAAACGGTCGATGGTTTGTTGCTGCTCCTGCAACTGCCTCTGAAGTTGCGCTACTAATCCTGCCAAATCCTGCTCGTGATTGTTTCCTTGCTCATTGTTGCTACCAACTGGACGATCACGGGTTCTCCTCATTTTCTTAAGGCACCTAAATATAATTTTTATTTATGTGCCATACACAATACAAAAGGCAAAACATTCTCACTTATGTTCTCTATCTAATAAAACTCTTCTTGCTCAAGCACAGAAATTTAAAACTACTTTAAATACTTACTTGGAAGATGATGAGCACGTGTACGGTGACAAATGAAGTTACGGGACAACCTAGGCTCTGATACCAAATTTGTAACGCCCCTCTCAGGGTTAAAGGAGACGTCACATAAATTACTACTATATATAAAAAAAACTGCAATATAACGGCCGTTTGTTTAAGAAATAACCCTGATAAAAATCTCAAATATAACAAAATTATAGCTCCAAATAAAAACTCAAAAAAATCTAGTTATCACCAGCAAATGTGATAACCACCTGGATCCAGGAATTTACTAAAACTTCAAAACCTCAATTATATAAAGTAATAATAATCTTTTTATTCTCACTGAAATACTGGAGTAAAATAAAACTAGCTAGAAGCCGCCAAGGTCGTTCCCGTTAACTCATCTTGGCACGCGTTCCACTCCCTCATCATCTTCCTAGGCCTTGGCCTTACCCTTAGTATCTGTACATGCGAAGAAAGAAAACTGATAAGCTTTACGCTTAGTAAACACTATGGACCCACAAAATATCTGAGAAGTCTATGCTAATTTATCAATAGATAAATTTAGACTATAAGCATGCACTAAACAAACAACTAACAAATAGCTTTTAGAATAAATTCTGAGAGATTCCAAAAGAAAATATTTTCTAAAATAATTTCTCAAAACTACTGGAGAGATCCCAAAATTTCTTTCTCAAAACATTTCTGTAAACTTTCTGAAAGAGATCTCAAAACAACTTTCTGTAAAACTCTTTGTGGCTAATTTTAACTGTGGGCCCGTGATATGTACTCAAAGGCGCCAATCCGACAGCTCAGGGGAGCGACCACTAAACATATCGGACTCTCTGAAACTGATAAACTGATAATCTGAGGGAACTTGTTCCCGAGTACATATCACCTGATCTTTCACTTTAAATATTAGTTCTTTTTTATAGTGACGTTTGGGTAAAAAAAACATCATTAAAATCTTGAAATAAAGTACTGACATAATCTTGACTATGCCAGATAATAAACATAACTTAATACAACAATTACAATAACTCAACAAATAATTCACCAAGCTCGCATAATAGCGAATAGTCTAAAATCATCTACTAAAAGTCAACCAGACTTCTTTCTTTCATTTGGTTGAACAAACATGTACAGGTGGTAGTGAACTTACCTGTCAAAGCTGAACTCAAATCACTTAGATATGGATGGCACCTTGATAACGTCTTCCAGTAAGCTCTTCTTTGAAATCTTTAATTAAATATTAAATACAACATTACGACTAAATCTCATTATACTATAACCGAAGCTGATATCGATTGTACTAAGAATCAAAACTCTGAATTTGAAATCTATATATCTGTTTAAAAAAATGCCGACCAAAAGATTAATACAGTAGCCTTTTATTATTACTCAAGCTAGTTGTTAAAAAAAATAAGAATTATCTGGCTTTGCACCAGATCGTGGTTATACATTCTGAAGACATGAGAAAAATGAAATCTTCTATCTTGCAATCTCCATTCAACAACTAATTAGTCCAATCAAATAAGGTCCTAAAATAAAAACCAAAAAAGCTAGCCCCCTGCAGTTTACAAATACTTATTTGAAACAACACAAGCCTATGTTTCATATGAATCACTTTTCAGAATTCCAAACGGACAACAAGAACCCAGCCTGATTTAAAACTCAAGAAACATAATCCAAATATATGTATGTGTATATATATATATATATATATATATATATATATATATATATATATATATATATATATATATAACAGACCTAAGCAGTGAAATTTGTCCGGCCAAAACAGCCTCCTGTTTCGATCTTAAATTTAAAATTATGAGAGTAAAACCCTTTGCAAAAGCATAGAAGACTGCAACTAAAACTTACCAGACAAGATCCGTTGATATCAGGGACCAATTTGATAAACGAGATGAATTCCGGCGTTTGAAAGGAGTAATTCGGTGTAAAGGTTTTGAGAGCTTCAGCGGCGCTTATCTAAGCAAATGACGTGACTTTCTCTAGGGACTTAGTTTAAAAGAGACTCACTTGGGCTAAGATTGATTTGGGCTCCCAGTATCCTTTAAAATTTTCCTCATTAAAATATTCTCTATTTCAAAATAAACTCATTAAGCTTTAAAACATTTCTTATTCATTTACTTAAAATTATTAGAGCTTACCGGTCAACGTTACCTGCCAGAACAACACGTGCTCAAATAATAAATCACATTAGTCATAGAAGAAACTTATTTAACATACTAAAATAAATAATATTGATTAATATATCTAGCTCATAAAAAATGGGGTGTTACACTTCGGGTCCTTTTGCTTATCAAAATTATACCGTATAATGGCATCTTGATTTTCCATCTTAACTTCTTAAGTATAAACTATAAAGTAGATATATAAATAATAAATATAATATATTGGAGAATAAGAGAAGAGTAGAGAGTTAAGAATAGGATTTAGGAAGAATTGGAGAAGAGATATGAAAAAATGTTTAAGATTAGGAGTATTTATAGGTTTTTTTACCCCCCACCCCCCCCACCACCCCCCACCAGCCAACCCCCCCGGACCCCCCCTTTACCCCACCCAACGGCTATATAGCCGTTTGGGTTGTCCCCAGCCCCACCCCCAACGGCTAGTAGCCCAAACCAATTTTTTTTTTTAAATTAGACCCGGGCCCGACCCGGCCTGGCCGGGTCACAATAATCCAGCACCGAGCCCACCCCGCCCCTTCCCACCGGTTCGGGTCCATACCCGGTCCCGGACCGCCCGACCGGGCCGGTCCCGGGCCCGCACAGTACCGGGCCGGGCCGGGTCACAGGCCGGGTGGCCCGAACCGAATCCAACCCTAGGTAAGAGTGATGTGAAACCATTCTTCCATTAGCAAGATAAAGAATAGTAAAATGAGCTGAATAATTATGTTTAATTTAAAAGGTGACGTTATGGACAAATTTCAATGTGAGTAGTTGTATAAACATTATAAATACGGTTTAAATGTGTAAATGCAATATTATATGTCTGTTGATATAAATAGTTTGTGTTTAATGTATAAAGTGACATTTATAGTGTATCTGGTTATGAGTGTTCTAAATGAAAGTCATTAATGTGTGAATATAGTATTGTTTGTAATGACTTGTTGACATAAATGGTATATATTTAGTGTAAGTGAGGTTTAAAATGTTTTAATAATCTTTAGTGTAGTGAGGCTTATAATATGGAGCATTATATTATTGTTGAAATAAATGGTTTATGTTGGGTATATATAATAGCATATTAAATGTAAATGATTTTATTAATATTAAAAATGCATGTTTGTACTAATTTATAAATTTAAAATTTAAAAATTACTTCATTCATCATTTAAAACTTTGTCAACTTTTTTTTTAGATGTCCCACTAACTTCGTCACTTTCCCTTTTAAGTAAAGTATTTGTGGTCCAGATAATTCTCTCTCTCCTCTGTCACAAAGTTTTTACTTTATTAATTCCTGTACCGATCAAACTTGTCAAAGTTTTAAGAGTCAGAAAGAGTATATTATATAACCGTATGTACCTTGAGATTGTACAAACTAGTATTTTTGAAATTATTTTGAACTTTGAGGTTGAATGAAAATCTTTCCTCCATCTTTCTCTAATTTCAGTTTCGTAGTACGCTCGTGCCCTCATCTTCGACCTTCACCATCAGCATCACCGTGAAGTGCAAACTTTCTCCATTGATGTAGTCCGACAGCTCGTTGCTTGCACCCAGACAAACGGCTCACCGCTCGCACTCATACATACGACTCGTTGTTCGCACCTAGACGGTCAGACGCTCATCTCGCACCAGACACTCCTGCTCGCGTCTCGCAGGCTCTTCCTAGTTGACGAAACTCACACCGCTAATGCAGGTCAGATTGGAGCTCGCGGCAACCAGATTAGAGCTTACTCACATAGTCTCAAATCTCAATGCTCATTTGTAGAGAATATGATACTCAATGAAGATGCTTTGACGCTAAATGCAATATTCCAAGAGAAAATTAGCTCATGTGTAACGAAAACATTGTGTGTTTCCCAAAGTATGACTTATGTCTTTTTTCCCCTAACATTGACACCAAATAGCATCATGTGTCTAACTATATATTGAGGAAGAATCATGTGTAGTCATATTTTGGGAATTGACATGAGTTTTGCTCATATGTACTTCCTTCGTTCTTTAATTCTTGCAACATTGTGATTTTTACACTATTCACAGACCTTACTTTGACCACGGTTTTTTTAATAATATACATAATCAAATTATTACGTATAAAATGTTATTAAATTGTTGTCAATGTGATTTTCCAAAATATTAAATTTTTATAATGTTTACTAATACATAATTAAATATAATTACAGTCAAAGTTATGCGTTGGCAAACGTGAAAGTCAAATTGTTGCAAGAATTAAAGAACAGAGGATAGTAGGTATTTTCCCAAAGTTCCAATGCTCAATGAAGATGTATATTCACAAAGTCTCAATGCTCAATAGTAGATAACACAATACTCAATGAAAATGTTTTAATGCTCAGTGCATAGTTCCAATGCTCAATGAAGATGCTTGATCACATAGTTTCAATGCTCAATAGTAGATAATATGATACTCAATGAAGATGTTTTGATACTCAATAAGTTTTGAAATTTTTATACTCAACTGCAAAGTTACAATATTCAATTGAGGTAGCTTGATGCCTTGATGGTCATGGAAAATTTCTTGTTGCTCAACTAACAGAGCTTATAGTTTTCATATCAATGCATATTTCAAAAGTATAATATAGAGTATTGGATTAGATTTGTACTCATAAGATTTGATTATCGATTTAATTTAAGAAATTTTTATAAAAGAAAAAAATAAGAAACAGAAAATGAATATCATAATACTCAATATCAATGCACTATCCCATGTTGTATGGTGTACAACCGTACAACCGGTTGTACGATAAACGAACCTGTGTGCGTTTTGGGACAGCATGAAAACACCAGCCCGCAGTATAAATTGCCATTATCAACCATCCACTTGATGTATGGGTAGAACTGAAAGGACAATGTTTCTTGCTATCATATGTTCATGAAGTCAACAGCGATATATGGAGTTCTTGGCATACATCAAATTAACATGAGAATCAATACAATGATCAATCATCTACCTTCTGCTATATTGTGCATCTAAACAACCCAGTTCTCTTTAATTCTATGTTTTCCTTCTCTCTATCACTACACAACGCTAAGCTTGCCAGGAAGAAAAACAACTAAAAAGAGGGAACCAAAAAAGCATTTGAAGGAAAACAAAAAAAACTTTTCTGCAAGCTTGCCAGCTGATGGGCTTCTATTCAACTGTTGTCAATGAACTGCTAAAGATCAACTGAAATCTATCAATCTGCACGCGGTAATAAGAAACTAAATCCTGAATTTTCACGAATAAGCGGTGGAGGTTCTATATCTGAGATATCAATCTGCTCCATTGGCTTCGATAGATCGTCCACTGAGAATGGTATGCTGCAACATACCCAACATTAACACATCACTGTTTATGTAATTAAACAATATGACATGATATCATAAAAGTAGGATTTGTGGTCCTCTCCCAATCTGAGCGAGCATTGATCAAATGAGCCACATTTTATCAATGGTGTATCTTGTTAAAAGTCTCACATAGAACCAAGTTGTAAAATGCATTTGTGCAAAAAGATTTTTGTTCACACGGGCAACATGTCTTCTCTATGTATATATGTTATTGTCTGTACTAAGTTGACATTTTGTATCATTTTCCCCACATATTATAGAATCAAAAAACATATTTTTGTTTGTTGTTGTACAACTTGGTTGTACACCAAAATTACTCTAAATAGAAACATATGAGTTTATGAAGCATTGAGTTAGACTCATGTAACGACCAAATTATATTTTAATTGATCAAATTTTGAGATGCTTCTTATAACATAAAGGATATGTACAATGGACTTAAATCCAACCTCGAATCATCATCTAGCAGAAAAGAACTGCTGACAGCATTGTTTGAATCTTCGGTCATTATACCTCTCATATTGGATATAACCTGTCAAAGCAAACAACTATTCACGGTTGATGATCTGCCTTCTTAAAGCTAATAAAGTGTAATATAGATCTGAGAAAGCATAGTGGTTGGGGAATCAAAGAAAGGAAACAATCCTCAAACGATAAAAATGTTTCTTAAGCTTAGATCTTTTAACCAAAGATTCATTATTTTTTGGCTTGAGATTATGATGGAATAAAGCAAAATGGCTCACTAAACTGTCTGCGCTTCTTTGTTATGAAGCAGCAGTCAGTCCACGCAACTTTGGACGCGATTTGCACTATGGGTCATCCGGAAACAGTCTCTCTCTGCTTTAGTACAGGGGTAAGACTGACTGCGTACATCCGACCCCCCCTTACCCCACCGTAGGTGGGAGCCTTTGCGGCACCGAGGTAAATGAAAATGATGATGAAGCTTAGATCTTTTAAGTATCTTACTTCGGGTGAAAGACTGTGAGTGCCATATTTGTCATCCCAGTACATTGTGCTGATTCTGTACAGCTGTTGAACACTAAGCACCTGCAAGTGGTCACTTGTAAGAACAATATGAAACACATACCTGGCCACATCATTTGGAAGATGTAATGGTAAAGTGCACTTACAGGGCATAAATCGTGGCTTATCTCATCAAGTGTCTTCTTCGGTTTCTGGTGAATGACCTAATAATGATGTAGAAACCATCATATTTGTCACGTTTTAAATCACAACATTTAGACTGGAGCTACAAAGAGAATCTATATATACCAGAAATCCTATTGCTTGCCTAATGTGTTTGAGCTCTTCCCATGCTGAACCTGCATACTGTGAAACACATTGTCTTACTTGAGAGAATATGTTATGAATCAGTTGGGTTGTGTCTAATTCAAGCTCAGAAGAACTCTCTTCAGGATTTTTCAACCCTAATCAGGGAGTTCAATGATTCACAGTTTAGCCAATGTAGGATACACTACATCAGAGTGCGGAGTTATTAATTGAGTGATTTTACCACACAAAGGGGAAAAAGTTACCTCATCAGTTGCTTTATAGCACCAATGTTCAAGCTCAGCAAGCCCGGCCTTAACATACTCACCGTTGCTAAATGAGCAGCATTCTCGTCTTAGTAAGAGGCTACAACCATGATAGATGTTTGTTAAAGAGTAATTAGCATGCAGAAATTGACAACATACTCGAGCAAATTAAAGAGATGATTAGTATCAGTCTGAAACGAACCTGTTGAACAGTTGGACATTGACGAAAGAGAAAACTTGCGTAAATACTTTGCGAACTAGAAATGGAGGCACCTAAAGTATAACTCGATCAATTAAAAAATGCCAGTAAAAGAAAGAGCATGAACGAAACATCGGTTAGTTAAATAAAGTTCTTACATGATTGGCTTTCAACATGTCCAGAAAATTTGAAAGGCTTTTGACAATTCCTTGCCAGTGAGCAATCAGAATCTCTTGAGCAGCAGCATTTGCAAGGGTACGTGCTGTCCCTTTAATCAAGCTTGCCCTTGATATCCTTGGTGCCTAGTTCATCCAGGAATTTAAATATATCAGGAAGTCCAACAACATATAAGAGTGAAATGTGGACACTTTAGCAGTTTTATACAATTACATAATGAAAAATAGGCAAGCACCTGGATGCATAATCCAAGCATGGGAGAAATCTCTTTCTTCAGATTATCACGGATCATTCCATAAATCTTTTCCACATAAGCTGTTAGCTGCTGCTTGAATAGAAGAGCGGGATATTTGGCTTCAACCTGGCGTAAGGTATCCACCCCACCTGGTGAATCACCATCAATGAGAGAAAGATTCACCCCTTGAGGAGTTCCACGAAAACTCTAGAAAATATATATGTTAGCTTTAATCGTGCATTTTGAAAGTCTAAAGAAAGAAAGATGAACTTACAGTATTAGTTCGGAACTGCTAATAGATTATATTCAATCTTTTAATGTGGATTCACTCATGTAAATTAAGACATAGTTGAAAGACTGATCCAATTAGGAATTCTAATAGTTTAAGCTGAATGACAAAAGATCCGTATCCTAATTCAAACATTTTACCTGTGTCATTCTCCCAAAAAGTGTTGCGGATGATGATCGTCGATGTTGTGGAGCCATCCCAGCAGCCCCACTAGCTTTCAATGTGCGTTGAAGCAAAAGCAGCAAAGTTGATGCATTTGACAACCAATAAGCTAATATATCATTGTTATCCTGGGTTTTCTATTAAAAAGAAAACTAAAGTATTAATCTCCTACCAAAGGATGAATTGATGAAATCCCAAATCTTAATAAAAAGCAGCTTACATTTTAAACATCCCAATTACATTAACCAAGATCCATTTTTTGAACCATATATTTAGTTTTCTAACATCCTACCTCAATAGCTTGGCCGATGGTCTGTATTATCCGGTCAAAGATGCTGGTCCTCTCAACTTCAAAAGACCGCCATTGCCTAAGACATTTGTAAATAATGCATGCAGCAACAGGCCTTCCCTTAGAAAAGCCCAAATGCTGAGCAACACAGCGGATGAGCAAGTCTTGATACTCTTGCTGTTTCTCGTTGAGGGATTTTTGAGGTCTTCCCTCAACCTCATGAGCATCTCTTGCATTTAGTGAATGACTGTGAAGATCCTGCAATTATTTCCGCACTTATTAGTCAAGGACAATTATGAGGAGGAGAAATTCCGATGTGCCTACATTATGAAATGTGGTAATAAATCCATATGGGCCCATGAGGGTCCTGTGTGGGTTTAATGGGACCCAAGTGAATTTATTTTGATTTTGTAATGTAGGTACCGTAAAGTCTGTCGATACAGACTAGATTAGGGAACTCATAGGATAATGGATATATGTAATCGAGAAAATGATGCAAATATAGAAACTTACTGAGGTGCTAATGGTACTTTTTGTGCTTTCAGTTCTCTGTCAGCATTAGAAATGGGATAAGACATAGCTAGATAAGTGACTGATAGAATTTGATGCTCAATAGGAAAGAAATAAGGTCAGGCTTGAGTGAGTACCTGAATGATTGACCTTGACCGCACTGATTGCAATTTCGTACTTTGTGCCATTGCTAGAGCTTGTTGACGAAGGACTTTGTTTTCTGACTCTAGGTTGGCCATCTTCTCTTCAAGCCTATATATGCAAAGGACAAGAAAATCACATTGGCGTCTTTGAAATGTTCATGAATGTAGGATCGAGGCACTTATGTGAAAAACTCTTTTTGGTGCAAGTAAAATCATGTTCATCTAAACCAAGGGCAATGCATTACGTTTTCTTCCTCGTGATTCACATTGGTACCCATTAATTTTAGGATCTAATATCTAGCAACAAAAAATGAGCGGCAAACAATAACAATGAGGAAATGGCCAGACTATATCTAGGCAGTATGTGTTGATTTATGGTAAAAGTCTATTTTGTGCTTGTGAGAAGTCATTTGCTTCAGAACAATAAAAATACAGTCTATTCTGACTCATATCGGGAATTTACCCACATATCCTCCACCATATAGATAATGTTTGCGTTTTCCTGTGCATGTGAGATGTGATTTGCTTAAGAAATTATAGATAAAGTGATTACTAGTTAAAGTTTGTAGTGTTTGAAAATAAAGGAGATTTTTAGAAAGTAGAAGTTAGGGTGTTAGATAAAAAGTTTTTTATGGGGTGTATTATTTAGGTAAAATATTATATAAAAAGTGATAAGCAGTTTTAACTTCTCATCACCCTTTCCTGTACGTAGAGCTTTTTGTTTTGAAGAGTTTAAACCTATTTGAAAACACTACTCTTTAATTTTTTTAAACAAAAAGTACAAAAGTGTTTATTTATGCCATGACAAACACTGTTATGAGAGACTATCTAACTTCATGGCCAAGGTTTTAAGGTTGAGACTCACACTCCAGCTCCAATATGTTGGTGGGCTTGCTTAAATTTGAAAGATATTCAGCTCATGATGATAGACTGAATTTCTATGGAAAAGGATTACTTGCTTAAAGAAGCAAAAGAAAAGGTTACCTTGTGACTGACTCCTGAAGTTGTTGAACTCTTTTTTCAGTTTCTTCCAACTTTAGATCCTTTTCTTCACTTGATTTCAACAATTCTACGCATTTACTTTCAGAATCATCTCCCCTTTGTTTTTCAGATTGCAATTGAGCCTATCATGAAGCACCAGTTCAATTAGTAAGGTAAAATGTGTTTAAAATCTTTACTTTTCAAAACGGAGGTTCAAACGATGAACATTAACTCACCTTCAAATTTTCAACTTCTGCGGTTAAAGAATCAATCTTTTCTGTATCTTCAACGGGGACAGGTGTCTCTTTGACAATTGAAGACGCTTCTTCAATAGCTTTCTTAGCCGCTTCCCGTTCACTGATCAACAGTGCATTTGTTTCTTCCACTTTGCTTTGCGACGCTTGCAAGGAGTTCTGCAACTTTGCAATTTCTTGGCCTTTTGCCTCTTCCAAATCTGTCTGCAGAAAGTTGTTAAGTTTATCAAAGAGCAGAGACACATATGGTAAAAGATCAAACATCCACATGATGAATATCATTACCCTTAGCCTTTTCTCCAGCTGGACACGCCAGGTAAGTTCTTCAACCATTTTTTCAAGCTTATCCTTTGCTTCTTTAAGTGCCCCCGTTTCTCTTGAAGCCTAAAAAGATATAAAAAGTCCAAGTCTTTAAGGGGCTCAAGTAATGAGGTTTCATTTTATCAATAAAAAATCGCACAGTGACACTTTAAAAGGAAATCTAAAATTAAGATGAGTATAATAATATAAAGTGGAATTTTTACTCTTACATAAAAGAAACTATATCCATTGCAACACCAGTAAGGCAGTAGTAATATCCCACAAGTAGCTAATTTGGGGTTTTTGTGAGGGAACAATATGTCTTAGGGAAACAATGATAAATCCGTTCCTACATGGCCTGGTTGTTCAATTAAAGGGTTGTACAGCAAAGTCTTAAATGCCCCACATCAAATTATTAAGCCTTGAGTTAGACTAACTAATCAATCTTTTAGTGTGGGTTGAGTGTGTGCATCATGACCTAGTTGAACCACCCTATACTCATTATGAAATTCTACCGATGCTACCTACATATATGCATGGCCAGGGAAACCGTTGACCCCGCCCAGGGTAGCCTAGTTTTGAAATCCACATATAAACTGCAAAGTCTTATTGGATTTAAATTAATTGTCTATTCAAAATCCTACCATCTTTAGTTTTCGAAGCTCTCTCCTTGCAACCCTTCCCCTCCATCTGCACTGTGTTACAATCGATGCCCTTATGAGTTTCTTGTAGTATGAGAAAGCTCTATGACCATGCCAATGTGCCTGCACAGTTATTAACCACTAATTAAGAACGACAACAACAACATCAAAAGCCTACTACTAGTTAACAAATTAGCGAAATTTGAAAACTCAATATTGTGGTGAACAAATAAAGAAACCAATAAACAGACTTGTATCATAGTTGCCGCCTTGTTTTGGTTTTTGTATCTGAAACTATTGCGGGCCGCCATTGCCCGCATCCCTGTCTGAACAGTAATTACTGCATACTGAAGATTCTTGTATGACTTCCAGGCCATGCGTCCACGCAATTTTTTCTGTATCTTAAGAGAAGCAGAAACCCTTTGCATATGTTCAAATAATTTGCAAGCGATCCAGGCTGTTAAATGTTGACAAAAGATTAAAAAAAGTTAATTTAAAAATATATTGTATGCAAAAAAAACTATAGCATGTTAACCTCATCATTTGCTGTTAAGCCATCCATAAAAAGAAAAATCTAAAATATACAAAATAAATCTATAAAGTCATCGACTACTCATCCAGTCATCCTAATAGGTTAATATATTTGGATGGAACTCTGGGTCGTTAAATAGTACCAAAACATATTATGCTCTTGATGATTAAAAAATGAGCACAAAGACTTCAAGATCGGTTTCTCCAAAATTTCATGTTTGAACATTGACATGCAAAACAATCACAGAAGTAAAGAAGCCAAACCTCGACATGCAGATTGCATAGATACTGCGGCCTCTTGTAAGGCAAGAAAGTATTTCCGGGCAATATGAGTTCTAGTTTTCCTTTGAATTGTCTTGGCTGCATTGTTTAGCTTTTGTGCCCTCCTAGAATCAAGCTCAGCCATCTGACCAGCTCGCAGGAAAACTTTTGTCTTACCGATCTGCATATTTATTCATTCTGTTTAAGAGAAAAGATTCACAATTCGGAAGGTAACACTAGAAGGACAAGATATAAATATCATTTTGAAGTCACAAAGTAAGGTGAACAAAATATATCATATTCAGGAAGTTTCATGTTTATATGTGATGGAATATTACATTACATCACTTTAATATAAGAAAAAATTATATGATATTGTAGCTTGAAGGTAACATTGATTTCCCTGAAAAGCAAACTTTAGATAACCTGAGAACCCGCAAGCCCCATCTTATCCAAAATAGCTTTGCATGCAACTTTTTCATCATAACTGTCAATACAAGTCAAATCAAGATTTAACATAATTATGCCCAGGATAATGAAATTTAAGTAGAATACTAGAATGAAAAAATACATATGATGAAATACTACTCCGCACGACCCAAATAAAATATCTTTGTGTGTGGTTAACGTAAAACCTTTTGAATTTGCGGAAGTACAACTCTTACAGCAAGAAATCCTACTTTTATTTTTATATGTTAGTTTTTTTATTTATCTGTGTTCATCTTGAACATGCATGGAACTTTTTGGGAAACTACACAAATGTTAGCTCTGGTTTTTCAATAAAAAACACTTCTTCTAGGGACAAAATCTTTTGAAAAGACTCATTCTTTTGGGCAGAGGGAGCATCAATTTCTTGCTAGGGAGATAAACGAGATTATTACCTTCCTTCCAATACCTCGGGAGCAAGAAGACCGAAACGGTTAAGAAATTCGAAAAAGGTCTTACGAGTAGGGTAGCCAGCGCAACTAATTCTAATCGCCTCGAGGACTCCCTGAAATGAGGATCACCATAATTCATTAAAAGAGTTTTAAGTGTTAAAAAATCAGATGTACCGTGCGAAATGTCAGTTATGTACTAACGCCACAACGCAGTTGCTGCAAGATGTTGACATTCTCAAATATGGATGGCTTTAGAAGATTGTTTGGCTTCACACATCTGATGTAATGAGGTTCGGTGGAGCTCAAAGTCTCCAGCAATTGTTGGAGTTGTAGCTGCACCAATCAAACTAGAACGGTTAGAAGTTTCACCCAATTGAATTTCTCGTGTTTAGCACAGCGAAACATTTCCGGATAAGTCTTTCCTCTGTTTGACACCAAAAAAATACTTTCCTGAAGTAAAATGAACTTTTGTGGAAAATGACATCTTGCTTTGAGAACGGGAAGTCATTTTCCCCAAATAAAAATATTTTTTCTATATTTTCTGGTCAAATGTTATATTTATACATACAAGAACTTCCTTTTTAGGAAAAAAAATCCCGAAGTAAACGAAATTTTGTGGGAAATGACATCTTGCTTTTGAGAACAGGAATAAGTAAGGATAACATACCTACCATGAATTTCATTGGTCTAACTCACTATTTCATTAGTTATTCATGTTTAAATTATTCAATTGCAATATTCTAATTGGTCCACGTAGGCAAGGTACGGCACCTTGAGGGTACCGTAGAAATTGCCTAAAAAATGTGTTCTAATTTTTCTGGTTAAACATTATACTTATACGTAGAACAGCTTACTTTTTAGAAATCATTTTCCTCAAAAAACATGTCCTACGACTAGCTATTTCCATGGAATCAAACAGAACCGTATATCATAAAAAGAGCATACTCACTTCGGAAGATTTGGATGAATTGTTTATGAAATATATTCACGTGCATGACAGACGAATGGTTAATTCAACATTACCTTAAAACGAGAGCCAATCGATGAAAACTTTGAAGATTTGGATGATTTGTTTGTCTCATCAGGAATAGGAGGGAAAAGTCCAGCTACAAATGAGCATCTAGAGCCACTTAACAAATCTTGATGCTCAGGAACAACATAGTCTTTGTTCTTGTCCAGAAACTGATCAGATTGGTATAGAACCTGACAACAAACAACGATAACAACCCTATAAACACAAAATTGAATTCCAGTCGTACTTTATTTCAGATACACATCTTGCTAAAGTACATCGGGAAGTAACCCACTTATAAGAAATGAACTTCTCAACCTTATCACTTAAGTTATAAGGTTAAGACTTATACTCCATCTCTTGTATGTTTGTGCGCATATTGAAATTTAATTTAAAATCATCTCACATACCTCTCCAGCATAATGAGCAATTGCGAAGTCAGTACGAGACAGTTTTGGTTTGACAAAGCGCTTGTGGTTCTTGAATGTCTGATAAAGCTTTTGAGCGAAAGTTTCATGAGTTGACTTGGGAAACATACTGCAAAAAGGATAGGTCCATCAAGAAAGAGAATCAATAGAGGATTTAATTGGTTGTATTTGAAAATCGCACAACGTATGAAAAATCAATTCACGTCACATTATATGTTAGTTAGTTGCATACCAGGCTTCATCAAGAAGAGCAATGACACCCCCAGGTTTCTGCAAAACAGAAGCACAAAGGATTTCATGGAACTCCTACTTCAAAAGGTAACATATGAAATGTGTAGTAGATAGGTCTACAACACATGCTCCATGAAAAAACTCATACAATTATACAATAACGCAAAAAAGTTTCATTTAAAGTCAGAAATACTATTACAAAAATGTTTTTCATGAAGGGAAACTCAATCCCAAAAAACTTCTTTGTGTATAGAAGGTATCCCAAACGAGTCTTTATCTACAGATGTGAAACTTTCGTACGCTTTCAACAAACAAGGAATAGATGCCACAAAACATGAAACTATTGAGGAAAGAACTTCTCAACCAAAAGTAAATAAAGGAACCTTTTCAATCAGATCTAGGACATCTTGGTTATCAACAAACTCAATATAGCTCCAATCAATTTCTTCTTTTGTATATTCCTCTTGTTCCATCTTGAACACGTGCTGAAATAAATGACAGTATTTAGAAACACTATTATGAACAAGGAAACTGTGAGTACATGAAATGTCATCAACTATACCTGGTTAAAATGCTGTTGCAGCTTCTCGTTTGTAAAATTAATGCAAAACTGTTCAAAACTACATATAAGCATGACCACAAAATTAGCCACAAGTCCAATTAGTTACTCCATCCAGCTCCCAATAAGTGTCACTTTGGAGCAAAGTTTTGGTACACAATCTTTTTTGTTTTATAAAACCAAGAAAGATTTGGTGTTTTTTACATATCTAACCCTTATAAAACTAGACAGCATAAAAATGATAGCAGGAGTATTTTGAGAGGGGTATTGTCAAAAACATCCATTAAATGATTTTTAAATATGTGCAATTTCCTCCAAAGTTGACACTTATTTTGAACTAGAGGGGTTTATACATGTTTCTTTATACCATGTAACAAAATAACAATCACAACATACCTATTACTTTTAAAACTTTCAAAACCATAAATGTCAAGAACTCCAATAAGTGACTTTGAGTTTGGATCTTGACCAATTGAACTGTTTATTTTGTCTACCAACCTATAAAAAAATTAACAGGAAGCAAACACCCTTGGTATCAAAATATTAACTTTCTGTTACACAACTTAGTAAGCACTTAGCAAGACGGACGTAATATTACCAGTCAAATAAGCGACAATATATAGTCTTAGCTAAACCATCTCTACTGACTGCTGCATTCTCAGGATCAAGACTTCTTTTAATAACCTCTTCAGGGGTGACCATCACACGCTTTAATAATGCATCTTCTAATGCATCAGAGTCACACCTGATAAAAGGTTTACAATAAATAAATAAATTTTGCTTATCTTTTAAAAAATAAATTATCAAAAGTTTTATTCTCATACATTAGAAGCTCTGCTGTTGTTTTGAGATGAAACTTTGATTTGTCATCTTTAAGAACAGACGAATCAATTTCTTTTCCCTTTGAGAATGCAATATTTCCGAGATGAAGAATGGCAGCCACAACTCTAAATATTGCTTCCTGTGAAGAGAAAGAGAGTAACGCGTTGGTTCCGATTCAAGCAAATTAAAACAGGGAATCAAACAAGAGATATAGAGGTATGCTACAAAAATAATACTTGATGGGTATCACTGATTCCAACAACATCCATAGCTCTTCGTGTTGCAAGATAATCATGAGCATCACTGACCCCGACCAGCTCATAACAACTTGACTGATTCAAGTAATGAAACGACTTAGGGTCCCCTAGCTTGTATTTTTCAATTTCCTGCAAAAAGAACCCATTTTGTGTATCAACACATGCAATAACGGTGGCTCATTGGAGTGCCAGTGTGCCGTATTCAGGCTTAACATACGCATACCGAACGGAAATGTCCGAAAAAGAAGATAGGTTTGGGAGCAAATCACCTCCGGCGGAGCTGCACAGAGAAGGTAGAAACAATGGTAGTTCCTTTCAGGGTCTGAAACCTGGCAAACACGAGATCTCTCGAGGAGATAAGTTCTAATAGCTGCTCCCGATATTTTCGCATTCTTGTCAAACTGAATCTCCACAAATTTCCCAAAACGACTGTAACATACACACACACACACAGATGTAATCAAATTGAATCAGTATCACATTCACCTTGAAGTAATCATTGCTGAATCAGTTAATCACTGTCACTGCATGATTGTAGGAGTATCTCATTCACCTGGAATTGTTGTTTCGGACAGTCTTTGCATTACCAAATGCTTCAAGTACAGGATTTGACTGCAAATGCACCCAAAAAAAGTAAGTCTTCTAGGCTAATATTGTACAAATTATTTGAGAAATAAGAAAAGTTAAAACGGTGTGGTTAAGATATGTACAAAAAAGAGAGAAATGTGCAGAACCACGAATTTAGTTATTTTAATAGGAAAGCGTCAAAGTTTTTTGGGATAATCGACAAGATAAAATTGACAAAGTCCAATGGGACGGAAGGAGTATTAATTTTAAAAATCTCCTTACAAACGGATAAATGTGTTGTTAACAAATGTTTTCTATTGAATTTGTTAATCCATTGGATCTAAATCCAATGCATTTATAAATGAGTGAGTTTGCCAAAAAATGAGTGAGAAAATTGGATGAAATAGGGGTGTTAATGAATATTAACTAGATAAGTAAATTGAAAATTTTATAAAGAATGCTCTTGTCTGTGCACAAATAATACTTGAAATAATTACATAAATATGATCAAAATAAAGATGATTTACAAAAATAAGACTAATGACTAGAGTAGTAATGAAATCATAGTAATTCATGTTCGAGTTTAGAGCTTAAGTTACCAAAACACCACATTGTAGTAATGAATAGTCATATTTATATAAATATGTTTTATTTTGGTAATATTCTTGTAAAAAACCCATAATACTTTTCCACTTTTGTAAAGTGAATTGGAAAATGGAAAAAATGGAATAACTTGTTTTTGTGTGTGATACGAACAATTTACTAAACAAAAATGGAAAAAAACAAGAATTTACTACTTGGAAATTTTATTTACCTCCAAGACTTGTTGCTCAACAGTGCGACCTTCAGTACCTTTGCGGCCTCCCAAATAGGCAAGGTATCGCATAAGCATTTTGGTTGTTTCCGTCTTACCGGCCCCACTCTCTCCGCTTACCAAAATTGAGTTGCTCTTCCCCTCATTAAGCATTGCCCTAATTGTTTTTGGGTTGTCATCATAATTAATTAGTTAGTCAAAAAAATTAAACGAGCTCTCATTTTTTCATGCATATGGAATGAAGATTGATTAACCCGCACGGGTAGCTCAGTTGGTCGAGTGCTGGGAGATTTGTATCAATGGATCAAGGTTCGAATCCCCGCAGCGATCGGGTGGAAGTCACAGAACCTGAAATAAGGCTGGGCCTCTGGTAGACACGAGTGTATGAGCCTACTGTCATTCTGCTGACTGAGTCAACTAACTTCCCCACCATCCTGTCGGGTCGGGGTTGGGGCTCCTGGGTGGGAGATTCCACCTTTTTGGATCAATGGAATGAAGATTGATTAAATGATAAAGTGAAGGATGTGACCTGAAAGCAACGTCAGCAATGGCAAATACATGGGGGCTAAGTTCTCCAAGAGGGGCTCCTTTGTATTGTTCCATCATGTGGACATCGTATATATGTGGCAGTTTTTGGAATGGATTTATTGCTATTAGTATGCTCCCGGTATATGTCTGCAACATTATTATATTATTAATTAGCTTAGTATGAATCATTAATCACTAATTAATTATTGAACACCGAAGGGCGTAGCTCAGCTCGTAGGGAGAGGTATTACAAGGGACAGCATGCGCGCTCAATTCCATGTATGGAATTAGGCTGGAACCTCACATACACTCTCAATCAATATGTAATAAGTTCAATTTACATCTTTCCAAATAAATGTTCGGACAGTTTTGGGGAAATCTTCCCTAAAATGTTACTAGTACTGGAGTACAACTTGTGGGACAAAATGAGACTAAAGTGACTTTAAGTACAAATTTATAGTCATTTTGGTGTAAAACTTGAAGAGAGTTATAGTACCTAAAAGTTATCAAGTCACATTTGGGGCCATGATTTTGATTTCATCATCATATATACTATGTATTATCTGTTCTTCTTTTTTCAATTAGTGAGTAGTTGGTTGCTAAAATAGCTAGCCATGTATGTAGATAGATAGATGGTCTAGCTTACATAAATTTCATTTAGTTGATATCTGGTTTTCAAATTCTGCAACACTCCAGGTTCATGAAGATAGGATAGCTTGGTCATGTCGTCTACTCCTCCCGCAGGTGCATCCTCATCTTTGGGATATATTTTTGATAAATTTGCAACCACCTACATATGTTATTATTAACTCACACCATTGTCACCATGCATTGTTCATATATATAACTAATAAATAAAATGGAAAATAATTATTGTAAAGATTTTCTTGAAAAATTATTTAGACAAATCTTTTTACCTAATAATTTTAAGCGTTTTAAATTTGGGGTGAGCCGAGGCCCAGAATGCGCGTCAGCGCGTACATACGTACCTGTCTCCCATCACTTGTATCAACGTGGACTTGTTCACCATTGATCTTTGAAACACGCCCATCGATCCAAGCAAGTGATGAATCCTCAACCCAAATCTGAGAACCAGCTATTATATTCACAGATGTTCCTTGCATTCTATTGTGATTATGTTCAGGCCTTGGTCGGGATCAGAATCATCTCATCTCTTGATCAGAATAGTGTGATAATGAAGAAGACGGGCAATACTAGATTGTTGAGTAATAATTGTTTCTATAAAATGGGAAAAAGTAATTATATTACAAGCTAAGGTGTTATTTGGGACAGGGAAAAAAATCATTGAACGTAACCAACGATGTCAACGTGTGATGTTAAATAACAAGCCAAGGAAATAGGAACATGGTAAATGCAAGCCATGCATGCACTTAACTTTTTACTATAATTATTCCTGCACCACTAAGTAGCTATTGTTAAGGAAATAATTAACAATTTGCTTATGGTGGAATATAATAATACTTCTAGTTGTATTTTTGTTAGCTTTTGCCTGTTAGGATTGGTTTGCTAGTGACATCTAATTGGGGTCTTACAATTTTTAAAGAAATAACCTTTTAGTGACATGTAAATAAAGTTTCATGGGAGTTGATGTTTGAAATATGTGCATCAAGAAACACATATAAACTAATATTAGATAAAAAAATATGTGAAATTAAATGTCAACAATATCTTTAATTTGGTCCTATTTTTTTAAAGAAACCAATAACTTGGATAACAATAACCGTTTTGGCTTGGGATAAATCTAGTATATTGCGACTTTCAATCTGGATCGGAATTTGCTTAGTCCTACCTTACGTCCTAAAAAGGGTAAAATTTAATCAAAATATAATTTCTAAATTGAGAAGTTAAAATTTATCTAGAAAACAAAGAATATGTAGATAATGACCCTATTTTCCATCGTGAAATTAATTTTTACTTAATAAGACATGAAATTATATATATTTTACTCGTTTACACTTATGTATGTCGGTGGGTCATATAATGTTTTTACTTAGAAAGACATTCTTAACAATTACTCTATCAATATTTTACATACAAAATTTTATAAAAAGCATATACTTCTAATATCTTCATTTTATATTTTTATTAATAATTTTTAAGTAACAAAAATACTCTACATTTTTTGTATTTTTAAATAAAAACGTTTTGCGTTTCTAACTTTATTTTGTTATTTTTCTTAACTAATTCTACATTTTATATTTATAATTGACGTTTAGATCATGAATGAGGATGGAAACAATATTGAGAATGAGAACTTGATTGGTAGAGAGGCTGCCAATTACTTTCAGAATCTGCTTGTTGTTACCTCTGACTATAATCACTATGCTGCTTATTCCTTTATTAATGAGGTGATTACTGAGACTGTTATTGAGCTGGATAATGATGTACTCACTGCCCCTGTTACCTCCAAAGAAGCTAGAAATGTTGTTTTCTCCCTAAATCAAAATAGTTGTGCTGGGGCAGATGGTTTTGATGGTACTTTCTATCAAAGTTGCTTCCATATTGTTGAAAATGATCTTCTGAATGGTATATGTGTGGGGTCCCCATCCTTAAAGCTATTGGCCATACCCTGATTTGCCTTATTCCTAAGGAGCAAAATGCTTCTACTTTTTCCAAATTCAGACCTATTAGTCTCAACAACTTTTTATGTAAAATTTTAACTAAAATCTTGACTACCGGAATGACATCTATCATCCCCAAGCTTATATCTGCTAACCAAACAGCTTTTCAAAAGAGTAAAGAGATAAGTGATGGCATTTTAATGTTGAAAGAAATGATTAACTGCATTGACCACAAAATCAGAGGGCACAATGTTCTTTTTAAATATGATATGCTTAAGGCGTTTGACAGGGTCTCCTGGAATTTTGTGTATGACATTCTAAAAGCCTTAGGTTTGAATGTGGACATGTTTCATTATAAATTAGTATGTAATGTGCAAAATTTCTTGTGACTGGCTTGTGATGTTGTTTGTGTTCTTCATTTATATTGTAGTGTCCCGCACAAATGGGGAGTGTAGAATGTGGTTATTACGTCATGAGATTCATGTATGACATCATTTTTGGTCAAAAGACACACAACTTGAACAAGGTAATTTATTACATTGTTGCAAATTGTATGTAGTTGTATATTAAAATAATAAATCTATATTGCTGCTACATAAACAATATATATATATATATATATATATATATATAACTAATTTAACTAACATACTACTTTATTTTTTTCTGTAGATGTTCAGCCGTTGTGATAAGTATACACGGGGTGATCTTGATTTTGTTCGAGGGCTGTGGTGCAAAGCTCTATGCAAATATAGTTTGGTTTAGAAAGCTCTACAGGGGAAAAAGTGGCTCCAATTTAGTTATTTAGTTTATGTTGATGTTCTCGTACAATTATATATACATTGTATGTCACAACTAGTTTTTTGGGAGTCGATAGAACTCTGACATGGTTGTTTTGAATTGCAAGACTATATGTTGTATGACACAATTTGAGGTGATTGCTTGAGTAATCAGAATTTGTGAGAATTGATTTGGGGTTTATGATCTGGCTTTGAAAGAATGTGTGTATTTATTCACATACTGTAACAGGAATGGTTCCTAATTACACTGTGGTTTTTTAAAATAACACACTTACCACGTCGGTTTAATAAACAACTGATGTTGTAGGCCTATAATGTAAGCACACATATTGAAATAGACGTCGGTTTCGATGCTAAACTGACGTTATAATATACATAAATATGGAACTACCACGTCGGTTCTGTGCAAAAAGGGACGTGATATGAATTGCGTAAGATAGGTCATAACGTCGGTTCTTTTTAAGAACCGACGACGTAAGTAATTTAATATAACGTCGGTTTTGCAACCGACGTAATAACTACACACCTATAACGTCTGAACTTTCCTCGTCACTTACAAAACCGACGTCATAGGATCAAAATAACCGACGAGAAAACTCATTTCTGTAGAGTGTCATGCTCACTTTATAAATCTGATTAAAAACAACTTTGAGAGTACTTGGTTTTCTGTGCTTATAAATGGACAACCTAATGGCTTTTTCAAACCTAATCGAGGGTTAAACCAAGGTGATCCCCTTTCACCCCTTCTTTTCATTCTAGTTTCAGAAGTTCTTTCTAGATATTGTAACAGGTTGGTCATTGATGGTACGTGTATTCCTTATCACACACATCCTGCTTTATTTGCTATCTCCCATTTAAGCTATGTTGACAATCTAGTAATTTTCTCCAATGCTGGTAAGAAATCTATGAATGCCCTGAATGCCGTTATTAAGAATTATGAAAGATATTCTGGTCAGAGCATCAATACTGGCAAGAGTTTTTACATATTTGGTAAACATACCCCTAAGGCTACTTTGAATAACATTGAAAAGATTTTTAGTATTAAAAGGGGATCTTTCCCTTTTACTTATCTTGGAGCCAATATCTATCAGGGAAGAACTAAAATATGTCATTTCGAAAACATTCTTTTCAAAATTGATCAAAGACTTGCTGGCTGGAAAAATAAATTCCTTGCCCCTGGGGGTCGAATTACTCTGATCAATTCTGTGATTGCTGCCCTCCCTATCTATCACATGGCTAGTGCTATTATCCCGAAAACTATTTTGCAAAAAATTGAGCAGAAATGCTCAAGCTTTCTCTGGTACACCTCTAATTTTGAGAAAAGGCAAATCTGGAGAAGATGGAATAGAATGACTTGCCCTATTCCGGAAAATGGGTTGGGCTTTAGAGATCTTTTCACTATCCAAAAATGTTTTTACTTAAAATGCTGGTGGAAAGCTGCTAACCAAACACGGCTTTGGGGTTTATGGTTTTCTACTTAAAAAACCCTTCGATTCTTACATTTGTAAAGGTCTTCATTCGGTAAAACACATTTTTGACAGTCTCACTCATTTAGTGGGTTGTAACGGGCATAACTCTTTCTGGAACTCTAATTGGAGTGACTTTGGCAGGTTGACTGATCATTTGCAAACTCATGAGGTCTTACACCCTCAAATGACCATAAGAGAAGCTTATTCTCATTCCAATTTTTTTCAGGATATTCATTCCTTACTGTCTGAGTACATTATTAACAATGTTTCTTAAATGGTTCACCACTTTTCTACTCACAGTGATATCATAGTGTGGACCCTTACTCCCGATGGCTCCTACTCTTTTAAGAGCGCCTATGAGGAAATCAGACTTAAATGCCCCAATGATATCCTTACCAGTCATATCTGACATAGGAATAATCCGACCAAAATTTCATTTTTCATGTGGAAGGTTATAAATAATTTACAACCCTTTCAAGAACACCTGCTTCGTTTTGGTTATCACGGTCCCTTTAACTGTCCCTTTCTGTAATGACTTTGATACTCGGGACCATTGCTATATCTCCTGTGTGTTTAGCTATAATCTCTGGTCTCATTTTGGAAATCAATTTAATATCATCATTCAAAAACAAGATCCGTTAAACACTATCTTACATAACTGGTTTTCAACTCATGATGAGTTTAATAATCTTCAATGTCAGGTTGCAATTTATATATGTTGGACCATTTGGAAACAGAGAAATGCTTATCTTTTTTATGAAAAAATTCTTCCCATTTCTGAGGCTATTGAGTTTATCAATAAGGAGCTGCGGGATTTCAGTGTGGCCTACCCGTTTATTACTGATGCTTCTAAGCTTCCACTTGCTATGAAAAAATGTTTCCCATTTCTTTGTTGATAAACTGGACTCATCTCCACTTGCTGCCTCTTGTTGTCTTTCCCAATTCTGAATTGGATTTTGAATTTTATTGGGGCTTCAGTTTCTGCATTTTTGCCAAGTTGTTGATTTAGCTTTCCATTTTATTGGTTTCACTTTATGCCTTTTATTTTTTGAGTTGTTAGTGCATGAATAATAATTCACCGGTTGCATATATCCAAAAAGGTTCTCAGGCAAATTAGCATGGATAAATGTAAACCGTTAGCACTCCCATGATTGGTCGAAATATAGATGTTAGAAAATATATCCATTATTGGAAAGTTATTGGGAGAAGAAATTCCCTATAAAAGTGCAATATGCGCATGATTGTACTTTGACAAATACATTCGACCAAATAATACATTCTCAAGAACGTGTTAGCTGAAAATAACACATGACCAATACATAGTATATCATCATTGAAATAGTATCAAGAATGTACTTTGATATCTATATGAAATAATTGGTATAATCTTTATTCATCCCTTATAAATTAATTAAATGATTGATGATAATAATATTTCTAAAGGAATTGGAAATGTTAAAAGTATCACTCTGACACAAAGTAACGTGATTTGAGTTTTACTGATGATGGATATCCCCTTACCTCATTGATATCCTTACCTCATTGATACCCTTACCTCATTGATATTTTCTTATATGAGGATATATTTACCATGAAATAAACCAAGATGTTATATACGTAATACCTTGATAAAAGTATATATCAAGTACATATCGAATTTTTATTGATGTGTTGCATTCGGGGGGGGGGGGGGGGGGGAGGGGGTCCTTACATACTTATTTATCATCAGTTATATTGGTGCGTTGTACTCTTTCTCTTTTCTCCCTTTTGACCAAGGTTTATTTTTCCCAATGGGTTTTGTTACTTGGTAAGCTTTTTTTTTTATGAGACAACATAATATGCACCATCCCACATTTTAATTTTGCAATAGTAAACAATGTTGAAGAAAGAGCATAATTACTATATCGCAGTCAAAAGTAATTGACGTGTAGGTTTTAGTGCACCATACTCCCTTTTCACTTTGACCGATGTTTATTTTTCCCATTGGGTTTTGTTCATTGGCAACGTTTACGCAAGTTAATTTGAGAAAATTTCCTACGCTCGACACACAGGGGGAGAATTAAAGGAATTATATTCCTCTATTGTGTGCCTTCGCTAAGGTAATTAATGTGACAAGTATTGAAATGCATATATTTTACAAACACCCTCGATTAATGTAAATATCAAGGGTAGATGCAGACTTGAGGGGGAGTACCCCAACTAGATTACGTTACACTCTTTTCCTTTACCCAAGTTTTATTTTGTCCCACTGAGGTTTTGTTACTTGGTAAGGTTTTTAATGAGATAACGATACATATAAACTTTAATGATCAAAGCAAAGATCAAATAAAGATAGACTTAATGAAAGAAGCCTATCTTGATGCTATACTCCTTTTTCTCCAGTCAAGGTTATTTGTTTTCCCACAAGGTTTTTGTTACTTGACAGAGTTTTGATGAGGCAACAAGACTGATACCATCATTCTATCTACAACTCGGCACAAGGGGGGGTGTTGAAGGAAATTACTTTAATGTGCATTCGTTATAGATAGAAAGTGTATCTAGGGATTATATGTATTGAGCTAATTGGCCCATTGGCTCATTCCTCGTAAAACCCTAATCCCTCCTATTTAAAGGGGGCTTACTAATGGAATGAACACACCTCTCTCACTTCCCTACAACAATATTTTAGTTATTACGGAGTATTAATTTATTATTTCATAAAAAAATTAAAATTAACTCGCTTATTATAAAAACTTAACACGTATAGTAGTGTAGTTATGGAAATACTTTCTTGTTTAAATGGTATAACATGCATTACAACTCTAATTAAGTGATCGATATTTATTTTTATGAAGGCATATTAATTTACACATTCTCCCTTGAATTGGCGGCAAATTTCCATTCAAAACATGCGACAACTTTACTACTTTATATTATATAAAAATAATGATAAAGAGTGATTCCAAAAATTAAATACTACTACGTACGTAATACTTCCTCTGTCCCTTAAAACTTTGTCATCTTTCCTTTTTAGGCCGTTCCAAAAAACTTTATCACTTTCCCCTTTAATCAATTACTTTGTGGTTTCTGTTAATTTTATCTCCTTTGCACAAATCTCAACCACATAGTTTTTACTTTATTATTCACTGTGCCGATCCACTTTGGCAAAGTTTTAAGGGACGAAAGTAGTAATATTTAGAGCCCGTTTGGTAATATCAAAATGGTTGAATCAGTTTATTCTGCTGAAATATATGAAATTGTGGCTGAATAGGATTATTCTGTTGAGTTACTGTAGAGGACCATTTTAGTTATTTTTACATATAATTTTTGTATCTTTTTTAAGTAAAATATATTTTAAAGTAATATCAACCTTACTTTTTTTTATTATTACACAATTTAACGCGCGGAAACAAAGTTACGTGTTTGATGAAAAAGTTGACTGGTAAACCGAAAAACAGGGTTATCAAACGGGCTCTTACATGATTACATGAATAGAAATTATCAAAAACCTTACGGGACATAAGGGAAACTTAAGGTAAAATATTCAATATTAATAGTTTTAAATATTTTCATTTTTTATTACTCTATTTATAGTAGCAATCAAATAATTTAAAACATGTATTATATCTGGAGTTAATAAATTGAACTATACCAATTCAAGTAGTCAATTAATAAACTAAATATTATTATTGCATTTTTTGCATCATTTAATTAAATATTTTCCACACTCATGGTTGAAAACACGTTGTATAGTTGACAACGTTGATGAGTATCCATATTAGTGTTTAAACTAAAGAGGGCTGTTCTGGTGCGTCCGTCCGCAGGAGAAGCGCCGTCCGGCCGACGGCGTTTGGCCGCCTTCCCGTTAGAAGTTTTTGATGAAATTTTTATGACATGTTTTTCATCAAGTCTAGTTTATACACCAAACAGTTCAGCTAAAACCTCAATCTGGAAGGTCTTCAAATGATTTTTTGAAGTTAACTGTGCAAAATTACACACAAAAAACGCAGTCAAATTCAAAAACTCATTTCACGACCTTCCGGATTGAGTTTTTAGCTGAATTGTTTTGTGCATAAACTAGACTTGATGAAAAACATGTTATAAAAATTTCATCAAAACATTCCAACGGGAAGGCGGCCAAAAGCCGTCGGCCGGGTAGCCCCTATGGTGCAGCCGGACGCACATGAATACTCCTCTTAAACTAAATATTACCCATTTGTTACTTCGGAAATAAATGATGAGAATCCATTTATAGATTTACAGGATATTGATATGATCAATCTTGTAACTTTGTTAATAACAGATTTACTATGCAATTTAACCATTTTAATATATTGCCTTTGTGTAATTTCTAGTAGTGGTTTCTAGGACAAACCAATTTACGTTGTTACCCTTATTTTAGGCAGGATTTTTCCTTCCAACAATTGTGCACCCACTGTTACTTTATATTATATAAAGATTATTATTACTATTATTATTACTATTATTATTAGTATTATTACTACTACTATTATTACTATTATTATTACTATTATCATTTATTGATGGGGTTACAGGACTAGGCCCAGAGCCTAATCGACCCAGGTCCCAAAATTGGACCAGCAAGCCCAGGCCCAGTGACCCAGAGTTCGAGCCGGTCAAACTGATCAAGCCCATCAAGGAGCGGAAGCCCAAGATGGCATGCCTTCCAGCCCAGCCAGGAGCCTGCCTTCCAGTCCGACCAACGGTTGCCTTCCAGCCCGGTCAGCAATCTGCCTCCAGCCCAGCAAGGAGCCTGCCGTGCAGTCCAGAGGGGAGCCTGCCTTCCAGCCCAGCCAGGAGCCTGCCTATTGCCCAACGGGGAGCTGCCTTCCAGCCCAGCCAGCAGCCTGCCTCCAGCCCAGCGGGGAGCTTGCCTTCTAGCCCATTCAGGAGCCTGCCTCTAGTCCAGCAGGAGGGAGCTCAAGTGTCCGGCCTGTCAGCCAGGCCAACCTGCCAGCCAAGAACAGTAATGGCCGGAGTAATTAATGTGCGACTTATTATGTATTTAATTATGTATTAATATTTTAATTAATTAGCCATTAATATCTTTGGCAGTTACCATTTGTAATCGCCTATAAAAGGCAAGTCCGGTTAAAATGAACGAGGTATTCTTCGCAACTAAACTTCTTTAGCACTTTCCATATTCGTACTTTCCTAATTCCTGCTTGAGTGTTCTTACGCAGCTTTCCTAAAAGCCTACGAGCGTCCTATTTTGGACCAACATTGGTGCTTTCATTGAGAGCCTCTATTGTCTCTCACATCACTCGAGTAGGAATCACAAAGGAAGATGGCTGGAATCTCATCCCAACGTGACCAGGTCTCAGTCCACACCGAGGAATCCACCTGGTATGGCCGCCAGCGTGCCCCCGACAACCATGGACTAGGCAGGGCAGCGACATACCAAGGCGATCTTTGGAACCGATTATCAGGCCACGACGACCTGAGGGCGACACTCAACGTCAAGCTGTCGGCAGAGGGAGGCCAACGTCAGCGACATATCAAGGCGATCTTTGGAACCATACCTAAGGTGAGCGCTCAGTCCGCAGCCGGCAGAGGGAGGCCAACGTCAAGCTCCGCGCATGGACCCAGCTCGACTCAATGCCAAGGTGGAAGCCCTACAGGAGGCGACCCGAGTTCTAGGGGCCTTGGCTCAAGTTTTCCAGTAGATGGTGTCTGGCGTTAACGTGGATGAGACTGCTCGTCAACAGACGTTGGCCGATGTGGAGGTGTCCTCCAGGCAGCGTGACGAACGACGCTCTGGATCCAACCATCACAGAAGGGAAGAAGTCTCTCAGCAGTTTCGTTGGTCCCATCGGCAGGCTGGGAGGGGCGCCCAGCAGGGGAGCTCAATGCAAATGGAAGGAGGCGAGTCCTCTCGCCACTCTCACCGGGAGAGCAGCCAGACTCGTTCCATGGAGAGGCAAAACGTGGGGGCCCGACCTCACGTGCATGGACGACATAGGGGCACCGCTGGACATGCCTAGCCCCGTGCTAGGGCTGTCCAGAGAAACCCACCACCGACTAAGGTTGAAGATCTACGACATCGCCTCAACGACTTGAGAAGAAGGGTCGTTGGGTAGAGCCTTACACGGTCGACCTCCGGATACCCGAACCTTTCACCCGGGCGGTGATGGATGCACTGTTGCCAAGGGGCTACAAGCCTTGCACCATCGAAGCATACAAGGGCACCTCTGACCCCCAACATCATGTATCTCGATACCTTTCCTACATGGTGATGATGGGGTACGAGGATGCCATCCAATGCCGCGATTTCTCTGCCACTTTGGATGGCCCGACTCGTGAATGGTATGACTCTCTGCCCGATGGGAGTATCATTAACTTTCGTGAGTTGGCTCAGCGTTTTCTCTTGAGGTTCGCGAGCTCTCGAGACATCAAGAAAAACTTCAGCCACTTGTTCAGCCTAAAACTGGGGAAGAAGGAATCATTGTCCCCCTTCTCAGCGAGGTGGAGGGCTGAGTCAATCAAGGTTAAGGGCCTTGATGACAGGACCGGGGTGGCCATGCTCACAAACTCTATTCGGTCTGGCGAGCTTTATAAAGATTTCGTCAGAAGTCCCCCCACCTCGTACGAGGAAGCACTCGGTCGTGCCGACCACCAAGCCGAGGCGGAGGACGCCGTGTGAAAGAAGAGAGATGAGGAAGAAGGCGCAAAGGAAGAGAATAGGAAGGAAG
This sequence comes from Cuscuta europaea, assembly GCA_945859875.1. Taxonomy (NCBI): domain Eukaryota; kingdom Viridiplantae; phylum Streptophyta; class Magnoliopsida; order Solanales; family Convolvulaceae; genus Cuscuta; species Cuscuta europaea. The sequence goes on along the minus strand of CAMAPE010000031.1, from coordinate 1,106,331 downwards.
CTGGTTCAAGCACCGAGAAAGCTGACGGCTAGGCCGGCACCAAATACAACAAGTACAAGGGTAACAAGAGCAAAGGCAAGGGCAAGGCGGACATCCCGAGCGGGACGCTCCTACCCGTCAAGAAATTGACTTCACTTTCTCAGCCGGTCGGGGCCATCCTCGACTATGTGGAGGAGCAAGGTTTGGTTACCTTCCCGGAGGAGTGTGAAGTGGTGACCGCTAAGCGCAACCATGGCCAGTATTGTCGATTCCATCGGAGGACAGGCCATGATATAGATGAATGCGTTATTCTCCAACGACAGATCGAAGACCTCATCCAGAAGGGATACCTAGGCCAGTTCATTGGCAAGCAAGGGAGCACCCAACAGAAGAGGAGTCCGACGTGGCAGTGGTCCGACCAAGCTACTACGTCGAGGGAGAATGAGCCCACCAAGAAGCGGGAGCTCGGCGCCCTTTGTGAAGACGATGAGGCCGACTTAGGGGACGGCTCCCAGAAGCACCATCCGTGTTCATACATCTCTGGGGTACCCCAGGGAGGCGACACCTCAGGAGAAAGGAAGCAATGGGTCTGAGCCTTATATGTCGGGGAGATAACAAGGGATCCCGCCGACAAGAAGGTGAAGAGGGATCTTATCTGCTTCACCGACGCAGATTTGCCACTGATGCCTCCGCCGCACAAGGATGCCTTGGTGATCAAAATCAAAATCAACGGCACCATCGTCCACCAAGTCCTGGTGGACAATGGGAGCTCCGTTAACATCATGTACTATGACACCTTACAGGGTCTCGCCCTAGACCAGAAGAACTTGATCCCGATAAGAACCCCACTCTCAGGCTTCACCGGGGACTCCATTGAGTCGGAGGACAGCATAGGCCTCCCCGTGATGGTGGGCTCTGAGCCCTGCATATCCAAGTTAGACGTCGAATTTATCGTCGTACGCCTAACTTGTGCTGATAAGATTATCATGGGGAGGCCGGACCTGGAAGACCTGAGGTGTGTGATATCCCAGGAGCACCTATGCATGGGATTCCCCACTCCGAACGGCGTCGGAGTTGCCAGGGGAGACCAGCGGATGGCGAGGAGCTGCTATCTGAAAGCTTGCAAGCAAACGGTCAGAAGGACATGAGGGTCCACGTGATGAACGACAAGGCGGTAAAGCGCGAGAAGGGTCAGCTCCGTGCTGAAACCGCCTTAGAAGATCTAGAGGAAAGCTCCCCATCAAATGGAAAGGTCCCTTCATGATTGGACCCCGATCAGTTCCAAAGCACGGGATTACGACTTCAACGTATTCCACTCATTATGAAAATTCTACTACTTTGCATACGAAATTTTGTCTTCAAAAGAGGTCCGACTTCACTTAGCAATGAAGGGCAGCGGCAAAAAAAGAGAGAGCAAAAAAAAGGCAAAAAAAAAAAAACAAAAAAAGCAAAAAACAAAGGTACTATGCCCCCCTCGGTGTTTCGCCGACCTCGGCGAGGCTCTTGAACTGAAAATAGCCAAACGATTTTTAAGAATCCGAACAATTTTCTAAATTAAAGAGCTAGCCGTGACAGTCGAGGCGACAATAGGGCCGACCTCCGGGTTCGAGGGTGCTTAGGATGCTGACCTCTGGGTCCCTTCGAGTGATCACCACCTAACATCGCTGGCCAAGCAGCTCGCACTCTCGCCATCCCCGAGTTGGCAGTGCAGATCCGTCCTGGTGGATCGTGCAGGGTCCGCCCCTATTGTTTGGTTATCCCTGTGGTAGTAACCAGATTATTCCCCAAGTCCGGGCAAACTGGATGGGTTAAAGCGACAGTAGGACTGACCCCCGGGTCATGAACGTTCAGGATGCCAACCTAAGGGTGGTCCTCGTAGGTTCAATGTCCGACCTTGCTGGCCGAACAAGTCGCATACTTGTTGATTCCGTATCAATAACGAACAGATCACTTCTATTCGACCGGGAGGGGCACGGATAGGCTCGGCCACGCCAGCCTAACCGCCCCCTGGGAGGTTAGAGAAGCCGGATCCCCGAATAAATGGCTAAGTATTCGTTATGCAAAGTATAGAAAAAGAAACATATGAATTCAAAATTACTTCAGTCAGATATCACATCAGTCAACTTCATGCTACAAGAAAAAAACAAAATAAAATGTACAAGAGTCATGGCCGGGCGAACCCATCGCCATTAAATACAAAGATCTAGTCAAGGGAGTTGCTTGGAAGCTTATTAAGGAACTCTCCCGGAATCCAAAAGTCAACTTAGTCATTAACATGGATGGTCTACTCTTGGCCGTCGCCTAGGTACTACACCACCGTCAACTTGCGACTCAAGCTCAAGTACTATGTCGCAGTCAACTTGCATTGCCGAGCACTCCTGAGGGAAAGCCTTGACTGCCATTTCAACGAAAGGGCGCTTGCCGCCTTACATGTTTCGAAGTTCAAACTGGAAGGTAGGCTCTCCGTCGTAGGGCTCTCTCGTCCTCATAATTCTTCACACGTTTGGGGACCTCTGTGGGGCATGGAATCCTGCAAATAGGTTAAAAAGGCTATCAGAATCAAGTAAAAAGACAAGGAGCTACGTGGCTCTAAAAACAGTGATAATTCGGGAAGCAACGGCATGTTGTCCACGCATGTCGGCTGCACTTATGCTTTTCCGAAGGTCCCAGCCAGCCTAAATTGATCTGTTTCTTGTGGGGGCGAATGATACATGCAGTTGCACTAGGACAATCGATATCAACCTCAAAGGTCTCAACGACTTCAACCATGCGGGGATGAAGGTGTCATCCAAAGAGTTTGGATCGCCCACCGACTTCCTACCACCGATGAGCAACACTCTGACCTTGGACCACCACCGCTCGGGTGGCTGCCGGCCTGGAAGTTACACTGCCGATCTCGGATGTCATCCGCCCGAGCGCCGTCACCCTGGACGGTGGCGCTGGACCCCTGCGCTTGCGCGGTCTCTGTCACTTCCAAGCAAATGATGACGGCAACAACCCTGCCACCCAGAGGAAAAAGAGCACCGGGTCGACCACCAAACAACGTGGAACCCCAAGGAATAGAGACTTCAGCCTGGCCGCCTGGCCGGTAGGCCACCTGGCCGCCCGACCGCCCGGCCGCCGGACAACGCGAAACCCCAAGGAATAGAGACTTCAGCCTGGCCGACTGGCCGCCTGGCCGCCCGACCGCTTTGCCGCCTAGTCGCCCGCCGCCTGGCTGCTTGCTTCCATGGAGGTGACGATGCCATCCGACCCGGGGGGCACCCAACCATCTGGCCGCCTAGGGCAAGACGCACGCACGCATGCAGGAAGTCCAGGAAAGAGAAAAAAAGAAAGCAAAGTATAGAAAAGAAACATATGATTCAGGATTTAATGTTGAATCAAAGTTTACATAGGCCAGCTGAAAACTACAAAAAAAATATACAAGGTCATGGCTAAGCAGACCCGACACCATCATGTACAATGGTCTAATCATGGGATTTGCTTGGAACCTCAAACAGCTCTCTTGGAATCCGGACTCCAGTGTCATCCCGTCCATGGTTGTTCTCATACCGTTGGGTGGTCGCCAAGTTTAATGGAGCCATATCTTTCTCACCATGATGATTCTTCAAGCACGTGGGAAAACCTATATAATACCCCAAAAATTTGAGAGAATTTGGGAAATAATTAAAATTGTGTTTCATATTGTTTACACGGTCTTTAGGTCGTTTATTATGTTTGGTTTAGTGTTTGGGACAAAGGGGAGTTCCAAATGGGGAAGAAACGGGGCAAAAACTAAGGTTTGGGGCGTCTGGGGTCACGCACGGCGTGCGTGGAAGGTACGCACGCGTGCGTTCCTGTTGTATCCTAATGCAACTCAAACTTCGGAAATTCACTATAAATACATCCCTAATCCGATTTTCCTCATTCAAAAAACCCTAGGACCGCCTCTTCAAGCTCTATCCCTTCCAGCTATTCAATATTAACGTATCTAGCACGAAATTTTATGACAATGATGAGATCAAACAATCCAATATTCCGGTAAGTGTGTTTGTTGCCTAATTCGCGTCGTTAATCCGTTTCCTAAATTTCTTTCTCCTAAATTGAGATCCTTCGAACCTATCACTTCCTAGGTACGTGCGAATGATCCATCAAACTAGGTTTGACGTTTAGGATTCGTTGCTAGCCTCGAGGTAAGGACTATTGCAACCAAAATTACTATTTTGCCCCTATATTGTATAAACTAGGGTTTGTGCTATGATTTGAGTTTCTTTCTGAAATTTTATGGATACTTCGGCTATAATAGTATGAGTATGATGATGTATTATTTTCTGGAAATTTATGAACATGTTATTTATGGTGAATTTATCAAATCAGTTTATCATGGCTAAAATTCTGATTTTTGATGATTGTTCTTTTGGGATTGGAAAATTTTGGTGATTGTTTTGGTATGAGTTGAAGAATGATTTGAGACTATTATAACTGGTTATATTGAAAATATATTATGGGTTCAGAATACTCCAATTTGATCATTTTGGTGGTAGTAGTAAATGCTACTTTTGGGAAGTGGTTGTTTGGGTTAAACCCTCTCTTTGGAAAGTGTTGTGAGATCAAATCTTTTGGGATAAATTATATATTTTTAAATGTATAATTTGGTATGAAAATTTACATATATATTCTGGAGTTATAAATATCCGTATTAGATTATTTTGAATATGGTATTAAATACTATTTTGGAACTAGTTTTGGATAAACCCTAAATTGTAAGTTTCTCTGCCAATCCAAAATTGTTTCCTCGTATTATATGCTTATTATGCATTATGTGATTAAGTGTGAATTGTGAATTTTGTGTATGTGATTTTGAGAAGATATTATATATATGGTAGTTAAGAAGTATAAATCAAGTACTTTTGGGGTATTAAATATTTTTAAATACCTTCGAGACTTTTTAGAGAAATTAAGAAGTATTTTTGAAGTATTATTAAGCGAAGATAAAAATTACCTTTTCATAAAGAAGATAGCATCTCGGGAGTAATCCGAGGTGTCGGTTTTTCCACATCCGGATAAATGTGGAGGGTGATTAGAGCTACTACTACTAAGAAGTACAGTTTAAGTTTTGGATCTATGATCCCTTTTAAGCAAGATTTGGATCTATGATCCCTTTTAAGTAAGATTTGGATCTATGATCCCTTTTAAGAAGAAGTTATAGTAGTAGTCCCTAATCATTCAAGAATTTTAGAATTGGGGTGGTTGGGTTCCGACCACTCGGGATGACTTACTACTCGGAGGGCTTGGAATCCCTTTTAGGGGGTGTGCACACTTAAGGTAGTCGTTTCGTTTCCAACAGAGCAGTTTGGTACCGGCACTTGTTCGGGGTGGCCGTCCGTAACCACGGTCCACCGGGCTCAGTCGAAAGGTTGAGCACCGCCCTTCTAAATTACTAGGAAGTTAGAGAAGAAGTGATTTTCTTAAGAAGTTTAAAGAGAAGAGATACTAAGAGATTTTCGAAGAGAAGTTGAGGTTTTTAGCAAAGAAGTAATTTTAAGAAAAATCAAGGAGAAAAGTATTTTTGTGGAGTGCGTCATTTTTATATGATATTATATAAAAAATCTATTTTTAGTCAAACCTGATTATTTTACGGGGTTGGGTAGTACTTACTTAGCTCTAAAGCTAATTTTTGTTATTTCCCTTGTCTCTCTCTTCTCCCTTAAATTTTATCAGGTGATGAGTTGGATACCTATGTGGGTTGATGGATTGCTCGAGCTTGAGTGCGAATTAGAAGATGCCTTAGTTAAATCTAGTCATGAAATTAACATTTACTTATTATTACATTAGTTTTTATTGTTTTACTTTGAGTTGCATGTGCATTCGGTTAAGAGATGACCGAATGTGGCGGTAACACCCATTTCCCTATTTCAGACTTCCACTGTATTTCTTCAACTCTTTTATAAATTAATAAAGTATTTCTTTTAAATATATCAATGTTTTGGGCGGTGTTAGTCCCAAAATTCTAACAATCATACAACCATAACAGTGATAAAGAAGCAGATAGAAAGAAATCGACAAGATTGAACGCGAATCTGATATACCGTATGAATCTGCCGCTACTCTCCCTGGAGAAGGAGAGCAGCGGCAACCTAATTTCTCTCTATCTCTACGCCTCTGCGTCTCTAAGCCTCTCTCGATTAGTTAGGGTTCCCGTAAGTTAGCCTCCTTTTATAGGAGAAGTTGGCTAACTTACGGGTTACAAGGAAGCCCACGGGCTGATACACATTTGTGGCCTGTATTACACGATTAATTAATAACTACACAAATACAAAGATAACTAACTAGATTGAACACCATAAAATATTCCCAACAATCTCCCCCTTGGTGATCAATCGTATTGAATCAGCATTGCAGCGCAGATATCTTTGTCTTTGTTGTTATTGAGCTTCCTTTGTGTTTGAACTTGACTTCTGAGGAAGGCTATCTGAAGAAATCCTTGCAATCTCCCCTTTGATGTCTTCTTGACAATTTGATCTTTGATGCCGGGGGTTGAGGGACCTTCTGTATCTTGCATGTAGTCCTTGCCTTCCAGAAGTTGCTCTTGATCAGCTTGGATGAAGTCCGGTGACGCCTCTAGAATGAATATTCTTTGGAGAATAGGAGACGTCCATAGAATTCATCTTCAGGACACGAGTATTTGACTTCTGTCTCCTCCACAATGTAGTCTTTTTGACTATTTGGAATGAATGCATTTGAGGAGAACTTGTCGGTGGCACAGCGGAACATAATGATGGTTGATTTGTGAGTGTAGCTGACCATTTGATTTGAGTTGCGGAGATAGTAGAGAGGGTGTTGAATTTTGTGATGGAGGAGTGAGGTGTCCCAGAATGATTTGTTCAGTGTTAACAACATGTGGACCACTCCCCCCCTCATGGCGATCCGATGAATCGGGACGTCATGCTTTTATTCTTTTATTCTGCGGAAATAAAACCATGAAAAACAAGCAGAATCTAAAAAAGATAACGTAGTCCCCCGGGGTCGTGAAGACGCCCGTTATCATCACTATAGAGATAAACTCTAAAGCAATGGCCTGAAAATGTTGGTGATTCTTATGTTGCAACAGCAGGACTTCCTTCCAATTATTGGTCTTCATCTGTAATAGATGAGCCCTATGGAAGTTCTCGCAGGTCTTTGAAGACCTGCAACTGACTCAAAAAGTGTGTCGGTGTCCTAGAAAATTCAAAAACATTTGGGTGTGAGGTAACTAGACACGACGTGATCAATGAAAGTTCAGTGGCATGGGGCTGAGGCCACTGTAGTCAGTATTACTTGCCTCGGAAGGAGACAGTAATGAGAGATGCGGTTCCCCGTGAACTATGATTAAACACCTGTCTGTTGGGAGACAAGTGAGTGGTCTAGGGTAGGGTTGTGCATGCGCCGTTTGGACAAAATGCAGCGACTTCTACCCGGGATCTGAATAAATTCAGTCCTGAACCTATGGGGATAGTCCAGAGTATTTTAGTGGCTAGGAGCAAATGGTCAATTCATAGCAGGCAATTGAGGTAGCAGACTCATCATTGATAATTGTTTTTCTTCTCACTTGAGCCTTCTGCTTCCTAATGCTCATAATGTTCACTCGCTCACTCGCTCACTTACGCACTTACGCTCGGCTTTGTCCCTTGGGTAGGCTTAGTTGGGTTTACTAAGCCATAGGGACATGTTCTCTCATTACTTTCTTCATTTTCTCTCTGTACTCCCCCTCAACTGGAGCACTCAGAATGCTTTGTCATTGTTAGGCGCCGGGGAGGATAACATTGAACACTCCCCCTAAAGTGTTGCATCCTTTGAGAGATTCCTTGCTTTGTAGGTGTAAGGCGCCAGGAGGAGAAAACTGAAACTCCCCCTCAGAATGTGCAAGGTTTGATTGCTCACAGCTTGTCATACCCGCCATGTGTGTGGAGCAATCTGAACATGTACCACACATGACGGTTTCTTGAGCTCACCATGTAGAATTTCAGCATGTTGATGATCACATAATGTTGATGAGTCAGGGGAGGCTTCAACAGTTGATTGTTGATTGTTGTAAGATGACCGTTGACGCGAGGTTGATTGAATTATCTACGATTTTCAGACCTTTACATTGAAGTTTAGAAAATGTTTGACCTCAGGGTTGACTTTGAAAGAATTTGAACAGATTTGCCTAAGTTTTGACGTGGACATCGGTGATTTACAATGTTTGTCGGAAAACTAACGTTTTGACCCTCAAAGACTGCGAGTGAGGGCGCGTGAGAATGGGTTCTGGGGCGTAGCCCGAGAATTAACGTAGATCTTCTCGTTAGCTTTCCAACAAAAAAAAGTTTGCACAAATCGGATCACCGAGTCAAAAGTTATGGCCAAAACAGTGCGGTGTCGCAGAAAATCTCTAATTTTGAGTTTTTGAGGAATTTCTTCGAAGATGAGGTGCTCGATGTTGAATGTTGAGAGCAGGTGGATTTTAAATAAAATTCTAGAGATTGCCTCGAAGAATAATGGCGAAATCCACCTACAAAACAAACCTCAGAATATCGAAATCTGCAGAATTTCAAAATGTTTGAACATCGAAAACTTTGAAGTTTCAAAAACATCATAATCTCGAAACCTTGCTGTTTGAAAAACATCAGAACATCGAAAACTCCTGAAACATCTATATAAGCAGGGAATCATTCAGAGATCCTTATAATGTAAAGCTTCGATGAACTGCAAAAGATGTCAAGATTCGAATTATGAGTTCCAAGAAACTGCAAACTTTGAAAGATTCAAAACATCGAGAAATTTTGAAAATCTCGAAATCTTCAGAATGTCGAGATCCAAAACATCGAGATCCCAAATGTCGAAATCCCAAAACTCAAAATTCCTAAACTCGAAATTCCAAATCTCGAGATTACAAATCTCGAGATCTTGATCTCGAGATCACAAATCTCGAGATCTTGATCTCGAGATCACAAATCTCGAGATCTTGATTTCGAGATTCAAATCTCGAGATCAAGATGTCGAGATTCAAATCTCGAGATCAAGATGTCGAGATGCAAATCTCGAGATCAAGATGTCGAGATGCAAATCTCGAGATCAAGATGTCGAGATGCAAATCTCGAGATCAAGATGTCGAGATGCAAATCTCGAGATCTCAAAAGTCGAGAAGAAGAAATCGAGTCCCTAAATGTCGAGATCCTGCAAAACGAAAACATTGATTTTTGAAAATCTGAACCTGTTCTGAATAGCCCTGAAAGTCGAGATTCTCCTGTACCAGTTTCAAGCCAAAAACGTTTCTGCAGCAGTGAAAAAAGAGGATTTCGAGATCTCAATGTAGAGATCTTCGAAAAACAAAAATTGCAGAAAACGAAAAAAGAGGTATGCTGCTGGATCGGATTTGAAAGGCGAATCCAACAGTATGATTTTTACAAAATTTCGTTCACAAACGAGATAACAGGAGCAAATCTCTACATATAGAAAAACTGAAGAAAAAACAGAGCAGTTCTTCGTTAAATCCAAAAATCGCAGACAGATCCAACCTGTTTCACGCCTCGGCTCTGATACCAAATGTTAGTCCCAAAATTCTAACAATCATAAAACCATAACAGTGATAAAGAAGCAGATAGAAAGAAATCGACAAGATTGAACGTGAATCTGATATACCGTATGAATCTGCCGCTACTCTCCCTGGAGAAGGAGAGCAGCGGCAACCTAATTTCTCTCTATCTCTACGCCTCTGCGTCTCTAAGCCTCTCTCGATTAGTTAGGGTTCCCGTAAGTTAGCCTCCTTTTATAGGAGAAGTTGGCTGACTTACGGGTTACAAGGAAGCCCACGGGCTGATACACATTTGTGGCCCGTATTACACGATTAATTAATAACTACACAAATACAAAGATAACTAACTAGATTGAACACCATAAAATATTCCCAACAGGCGGGAAATTTAGGGGTGTTACAAATTGGTATCAGAGCCTTTGTTTTTCAAAATCTTTTAAAGATTTTCAAAAAACTTTTTGAATTGAAATACTATTTTCATTAATTAGGATTAATGAATCTTATTAGGGAGGAATTTTATGGCTTAGGCGCGTGTGAGATTGTGTGATTGATTTTTGTTGTTGTATTTTGTGATGTCTTGGATTGATTTGAGATTTGTGAATTGAATGGAATTTTTCCAATGGTTGCTTGTAGGTGTTCCTTATCCTAGAGTATATTGTGAGTTAGTAAACTTGAGAATAGTTATGAGTATATTCCTAGTATCCTATATCTTGTGATCTTAGGTAGAACTTGGTAGGGATCTGTAAGAGTTCCTAGTATTCTGAACTTTGCGTCTCTCTTTTGTAAGAACTATGGCAACCCATAGGAACGTGGTTGGGGTAAGTAAACTCTTAGTATTCTATATCTAGAGCCCTTTTGATATGGTATTTCCTTCATTGTTTCATCTCGACTGTGTTTTGACTTGAGCTTCGGGGACGAAGCGTCCTTTAAGGGGGGGAGAATGTAATACCCCAAAAATTTGAGAGAATTTGGGAAATAATTAAAATTGTGTTTCATATTGTTTACACGGTCTTTAGGTCGTTTATTATGTTTGGTTTATTGTTTGGGACAAAGGGGAGTTCCAAATGGGGAAGAAACGGGGCAAAAACTAAGGTTTGGGGCGTCTGAAGTCACGCACGGCGTGCGTGGAAGGTACGCACGCGTGCGTTCCTGTTGTATCCTAATGCAACTCAAACTTCGGAAATTCACTATAAATACATCCCTAATCCGATTTTCCTCATTCAAAAAACCCTAGGACCGCCTCTTCAAGCTCTATCCCTTCCAGCTCTTCAATATTAACGTATCCAGCACGAAATTTTATGCCAATGATGAGATCAAACAATCCAATATTCCGGTAAGTGCGTTTGTTGCCTAATTCGCGTCGTTCATCCGTTTCCTAAATTTCTTTCTCCTAAATTGAGATCCTTCGAACCTATCACTTCCTAGGTACGTGCGAATGATCCATCAAACTAGGTTTGACGTTTAGGATTCGTTGCTAGCCTCGAGGTAAGGACTATTGCAACCAAAATTACTATTTTGCCCCTATATTGTATAAACTAGGGTTTGTGCTATGATTTGAGTTTCTTTCTGAAATTTTATGGATACTTCGGCTATAATAGTATGAGTATGATGATGTATTATTTTCTGGAAATTTATGAACATGTTATTTATGGTGAATTTATCAAATCAGTTTATCATGGCTAAAATTCTGATTTTTGATGATTGTTCTTTTGGGATTGGAAAATTTTGGTGATTGTTTTGGTATGAGTTGAAGAATGATTTGAGACTATTATAACTGGTTATATTGAAAATATATTATGGGTTCAGAATACTCCAATTTGATCATTTTGGTGGTAGTAGTAAATGCTACTTTTGGGAAGTGGTTGTTTGGGTTAAACCCTCTTTTTGGAAAGTGTTGTGAGATCAAATCTTTTGGGATAAATTATATATTTTTAAATGTATAATTTGGTATGAAAATTTACATATATATTCTGGAGTTATAAATATCCGTATTAGATTATTTTGAATATGGTATTAAATACTATTTTGGAACTAGTTTTGGATAAACCCTAAATTGTAAGTTTCTCTGCCAATCCAAAATTGTTTCCTCGTATTATATGCTTATTATGCATTATGTGATTAAGTGTGAATTGTGAATTTTGTGTATGTGATTTTGAGAAGATATTATATATATGGTAGTTAAGAAGTATAAATCAAGTACTTTTGGGGTATTAAATATTTTTAAATACCTTCGAGACTTTTTAGAGAAATTAAGAAGTATTTTTGAAGTATTATTAAGCGAAGATAAAAATTACCTTTTCATAAAGAAGATAGCATCTCGGGAGTAATCCGAGGTGTCGGTTTTTCCACATCCGGATAAATGTGGAGGGTGATTAGAGCTACTACTACTAAGAAGTACAGTTTAAGTTTTGGATCTATGATCCCTTTTAAGCAAGATTTGGATCTATGATCCCTTTTAAGTAAGATTTGGATCTATGATCCCTTTTAAGAAGAAGTTATAGTAGTAGTCCCTAATCATTCAAGAATTTTAGAATTGGGGTGGTTGGGTTCCGACCACTCGGGATGACTTACTACTCGGAGGGCTTGGAATCCCTTTTAGGGGGTGTGCACACTTAAGGTAGTCGTTTCGTTTCCAACAGAGCAGTTGTGGTACCGACACTTGTTCGGGGTGGCCGTCCGTAACCACGGTCCACCGGGCTCAGTCGAAAGGTTGAGCACCGCCCTTCTAAATTACTAGGAAGTTGGAGAAGAAGTGATTTTCTTAAGAAGTTTAAAGAGAAGAGATACTAAGAGATTTTCGAAGAGAAGTTGAGGTTTTTAGCAAAGAAGTAATTTTAAGAAAAATCAAGGAGAAAAGTATTTTTGTGGAGTGCGTCATTTTTATATGATATTATATAAAAAATCTATTTTTAGTCAAACCTGATTATTTTACGGGGTTGGGTAGTACTTACTTAGCTCTAAAGCTAATTTTTGTTATTTCCCTTGTCTCTCTCTTCTCCCTTAAATTTTATCAGGTGATGAGTTGGATACCTATGTGGATTGATGGATTGCTCGAGCTTGAGTGCGAATTAGAAGATGCCTTAGTTAAATCTAGTCATGAAATTAACATTTACTTATTATTACATTAGTTTTTATTGGTTTACTTTGAGTTGCCTGTGCATTCGGTTAAGAGATGACCGAATGTGACGGTAACACCCATTTCCCTATTTCAGACTTCCGCTGTATTTCTTCAACTCTTTTATAAATTAATAAAGTATTTCTTTTAAATATATCAATGTTTTGGGCGGGAAATTTAGGGGTGTTACAACCTAGCAGAGGTATGGAACTATGTAAGTGTCTCGTTGCCTGTCTCAGCGTCCTTCACCTTGTCAGACTCGCGAGAGAACTTTGCCCAGACAAATCAAAGCTTGGAATGCCTCCAAAGTCATGAACATACCCTGTAAACAAAAGAAATCTTGTCTTAGGAATTCAGGAAAGAAACGAACCAGCAACAACCATAGAGGCACAACCACTAACGACACCCAATTACAGATCTGTCGGCGGATTGCACATTACCAACCAGGGAGGCTGTCTCTGTGCTATGTCCTAGGTGCGACGCCGAGTATGATAGAGCCGTCCGATTCAAGACTATGCAACGGACAACCCAAAGGGATACGGGTGGCAGGGGGTGTTCGGCCACACCTGAAGCATCACCACTTGCAATCCGCCGCCATTGCCTGGAGCCGTCATAGCTTGGAAGCCGCCACCGTTGACTGGGAAGCAACCAGCCGGCTGCCTGGAGGCGTCAATTGGGGAATCTGTCCCTCACCTTGGGAATGCAACACGAACCTCTCTACTACCTGAACCACTGAGAGACATTGAGCCGTCTTGGAAGCAGTTCATCCTATTTGGAAGCAACGCCGGCAACCTAGAAGAACACCAACAGCCTGGAGGAAATTCAGCCAACTTAGGAAGCCGCCTCCCAGGATGGCGTCATCGCCCAGAATCCGCCTCCGCCTGGAGCCCAGAAGCTGCCACGACCTTGAAATAGTTCAACCGATCTGGAAGGCTGCACTGCTGCACGGCCGGCTGGAGGATTTACATCAACCTCGCCAGTCGAGGTCTTGCTCGAGTTCATCTGCCAGCCTCCAGCTCCTTCAAGCGGCGCTGATCCGCCGGCCGGATCTGCAGAACTCCAAAAATGACGCCGACCGTTGGGGAAGACAGCATCCAGACCTCAGGGATGCCGACGAGTCGCACAGGACAACCGCCAGCCTACTGGAATCCGCGAGGTGGGAGACCCGACCTGCAGGGTGTCAATCAAACCGGTGGCTGACTACGGCGCTGGGTCGTGGAAAGAAGGCGCACATTTCCAGGAGAGAGAGAAAAAAGAAAAGAAAGGAAATAAAAGAAAAGGAATGAAAAGGAAAGAAAAGAAAAGAAAAAAAAGGAAAGATAAAATAAATTCCGAAAATAATTTATAAAACTATAATAATGAATTTCAGGAATTTTTGGAAGCTGGTGTGGATAAGTCAGGGAGAAAGCTGGCTGCTGGAATGCTAGAATGCTGATTGAATTAATTTGGGACCTTTTAAAATAATGGAAATCTCCCTAAATTGCGGAATTGACAGAATCCGCAGTTACGACTCCGTGGTATGTGAATATTTTTTAATTGGCACTTGACTTGAACTACTCCCTCTTAGCCGAGTCTACTACTCGACTAAGGGAGTGAGGGACTCGTGATGGGGTTACAGGACTAGGCCCAGAGCCTAATCGGCCCAGGCCCCAAACTTGGACCAGCAAGCCCAGGCCCAGTGACCCAGTGTTCGAGCCGGCCCAACTGATCAAGTCCATCAAGGAGCGGAAGCCCAAGATGGCCTGCTTTCATTAGTGATACAACTTTTCTCTTTCTCGGTCGTGAAGTTGTAGCAATTTCACTCAAATCACATTTTCTTTTGGAAATAGTCTTCTTTGTAGCAATTATTTTTATTATTACTATTATTATTATCATCATCATCATTATTATCATCATCATCATCATCATCATCATCATCATCATCATCATCATCATCATCATCATCATCATCATCATCATCATCATCATCATCATCATCATCATCATCATCATCATTATTATTATTATTATTATTATTATTATTATTATTATTATTATTATTATTATTATTATTATTATTGTTGTTGTTGTTGTTGTTGTTGTTGTTGTTGTTCTTATTATTATTGGCATTATTATTATATAGTATATATAATAATAATGATGATGATGATAATGATAATAATGATATCATCATTATTATTATATATATACTATATAATAATAATCATTATTTTTATTATATATATTATATAATAATAAAAATGATAATGATAATAATAATAATAATAATAATAATAATAATAATAATTGCTACTCTGTGAGGCTGCTCAGAGATTACGACCTCAGCGATGTGTTTCCTTGTCTTTGCGTGTCTTTTCTCAAAACACGGGAAAACTTAACATGCATGCCAAAAACACGGGGAAAATGTATGGTTTCTAAGAAAACGTAATTCGGAAGACATATTTCGAATAGATTAGGGATCACAATAGGGTGTATCTCCATTTGGAAACGCGTGTTCCGAAACCAATTTTTTTTCTTTTCGTAATCCCCATTCGGAAGATGCTCTTCCACATCAATTTTTTAAAATTTTTTTGTTATCCATTCGCATGATGGAGTTCCAAGTGACGCTTTTTATTTTTATTTAGTCATACAAATTAAATTGATATGAAATTATTTTTAATTAATAAATAAATTGGACCCCTTTCAAAAAATATATAAATTGGACGTATTAGTATTTTAATAAACGGATCGGATATGTTACATATGATCCGATCCGTTCAGGACTCAGACCCGTTTAAAATTTCTGAATCACGAGTTACAGTCTCGACATATGGTTCGTCTATCTCCAGAGTGGCCCATGTCGTATCTACTGCCTCGCACCCTCGCCGATATCACCGCTAGAGGATGATTCAACATCACTCTATGTTGTTCAAAGTCGGGATCGTCCGAGTCCTCAGACAAGTTTGTGACTGTAGAAAGTAAATATACATTATGTATACCAATTTCATTAATTTGTATCATACATAAAAGATTATATGTACATTTTTTGTTTTTTATAAGTTTTATTAAATATTTACTTTAGTCCTAAAAGCTACATGAATATATATTTGTCAAAACACACATGATTAGTCCTATATAGGGAATTTAAAATATGATAGTCCTATATATTAGTGGCATGTTTTAATCCTGTAATTAACCCTTATATGTACATCTATTAAACATGCAAAATGCATGTCGGGAGACTGGAAGTCCTGAAAAGTGAATGTGTTTCTCCTTCGGCCATATGTTGATGATGGACCTTGCCCAATATCCCTAAATGTAGCCGTAGTATTTGTAAGACCTTCGCCGAAGATCAAATTTTGTGGCTGCGCTATAGAGTTGTTTATAAAATCCACGAAACTTTGTAATTCTTCGTACTGCTGGAAAGCGACCCGGGAAAATTAAATCCATGACCGGTCATCATGGATGGGTCACACTCTAGAAGCAACGTAGACCGAATTATGAAATTTTGGCATTTTTCCGTAAATAGATTGTATTTCAGAAAACCCCGCTCCTCTTTTGTGTTTTAGAACACCTTCGTATAGAGTGTTAAAAACATCTCCTTTGGTGATGAACAATACTACCTTAGGAGGTAAGAAATACTCTATTTCATTATCTTTTGTGATCATAGAGCCAGTCCAATGAACAAGAACTGCAGTATCCGCTCTAGCCATTCGTAAATAGTATAGATTAAGAAATATAAAGTATGAAGTAAGAAAAACTATTCTGTGTTGTGGTGAAGAATTAAGAACAAAGTAAGAGTTTTAATATGTGAATGAAGTGTAAAGGTAGATGGAGAATGTGGAGGAAATGTGAACACGTATGCTTTTTATTATTTGGAAATTAGTACGTATTCCGAATGGAGAATGGTTCAAACATCTTTTTTGTTTTTTCCATTTGGAAATGAGCTATCCGAGGTATAAGTTTTTAATTTGTTTGTTTTTTCCATTTGGAAATGAGGTATCCGAATGGGTGTGGTTTTTTTTATTTGTAGTAGCTCAATAATATGATGTCCGAATTAGTGGGCATGCTTGTTGGCTTTTTAGCCATTCGGATTTCCGACTTCCGAATTGGAAGTAATTTTTTTAAAAAATAATCAGCTCTGCATTCGGAATTGGAAGTTCCGAATACCGTGTTTTAGTACCCTAAAGGCAACTTCCGTGTTTTTGCATGCCTTGTTCAAAACCCACGTCTTTTTGTCATTTCCTCTGTCTTTGACAGCCAACGAGGGCTCGTTGCCGGAATGACAGGTGCTCTGTTGAGGGTTTGCCTGTTCAAAGAGGAATCAACTGGATTATTTAGACTGCAACGTTGCCCGCTCAATGGTTCGTTTGACGAAAAATGGGAACAAAGGTCTGGGAAAGTTATGGAGAGGCTTTGGCAGGTCAGCGACAAGCCATCAAAGTTGATTATGAATGTGAATTGAAGTTGTAGCTGGTGGTGAAATCTGATAGGCGGTGATGACAGGTACTTGCATAAGGTTAGGAGTACGATGCCGCTTCCATCCATGATCGACAAGGGGTTGCGGTCGGATTTGAGGACTTCCCATGAGGAGGAGGATGAGGATGAGGGGAGGGAGAAGGGAGGGGAAAGAGGAGAAATCAGATACTCGATAGATAGTGTGATTGTTGGTGATACTTTGGAGCTATCTTCTATCTAATTGTCATGTTTGTCCTGTCTCAACTATGATGAGAGTTTTAGAGACAAACTTGGGACCTATGTCTTTGTGTGCACTACTGTGCGCACCTATTCCGGGACCTATGTGCTTGATTCTTGGTTTTATACAATTTCCTTGGTTAAAATGAGTTATGACTGAAGTGTCTGGGTCGGCTCATTATGCTAGTTTATGAAAAAGAAAAAATGTAAAATATTTTACATTAATAAAATAAAGAAAATTTATACCAAAAATAGCTAAAATGATCCTCTAAGTAACTTTAAACAATACCACGAGAAAAGTAACTTAAATGTTACTTTTTCTTATTATTGCACGATTCAGTGCGCAAAATCAAAGGTTATGTGTTTGGTGAAAAAGTTAGTTGATAAGTCTGATAAGCCAAAAACATGGTCACCAAATAGGCTCTGTCATAGTAATACACTAATACTAATACACATACCTTGTACATGAGGAATATATCATAAATAATTTAATTGTGTAAATTAGTGAAAATGAAACAAAGCATAGAAACAATTTAATTAAAGGTGAGATGAAAACATTATACTGATAGTGCAAAATTAAAGATTAAAACACATTTAATGGCAACACCTATTAAATTTGTTGTTGTTGAATGGTTATGATATAAAAATTAAAACATTCCGATATAAAAAAATAAATTATTTGAATTTTAATTATTTGTTGTTACTTTAAACCTATGTTTTCTTTTGGACTTTTTGAGTCACAGATCATACGAGATCATACCAGACCAGACTTAAACAGACTAGATCGACCAGACTTAAACAAATCATACCAGATCAGATCAGACTTGGAGAGTTATAAAATATACAAAGAACTGACATTTATCAGACTAGACTAGACCAGTTCAGAACAGACCAGACCAGACCAACAAATTTCAGTTCAAAAGAAAACATCCTTACTATCATTAATGAATCATGTCTTTCTAAATCACTCATGTGTCTCATGTCTTAGATGATAGTTATAGTCATTTGCATATTCAAACACACACACACAAATACATTGTCATATACCCCGTCCCATTTTATCTATCATACTTTCCATTTTGGGTTGTCCCAAAACAAGTATCACAATTCCCTTTTTAGAAAGAAATACGTGGTTCATGACATTTCACTTTATTATACTCAAATTTCAACCAAAACTTTTACCTTTTCAACCACTTTATTAAAATTTGTGTCAAAACCAAATGAGACACATAAAATGGGACGGAGTAACGGAGGTAGTATTAATTAGGAAAACCCATATGCTTTAGTAATATTAATGTATTTTTTCAAGATTAATTTCTCGTCTCATTTTTGCAACTATGATGACACTTTATATTTTTTAATTTAAAATGCAAGCCTAATTTTTTATTCTTCGATTTATCGGTGTTTTACCATCTTATATTTTTGGGAAAATTCTCAAAATATGAGTGAATTTTTTTGAGAATTCCAAAATAAGACTGTCATGTTTTTTCCCTAAGTAGGTGTAATTACCGCTAAACATGCATAGACAATAGGGCCATGTTTAAAGTTTGATATTGCCAAAACATGACATTAATTATTCCTATTTAGATAGTAAAAACGTGATATTCCATTTTGAAATATAAAAACATTTTTAGCCCCATTTGGGGTAATTTCCCTAATTTTTTTTATAGTACATCGTAATATATTATGTGCTCACTTTAATACTAAGAATGTGGACACATTTCTCATCCGGTGAGTTGCTTAAGTTGGCCCAGTTTTATTCAGTGAATAGAATCAATAGACGCACTCAATAATACAGTACATATTTGAATTGAATGGTGAAAATTAAGGCGTTACATAAGCATCAATGAGACTTTAATGGTGTTTAATTTATTTTAAGTAACTTCTATTTCCTCCTTAATGAGTAAGATCTTTTCCATATTTCTTTTACTTTTTTGTTCATTTTTTTTATAAATAGGTAATTGCAGCTCACAATGTTACATAGACTTTTGTGATTTCAAACACACAATACTTTCTTGACCCTAAATTCATTTACGTCACTACATCCTCAGGGAATATGGCTTCATGCTATCAAATTATCTTCTTCACTTCCCTAGTTGTATTTGGTATGTGCTATATATCATATATATCTAATTAAAATATTGTATTCGTTTTGTCCTTTATACTCCTTTGGAATTGATACTTGAAAACTCCATTTTCAGTATAAAGTTTTTGGGTTTCTATTTAAAAACATGAATGATGTTCCGACTTTCTTCTTCTTCTAGAAGATAATGTTGTTGAATCTCATGACTCATTTCAACTTCCATGGTTCCCTACTATATACATGTACAAGTATTTTTACAATTTAGCTGTTATTTACTCCTGATATTTACACCTTTTAATTATCATTATCTATTAAATATTTTTTCGAATTTTCACTAAGATTACATTTGGCCTCCTTAATATGAATTGCTAACTCAATTTTCAATTATCATCGTCGTCATTATTTTGAATTTATTATCCTTTTTTTGTTGTTATTATTATTCTCATCCTCATTAATATGGCAGGTATTCTATTCATGGGGAATAATGTTGAAAAAGTTGAGGCTGCAGACATCTTCTGCACACAAGAATGCAATCCTGAAGCGTTCTATATGCTATGCCCACAAAATAACACAAAGATTTACAATGTTTGCAAAAATTGTTGCCAAGCTAGACTCCTAAGTTGTCATCTATACCGTGCCGATGATAGTCTTATATGTTAATCTCTCATGACGGCTTATGTTATTCCACATTTTGTCATTATTTCACAATAATGAATTCCTTAATTGCTATATCAAATAAAGCATATAAAGGTTGATTATATTGTTGATGGATTGCTATTTCACAATTGTTCCCAATTTTCAAATATCACTAATGCAGTAATACTTCAATATTGATTGTACAATTTTATGTTTGAGACATCACGTAACTATGAAAAGAGTTTTTTTGCAACAATGTGAGGTACAGGTTGGGAGTTTGAGCACAATGAAGTAATAAAAATAGTTGATAATAAAAAAACAAAATTGAACTTAAAAAATCAATATATTTAAATGTATATGCATAAAGTAGTTTTATTTATATTCTCATTGATATTTTACATCTTGACATCTAATCCTAAACAATTAAATTAATAGCAAACTTTACTTGGGGTGTCCCCAACAATGATTTTCATGGATTCTCAAAGATTGTTGATTTTATGAATTTTAATGGAATTTCATAGATTCCATAAGATTTTAACAGATTTTAATGGAATTCAATATCATCGAATTATATGGATTTGAAAAGATTCTACACCAAAATTCTAGATCAATGTGGAGTGTTGGAAAAATGTGTTAAATTGCATTAAATGGTCATTTTGGGGCAATTATTTGAGTGAGGTCCACTTCCTATTTGGGTCGGGTCAAAGTGGTTTCGGATTGTCCTTCTTTAAGGGCTACAATTCGATATATGCTACGTTCAAAACGGATAACGGGTGAATGGGAAATTGATTCTCGAATTTCACTCGTTGAAATGGAAAAACTGGGAAAATGATGGTTTTCTAGTGTGTTTTATACCACACCGGAAAACTCATGGGCTTCGTACCAGAAGTGCTCCACCTCTGGTGGAGGTATTCTGGTAGCATCAGAGTTGCTCCAACTCTGATGAGGGTATTCTGGTCGCGCACCAGAACTGCTCCAAGCCGTTACAGCCATTAAAATGCCCAACATTCTTGTCTTTTAATGCAGCATTAAATGGACAGTTTATGGACGATTCAATGCTCAACGGACTGGTCATTGATGTCTAACGTCCAGGTCCATTAACACCCCATTTAACACACAACAAATCCTCCTATAAATAGCTGGCAGGTGGTTTGCAACAACACAACTCACAATACATTCCTCACGTATTTTTGAGCTCTAAAACACTTCCAGATACTCAGAAAATTTCTAAGTGTTCATACTGTGTTCCAGTTCACCGGAACTCTCGTTTGTGTGCTCAAACGTTAGTTCGTTAGCCACCGTATCCTGGGAAACGGTCGTTGCAACGCTCCTAGCACCGTGGGAGGCGACGAATACGTTTTAAGGACATCGTGCGTAGCACGAGCTCTGGCTAAAATTTGCTCCATCTTATTTCTGTTTTTTTTAGCTATTTTATTAATTAATTAATTATTTTTATTAATTAATATTTCTTCGTTTTTCCAAAACACACCCAACAATCTTAAAACGTACTCAGTGATTGTTCTACTCCGGTAAACAATCTTAAACTGTAGTTTGTCACTTTGGTGAACGAACTTATTTTTTTTGTGTTTTCGGGAAATGTAAGAAAACGTTAAAATGGCTTCACAAGAAATTGGAAATGTTGGTGGGCAGAACGTGCTAAACGACACTCACTCTGAAAGTGGAGCACCGGTGAACAATGGTTCACAACGCGGTGCATCTACTTTGGGCAACCAAAGGGCAATCCCTATGGTTACCGTGCCGAGCAACTCTGTGGAGAAACCCGAAAAATTTAACAGGTTAAACTTCAAGAGGTGACAGTAAAAGATGCTATTTTACCTCACTACTCTCGGTCTTGCTAGGTTCTTGACCGAAGATGCGCCGGTAGCAACCGGGGGTGAGGTGGATGCGCAATCTTTCAACGCGGTTGAAGCTTGGAAGCATTCTGACTTCCTTTGCCGAAACTACGTGTTGAACGGGATGCATGATGCTTTGTACGACGTGTATAGCAAATTAGCTACGGCTAAGGAGCTATGGAATGCTTTGGACCACAAATATAAAAGCGAGGATGCCGGTGCAAAGAAATTTGTTGTCGGCCGATTCCATGATTTTAAAATGGTGGATTCGAAGACGGTCTTGAGTCAAGTTGAGGAGATGCAAATGATCTTCAACGGAATTCGAGATGAAGGAATGACAATTAGTGAGTCTTTCCAAGTGGCGTCAATTATCCATTTATTGCCGCCGGCTTGGAAGGATTTCAAGAACTATCTTAAGCATAAGCGAAAGGAAATAAACTTGGAGCAATTCATCCTCCGTCTACGGATTGAAGAGGATAACCAGAAGAACGATGGGAAACTCCCAATCGTTACCAACGCCAAGGCCAACGTAGTGGAGCATGCAAAAGGCTCCAAAAACAAGAACAATGGGAAGAGCAAGCTCGGTCCCAAGGGAGGCGTTTCCAAAACGAAGTTTAATGGAAAATGCTTCAATTGCAACAAGAATGGACACAAGTCCTCGGATTGCAAGGCACCAAGAAAGAAGAGAGACTCTCAAGTCAACTTGATGCAAGGTGGGCAAAAGGATGAAGACATCATCCTTACGGCTGTGGTGACCAAGGTCAACCTTGTTGGATCCAATTCCAAGGAGTGGTTCGTGGACACCGGTGCAACCCGACATATTTGCTCAAACCGGGAGTTATTCACTACTTTTGAGCCATCAAATGGTGAGAAGGTGTGGATGGGAAACTCGGCTCATTCCGCGGTTGAAGGCGTGGGCAAGGTGGTCCAGAAGATGACTTCAGGCAAGGAGCTGACTCTAAATCCAGTGCTGTTTGTTCCGGAGATACGCAAAAACCTGATTTCCGGCTCGTTGTTGAACAAGCATGGCTTCCGCATGGTTTTTGAGTTGGACAAATTAGTTTTGTCTAAATCGGGAATGTATGTGGGCAAGAGATATGCAGTTGATGAGCTGTTTAAGCCCAATGTAATGACTATTATTATTAATAATAATAATAATAAAATACCTTCTGCTTACTTGCTTGAGTCTTCCAATGTGTGGCATGGTAGACAAGGACATTAATTTTAATTCTAAACGTAGATTAATTAACATGGAACACATTCCTAAATTCACAATTGATGTGAAGCACAAATGTGAAGTTTGTGTAGAGGCAAAACTAACGAAAACGTCTTTCAAATCAATTGAAAGAAAAACAGAACCACTTGAATTAATTCATAGTGACGTTTGTGATTTTAAATCAATACAAACACGTGGCGGTAATAAATATTTTATTACTTTTATCGATGATAGCACTCGCTACAGCTACGTTTATTTATTAAAAAATAAACACAAAGAAATCGATAAATTCATTCTTTATAAGAATGAAGTGGAAAACCAACTTAATCGACGGATTAAAGTGGTTAGAAGTGATCGAGGTGGTAAGTATGAAGCACCAATTGGTGACTTTTGCGCGAGCGTGGGTATAGTACATGAACGTACCGCACCCTATTCACCTCAATCAAACGGTGTTGCTGAACGAAAGAATCGCACATTGAAAGATATGATGAATGCGATGCTAGTAAGTTCGGGCCTGCCACAAAATATGTGGGGCGAAGCAGTCTTGTCAAGCAATTACCTTTTAAATAAGGTTCCCCGGAAAAAATATGATAAAACTCCCTACGAGTTGTGGAAAGGCAGACGGCCTTCCTATCAATATTTAAAAGTGTGGGGGTGTCTGGCAAAAGTGCTTGTACCAACACCTAAGAAAATAAAAACAGGTTCAAAAACGGTGGATTGTATTTTTATTGGGTATGCACAAAATAGTAGTGCTTATCGGTTTTTAGTGTACGATTCAAATAATCCGGATGTACATAAAAACACAATAATTGAATCAAGGAATGCGTCATTCTTTGAAGACGTATTTCCATGCAAGTCCAACGAAGGACCAAGCACGTCAAAACGAACATTTGACGTAGCTAGGGAAAATACTAGCGAGGGATCTGGAGAAGAACCCGAACCTAGACGTAATAAACGTGCTAGAATTGAAAAATCCTTCGGACCGGATTTTCTCACCTACTTGGTAGAATTTGACTCGGATATTCTAACATGTATGGTAGAAAATGAACCGGATTGTCTAACATGTTTGGTAGAAAATGAAGCACGGACTTATACGGAAGCCGTGACGTCTACCGAAGCTCCTATGTGGAAAGAAGCCATCAAAAGTGAGGTGGATTCTATCCTTAAAAATCACACATGGGAATTGGTTGATCTTCCTCCGGGAAATAAACCTTTGGGATCCAAGTGGATTTTTAAACGGAAAATGAAACCTGACGGTTCCATCGATAAGTACAAGGCCAGACTTGTAATAAAAGGATACAAGCAACGTGAGGACCATGATTAATTTGACACGTATTCTCCTGTGACGAGAATAAATTCCATTAGGATGATACTATCAATTGCCGCACTACGGAAATTGGAAGTTCATCAAATGGATGTAAAAACCGCTTTTCTAAATGGCGATATAGACGAAGAAATCTCTATGGAACAGCCCGAGAGCTTTCGTATTCCTGGCCAAGAAAGGAAAGTGTGTAAATTAATTAAATCATTGTACGGATTGAAACAAGCCCCTAAATAGTGGCACAAAAAGTTCGGTCATGCAATGTTAATTAATGGGTTTAAAATAAACGAAAGTGACAAATGCGTTTATGTGAAGAGCACGGTAGACGGCTATGTCATTTTATGTTTATACGTGGATGATATACTCATCGTGGGTAGCAATAATCTAATGATTAATTCTACCCAAAGCATGTTAAATTCTAAATTTGACATGAAGGATATGGGGCTGGATGATTTAATCCTTGGGATTAAAATAATTAGGGGTCCAGACGGTCTTACGCTAAGCCAATCCCATTACGTTGATAAAATCCTTACGAAATTTAATAAGGATGATTATCAAGAGGCAAGGACTCCATTAGATAAAAACGTACAACTTACCAAAAATCGTGGAGAGTGTATTTCTCAAGTAGAATATGCTAGGATTATTGGAAGCTTGATGTATCTAATGAGTTGTACCAGGCCTGATATTGCCTTTGTGGTTAGCAAGCTAAGTAGATATACTAGCAACCCCGGTGATGAACACTGGAAGGCAATAGTAAGGGTTTTGAGGTATTTACGTAAAACCCAAAACCTTGGACTGCACTATGGAAGATATCCAGCAGTACTTGAAGGGTATAGCGACGCTAGTTGGATATCCGACATTAAGGACTCAAAGTCCACAAGTGGATATGTTTTCACTTTGAGAGGTGCAGCCGCGTCATGGAAATCCTCAAAACAAACGTTAATAGCTAGATCCACAATGGAGTCTGAGCTAATAGCCTTGAATAAGTGCACTGAAGAGGTTGAATGGCTACGCCATTTTCTCGAGTATATTCCAAGTTGGGAAAAGCCTGTCCCTCCAATATGCATTCATTGCGATTGTCAAGCGGCAATTGGAAGGGTACCGAGCATAATGTACAATGGTAAGTCTAGACACGTTCGTCGTAGACATAACACCATTAAACAACTCCTCACAACGGGTGTTATCACTGTTGACTACGTGAAGTCAAAGGATAACATAGCGGATCCGCTAACCAAGGCATTGGATAGAGAATTGTTGGAGAAGTTGTCACGAGAAATGGGACTAAAGCCCGTGAATTGAAAAGTTCTATAGTGGATACCCAACCTAGTTGATCCTAGGTTCAAAAGGGACAACTAAATTATAGAGCGAAGGATGGTCACTGTGGGGTTCCCGGACTCCTACCCACTCCTCGTTAAAACAGTGACTCCCGCACGAGGTTAGTAAGAACTTTTGCTTTAATGATTCTAAAATGTTGATCTACTCGATAACATTGGAAGAGTATGAGGGATACTCGTGAAAGAATCACCTATGTGAGAGAGAAGAGGGCCGCTTCAAAGGAGAACTGTAAAGGCTCAGTTCTTTAGAAACTCTTGCAGAACCAGGACGGTGACCCATGGCAAAAACGGGCACACCCATGAGAACAGAACAAAGTTGGAAGGTTCTTGTGTAAAGATAAGTCAATGTTTACATGACGGCAGTATAGTTCAAGGACATCGAGTCTACTAGACAACCTGTAAATAAACGTGTCTTTACCGCAGAAGATTCAAAGGATAAAACCTACCTCTCCGTATGCAAGGATCATCCGGTGAACACAACGTGTCCTCCTATCTTCATGTCTTTTTATGTCTCGAAAATCAATTTTCATTCATGTGGGGGATTATTGAAAAAATGTGTTAAAAATTGCATTAAATGATCATTTTGGGGAAATAATTTGAGTGGGGTCCACTTCCTATTTGGGTCGGGTCAAAGTGGTTTCGGATTGTCCTTGTTAAGGGCTACAATTCGATATATGGTACGCTCAAAACGGATAACGGGTGAATGAGAAATTGATTCTCGAAGTTCACTCGTTGAAATGGAAAAACTGGGAAAATGATGGGTTTCTAGTGTGTTTTATACCACACCGGAAATCTCAAGGGATTTTCACCCCCTTATAAAGGGAAGCCTCTTTTAAGGAGTTAAGATTCCTAAAGGTAAAGGCTTTCTCTTACGCGCAAGAGGGAGGGGAGGGGGGGTGTCGATCAAATCTCGAAACGGATAAGAAAAACCGCGACTTGTGTGCGCGGGCGACCTGTGGACACGAATGCCGTCCGAAAAATCTATCATTCAAAGATACGGTCTAATTTTTTTTCTTCCCGTAACGTTTTATTTTTTCCCAGGACCATAGGTGCTCCAACAGAATTGCTCGAACTATGGTGGCTTCGTACCAGAGGTGCTCCATCTCTGGTGGAGGTATTCTGCTGGCTTCGTACCATAAGTGCTAGCATCAAAGCTGCTCCAACTCTCATGGGGGGTACTCTGGTCGCGCACCAGAACTGCTCTAAGCTGTTACAGCCATTAAATGCCCAACGTTCTTGTCTTTTAATGCAGTGTTAAATGGACAGTTTATGGACGATTCAATGCCCAACAGACTAGTCATTGATGTCCAACGTTCAGGTCCATTAACACCTCATTTAAAAAACAACAAATCCTCCTATAAATAGTTGGCACGTGGTTTGCAACAACACAACTCACAATACATTCGTCACGTATTTTTGAGCTCTAAAACACTTCCAGCTACACAGAAAATACATAAGTGTTCATACTGTGTTCCAGTTCGCCGGAACTCTCATTTGTGTGCTCAAACGTTAGTTCGTTAGCCACCGTATCCTGGGAAACGGTCATTGCAACACTCCCAGCACCGTGGGAGGCGATGAATACGTTTTAAGGACATCGTGCGTAGCACGAGCTCTGGCTAGAATCTGCTTCATCTTATTTCTGTTTTTCTTTACCTATTTTATTAATTAATTAATTATTTTTATTAATTAATATTTCTTCGTTTTTCCGAAACACACCCAACATGAAGTTATCCAATCCTTGACACCAACCAGTTGAAGAAAATTTGCCAAAAAATTAAAAAACGCACCTACGGTACTTGTGTTTAGCACCAGCGAAGCAAGGAGACAACTACGCCGTCCAGTAAATACCTCCGGCGATCTCTGACTCCAGCGTCCGGGTTGTTCGGTTGGAAAATCTGTAGCAATCTGCTTCAACTGGCCTGCAACCTCGTACTTGTTCCTCTTTTAAAATACACCCCCAATCGTCATAACTGTTAGAATTTTCACCCATATCAACAAGTCAAGAACCTATTGAATATTTCTATTGAACTGCTGTAATCAAATTTCTGTTAGAAAACTCCAATCACCAAACTCAAGGGAGAAAATCAACTGAGTAGAGAAAATCCGGAAAAAAACCCAAAGGATAAGTGGAGATCCTGAAACCTGCTGCGCTATATGGGAAGGGCTAAGTAGCACGGAAACGGGAAACGGGAAACGTCGGAAACACCATTTACCAAAAATACAGGACACGAAACGCGGGGTAACGCGCAAATATTAAAAATATAGGGGTTATTTTATAAATATTATATATATTTGTGAATTTTTTATATGTATGTGTGTGTGTGTGTGTGTGTATATATATATATATATATATATATATATACACACACACACACACACACGCACATATATGTGTACAAACATGGCACACGAGATTATTAACACTGTCCTCCATCATTGGAAAATAAAAAATAATCTAAATTATACAATATACAATAAAATATTAAAAAGTAATTGAATTATTTAAAAAACTAAACAGTAAGGCAGTAAGCTTATTAATAAAAGTGCCAAATGTGTATTGGAATACATAACACTATTAAATTTCAATTTAAATGCACACCCACTAATCTGCCATACACCCACCAGACTGAAAACGACGAAGGAAGCGAATGACCTGTGCTGAAGCCGGCTAACCTGCTGAAAGCGATGTTGGGAGGGGATGAGGGGAACTATTTCAAAGTCTCTGAAACTTAACTGAACGACGACGACCTGTGCAGAAGCCGGCGAACTCTGCTGAAGCCTGCGACGGAACTTGATTGCTATGCGACGGAACTTGACTGGTATGCGTAGGGTTGAAGAGTGAAAGTAAATAGGCCCTATTTTTTATCAGAATCGTTTTTTTTTACTGGGAAACGAGTTTCCAAAC
Source organism: Cuscuta europaea (assembly GCA_945859875.1). Taxonomy (NCBI): domain Eukaryota; kingdom Viridiplantae; phylum Streptophyta; class Magnoliopsida; order Solanales; family Convolvulaceae; genus Cuscuta; species Cuscuta europaea. The sequence continues at coordinate 1,077,683 of CAMAPE010000031.1, read as the reverse complement.
TTTCCAAAATTAAGAACCGACCCATATACGCGTTTTTGCCGTTTCCAACGCTCGGAAACGTTCGAACGTTTCCAAAACGGGGAAACTCCTACCCCCAGTGTTTCCGTGCGTTATAGGGGAAGGGGAAGCTTGCATAACACTGCGTATGTTATTACGATAAAACGGATATGAAATCCCGAGGGGAGCTGATGAGATTTTCTATGGAATGTTTTTGGCTTATAATTCCATTCAAATCCATGAAAATCTATTCAACCAAATAAAAGTTGAAGTCTATGTAATTTTTGTAAACACGTGTATTTCAATGTATTCTATAAGAATCCAAAATGGAGACACCCTTATTTTAATGAAATTCTAAATTCAATAAGATCCCGTCCAAATCCATATTCGGGACACCCTCCTTAGATTTGTCAATACCATTGAATGGTTAGAATAACTAACAAATTCGCTATTATTGATCACACTATCGATTATCAGCTACAATGATTGTCAAACAATTCCCTAATGTTTAGTGAGCACATGTTATAAATGACACTCTATGTGCTTGTAAAGGTTTGTCAAATTTCATTATTTAATCGTTCCAATCTACTCTATCAATTCTATTTAATAAGTATAATTATGTAATTAATATTTTTCTCGGTATAACTAAATGAGACAACTATTAAAGACAAATTTTAAGGAGAACAAATTATGAAGGGAAATGGTGTTTGTGCACGTTTTCGTACACACCATTTTACACGTTGGTCGACAAATTATCTTAGCCCAGATAATTTATTTTCATTTTGTGAAGAAATTGCTTTTCGCCTCGACAAATCTTGGTCTCACTCACAGAAAAAATTGTTAGTGCATATAATGTACTTCGATTGTTTTCTGTCTCAGACCAGACTTGAATAGTTTTAAAATACAAAAAAATCATGTATTTACCATATAAGAACAAATCAAACCTGGAAATTCTAGTCCAGACTACATTTGCTAATGGACATTTTTCCAAACGAAAAGTGAAAAGTACGAGTGTATTGGGTGATTCTGCTGAAATTTATGAAGTTCTGGCTGAAGTGACTGTATTGGGTGATTCGGTTATTTATGAAAAAAATTATATTTAAAATATATTTCATTAATAAAATAAAATAAAATAAAAATTATACGAAAAATAGTTAAAATGATCATCTACAGTAACTTCAACCAATACTGCAAGAAAAGTAACTACAACCTTACTTTTTCTTATTGTAACTTAATTCAACGCGCGAAAACAAAAGTTACGTGTTTGGTTAAAAAGTTGGCTGATAAGCCTGATAAGCCGAAAAATAGAGTCACTTAACGGACTCAAAGTGGTTTTCTTTCAACAACGATGTTGTTTAACACAGTTGAATTCTTGGTTAAAAAAAACACAGTTGAATTATTGGCGCCACCATTGAACGGTGCCTGTAAACCGGAGAAGTGCAGTCATGTAAACCAGAATGACGGGTGCTCTGTCGAGGGTTTGCCTGTTCAAAGAGGAAATCCATTTAAGTTTATTCAGTTGTGGCATCTCAATGGTTCGTTTAACAAAAAATGGGAACAAAGAACTGGGAATGTTTTGGAGAGGCTTTGGCAGGTCACCGACAAGCCATCGAAGTTGATTATGAGTGTCGAGTTGAAGCTGTAGCTAGTGGTGAAATCTGATAGGCGGCGATGATAGGTACTTGCAGAAGGCTAGGAGTAGGATGCCGCCTCGATCCATGAGTGACAGGGGGACCTATGTCTTCGTGTGCACTACTGTGCGCACCTATTCCGTGACCTTTTTCTCTTGGAGTCAATGTGTGATTATGTGCTTGATTCTTGGTTTTATACAATTTCCTTGGTTAAAAAAAGTTATATCTGAAGTGTTTGGATCGGCTGATTTTATGCTAATTTATGAAGAAGAAAAAATGTAAAATATTTTACATTAATAAAATAAAGAAAAGTTATACGAAAAATAACTAAAATGATCTTCTAAGTAACTTCAACCAATACAGTCAGGAAAGTAACTTCAATATTACATTTTCCTATTTATTACACAATTCAGCGCACAAAATCAAAAGTTACGCGTTTGGTGAAAAAGTTAGTTGACAAGTCTGATAAGCCAAAAACATGGTCACCTAATAGGCCCTGTGGTAGTATTATACTAATACTCATACACATACCTTGTACATGAGGAATATATCATAAATAATTTCATTGTGTAAACTTGTGAAAATGAAACAAAGCATAGAAACAGTATTATTAAGGGTGAGATGAAAACATTATAGTGATAGTGCAAAATTAATGTTACATGATAACGAAAGAATAATATGGAAAAATATTTAAAGGAAGTGAAAGATGATAAAGATTAAAACACACGTAATGGCAACGCCTATTAAATTTTGTTGTTGTTAAGTGGTTATGATTTAAAAATTAAAACATTCTAATATAAATATAAATAATGTGAATTTCAATTAATTGTTGTTACTTTAAACCTATGTTTTATTTTGGACTGTTTTTAGTCCTAGATTGGACGAGACAAGACTTTAACAGACTAGACTCGACCAGACTTAAACAGATCAGACAAGATCATATTAGACTTGGACAATTATAAAATACACATAGACCTGACATTTATGAGACCAGATTAGACCAGTTCAGAACAGACCAGACCATCAAATTTCAATCCAAAAGAAAGCATCCTTACTATCATTAATGAATCATGTCTTTCTAAATCACTCACGTGTCCCACGTTTTAGATGATAGTTACGGTCATTTGCATATTCAAACACACACACACATTGTCATATATTGATTAGGAAAACAGATATGCTTTAGTAATATTAATGTACTAGCTTTCAAGCCCGTGCGATGCACGGGCAGTATCTAATTTAGCTGATTTGAAATTTAATTTCTATCGGATCACATGTAATGTGATTTAAAAGAAAAATAAACTTAGTCTAATATAGAGTCTGTTTGATAATACTAAAGTAAATAGAATTAACTTATTTTATTTAAATTGATTGAATTCTGGTTAAATAGGTGGAATCTTCTGAATCATGAAAAACATATGTGAAATATATTCCATTTGTGAAACAAAGAAAAAGATATATTAAAAAAAAGTCTTCTACATAAGCATCCCAAGTAAACATAATTGTTATGAATCCAATAAAAAAATCTATATTTCTTAATTGTTAGATCTTACAGTTTACTCATTAATAAGAACATTTTTAATTGAATTAAAATTTCAGGATTGATTTGGTATGATTTAATATGGTCTATTAGATGTCTGTTTTTTATGTGACTTATTGTTATAATTATTAAAGTTTGATCTGATCTGATTTAATCTAGAACTGAAATCAATCCAATTAAAAACATTCTATTAAAATAATAGTAGGAATTCGTAAACCTATAAAGATTTTCTAATTTGGATTAGCAATGTATTTCAAAAGTGAAGGCATATTTGAATTTTAGGTGTAATAAAGAAACAACCAAAAAAATTTACTTATTTGGCTAAGCTAAACATATTTACTTGTGAAAATATATATACTTTATGTTGGTTATAATTTTTAATTTCATTTTAATTATTTACTTATTTGAAGCTTACTAATTTATTAATAGGTGTCAAATTAATAAGTAAACTAATTTGCATATTTGTTTCTATTTAATTCGGTGTAGTAAACTAATATAAATTAGTTTCCATATCAATAAACGTTATTAGAGTTTCACTTTGATAAACAAAAATTATTTTACTTATTTGAAACTTACCAAATTAATTAAGGTGGATTTATAAGGATTTTTGTTTCCATATCAATATGCAATCAAAAATAGAATCTAATAAAAACAAAAGGTATAAAAATAAGTAAATAATTGTTATATATAATGACATGGCAGGATTATGTGGTGCTTTGTATGCTCTTAAAAAGTTCCTCTTATATATATATATATATATATATATATATATATATATATATATATATATTGATTTTTTCCAAGATTAATTTCTGTCTCATGTTTGAAACTATGATGACTCTATTTTTTAATTAAAATGCAAACCTAATTTTTTATTCTTCGGTTTATCAGTGTTTTACCATCTTATATTTTTGAGAAAATTCTCAAAACATGAGTAAAAATGTTTGAGAATTCCAAAATAGCGTTGTCATATTTTTTTATTGCCTAAGTAGGTTTAATTACTGCTAAACTTAGATAATAGAGCCATGTTTAAAGTTTGATACTGCCAAAACATGACATTAATTATTCCAATTTAGGGAATAAAAACGTGATAGTCCCATTTTGAAATATACAAACATTTTTAGTCTCATTTAGAGTAATTTCCCTAATTTTTTATAGTACATGGTTATATATTATGTGCTCACTTTAATACTATGAATGTGTACACATTTCTCATTCTGTGAGTTGCTTAAGTTGGCCCAGTTTTATTCAGTGAATATAATCAATAGCTGCACTCAATAATGTAGTGTATATTTGAATTGAATGGTGAAAATTTATTGTGGCGTTATAGAAGCATCAATGACACTTTAATGGTGTTTAATTTATTTTAAGTAACGTGTATTTCCTCTTTAATGAGTAAGATCTTTTCCATATTTCTTTTAATTTTTTGTTCACTTTTTTTATATTATAAATAGGTAATTGCAGCTTATAATGGTACATAGACTTTTCTGATTTCAAACACACAATACTTTCTTCATCCTAAGTTCATTTACGTCACTACATCCTCAGGGAATATGGCTTCATGCAATCAAATTATCTTCTTCACTTCCCTCATTGTATTTGGTATGTGCTATATAGTATATATCATATATCTAGTTAAAATGTTGTATTCATTTTATCCTTTATACTCCTTTGGAATTGATACTTGAAAACTCCATTTTCAGTATAAAGTTTTTGGGATTCTATTTAAAAACGTGAATGATGTTCGGAGTTTTTTTTTCATCTAGAACATAATGTTGTTGAAACTCATGACTCATTTCAACTTTCATGGTTCCCTACTATATACATGTGCAAGTATTTTTACAATTTAGCTGTTATTTACTCCTGATATTTACACCGTACCTTTTAATTATCATTATCTGTTAAATTAATTTATTTTTTCGAATTTTCACTAAGATTACATTTGGCCTCCTTAATATGAATTGCTAACCCAATTTTCAATTATCATCGTTGTCATCATTATTTTGAATTTATTATCCTTTTTATTGTTGTTGTTATTATCCTCATCCTCATAATATGGCAGGTATTCTATTCATGAGGAATAATGTTGAAAAAGTTGAGGCTGCAGACATCTTCTGCACACAAGAATGCAACCCTGAAGCGTTCTATATGCTATGCCCACAAAATAACACAAAGATTTACAATGTTTGCAAAAATTGTTGCCAGACTAGACTCCTAAGTTGTCATCTATACCGTGATGATGATAGTCTTATATGTTAATCTCTCAAGACTACGGCTTATGTTATTCCACATTTTGTCATTATTTCACAATAATGAATTCCTTAATTGCTTTATCAAATAAAGCATATAAAGGTTGACTATTTGTTGATGGATTGCTATTTCACAATTGTTCCTAATTTTCAAATATCACTAATGCAGTTATACTTCAATATTGATTGTACAATTTTATGTTTGATACATAACGTAACTATGAAGAGAGTTTTTTTGCAACAAAGTGAGGTACCCGGTTGGGAGTTGGGACACAATGAAGTAATAGTTAATTATGTAAAATAATAGTAAATGACATTATAAAAACAAAATTGATCTTAAAAAATCAATATATTTCAATGTATATGCATAAAGTAGTTTTATTTATATTCTCATCGATATTTTACATCTTGACAACTAATCCTAAACAATTAAATTAACAGAAGACTTTACTTAGATTTGTTTATACCATCGAATGGTTAGAATAACTAACAAATCCACTATTATCGATCACACTATCTATTATCAGCTACGATGATTGTCAAATAATTCTCTAATGTTTAGTGAGTACATGTTATAAATGACACTCTCTGTGCTTGAGTAATATTAATGTAATATTAATTTAGCTAATTTGAAATTTAATTTCTATCGGATCACATGTAATGTGATTTAAAAGAAAAATAAACTTAGTCTAATATAGAGTCTGTTTGATAATACTAAAGTAAATAGAATTAACTTATTTTGCTGAAATTGATTGAATTCTAGTTAAATAGGTGGAATCTTCTGAATCATGAAAAATATATGTGAAATCAATCCAATTAAAAACATTATATTAAAATAAAAGTAGGAATTCGTAAACCTATAAAGATTTTCTAATTTGGATTAGGAATCTATTTCAAAAGTGAAGGCATATTTGAATTTTAGGTGTAAAATAAAGAAACAACCAAAAAAATTTACTTATTTGGCTAAGCTAAACATATTTACTTGTGAATATATATATACTTTATGTTGGTTATAATTTTAAATTTCATTTTAATTATTTACTTATTTGAAGCTTACTAATTTATTAATAGGTGTCAAATAATTAAGTAAACTAATTTGCATATTTGTTTCTATTTAATTTGGTGTAGTAAACTAATATAAATTAGTTTCCATATCAATAAACGTTATTAGAATTTCACTTATTTTACTTATTTGAAGCTTACCAAATTAATTAAGGTGGATTTATAAGGATTTTTGTTTCCATATCAATATGCAATCAAAAATAGAATCTAATAAAAACAGAAGGTATACAAATAAGTAAATAATTGTTATATATAATGATATGGCAGGATTATGTGGTGTTTTGTATGCTCTTAAAAAGTTCCTCTTTTATATATGTATTGATTTTTTCCAAGATTAATTTCTGTCTCATGTTTGCAACTATGATGACTCTATTTTTTAATTAAAATGCAAACCTAATTTTTTATTCTTCGGTTTATCAGTGTTTTACCATCTTATATTTTTGAGAAAATTCTCAAAATATGAGTAAAAATGTTTGAGAATTCCAAAATAGGGTTGTCATATTTTTTTATTGCCTAAGTAGGTTTACTTACTGCTAAACTTAGACAATAGAGCCATGTTTAAAGTTTGATATTGCCAAAACATGACATTAATTATTCCTATTTAGGGAATAAAAACGTGATAGTCCCATTTTGAAATATACAAACATGTTTAGTCTCATTTAGAGGAGTTTCCCTAATTTTTTATAGTACATGGTAATATATTATGTGCTCACTTTAATACTATTCATGTGTACACATTTCTCATTCGGTGAGTTGCTTAAGTTGGCCCAGTTTTATTCAGTGAATAGAATCAATAGATGCACTCAATAAGCATCAACGACACTTTAATGGTGTTTAATTTATTTGAAGTAACGTGTATTTCCTCCTTAATGAGTAAGATCTTTTCCATATTTCTTTTAATTTTTTGTTCACTTTTTTTATTATAAATAGGTAATTGCAGCTCACAATGGTTCATAGACTTTTCTGATTTCAAACACACAATACTTTCTTCATCCTAAGTTCATTTACGTCACTACATCCTCAGGGAATATGGCTTCATGCAATCAAATTATCTTCTTCACTTCCCTCATTGTATTTGGTATGTGCTATATAGTATATATCATATATCTAATTAAAATGTTGAATTTATTTTATCCTTTATACTCCTTTGGAATTGATACTGTTTAACACAGTTGAATTCTCGAAAAACAGAATCACTTAACGGACTCAAAGTGCTTTTCTTTGAGCAGCGATGCTGTTTAACACAGTTGAATTCTCGATTAAAAAAAAACTTTGAATTCCTGGTGCAGCCATTGAACAGTGCCTGTAAATCGGAGAAGTGCAATCATGTAAACCGGAATGACGGGTGCTCTGTCGAGGGTTTCCCTGTTCAAAGAAGAAATCCATTTAAATGGTTTATTTAGACGGCGACGTTGCCCACTCGATTTTCAGTTGTGGCATCTCAATGGTTCGTTTGACAAAAAATGGGAACAAAGAACTAGGAATGTTTTGGAGAGGCTTTGAATGGTCACCGACAAGCCTTGAAGTTGATTAGGAGTGTCGAGTTGAAGCTGTAGCAGGTGGTGAAATCTGATAGGCTGCGATGATAGGTACTTGCACAAGGCTAGGAGTAGGATGCTGCCTCGATCCATGAGTGACAAGGGGACCTATGTCTTCGTGTGCACTACTGTGCGCACCTATTCCGTGACCTTTTTCTTTTGGAGTCAATGTGTGATCATGTGCTTGATGCTTGGTTTTATACAATTTCCTTGGTTAAAAAAAGTTATGTCTGAAGTGTTTGGATCGGCTGATTTAATGCTAATTTATGAAGAAGAAAAAATGTAAAATATTTTACATTAATAAAATAAAGAAAAGTTATACGAAAAAAAACTAAAATAATCCTCTAAGTAACTTCAACCAATACAGTCAGAAAAGTAACTTCAAGCCTGATAAGCCAAAAACATGATCACCTAATAGGCCTTGTGGTAGTAATACACAAATACTAATACACATACCTTGTTCATTAGGAATATATCATAAATAATTTCATTATGTAAACTTGTGAAAATGAAACAAAGCATAGAAACAATTTAATTAAGGGTGAGATGAAAACATTATAGTGATAGTGCAAAATTAATGTTACATGATAACGAAAGAATAATATGGAAAAATATTTATAGCAAGTGAAAGATGATAAAGATTAAAACACACGTAATGGCAACGCCTATTAAACTTTGTTGTTGTTGAGTGGTTACAATTCAGCGCACAAAATCAAAAGTTACGCGTTTAGTGGAAAAGTTAGTTGACAAGCCTGATAAGCCAAAAACATGGTCACCTAATAGGCCTTGTGGTAGTAATACACTAATACTAATACACATACCTTGTTCATGAGGAATATATCATAAATAATTTCATTATGTAAACTTGTGAAAATGAAGCAAAGCATAGAAACAATTTAATTAAGGGTGAGATGAAAACATTATAGTGATAGTGCAAAATTAATGTTACATGATAACGAAAGAATAATATGGAAAAATATTTATAGCAAGTGAAAGATGATAAAGATTAAAACACACGTAATGGCAACGCCTATTAAATTTTGTTGTTGTTGAGTGGTTATGATTTAAAAATTAAAACATTCCAATATAAAAATGAGTTTTTTTTGAATTAATGCTAATTAATTACGAAAATAATGCTGGGTTAAAAGTATTTACCGATATACAGATGGGATTAACCATGGTCGGGGTAAGTCGCCAAACGGTTGGGTGACTTATAAGTCGCCATCCGGTTTGGCGACTTATAAGTCACCCAACCGTTTGGTTACTTACCCCTTACTATAAACAAGGTCTCATTTCTCCTATTTAGGGGTTACGAACCAGATACAACACATTACAATAACTCAATATTCATAACACAGTAGTCATCTAATATTCATAATCGAACACATCAACACATCATTAAAGAGTTTAGAGGTGGAAATACGTAAAATAAAGTCAATTCTTCCTACAACATCTAGTGTACAAGAGACAAACTACAATTTCTCAGGGTCTTCTTGATCGTCTTGGTCATGGAGATGTTTCTGTTGTTGCCTACGCCTACGCCGCTGGCGTGGTTGAAGAACCACTCTCTCATACTGAGTCTGGGATGATGAAGCTGCCGCTGCACTAGATGTCGATGGCATATGGTGAGATGGAGGCATATGTATAAGATGACCGTAGTCGACTCGCCCCAACACATCTATACATAACGAGGCGATGCCCGTCAAAACCTGACCGTACATGTCCACGTCATGCGTATCACAAACTGTGGCAGTAGCCCGCTGATGTATACGCTGCAAAGCTCGTGTCTGGAATATGAAACACAATTACAATTAGTTAGAAATAAATAAAAGTGTTAAATAAAGAAAACTCCTCACTTTAGTAATTAGTAATATACTTACCGTCAGATTCAAAGCCAAGGAACTAGGCTGATAATGGTGAGTAGGGAGTCTGAACGAAGGAGACACAAACAAACGAGTGATGTTGTAATACCATCCCATGTAGTCTCCCAAAACAGATGGGACTAATGTCGGTGTCCCAGTCACAACAAGCTCAGCTTGCCTGTCCCACATAGCGACATATCGGACATGTTTGAGTGCCCAATCTTCCGTATGCTTCCCACGCCTATCCAACCTATGAAGGACTACATATGTGTCGATAGGTGCTAGAATGACCTGCTCATACCCAAATTGTCTCAATACACGATCATGCAAATGAAGCTCAACAATGTCAAAACATATCAACGGCACACATGCTTGCCATATGTGAGAATGCTCTCGTCCAGCGGGGGTAAATCTTCAAACATCTCAGCTGTATACGACATCCATGTAATCTGTTTCATAAAGATACAATATTAGTATTTCTGCTATACATATTATAGTTAATGTTGTATTACGCACACCATACCTAATCCTCAGACATCCGATCAAACACATCCCTGTACACACCTAGCCCAGAAGCCGATGATGTGCGACATAGATCACTAAATAGCCATCTAACCATTCATGTAGCATATATTAATGTGAATATTATGAATATATTTATATTCAACATACAATAACATAAACTCAAACGATAGAAAACATACCGACGACCCAGAGGGTCCTCACCCCGTACATGATGTGGCATTTTTCATCACGCTGTTGAAAACCTAAGCAAGATTAGAAGTCATTGTACCGTATCTATATCCGCCATCGTGGTGTAATGACCACGTTTCCAAGGGAATGTTCCCCAAAAATTGTCGCGCCACCACCCGCATTTCCCCTATATTCTTGAACCCACCATCAAACTTCTTTTTCTGATGTTCCCACAAACAGATTTTTTTAGGTGAATGTCTTTGAAATGAGTGTGCACATTCGATGTAAGATGGCGGATACATAGCCTATGGTGCGCATAAGGCTCCTCCCAGTACTGCCCCACCTCATTCATAGCCTTGACTATACCTGCATGTCGATCAGAAATGACACACAACTCTCTATCAGTGACAAACTTCCTAATGCATGCGATAAACCATGGCAATTCAGAATATGACTTCTCTCAATCGCCAAAAATTCCTGCAATGGCCTTCTGTTTGCCCATCCATGCTCTCCTGTATGATACCGTATACCCATATTTTTCCTCCAGCAGCTCAATGATAATATGCACTTTAAGGGAAGGATCAATGTGAAGAATGTCAATCACATCTTTAGCAATGAAATCAGAAGTCATCACCACGTGATCAGTACTGTTGGTGTTCCCAACACAGCTAGCAGAATGAGGTCCAGGATAACGCACATTTGTGAAGCTGTCGAGGTTGCCTTTGTTTTTTGTGGCGCGTATTCTCCAGGGGCAATTACGTTCCTTCTTCCTCTTTCACTCTGCAACCCATTTGTGTTTATCGGACTCCAACACCCGATAAAATTGGTTCCTTTTAATAGAATACAAGCTCACCATATTGATGACTTGTTCTTTGTTGTCAAACTGTTGACCAACCTCAAACTCACCTTCGGGTGTAAACCTTTTCATACCTGCTCCACTCATCCACATATCAGTAAAGCCTTCAGGGAGATCATATATTCTAGTAAAGTGGCTAGACGGGGCAGTTGCCGTGACAGTATCACCATCATCTTCATCAGATTCTGTCATGTCATCACCGTTGATGTTATCGTCAGCATCATCATCACTTCCCTGGCCATCCACAAATGATGCACCATTGTGCACATACCTACCCTCTTCCTCTATAACCATGTCCAGTACAACAGCGTTTGAGGAGTTCCCTGCATTGACACCATGCCTAGGTACAACAACATTTGATGTTGATGGAGTAGCAGAATAGTCATATATGGATTCCTCAATGTATATCTCCAGCGTGGACATACTCTCCATCTGAATTATCAACCACATATTTGATACAACTAGCTCATCAAGAGGTGGCATAATCATGTAATTTCTCCCGTTCATGGGAAATTTCATTTTCAATGGCAATATAGATGAAGAAATCTATATGGAACAGCCCGAGGGCTTTCGTGTTCCTGGCCAAGAAAGGAAAGTGTGTAAATTAATTAAATCATTGTAAGGATTGAAACAAGCCCCTAAACAGTGGCACGAAAAGTTCGATCATGCAATGTTAATTAATGGGTTTAAAATAAAAGAAAGTGACAAATGCGTCTATGTGAAGAGCACGGTAGACGGCTATGTCATTTTATGTTTATATGTGGATGATATACTCATCGTGGGTAGCAATAATCTAATGATTAATTCTACCAAAAGCATGTTAAATTCTAAATTTGACATGAAGGATATGGGACTGGCCGATTTAATCCTTGGGATTAAAATAATTAGGGGACCAGACGGTCTTACGCTAAACCAATCCCATTACGTTGATAAAATCCTTACAAAATTTAATAAGGATGATTATAAAGAGGCAAGGACTCCATTAGATAAAAACGTGCAACTTACCAAAAATCGTGGAGAGTGTATTTCTCAAGTAGAATACGCTAGGATTATTGGAAGCTTGATGCATCTAATGAGTTGTATCTGGCCTGATATTGCCTTTGTGGTTAGCAAGCTAAGTATATATACTAACAACCCGGTGATGAACACTGGAAGGCAATAGTAAGGGTTTTGAGGTATTTACGTAAAACCCAAAACCTAGGATTGCACTATGGAAGATATCCAGCTGTACTTGAAGGGTATAGCGACGCTAGTTGGATATCCGACATTAAGGACTCAAAGTCCACAAGTGGATATGTTTTCACTTTGGGAGGTGCAGCCATGTCATGGAAATCCTCAAAACAAACGTTAATAGCTAGATCCACGATGGAGTCTGAGGTAATAGCCTTGGATAAGTGCACTGAAGAGGCTGAATGGCTACGCCATTTTCTCGAGGATATTCCAGATTGGGAAAAGCATGTCCCTCCAATATGCATACATTGCGATTGTCAAGCGGCAATTGGAAGGGTACAGAGCAATATGTACAAAGGTAAGTCTAGACACGTTCGTCGTAGACATAACACCATTAAACAACTCCTCACAATGGATGTTATCACTGGTGACAACGTGAAGTCAAAGGATAGCATAACGGATCCGCTAACCAAGGCATTGGACTAAAGCCCGTGAATTGAAAAGTTCTATAGTGGATACCCAACCTAGTTGATCCTAGGTTCAAAAGGGACAACTAAATTATAGAGCGAAGGACGGTCACTATGGGGTCCCGGACTCCTACCCACTCCTCGTTAAAACAGTGACTCCCGCACGAGGTTAGCAAAAACGTTTGCTTTAATGATTCTAAAATGTTGATCTACTCGATAACATTGGAAGAGTATGCGGGATACTCGTGAAAGAATCACCTATGTGTGAGAGAAGAGGGCCGCTTCAAAGGAGAACTGTAAAGGCTCAGTTCTTTGGAAACTCTTGCAGAACCAGGACGGTGACCCATGGCCAAAACGGGCACACCCATGAGAACGGAACAAAGTTGGAAGGTTCTTGTGTAAAGATAAGTCAATGTTTACATGACGGCAGTATAGTTCAAGGACATCGAGTCTACTAGACAGCCAGTAAATAAACGTGTCTTTACCGCGGAAGGTTCAAAGGATAAAACCTACCTCTCCGTATGCAAGGATCATCCGGTGAACACAACGTGTCCTCCTATCTTCGTGTCTTTTTAAGTCTCGAAAATCAATTTTCATTCATGTGGGGGATTGTTGGAAAAATGTGTTAAAAATGGCATTAAATGATCATTTTGGGGAAATTATTTGAGTGGGGTCCACTTCCTATTTGGGTTGGGTGAAAGTGGTTTCGGATTGTCCTTGTTAAGGGCTACAATTCGATATATGGTACGCTCTAAACGGATAACGGGTGAATGAGAAATTGATTCTCGAAGTTCACTCGTTGAAATGAAAAAACTAGGAAAATGATGGGTTTCTAGTGTGTTTTATACCACACCGGAAAACTCAAGGGATTTTCACCCCCTTATAAAGGGGAGCCTCTTTTAAGGAGTTATGATTCCTAAAGGTAAAGTCTCTCTCTTACGCGCAGGGGGTGCCGATCAAATCCCAAAACGGAGAAGAAAAACCGCGACTTGTGTGTGCGGGCGACCTGTGGACAGGAATGTCGTCCGAAAAATCTATCATTCAAAGATACGGTCTAATTTTTGTTTCTTCCCGTAACGTTTTATTTTTTCCCAGGACCAGAGGTGCTCCGAAAGAATTGCTGTCGTACCAGAAGTGCTCCATCTCTGGTGGAGGTATTCTGCTGGCTTCGTACCAGAAGTGCTCCACCTCTGGTGGAGGTATTCTGGTAGCATCAGAGTTGTTCCAACTCTGATGGGGGTATTCTGGTCGCGCACCAGAACTGCTCCAAGCCGTTACAACCATTAGATGCCCAACGTTCTTGTCTTTTAATACAGCGTTAAATGGACAGTTTATGGACGATTCAATGCCCAACGGACTGGTCATTGATGTCCAACGTTCAGGTCCATTAACACCCCATTTAACACACAACAAATCCTCCTATAAATAGGTGGCAGGTGGTTTGCAACAACACAACTCACAATACATTCCTCGCGTATTTTTGATCTCTAAAACACTTCCAGCTACTCAGAAAATTCCTAAGTGTTCCAGTTCACCGGAACTCTCGTTTGTGTGCTCAAACGTTAGTTCGTTAGCCACCGTATCCTGGGAAACGGTCATTGCAACGCTCCTAGCACCGTGGGAGGCGACGAATACGTTTCAAGGACATCGTGTGTAGCACGAGCTCTGACTAAAATCTGCTCCATCTTATTTCTGTTTTTCTTTAGCTATTTTATTAATTAATTAATTATTTTTATTAATTAATATTTCTTCGTTTTTCCGAAACACGCCCAACAATCTTAAAACGTACTCGGTGATTGTTCTACTCCGGTAAACAATCTTAAACTGTAATTTGTCACTTTGGTAAACGAACTTATTTTTTTGTGTTTTCGGGAAATGTAAGAAAACGTTAAAATGGCTTCACAAGAAATTGGAAATGTTGGTGGGCAGAACGTGCTAAACGAAACTCACTCTGAAAGTGGAGCACCGGTGAACAATGATTCACAACGCGGTGCATCTACTTTGGGCAACCAAAGGGCAATCCCTATGGTTACCGTGCCGAGCTGTTAGTACCCAATTTTCATAGATTTTGATGATGTCACTATACATAACACGTGTACATTGTGTCTCAATTTAATTTGCAATAAGTGACAAAATTAATGTACAATTTTTATGACTAATAAAATATGACCGGAAAAAGTAAAAATGCAATAAGGTAATTTTATTTACCTTAATAGGATATTTATATCCTACCGGTATATTTTATTAGCCCACAAAAATTAAATGTCAAAAAACAAGGCCAAGTTCGAAAATAAATGTACAATGAATGTATATGATTGGAGACAAAAACTTGACCGGTATTCAATACCGAATCAAGTACTGGGGACTACAGCATGGGACACACACCTGGAAGAAGATGCCGCGGCCGAATTATTTATAGACAAATACACCAGCCGCAATTAAAGCTCCAGCACAAGAAGATAAGAGTACTACTCGTACTCTTCAGAAGTTCAACGGCAGAGATCAATCTATCCTAACCAACGGATAAGATTGATTGGCCAAAAAGCCTATAAATAGAGGCTGAAACGAAAGTTTCTAACCAAGCATTTGAGCATCCAAAGAGAGAATTTCTATCACGAGCATTTACGAGATATCTAGCAAAAGAGAAAGTGCTATTCTAAACTTTACTCTCTGCTTGGACTCATGCTTCACTAAACTTCCAGTTTACAAATCTTTTCATTGCCAAATCATAGAAGTTTAGTTCCTTGTTGGAGGTTAGAACTTTTTTGTAACAAATCACATATTGCTGTAAACACTTAGGAGAACAGTTGTTCGGATCCTACAGTGTAAGTAGATAGATAGAGTACCTTTTGATCCCCACTGGGTCATTAGAGAAAAGTCTAAGGACTGAGTAACTTTGAGTGGTGCTATACTCACTGTGAAAAACGTTCAATCTAGGCCTAAGTGTTGTAAAGGCTAGATTGGCACTAAGTGTATTGGGCTTAATACTTTAGTGAAATCCATCTGAAAGAGGGTGGGACTGGACGTAGGAGGATTACACCACCTCTGAACCAGGATATACTGTGTGTTGATTTACATTCATTCAACAAAGCACACACTTAGCACTTCTCACAAAAAGATTGAAATTTGCCAGCAGAATCTTAAGCAGTTGTCTTAACTGACCCAACTGCTTATCCCACTGCTTAATGACTTACTTTCTTTGAGACCATTTTCACACCAGAGACGCACCTCACCATCACTAAAAGGTCTGCTCTACCATTTCCCAGTAATTCACTTTCTAAGTATAGCAGGTGCCTCGGCAGTTCCCTGGTGACCACCCAACTGCTGAGCCCTCTGCTCATATAAAAGTCACTTCCTATGACCATCTCAGTTTCACCAGTCAGTCATAAATATCATTGTCAAAAAGTGTGTTCAGAATCAATCCCTGAAAGTCAGATCAAAATCTGAGCAGGTACCTCAGCAGTTCCCTCATCACCACTCAACTGCCGAGACCACTGCTCCTGTAAAACTTCACCTTATTCCTGCTAAAGCACCTTTTCTGAAAGTCTCATCATCCTAAACAATATTCCATCATCATTTTCATCATAAAGTCTGTATTTGTCTAGCAGTTGCCTCAACAGTTCCCTACTACCTAGCCAACTGCTAAGCCAACTGCCAAGCCAACTGCTAGCTATCTAAGTCCAATCTTCCCCAGATCAGAAAGTGGTTAAAACACCCATTATATAAAGGGTAAAGACTTCCGTTGTGCATCTATTAATCTCTCAAAAGATTATAGATCAACTCCTCTAGAGGGAAATCTTTGTAAAGGTCGAAAAGATTTAAAAGTCTATTCACCCCCCTCTAGACTTTTACCCTATCCGGGACCATCAAGTGGTATCAGAGCGGAGTGTTCCTAGAGTCATTTATTGACTAGTTTGAACTAAAGATCCAAAGCCACTTCCCCTCCCAAACACTTTCTAAACTATGGACAGTCAACTAGCCAAAAACCTCCTATTCAACTTAAACAAATTTGATGATTGGAGAATCAGGATGAAGGCACATCTCAGTGCCTTACATGATGAGATGCTGGAAGTGATCACTACTGGACCTATCAGGATAATGAAGGTCAGCACATCCAAAACTGATGACCAGGAGGATGTGTACATTCTCAAGCCCAAACTAGAATGGACAACTGAGGACATAAAGAGAAATAACCTGGATAACATTGCCAAGGATATTCTCTTCAAATCTGTTGATGAATCCATATTTCCCAGGATTAGGAAATGTGAAACTGCAAAGGACGTTTGGGATGAGCTCACAAAAATTGGAGCTGGTGATGAACAGGAGAAGGACAACAAACTGACCATGGCCCTCAAGAAATTTGAGGACTTCAAGATGCTGCAAAATGAGTCCATCCATGAGATGGAATCTAGATTCCTAAAGATCACAGCAGAGGTCTCAGACCTAGGGAAAGATCTACCTCAAAAAGAGATTTCCCTTAAAGTCTTGAGAGGCCTGCCCTCTAAATGGGACATGAAGGTGACTGCTATGAGAGATAGCAGAGATCTAAGAATCTTATCAACTGATAAGCTCTTCAGTGATCTCAAAGCCTCTTAATTTGAGATGAAGGAAATAAAAGAAGAAAAGGAAGATGAATCCAAGACACTAGCTCTAGTGTCTGAGCCTGGCCCTTCAAGATCCAGTGAAAAATCCCTCAACAACCTCCTTACTGACGACCAGTTTGCCATGTTTGTAAGGAAGTTTAAAAAGTTCATGAAGAAGAAGGGAACTGCTCCAAAAAGACCATACAATCTGCCACCCAGGAGACAAGGGAGACCTCAAACCAGCGAGGAAACGGTCCTGTGCTACAACTGTAGACAACCAGGACATTACAAAAATGAATGCCCTCTGTCCTTAGCCCAGAAATATCAAGGGCAGCAGGGGACTGGTTACAAAGCTGGTTACAAGAAGGACTTCAAAGGCAAAAGACAAGCCTATGTTAGTGAAAAGAAAAAGGAGGAATCCCAATCTGAAGATGAAAGCAGCTCAAGTGATGAAAGCTCTTCATCTGAGAGCTCAGAGGAAGCACTTCTATGCCTGGGATCCTGGCAGGTGGGTGAAGATGGCAACAGTTGTCTCACTGCAGAGAGCAGCAGGTGGCTCAGTGAATCTTCCACCAGCTCAAGTGAAAATAATGCAAGCAGCTCTCTCAAATGCTTAATGGCCAAGGACCACTACAACGATGTCGAGGTAACATCTTGCTCCTCCTATAGCTCTAGTGATTCTGGACCAAACAATATAACACTGGAATCTTTATTACAAGATTTCCAGAAAGTCCAAAATCACCACGTTCTCTTAAATGCTGAAAATGATAGACTGAAACAAGACATTAAGGCAATTCATTCCAAATTACTAGATGCCTTAAGTAAAAATGATGTCTTAGAAAAAGAGAACAAAGAGCTGAGAAACTCCAGCACAAATAGTAAAGACTCTCACCCTACTGCTGAAGTTACTCTAAAAAGGAAGAAAAGAGGTCTTGGTTACTCATCCCCTACCAGACTCACTCAAAACAGTACATCTACAAGCAATACTACATACACAAGAAAGCTCACTTACCAAAAACCTCATCCCCCAAATGTTCCCAAAAGAAGGAACCAACCTGCTCCCAAACCAAAATCCAAACACATGTATAAATCAACACCTCCTCACCATCTAAACCAAAGAACCTGTTGGCAACCAATCAATAAGACCAACCACAGCAAAAATACCAAGCAGACTCCTCAAATAAATAATCCACTTCCCACCTCAAGGAGGAAAAGGATTAACAATTATATAGCCATTCCTTTTGATTACAACACCTCAAATGGCTATAGACAATTCTGCTTAGAACTCAATGGTTCTAGATGGGCATGGATGCCTAAACTTGTACAAGGGAAGTCGCCCACTAACTTGTGGGCTACTGCTCAACATTAATTTATACAGGAAGGTGCTGGAGCAGCTGAAACACAAACATGATACATAGATTCAGGCTGCTCCAGGCACATGACGGGCAACAGGCGGCTCCTGTCAAACTATACACCAAGGGTAGGACCCAAGGTAACATTTGGGAATGTGGAAAAACAAGGAGAAACCAAAGGAGCAGGAGACCTATCAATTAATGGACTTACAATACAAAACATATCATATGTTAAAGGTTTAAAGTTCAATCTCATAAGCACAAGCCAGCTCTGTGACAATGGCTACAACGTTACATTCTCCAAAGACATCTGCTTGATCAGAGATGTCAAAAATGACAAACTTGTGCTCACTTGTAGAAGGAAGAAGGACATGTACATTGTTGATTGGAGTTCTGCAAAGGAAGGAATCTGCTTAGTAACAAAGGCAGATTCAAACTTAAGTTGGGAATGGCACAACAAATTAAGCCATCTAAACTTCAAAATAATCAACAAACTGTCCAGAAAAGGTTTGGTGAAGGGACTCCCTGAAATCAACTTCAAAAAGGACCACCTCTGTGATGCTTGTCAAAAAGAAAAACAAACCAAGGTATCATTCAAATCAAAAGAAGTTGAATCATCAACTAGGCCCTTAAGCCTTCTACACCTTGACTTGTTTGGACCAGTTGAACCAACAAGCTTAAGCGGTAGAAGGTACACCCTGGTTGTAGTTGATGATTATTCTAGATACACTTGGACCATATTTCTAAAGAAGAAGAATGAAACAAAGAAGAAACTGCCTGAATTGATGAGGCAAATTCAAAATGAGAAAAGTCTCTCATGTTAGGAAATTGATGTAACGTACCTCGAAAGTACGGCAGCGGAAGTTTAAAATTTTCCCAAATAGATCTTCCCTGATTATGACAAAATAACGAATATGATAATAATAACAGATCTGAGTTAGAACTTACAGATCTTCCAGCCTAGCGGTGATAATCCTTGACCTTTGGTATCCACGTGATTTCTCCTTTCCGAAAGAACGGTTAGATTTCCCTAAGAGAAAAGCTAGGAAATCTCTTCGCAGGGAAATAAACCGGTAATACTGAATCTTAAAACTGATGTTGAATTATGAAGGAGAATGGTGTATTTATACTAGTTCTAAACTAGTTTCTCAATCACAATGAAAGTCTTCCTAATTAATGAGTTCTAGTCCTAATAGGACCAATACCCCTTATTAATTAAATAAGTAGATTAAACAAAATAATATAATAATAACAATAACATTAGAGAGGTGGCTGCACGCCACTCTCTACTTGTTATAAGTATTATTATTTATTTCATTTTCTTTTCTTTTAATCCCAAATAAAAGAAAATACCAACTTTATTTAATAATAAATACACCTTAATTAGGTATAATAAATCTAATTTATCATACTTAATTAATTCTATCGGATAGAACTCTCCTTCAACTTCATGAATTAAATATGTTTAATCTAATTAATATTTAATTCATTCTCAGTATTACTAATTAAATATTATTTAATCTAATTAATAATATTTAATTCCTTCTAACAGTTCAATCGGAAGGTATAATCACTTGTTGTGTGACCCATAGGGCCTTATATATTGAGCACTAATCAAATTAAGATCTTAGTAGAATCCCTAGACGATTTACCAGACAAACTTAATATATAAGGACGTTTGCGAGGACTATCCAAACTCCCTGTAATATAGAGCTCATAGTGATACGGTCCTTTCATTCAACGAACATTCAACTAAGTCTGGAACTTGATATTGTGTCTATTCCAATAACTTAGTCTCTATCTCTCAATCTCTCTAGATGATCCATAACGATCATATTCGATATCCAAAACGAATATATCTTTGCATTGGCCAATGACTTTATGATCCATCTAGATATGAGAAGTAGAATGTTCTCTCTTAATCTATTACGAGGAATGAATCCTTTCTTGGCTCAACTACTACTCCATGTGCTTCGTGATGCACCCAACACATGCCGTATCTACCCGGATTGGAATGCAAGCGTTGGTCATGGTCAAAGTACATCACTCTGCACATGTAGTACGTATTGACCTCAAGTCGGAGGACTATTACACTACTCTATACGCCGATAGTCCCATAGACACATGAATAGAACTTATCAAATGGTTTCTCGGTGGGTATGCCAATATTCTCTAAAATATGTATGTGACCATCATGAATTACAGGAACTCATAGTCGTGAGATCAACTATACTTTCTAAAAGTATGATGCAGTCCACATACCAATCTTATCGCATATCATCAATATCCCATTCTTGATGATCATTGATTGGGGCCTTTTTAGGACCTTATGTTATATCATATAAGCTCCCACTTACTTATTGACAACATAAGTCCAAGGGAACACAATTATGAATAAGACACTGACAATCGAAATGCTTAATCATCAATGTGTAATACCGTATATATCAAATATATAAAACTGAATGTGATCAAGTACATATATCTCTAAAAAGTGATTGTCGCTAGGACATATATACTAACATCTCAATCCAGAAGATCAGATCAGATTGAGGTACTGAATTTCTCAACTCAATCATAATTCAGTACTGTGAAGAAAATGGAATCCATCATCAAACCTCAGCAGCAAGAACACCTCAACAAAATGGTGTTGCTGAAAGAAGAAACCGAACTCTCAAGGAAGCAGGAAGGACAATCTTAGAAGCAGCTGGATTACCCAAAAGATTTTGGGCAGAAGCAATCAACACTGTTTGCTACACTCAAAATAGAAGTCTTATTCATAAGACTCACAAGAAGACACCATATGAGATATGGAAAGAAAGGAAGCCTAATGTCAGACATTTCCATGTGTTTGGATCCAAATGCTTTATCCTAAACAATGGAAAAGACTATCTCAAGCCATTTGATCCCAAATCTGATGAAGGGATCTTCCTGGGCTACTCAACAACTAGCAAGGCATTCCGAATTCTCAACAAAAGAACTCTGGTGGTAGAAGAATCAATCCATGTGGTATTTGAAAACCACCCCACTGCTCAAGAAAAAGAAAAAGGTGAGTCATCAAAATCAAAGGACACTGAAAAGGCTCCAAGCTGCCTTCCAAATAATAGTGTTAAAAAGGATGAAAATGCAATTGACTCGAAAGGCAGCCGACTGCCAGAAGTTGACTCAAATGGCAACCAACTGCCAGCAGTTGACTCAACTGACAGCTCACTGCCAGCAGATGACTCACCAAAAGACAACCTTCCAACCACTCATGACATTCCCAATCTTCCTACTCTACCAGATAATAGTGAAGAGGAAGAAGAGGAGGATGATGAACAACAAGTTCAATCCAAAACAACCACATCTGATCTTAGATGGTTGAGCAAACATCCTCCTCACCAAATCACTGGAAATATCAATACAGGGGTTCGTACCAGATCAGCAATTCAGAGAGAAGCACTATTCTCATGCTTCATCTCTCAAATTGAGCCCAAGAAAGTTGAAGAAGCCCTGCTTCACTCTGACTGGATACAAGCCATGCAAGAAGAACTCAACCAATTTGAAAGAAACAATGTATGGGAGCTTGTGTCCAGACCCTATCATCAACATGTGATAGGAACTAAATGGGTATTCAGAAACAAAATGGATGAGGAAGGCACCATTATCAAGAACAAGGCAAGACTGGTAGCCAAAGGCTACTGCCAAGAAGAAGGTATAGATTTTGATGAGACATTTGCACCTGTTTCCAGATTGGAGGCAATAAGAATCTTCTTGGCTTATGCTGCTCATAAGCAATTCACAGTCTATCAAATGGATGTGAAAAGTGCCTTCCTGAATGGTCTACTAGAAGAGGAGGTCTATGTGGAGCAACCTCCTGGCTTTGATATCAATAGAGAGAAAGATCAAGTCTACAAATTGCACAAGGCTCTTTATGGACTCAAGCAAGCCCCAAGAGCATGGTATGACACTCTCTCTGAATATTTAGTGAATAATGGATTCACTAAAGGCAAAGTAGACAAGACTCTATTCAAAATTGAAGAAGGCCCCCACATACTGCTTGTTCAAATCTATGTTGATGACATAATTTTTGGAAGTTCAAATCAAACACTATGCGAGAAATTTTCAACTCTCATGCAAAGCAAGTTTGAAATGAGCATGATGGGAGAGTTGAATTATTTTCTGGGGTTACAAGTGAAGCAGACTCCAAATGGTATCTTTATCAACCAAGCCAAGTACACAAAAGATCTCATGAAAAAGTTCAAAGTTGAGAACAAGTCCACTATGAAAATTCCCATGAACACATCCCAAGGTCTAAGTCAAGATGAAGATGGCAAAGATGTTGATCCTACACTTTATAGAGGCCTAATTGGTTCCTTGTTATATCTCACCACTAGTAGGCCAGATATATCCTACTCAGTTGGTGTATGTGCAAGATTTCAATCAAAGCCTAGAGAAAACCATCTCCTAGCTGCAAAGAAGATACTGAGGTATCTAAAAGGCAATCCAAACTCTGGATTATGTTACCCAACAAATGGAGGTTTTGACCTCTATGGATACTCAGACTCTGACTTTGCCGGGTGCAAAATTGATAGAAAAAGTACATCAGGTACCTGTCAATTAATTGGAGGAAGACTTGTCTCTTGGTTCAGCAAGAAACAAAATTCAATTGCTACTAGCACTGCTGAAGCTGAATACATAGCTACAGGCAGTTGCTGTGCTCAAATCCTATGAATGAAACAACAATTGAAGGATTATGGAGAAGAAACAAAGGAAATCAGCATCTTGTGTGATAATACAAGTGCTATAGCTATCACTTATAATCCAGTATTTCACTCAAGAACCAAACACATTGAGATCAGGCATCACTTTATCCGAGAACATGTTGAAAAGAAGACCATCAAGCTAGAGTACATTCCCACTGAGAAGCAGTTGGCTGATATATTCACCAAGCCATTGAATGAAGCTAGATTCAATGAACTAAGACAGGAGCTTGGAATGCTAGATGATCTAGATCAAGTGAGGGAATAGCCCTACACCCATTCAGGGGGAACATAACTCCATAATCAAGGGGGAATTCCTAGCCACCTGCTGAGGGGGAATTTCTGTGAAGTACTCTGGAGTAGGCACCTGCCAAAGGTAGGTTACTCCAAACATCAAAGGAATGAAGCATCAAGGTCCAAATAAGTCACTATCAGGATATCAAGATCAAAAGGAGTCAAAATACACAAAATTGGCTCAGCAGTTGACTGCATCATAGAAAGCAGTGGGCTCGGCAAGCGACTGGCCACTAGCCCACTACTACTTGTAAAAAGAAGGAATATGCGCATTCCCTCAACAAGGAGGAAAAACAGCTTGAAAGGGAAGGAAAACTAATGGAGGTAAAAATCCTGGCTCAATATTTCGTACAGGCAACTGCCAGCAGGTGACTGCCTCTGGAGCAGGCCCCTGCTTCAGACCAGCAGTTGGCTCAATTTCTGACAAAGGTACAAGGAATCTCAGCCCATGGCTTATATCATCTTGATCATCACCTCATATCGAGGATTCCAGAAAGGTGCCTATTGTTCTAAAAAATCATCAAAAATCTACTCAGAAATGAGCCCCCTGCTACTAGTATGAACACAGTTAATGCTGAAAGGCCAGCCGTATTCTCCAACGGCTATATTCCAACGGCTAGTTCCCGATAGCCTATAAATACTCCCTCCGTACATCTCCTTCGCACTATTCACTCTGCAATCTCTCTCCACTCAATTCTAAGCTCTCAAACCCTCTGAAAAGCTTTCGCACTTAAACAAACACTTCCATCCCCATACACACCAAAGATGGCCTCATTAACCCAGATTTCCAAATCCATCTTCACCTGTTCCATTCTAAACACTCCCAAGATCCTTGAAAAGGCAGAAAACCAAGACCTAATGAGGAAGCTCCTAAGAAAACTTGAAACGACGGGGCTAATGACAATGGCTACCTTCCCCTATCCTTGTTTTTATCTAGAAACAGTAGCAGAGTTCTACGTTAACTCCACGCCTAAGACACTGAAATCCATTGTACTTGGATTTGAAGTAGAGATCAAGGAAGAAGAAATAAAGGAACTGCTCTCCTTACCTGGGGACGAAGCCCCAAATGTGACAGACCTCAACCTAGACGAAGAAAGCTTCAAAGATACAGTCTTCCTACCTAGTGCTCAACACCTCAACACCCTAAAAGTGAAGAAGAAGTTGATGGTTCAAGAGTACTCCCTTCTGCTCGACATCCTCTACAAATGCATTGACACCAAAAGCACGGCTCTAGATGAAATCAACGCAAAAAGGGCAATTCCATTGGCTGCAATTATCTCAGGCATCCCTCACAACTGGTCAAGGTATGTCCACAACCAACTTCAAGAATTTGTCAACAAATCTCACGAAGAAAGAAGAAAAGACAACACCTTCCCATGGGTAGGCTACAACTATCTCATTGGAGAACTCTTGAAAAGGAAAGGACTGGTAGGGAAAGTCAAAGAAGAAACCAACTGGAGGAAATTCCTCCACCAAACCTCCAAAGCAGGGGCTCCACAAATACCAAGGGCAGACCCCTCTTTTGTCTCCAACGAACTACTCTTGGTATCTTTCAAAGTGGATACCAAGACAGCAAAACGGCTTAGATCCGGGTGCAAGGCAAGCACATCCAAGAAACCAAGGACGGCAACAAGAAACCTACAAGCCGAAATGGAAGAAGCAGCATCTTCTCTGGCACCCATTCAAGAAGAAGAAGCAGTGGCCTCCCCTCTTGCCATCATTCAAGAAGAAGACGCAGTTGCCTCTTCTCCCCTAGCCATCAAGGATACAACAGAGCACTCACCCAGCTCATCAAATGCAAGTAATAGCTCTGAACTACCCTTATTTGTACTCATTCCAAGAATGACTCAATAGGGAGAGCAGGTGACTCCCCAAGATACAGAGCAGATAATACAGCTAGAAGAGCGGCTGGCTCTCTTACTAGAGCAGGTGGATGCTTCATCTCCAGCAGTGGACTCATCCAAGTTGCCCCTCCAAGAAACTGCGCAGGTGGCTCCTCTCAACGAGCAGCCCCCTCCATCACAAGCAGTAGAGTCACCCAAAATCACACCCCTAGAGCAATTGGACGCTGAATTTACAAGAGTCAAGGCCTGGAGATCATGGAAGCTATCTAGGAGCCGCCTTCAAGTTGAAAACTTCGCACACTTTGTCGAAGAAGAAGACTTTGTGGTGGATTGGCTAGGCGCTGAAGATATGGCGGAAGCAACCAAGATGCTATAGATCAATCAAGTCTACGCATTAAAGAAAAAGAACCTCACAGGCAAAGAAACAATCGAAGACTCAGATGATGATGATGATGATGATAATGCTGACAACGCACCCAAGGGACTGCCAAGATCAAGAGGTAAGCAAACCGTTCACTCCTCCTCCTCTAGTGATAAACAACTCAGACAGACTCTTGAGAAATCAAGGTTGGAGACTAAAGGAGGTGGGGAATCCTCTAAGGCACCCCAGAAACTGTTGGTTGCTACTATCCAGCAGGGGACTGCTATGATATATCTCAACTTGGAACCCCACCAAGAAACAGCTCCTGAGCAGCCTGCCACGTCCAACGAAATTAAAAACCAAATTCAGCATGAGGATGAAGAAGACACTCCAACACTAGCAGAGGTCTTCATCAATGAAAGAAGAGCAACCACAAAATTCATTAGCAATGCTGAGGTACGCCTACACAAGAGACTGATCAAAATGAAGAAGCATTTTGATGAGCTGCTAGAAATGAGGTTCGCTGAAGTACACTGCCATCTAAAAAGCAATCTGATGATACAACAAGTATTCAACTCAGAGCAGAAAGCTCAGCTCAACATTCAACTCTCAAACCAACCAGCTCAGATGGAGGCACTTTGCAACGAACTTGAAGCTTTGAAAGTCAGGGATAAAGAGCTGGAAAATCAGATTGTTGACTCACTGAAGAAGCTAAGGGAAAAAGAACTAGCAGTGGCCTCCCAAGCAGCAGAGCCATCTGCCCAGGTACCTCCTACCATCTCTTTACCTCCTAACCTTGAGCAGGCCTTTAAGACCATTCAAGAACATGAGGAATTCATCCAAAACATAAAAACTAAGGAGCTTCCAGCAATGCTTAAGCTCTCTCAGACGGTTGTAACAAAGCAAGTCGAGCACTCAAATGCCATTGGACAAACTCGAGCAGACATGACATCCAACCTCAACTCCCTACACCAAGCAACTCAAAAGGCATTCCTACAGCATGGAAGTGACCTTCAGAGACTGGGACAAAACTTGGAAACTACTAACCAACGGCTTCAAAACCTGGAAAATCAAGTCAGGGATGAAGTGAAGACTGACATTATGGACATCAACAATCACATCAAGGCCGTATCCATTCAAGTCTATGGACTCAATCCAATAAGAAGAACAGCTGATGACATTGATGATGACATTGAGGATCTTTTTGATGAAAGCTACATCCCTAATGCTGCCAAAAAGGGGGAAAATACTCCTTCAACACAAGCAGGTCCCTCCTCCTCCAAAAGATCGCAAGCAGCTAAGAAAGCAGCAGAAACCAGAAAGAAGAACCAATGCCTCAAAGAAGAAGCTGAGATCAGAAGAAGAAAAGCCGAAGAAGCCAAGAAGAAACAAGAAGAAGACAAGCAAGACTAGGCTAGATTACTAGTCCGAAACTGACTATAAACTATTGTATTCTAGACATTACAACAATGTAGAAACTTAAAGAAAATCCATAAAAATGTTTGTTACTTGTGTAGTATAGTTTTGGCATCATCAAAAAGGGGGAAATTGTTAGTACCCAATTTTCATAGATTTTGATGATGCCACTATACATAACACGTGTACATTGTGTCTCAATTTAATTTGCAATAAGTGACAAAATTAATGTACAATTTTTATGACTAATAAAATATGACCGGAAAAAGTAAAAATGCAATAAGGTAATTTTATTTACCTTAATAGGATATTTATATCCTACCGGTATATTTTATTAGCCCACAAAGATTAAATGTCACAAAAGAAGGCCAAGTTCGAAAATAAATGTACAATGAATGTATATGATTGGAGACAAAAACTTGAACGGTACTCAATACCGAATCAAGTACTGGGGACTACAGCATGGGACACACACCTGGAAGAAGATGCCGCGGCCAAATTATTTATAGACAAATACACCAGCCGCAATTAAAGCTCCAGCACAAGAAGACAAGAGTACTACTCGTACTCTTCAGAAGTTCAACGGCAGAGATAAATCTATCCTAACCAACGGATAAGATTGATTGGCCAAAAAGCCTATAAATAGAGGCTGAAACGAAAGTTTCTAACCAAGCATTTGAGCATCCAAAGAGAGAATTTCTATCACGAGCATTTACGAGATATCTAGCAAAAGAGAAAGTGCTATTCTAAACTTTACTCTCTGCTTGGACTCATGCTTCACTAAACTTCCAGTTTACAAAGCTTTTCATTTCCAAATCATAGAAGTTTAGTTCCCAGTTGGAGGTTAGAACTTTCTTGTAACAAATCACATATTGCTGTAAACACTTAGGAGAACAGGTGTTCGGATCCTACAGTGTAAGTAGATAGATAGAGTACCTTTTGATCCCCACTGGGTCATTAGAGAAAAGCCTAAGGACTGAGTAACTTTGAGTGGTGCTATACTCACTGTGAAAAACCTTCAATCTAGGCCTAAGTGTTGTAAAGGCTAGATTGGCACTAAGTGTATTGGGCTTAATACTTTAGTGAAATCCATCTGAAAGAGGGTGGGACTGGACGTAGGAGGATTACACCACCTCTGAACCAGGATATACTGTGTGTTGATTTACATTCATTCAACAAAGCACACACTTAGCACTTCTCACAAAAAGATTGAAGTTTGCCAGCAGAATCTTAAGCAGTTGTCTTAACTGACCCAACTGCTTATCCTACTGCTTAATCACTTACTTTCTTTGAGACCATTTTCACACCAGAGACGCACCTCACCATCACTAAAAGGTCTGCTCTACCATTTCCTAGTAATTCACTTTCTAAGTATAGCAGGTGCCTCAGCAGTTCCCTGGTGACCACCCAACTGCTGAGCCCTCTGCTCATATAAAAGTCACTTCCTGTGACCATCTCAGTTTCACCAGTCAGTCATAAATATCATTGTCAAAAAGTGTGTTCAGAATCAATCCCTGAAAGTCAGATCAAAATCTGAGCAGGTACCTCAGCAGTTCCCTCATCACCACTCAACTGCCGAGACCACTGCTCCTGTAAAACTTCACCTTATTCCTGCTAAAGCACCTTTTCTGAAAGCCCTCATCATCCTAAACAATATTCCATCATCATTTTCATCATAAAGTCTGTATTTGTCTAGCAGTTGCCTCAACAGTTCCCTACTACCTAGCCAACTGCTAAGCCAACTGCCAAGCCAACTGCTAGCTATCTAAGTCCAATCTTCCCCAGATCAGAAAGTGGTTAAAACACCCATTATATAAAGGGTAAAGACTTCCGCTGTGCATCTATTAATCTCTCAAAAGATTATAGATCAACTCCTCTAGAGGGAAATCTTTGTAAAGGTCGAAAAGATTTAAAAGTCTATTAACCCCCCTCTAGACTTTTACCCTATCCGGGACCATCACGAGCAACTCTGTGGAGAAACCCAAAAAATTTAACGGGTTAAACTTCAAGAGGTGGCAGCAAAAGATGCTATTTTACCTCACTACTCTCGGTCTTGCTAGGTTCTTGACCGAAGATGCACCGGTAGCAACCGGGGGTGAGGTGGATGCGCAATCTTTCAACGCAGTTGAAGCTTGGAAGCATTCTGACTTCCTTTGCCGAAACTACGTGTTGAATGGGCTGCATGATGCTTTGTACAACGTGTATAGAAAATTAGCTACGGCTAAGGAGCTATGGAATGCTTTGGACCAAAAATATAAAAGCGAGGATGCTGGTGCAAAGAAATTTGTTGTCGGCCGATTCCTTGATTTTAAAATGGTGGATTCGAAGACGGTCTTGAGTCAAGTTGAGGAGATGCAAATGATCTTCAACGAAATTCGAGATGAAGGAATGACAATTAGTGAGTCTTTCCAAGTGGCGTCAATTATCCATTTATTGCCGCCGGCTTGGAAGGATTTCAAGAACTACCTTAAGCATAAGTGAAAGGAAATGAACTTGGAGCAATTGATCCTCCGTCTGCGGATTGAAGAGGATAACCGGAAGAACGATGGGAAACTCCCAATCGTTACCAGAGCCAAGGCCAACTTAGTGGAGCATGCAAAAGGATCCAAAAACAAGAACAATGGGAAGAGCAAGTTCGGTCCCAAGAGAGGCGTTTCCAAAACGAAGTTTAATGGAAAATGCTTCAATTGCAACAAGAATGGACACAAGTCCTCGGATTGAAAGGCACCAAGAAAGAAGAGGGACTCTCAAGTCAACTTGGTGCAAGGTGGGCAAAAGGATGAAGACATCATACTTGCGACTGTGGTGACCAAGGTCAACCTCGTTGGATCCAATTCCAAGGAGTGGTTCATGGACACCGGTGCAACCCAGCATATTTGCTCAAACTGGGAGTTATTCACTACTTTTGAGCCATCAAATGGTGAGAAGATGTGGATGGGAAACTCGGCTCATTCCGCGGTTGAAGGCGTGGGCAAGGTGGTCCTGAAGATGACTTCGGGCAAGGAGCTGACTCTAAACCAAGTGCTGTTCGTTCCGGAGATACGCAAAAACCTGATTTCCGGGTCGTTGTTGAACAAGCATGGCTTCCGCATGGTTTTTGAGTCGGACAAATTAGTTTTGTCTAAATCGAGAATGTATGTGGGCAAGGGATATGCAATTGATGGGCTGTTTAAGCTCAATGTAATGACTATTATTAATAATAATAATAAAATACCTTCTGCTTACTTGCTTGAGTCTTCCAATGTGTGGCATGGTAGACTAGGACATGTTAATTTTAATTCTATACGTATATTAATTAACATGGAACACATTCCTAAATTCACAATTGACGTGAAGCACAAATGTGAAGTTTGTGTAGAGTCAAAACTAACGGAAACGTCTATCAAATCGGTTGAAAGAAAAACGGAACCACTTGAATTAATTCATAGTGACGTTTGTGATTTTAAATCAATAAAAACACGTGGCGGTAATAAATATTTTATTACTTTTATCGATGATAGCACTCGCTATAGCTACGTTTATTTATTAAAAAATAAACATGAAGCAATCGATAAATTCATGCTTTATAAGAATGAAGTGGAAAACCAACTTAATCGATGGATTAAAGTGGTTAGAAGTGATCGAGGTGGTGAGTATGAAGCACCAATTGGTGACTTTTGCGCGAGCGCGGGTAAAGTACATGAACGTACCGCACCCTATTCACCGCAATCAAACGGTGTTGCCGAACGAAAGAATCGCACATTGAAAGATATGATGAATGCGATGCTAGTAAGTTCGGGCCTGCCACAAAATATGTGGGGCGAAGCAGTCTTGTCAAGCAATTACCTTTTAAATAAGGTTCCCCAGAAAAAATATGATAAAACTCCCTACGAGTTGTGGAAAGGCAGACGGCCTTCCTATCAATATTTAAAAGTGTGGGAGTGTCTGGCAAAAGTGCTTGTACCAACACCTAAGAAAATAAAAATAGGTCCAAAAATGGTGGATTGTAATTTTATTGGGTATGCACAAAATAGTAGTGCTTATCGGGTTTTAGTGTACGATTCAAATAATCCGGATGTACATAAAAACAAAATAATTGAATCAAGGAATGCATCATTCTTTGAAGACGTATTTCCATGCAAGTCCAACGAAGGACCAAGCACGTCAAAACGAACATTTGACGTAGCTATGGAAAATACTAGCGAGGGATCTGGAGAAGAACCCGAACCCAGACGTAGCAAACGTGCTAGAATTGAAAAATCCTTCGGACCGGATTTTCTCACCTACTTGGTAGAATTTGACTCGGATATTCTAACATGTATGGTAGAAAATGAACCGGATTGTCTAACATGTTTGGTAGAAAATGAAGCACGGACTTATACGGCAGCTGTGATGTCTACCGAAGGTCCTATGTGGAAAGAAGCCATCAAAAGTGAGGTGGATTCTATCCTTAAAAATCACACATGGGAATTGGTTGATCTTCCTCCGGGAAATAAACCTTTGGGATCCAAGTGGATTTTTAAACGGAAAATGAAACCTGACGGTTCCATCGATATGTTTAAGGCCAGACTTGTAATCAAAGGATACAAGCAACGTGAGGACCATGATTACTTTGACACGTATTCTCCTGTGACGAGAATAAATTCCATTAGGATGATACTAGCAATTGCCGCACAACGGAAATTGGAAGTTCATCAAATGGATGTAAAAACCTCTTTTCTAAATGGCGATATAGACGAAGAAATCTTTTTGGAACAGCCCGAGGGCTTTCGTGTTCCTGGCCAAAAAAGGAAAGTGTGTAAATTAATTAAATCATTGTACGGATTGAAACAAGCCCCTAAACAGTGGCACGAAAAGTTCGATCATGCAATGCTAATTAATGGGTTTAAAATAAACGAAAGTGACAAATGCGTCTATGTGAAGAGCACGGTAGACGGCTATGCCATTTTATATTTATACGTGGATGATATACTCATCGTGGGTAGCAATAATCTAATGATTAATTCTACCAAAAGCATGTTAAATTCTAAATTTGACATGAAGGATATGGGGCTAGCCGATTTAATCCTTGGGATTAAAATAATTAGGGGACCAGACGGTCTTACGCTAAGCCAATCCCATTACGTTGATAAAATCCTTACGAAATTTAATAAGGATGATTATCAAGAGGCAAGGACTCCATTAGATAAAACGTAGAACTTACCAAAAATCGTGGAGAGTGTATTTCTCAAGTAGAATACGCTAGGATTATTGGAAGCTTGATGTATCTAATGAGTTGTACCAGGCCTGATATTGCCTTTGTGGTTAGCAAGCTAAGTAGATATACTAGCAACCCCAGTGATGAACACTTGAAGGCAATAGTAAGGGTTTTGAGGTATTTACGTAAAACCCAAAACCTTTGACTGCACTATGGAAGATATCCAGCTGTACTTGAAGGGTATAGCGACACTAGTTGGATATCCGACATTAAGGACTCAAAGTCCACAAGTGGATATGTTTTCACTTTGGGAGGTGCAGCCGTGTCATGGAAATCCTTAAAACAAACGTTAATAGCTAGATCCACGATGGAGTCTGAGCTAATAGCCTTGGATAAGTGGACTGAAGAGGCTGAATGGCTACGCCATTTTCTCGAGGATATTACATGTTGGGAAAAGCCTGTCCCTCCAATATGCATACATTGCGATTGTCAAGCGGCAATTGGAAGAGTATAGAGCAATATGTACAATGGTAAGTCTAGACACGTTCGTCGTAGACATAACACCATTAAACAACTCCTCACAATGGGTGTTATCACTGTTGACTACGTGAAGTCAAAGGATAACATAGCGGATCCGCTAACCAAGGCATTGGATAGAGAATTGTTGGAGAAGTTGTCACGAGGAATGGGACTAAAGCCCGTGAATTGAAAAGTTCTATAGTGGATACCCAACCTAGTTGATCCTAGGCTCAAAAGGGACAATTAAATTATAGAGCGAAGGATGGTCACTGTGGGGGTCCCAGACTCCTACCCGCTCCTCGTTAAAACAGTGACTCCCGCACGAGGTTAGCAAAAACGTTTGCTTTAATGATTCTAAAATGTTGATCTACTCGATAACATTGGAAGAGTATGCGGGATACTCGTGAAAGAATCACCTATGTGAGAGAGAAGATGGCCGCTTCAAAGGAGAACTGTAAAGGCTCAGTTCTTTAGAAACTCTTGCGATAACCAGGACGGTGACCCATGGCCAAAACGGGCACACCCATGAGAACGGAACAAAGTTGGAAGGTTCTTGTGTAAAGATAAGTCAATGTTTACATGACGGCAGTATAGTTCAAGGACATCGAGTCTACTAGATAGCCAGTAAATAAACGTGTCTTTACCGCGGAAGGTTCAAAGGATAAAACCTACCTCTTCGTATGCAAGGATCATCCGGTGAACACAACGTGTCCTCCTATATTCGTGTCTTTTTAAGTCTCGAAAATCAATTTTCATTCATGTGGGGGATTGTTGGAAAAATGTGTTAAACATTGCATTAAATGGTCATTTTAGGGAAATTATTTGAGTAGGGTCCACTTCCTATTTTGGTTGA
Organism: Cuscuta europaea; assembly: GCA_945859875.1. Lineage (NCBI taxonomy): Eukaryota > Viridiplantae > Streptophyta > Magnoliopsida > Solanales > Convolvulaceae > Cuscuta > Cuscuta europaea. The sequence continues at coordinate 1,043,478 of CAMAPE010000031.1, read as the reverse complement.
GTCAAAGTGGTTTCGGATTGTCCTTGTTAAGGGCTAAAATTCAATATATGGTACGCTCAAAACGGATAACGGGTGAATGAGAAATTGATTCTCGAAGTTCACTCGTTGAAATGGAAAAACTGGGAAAATGATGGGTTTCTAGTGTGTTTTATGGAGTTAAGATTCCTAAAGGTAAAGGCTCTCTCTTACGCGCAGGGGAGATGCCGATCAAATCCCAAAACAGAGAAGAAAAACCGCAACTTGTGTGTGCGGGCGACCTGTGGACATGAATGCCGTCCGAAAAATCTATCATTCCAAGATACGGTCTAATTTTTGTTTCTTCCCGTAACGTTTTATTTTTAACGTTTTAAAATACACCTCCAATCGTCATAACTGTTCAAATTTTCACCCATATCAACAAGTCAAGAACCCTATTGAATATTTCTATTGAACTGCTGTAATCAAATTTCTGTTAGAAAACTCCAATCACCAAACTCAAGGGAGAAAATCAACTGAGTAGAGAAAATCCGGGAAAAAAAACCCCAAGGATAAGTGGAGATCCTGAAACCTGCTGCGCTATATGGGAAGGGCTAAGTAGCACGGAAACGGGAAACGGGAAACGTCGGAAACATCATTTACCAAAAATACAGGACACGAAACACGGGGGAAACGCGGAAATATTAAAAATATAGGGGTTATTTTTTAAATATTATATATATATTTGTGATTTTTTTTATATGTATGTGTGTGTGTATATATATATATATATATATATATATATATATATATATATATATATATACAGGGAATAGATCTGGTGGGAAGCCTTCTAAGGCTGAAAAGTGAGAATCCCCCTGATCGTTAGATTGATTGTAATCCTACGGTTCAATTTTAAATTAAAAAAAAGCAGCCGCATAAAAAAGTTTTGTAAATCGGGAAAATTTCTCTGCAACCGCTCACTAAACGAGACCGAGCAACTTCAGAAAACATTCAATTTCTCTCGCAACACTCAGTGCTTCTCGCAAACGCTTTGAATATCAATGGTAGTTCGAAGACATTGAATCAATCGGACTCCGACGAAGTAGTGCTAGAATTCTCCAAACTTCAGCAAACTTGAATCGACCGCACTCCGCTGAAGTCATGTCTGAGGTGTCGACAAACTTCAATCATCTAGAATCGCAGATTCACACATCTATGAACTTTTAATTTTATATTCAAAGGTAATATCAGTGAATTCTATAAACATCGACTCATTTCATAAACTTCTTTTGTTCAATTTGTAAATGCAGATTTAGGTTAACATGTACATTTTCGTGCATTCGAAGTAGCAAATTTAGGTTAACTTATAGATTTTCATATCGATTTGTTGAAGTCGATTATAGAAAACACCTTCAGATTTAATTTGCTATTTAGTAGTACAGCAAGTATTTGAATAATTTGTTGATTTTACAAATAAAACTTATTTGTTAATTGGTTAAGGTTTCTAAAATGGGGCGAATGAAACTTCCAAGGAGAAAAACTAATAAAAAGGTTGAGTTCATTGAGGAAGAATGTGAAGATGTTGCATTACAGAAGCCTGCTGAAGCAAATGTTGTTGTTGAAGAAGGTAATTAGAATTTTTGCTTTTGTAATTTTGATAGGTAAATTTATCTTTAATAAGTAATACTATTTAACTTATTTAAATATTTTAAATCAATAATGAAGGACATTCAAATTGGTGTGTCATCAAGCAAAAGTTTGGTAGAACAAGACTAGGGACACAAAGAGAGAAACAGGAAAATAAAGATGGCAATGAGGAAGCTACAAGAAATGAACAAGGTATCTTACTTGACTTCATATGAAATTACTAAAATTGTGGATAGTAAAATGTGTTGAATGATTACATCTAATTAAAAGTTAGAATTATAATATTAAGAGATGAAATTATTTATATACAAGTATTAATGAACAGTATGGAATGAACACTTACTATTGAATTACAAAAACTGTGGGTAGTGAAGAGTATGGAATGAACATTTCTAATTAAAAGTTAGAATTATTCTGATAATAGTTAAAGTTATTCATATAAAAGTTTGAAGGTTTCTGTTTTGGCTTTTTATAGAGGAGCATAACATTGTAGAGGCTAATGTGGATGTTGATTTGCACGAAGCAGGTATCTTGTGTTGTACTTTAGAAATAATATGTGTATAAATAATATATAATTAAGGACAGAAAATGAAAACATGTTATGCACAATATATGACTTAATAATGAATTACAAAAACTGTTGCTTGTGAAGTGTATAGAATGAACACTGATAATTAAAAGTTAGAATTATTTTATTAATAGTTAAAGTTATTCATATAAAAGTTTGAAGGTTTCTGTTTTGGCTTTTTATAGTGGACCATAACATTGGAGAGGCTACTTTGGATGTTGAATTGAACCAAGCAGGTATCTTGTGTTGTACTTTAGAAAATATATGTGTATAAATAATATATAATTAAGGACAGAAAATGAAAACAGGTTATGCAGAATATATGACTTAATAATGAATTACAAAAATTGTTGCTTGTGAAGTATATAGAATGAAGACTGATAATTAAAAGTTAGAATTATTTTATTAATAGTCAAAGTTATTCATATAAAAGTTTGAAGGTTTTTGTTTTGGCTTTTTATAGAGGAGCATAAAATTGGAGAGACTAATGTGGATGTCGATTTGCACGAAGCAGGTATCTTGTGTTGTACTTTAGAAATAATATGTGTATAAACAATATATAATTAAGGACAGAAAATGAAAACATGTTATGCACAATATATGACTTAATAATGAATTACAAAAACTGTTGCTATTGAAGTGTATCGATCTAACACTGCTAATTAAAAGTTAGAATTACTTTATTAATAGTTAAAGTTGTTCATATAAAAGTTTGAAGGTTTCTGTCTTGGGTTTTTTATAGCGGAACATAACATTGGAGAGGCTAATGTGGATATTGAATTGAACCAAACAGGTATCTTGTGTTGTCCTTTTTAAAATAATATGTATAAATAATATATATTTAAGGGCAGAAAATGAAAACAGGTTATGGACTATATATCCCTTAATATTGAATTACCAACACTATGGGTAGTGAAGAGTATGGAATGAACATTTCTAATTAAAACTTAATATTATTTTATTAATAGTTAAAATTATTCATATAAAAGTTTGAAGGTTTCTGTTTTGGCTTTTTATAGAGGAGCATAACATTGGAGAGACTAATGTGGATCTTGAATTGAACCAAGCAGGTATCTTGTGTTGTACTTTAGAAATAATATGTGTATAAATAATATATAATTAAGGGCAGAAAATGAAAACAGGTTATGCACAATATATCACTTAATATTGAATTTCAAAAACAGTTGGTAGTGAAGAGTATGGAATGAACAGTTGTAATTAAAAGTTAGAATTATTTTATTAATAGTTCAAGTTATTCATATAAAGGTTTTAAGGTTTCTTGTGTTGTCCTTTTTAAAATAATATGTGGATAGATATATTATAATTAAGGGCAGAAAATGAAAACAGGTTATGGACTATATATCCCTTAATATTGAATTATAAAAACTATGGGTAGTGAAGAGTATGGAATGAACATTTCTAAATAAAAGTTAGAATTATTTTATTTATAGTTCAAGTAATTTATATAAAAGTTTGGAGGATAAAAGTTCTAGATGAGCACTTAATATTGCAAAAACTGTTTATAGTGACAATATAGAATTGATAGTTCTAATTCAAAGTTACAATATTTAATTAAAAGTTCAAGTTATTTATATAAAAGTTTAAATGTTTGTGTTTTGGCTTTTATAAACGAGAATAACAATGTTGAAGGAAATGAGGAGGCTTCAAGGAATCAAGAAGAAGGTATCTTATATTCTGTTTTAAAAATAATTTGTCTGTAAATATTTAGATCGAAGTCTGCAATACTATGTAATCTTTTAAAAGTAATTGTTACAAAATGAAAACAAGGTATGCATAATAATTCCTTTAATATGTAATTTTAGAAGATCTGGATAGGTAAGTGTATAGGATAAATACTTGTAATTAAAAGTTAAATTTAAGTTCTTAAAAGTTCAAGTTATTTATATACAAGTTTGAATATTTCAGTTTTTGCTTTTTATAGATGAGCATAACATTGAAGATAGAAATGAGGAAGGTTCAATTGATGAAGAAGGTATATTCTGTTATGATTGATTTTTTTTTATAGATGCATGTAATGAAGAGGGTATATCAAAAACATTTAAGTTTGATTTGCTTAATGTACCTGAAAATACAGCTGACTTGAAAAGTGAGGAGGATAGTGATTTTGAGACAACAAAGAAGACTCTTCCTGAAATTAAATGTGATTTGAGTGTACCTACTACAACTTCACGACCAAGAAAGAGAAAAGTTGTACCAGAAACGCAAGCTCATTCTAAAAAGTTCAAAGCCAAAAGGTATAGAGTTTAAATTTCTTTTACCTGTTACATTATAAAATCACATTTTTTCAAAAACTGAAATATTTTGTAATCTCATTTAAATACAGACCTGAAATAGAAAAAAGAAGAAGCAGCTTGTAGGCCACAGTGTTTGATAGAGATATTTGATGATCTGTCTGAAAACCAAATCAAGGATGTAAAAGACATTGGTTTTGAAGGTGTTCTGAATTGCAGAATAAGTAACAAAATGAATAGTAGATTGCTGTCTTGGTTACTGAAGAGCTTTGATAGTGGAAGTTTGATGTTCTCTATTGGACCTGGGAAGGAATTTGTAGTCACTGAAGCTGATGTTCATGATGTCTTTGTATTGCCTTGAGTTGTTGAAAGTAATGTTGTTGAAGCAGAATGGGTAAGACATACAAAAAAGTCAACTGACAAAACCACTGGGCAGGTGATAATGGAAAATTGGAGAAGAACGTTTGGTGTGACTGGAGCAGGAACTATACATCTAAGAAAAATAAGTGATGCTATAAAAGAACTGAAGGAAGGAGGTGATGAATTTAAAAGGTTATTTGTATTATTTGTTGTTTCTTATTTATTGGCACCAACCTCTAATAGGACAGCTTCTTTACAATTGGTGGTTGCATTAGAAGATGTCAACAAGATCAAGCATTTAAACTGGCGTGGTTATGTACTGAAAAAATTGTGCAGTGCTGTGCAAAGGTTCAAAAGAAATCCTGACAATGCATTTGTGGGTGGATGTTTGTTGCTCCTTCAAATTATGTACTTTCAAAGGTTAGTTTTCAAAGGTGTTGAAGTTCCAAAAACATTGCCCTTGATCAAGAATTGGAATTCTAAGAAAGTGAAAGCAAGGGTAAAAGATGAAATCAAAGCTGGTGATTTCGGTAGAGGCCCAATTGATTACGACTACCCGATCTCAAAACAGAACAATTGTTTTCAAAATCAAATTGAAACATTGAACAGGGAAGAACAGGGATCGAGGTTCATCAGATATGATATCCCTGAAGGAATGCCAACTGATGATGATATTAACAGAAAAGCAAAAGATGTGAGTACCTTTATTTAGAAGTTCTGATATATGCTTTAAAAGTTAACCATTATTATTAATAAGTAATCTGTTTTTTAGGAAAAAATATTAATTAAAGAATTATTTTCTATTTATTTTCCTTTCTTTAGGAGAAAAGTAAAACTCTGATGTTGGTGAAAAGGGAAGTGGAACTGGTGTTCCGGGCTCATATGTCTCCAAAACAAGACATGGAATTTCAAGAACAAGTTAGCCAAAACCAAAGCTCACAATCCACAAGCAGCTAGGACAAAATTTTTAATGACCCTAAAACGTTTGAGATTGTGGATGTTGTAGTTGATTGGCTGATGGATATCAAGCAAAGCACACAAGAAGAGAACACTGACAAGAACAATGAGATGGAGAATACTGTAGCAGTAACCGAGGAAGATGCCGGTGGGAATCAACAAGGGGAACAACCTTGTGATGTACCAGTAACCGAGGAAGATGCTGGTGGGAATGAACAAGGGGAACAACAATGTGTCGATAAGAACATAGAAGGGACAATAAAAACGCATTACATTCCTATAACAGTTCATGAAGGAAAGACGTTCTCTACGTTGGCAATCAATGAAAGATTATGATAAGCATCTTGTGGACTATTGCTTTTATGATGCTGAAATGGAAAAAGAGTAAGAATTCATAAGAAATACTTCGTTCTAATTTACAGTTATAAAGAGCCTAGAATAATATATACTACCTCTGTCCCCCTGTTATTGTCCCATTGCGGTTTACGATGCTTGACTAAAGATAAAGCAAACAGATCCATGTCCGCACTAGAATTATTTTTAGAAAAACAAATTGCATATTCAGAAACTACATTAAAAGTTTTACAAAGTCGCAAAAACCAGAATCAAATTTGATAAAAATTTGATAAATAAAGTAAGAGATTAAGAGTGATTTGTGTTGACCAAGTGAATAGGAAATGAGACAATAATAGGGGGACGGAGGGAGTAACAAGTTACAAATAATCATTAATTAGTTACTGAACTTATGTAATAAGTTAATATGTTTATTTCTTGTTTTCCAGAGAATTGATTGTCAGGTTCAACAGGAGACTTTGTATAACAAAGGAAAATATGATCTGCTTGGGTTCATCAAAGTTTATACCTCCTGAAACTGTTAACTGTTGGGCATTTTATCTGAAAGAAGAAGAGCTGATAATGGATCAGGAATTGGGAAAAAGATTCTACTTTGGGATTTCTCATTCAATAAGATTTAACAAGTTCATATTTTATTTTATGATAAATCCTTCTCCCGCACCAAAAAGTTATGACATATGTGTTTTAAATAATAATATGAAAGCAACTTTTTTAAAAGTTTGAATAGGGATTAATACGATATGAAATCTTTGTGCAGGCCATATTGACTAAGATAATGAAAGAGGGTTTTGATATTGAATCAAGGAATGCCTTACATAGAGCATGGGATGAATGGATTTCTTCGAGTAACCAACAATGGGACATTGCAAAAGCAGATTTTGTAAGTAATTATTTCACAAAAATATTCAAAATAAGTCATAAATATATAGAAATTATGTAGTGCTATGGATCTACTTGGAGATAGTGATTCCATTTCTGTACAACAACCACTATACATCACTTTTTATAAATACACTGTCAAACAAAGCACAGTTGGTGGACTACAGAAAAAAGGAGGACGGTAGAATTCTTAAATATCTTGCTGGAATACTGGTAAAAGTTGTTAAATATTCTTTTTCATTGATATAATTATTGATATAGAACTAAAAAACATGATTGTTTTCAACAATTATTTCAAAACAGTGCTTAGAGATATCAATCTATTTGTAGAAGAAAAAGCATCCAAAGGTAAAACAAATGCCAAAGTATGAGTTTGAAGATGTGAACTTTGATTGGAAAATCAAAAGAGAAAGTAATGATTGTAGTGTATACTTGCTCATGACAATGTTCTTGTTTGAGGGAGTGAGCTTTAAGTATACTCTGAACAAGGTTAGTAAAACTTTTTATTATATTTGATGGTAATTATTTTTAGTTTTGGGATATATAACGAACTAATAAGATTATTTTTAACAGGTGGAAGATAGAAAGTTTCATCTGGCAGAGATCTGTTCGTTACTTACGGGGTATCAAAAAAATGAAATGCTGAACGAAGTAAAGAAGAAGATTGAGCGGTTCATAAAAATGAAAGAAATAAAAGAAGGAAAAAGGGCATTGTAATACAGCTCTAGTACTTAATTGAACAATGCATGCACTATAAGTTCTCAATGTATGATATGATTGTCCAAGATTATGTGTTAAATACTTTCATAAGATTTTCTCAAATGTTTGTGATTTTGTAATACAAGTAATATTTGAATGATTGATGGCATGTTTTATTTGTTTTAGTAATGCATCTATAAGATTTTGTCAAAATGCATATTTACAGGATGTTTGGCCTGCTGGCCACTTGGTATTTTGCTTTTATTAAAGTACATTATTTTTAAATCACGTATTAGCAATTATCTCACTTAAAATTCACTTCTACCCATCAGTTTTCATTCTAAATTAGATTTTGTGTGTTAAAATATAATGGAGGTTAGTGAGTACCATGCATGATTAACTAATAGTTTGATCTATTGAGCAACTCCTAACAAGCACTTGCTTGTAGGATCAGTACAACTCCTGACCTTAAAAATATAACTTTTAATTGTAATGCAAAAGCTTTATAATAAAATTTACTTAGTGTAGCATAAATTATATAACTATTGATTTTGATGTTGTCACCTAATGTTAATTAATTAAAAGTTATTAATTTAGTTTTAGAAGTTACTATCTTGAATCTATTAGTTATAAACGTATATAAATTCATCTTTATTGGAGAAGATCAAAGACAAGTTTCAGGCACTAAAGAAAGATGACAGTGGATGAAGTTATTCTAGAAGTTGCTTGGCGGTGATGTACACAAGTTAACACTCAACACTAAAAACAAGAAATTGACAAGGAAAACACAACTGAAGCTAAGAAGAAAAGAGTGAAACATTTCAGATGTGATAAAGGCCATTCTGTTAAATGCTGAAAGTATCATTACTACTATGAATCACATCATATCAACTAAAAGAAACTGAAGCCAATAAAATGAAAAGTTAAATCAGCAACTTGGCAAAATGAAGAAACTGAAGCCAGCAAGACAGCAAGACAGAGCAAGTGGATATGAGTCCAGTTTATCAACAACTGCAAAAAATAAAATAATAGCAGTTAGAAAGTGTAAAAGTATGACAAATTTAAAATAGTTAGCAAGTTATTAACTTGAAGAAGTGTCTGAAACAGTTTTAACAACAATGGAAACCAACCTCATGACAAGCTAAACTAAGTATTTGGCAAAATGCAAAACTAAAGCAACAAAATTATTCAAACCTTGGTTCAGAACTTGGAAAGAGAGCAAGAGGCATTAAGTTGAGACGAGTCCAGTTTATCAACAACTGAAGAAAATAGCAGTTAGAAATTGAAAAGTTACAAAACAATTAAAATAGTAAACATGGTATTACCTTGAAGAAGTGTCACATTCTTTATTAGGGCAGTTTCTACTATCATGGAAACCAACTTCACCACAAGATTTGCATGTTCTTGGCTTCTTGACTTGACCCTCTGTGGCACAAGCATCACTCTTATCCACATTACTTGACCTCTTCTTAAGTATAGCTTTTTCACGCTCGCTAATCATTCTTTTTTTCTGCCTTTGTTAACAGAAATCTTGGGAGGATGAATACTATATTCTGATGAAGAGCTGATACCTAAGAGGCTTTCAATGTCATTTGAACCTTTTCCAACATCATTGGAAGTATGTTTTGAAAGAATTAAGCCTTTGAAAGATTCAACCATGTCCAATAACTTCTGCAAATCATCATTTGAAGTCTCAGCAAGAGAAACACAACTGAAAAAAGAAGACCAAAGATCACCGACCAATTTATTTTTAGAATCAGCAGCACATCCATCCAATATGTTTCCAAAACAGTCAAATATAGGCTTTTCCAAAGCTTTTTTTGTCCAACGATTCAGTATATATTGACTAGGCAGCTCCCGAGCACCCTTACCTTTTATAATGAATAGAACATGACAAACCAGCGCCTGAAGTGAGAGTTGAGAGCTACTCTCTCAAGGGGATTCGTCCGCCACCAACGGTCATCTCCTTTCTCTCTCGCCCACCGTTAAACACCCTTCCACCACCGCCAAACACCACTTCCCGGAGCTTAGAAATCTTAGGTACCACTCTTTCATCAGTTTGGTTGAGTGTTATCTTGGATTTCGCAGCTCCTCCGCACCCCAAAAATCAAACTTAGCTCGTCATAAGCACTATTCACGAGAAAGGTTTTTGAGGATTCTTCACAAACGGCTTGGCGGATTGCTACCATCTTTTGGGAGGAAGGTTATCCTGTCTAGGCGACCTTGAATCTCAAGTTTGAGGGGAATCCAAGCTTGCCGTACACTACATCCGAATTCGAGCTAAGAGGTACTATTCACAGTTGACTTTTGTTTTCGGCAAGATCTACGCAAAGCAAAGGGGGTGGGGGGGGGGGGGGGGGGGGGGGAATCCAAGTAATGTTTGGGGGTCGCCTGACCAAGGCGAACCTCTTGACATAAATTTCACCCTCATCCGACCAGTTTACAATTTGAGGTTACTATTCATCATCTTGGCCGATGGGAAAAGTAACTAACAAAAGCTCCAAACTCAAGGGTACTCCTACCGGGAAAAAATCATCATTGAGAAATTAAGCGATGAAGGCTAGGGAAGAAGAGGAGAAAATCAATACTCCTCTTCCAAAAGAGGTGAAGGAATCCGAGAGGGATAAGGAGGAAACCAATACTCCACTTTCAAAAGAGGTGAGGGAACCCGAGAAGGACAAGGAAGAAGGGGAAGTCTCTTCTCATGAGGAGGATTCTGCCCCAACAAAAGAAGAAACCGAGCCTAATGTAGTGAAGGAGGTAGAGGAGGGAAGCATGGCCGAGAATTTCCAAACCACTATTGAGCTAGAGGGAAATGGGATGGATGCTACTATTATGGATGAATCAAGAGTGGAACCAAGTGTGGAGCCTCATGATGATGACCATTCTCCATCCAATGAAATTCTTGATGTGGCAAAGCCGAATGTGTGGTAGTCCCCTTGGACTTCCCTTTTCAAAGATAATAGGGAACCTTCTAAGGGCATGAAACTGAAATATATAGAGCCCGTGGGAGAGTATGTGGATCTCTCAAAGAGAATCATGCCATCCATCATTGATTTATGGGGATTTTGCTTGGTAGGATACTTTGCCGGGAGGTTTCCCGGATTGAAGCCCATACATGAACTAGTTGCAAAGTGGGGGGTCCAATGTAACGTAAGACAACATGACCAAGGGTGGGTCATTTTCAAGTTCAAATCCGAGGAGGCAAGAGCTAAAGTTCTAATGGAGGGTCCTTACTCTCTTTTTGGTAAATCTTTGTACCTTAAGACCCTCTCGGATGACTTCTCTTTTAATAGTGATGAATTTTTGAAAGTACCCATTTGGGTTAAATTTCCTTACCTCCCTATGCAATTATGGGATGAGGAGGTTATAAGTGAGATAGCATCACGAGTGGGCACTCCCTTGACTACCGATAGGATTACTCAAGAGAAAGGACGGTCAAACTTTGCTAGAGTACTCATTGAGGTGGATGCTTCCAAAGCCCCCCCCCCCCCTCTAAAAGTGAAGGTTAAGATGCCTAATCAAAAGTTCCATAATCAAAAGATCATATACGAGACATACCCAAACTTTTGCTTCCATTGTAAGGTGTATGGGCATCATGCATTTACTTGCAAGGTTCTAGCCGAGATGGAGGAAAAGGAAAGAGCTAGCAAGAAGGTGGTGATAGAGGAGGAGGGGGGGGGGGGGGGGGGGGGGAAACCAGCTGCAAAAGAGGATGCACAAGGGGTACAAAAGAGGCTGCCTAGGGGGGGGGGGACAAACCCTTATGCCGCGACATCAATCAAGACACCACCTACATCTAATGCCGCGGCATCAAACAAGGTGCTACCAACACCTAATGCCGCGGCAGTGAGTGACAAGGCTGGGACATCACAAGCTAAGAAGAAGGATCATCATCCTTTTCTTAAAACTGCTCGGCTTAACAAAAGAAGGAAACTAAAGAAGAAGAATAGAGAGAATGAAGAAGCATCATCCGGATATGAAACTAATGATGAAGAGGATGTTGATCCTAGAAATATTAAAACTTTCAAGGATATTTTTAATGATGAGGTCATAGTAAAGATGGAGGCAGAGGAAGCTCGTGAACCTATTATTGAGGTCAAGCATTTTGATGATGTTGAGGAGGAAACTATACGGCTAAACCACCTCCTCAAAGTGGTTGATGGAAGTGAATCCGGGGTTTGGTTCACAAAAGAGTGTCTAGAGAAGCTGCCCGGAGTAAAGAAGACAAAAAGATTTTACACATTCTCGGCCGACTTCATGTCTAATGTGTATAGACATTTTCTAGACAGGTACTTTGAGGATGGACACCCTATGGGCAAGGGAAGTAAGGTTATGCACTCAACAATGGTTAAAAAGAAGGAAACCCGTGTGGTGGATGATATAAGAGAGGCGTATATGGATGATGCAATCACAAAGGTGGAATTTGGGAAGGATGGGGACTACAAGCTACACTTGATGCATGTGGGACATGTCAAGGAGAGGATGACAAGGCTGGACAACTATCTTGACATAGATGGCAAAGCTACGAGAGATGGCATTACTTTCACAAAAGCATGCTTGGTCTCACTCCCGGGAGTTAAAGCTACGGAGGAGGGGTATGATTTCTCTTACCCTTTTATGCTTAAAGTGTATCCTCTTTTTCTTGATAGGTACAAGGGATGTGACAACTATAGAGAATGGATTCAACAACAAAGGGAGAGGAACGAAGGATTCATGAAGAGGAGGAAGGGGAAGGATAAACATTTTTAATGTTTGTAGCCTCTTGGAATGTAAGGGGGCTTAATAAAGCCTCAAAACAAAATGCTATACTTAATTTCATTCGAGTTAATAAGGTACGTCTCTTTTGTCTCTTAGAAACTAAGATGTCTATTTTAAATTTTGAAAATTTCATGAAATTTAGACTTCCAAAGTGGAATTTTATTACTAACTTTGGACAAATTGATGGTGGGAGAATTGCTATCATTTGGGATCCTACCTTTGTAAATGGGGTGATTATGGATGTTGCTAAACAACATGTTCACTCTCGGTTTACATGTAGGATAAACCAATTTAGCTTCTATGCCACATTCATATATGCTTTGTATACGGTGAGGGAGACAAGAGAGCTTTGGGAACATATTCATGGTCTAGCGAAAAACACCCTTGCTCCATGGATGGTTCTGGGGGATTTTAACTGTGTGTGTGACCCTGGGGAAAGGAGGGGTTCTGCCCCTCCCTCGGCCTACTTAACACAGGACCTTAAGGCAATGAGACTTCAAACAAACCTTAATGATGCTCCCTCTACGGGTGAATTTTTCACTTGGTATAGAGGTTCCATATGGGCTAAACTTGATAGAGTATTAATAAACCCATATTGGAGTGCACAAAATGTGACATGTCAAGCTCACTTCTTTGAGATGGAGCCGGAGTTTGATCATGTGGCATCATTAATCACGGTTGGAAAGAGACTAAATGAAGGATCAAAACCTTTTAAGTTCTTTAATATGTGGATGAAACATGATCTTTTTAAAGGAATTTTGGAAGAGGTATGGCTTCGAAATATGGTTGGAACAGCACAGTTTAAACTTGCTAGAAAACTAAAAATGCTGAAGCAGCCTCTTAAACAACTTAATAAAAATGAATTCAGTTGCATCACCGCTAGAGCAAAGGAATCAAAGAAGGAGTATAAGAGGTTATATCAATCAGCTATATTATCTCCTTCAGATGATGCTCTAAAACAAGAACTTCTTGTGGCTAAAAAGAGGTCAATTTTTCTTAAAGAGGCAGAGGAATCTTATCTTAAGCAAAAGGCAAAGGCTATTCATTTGATTCAATCTGAAAGGTGTACGAGATACTTTCACTCCATTGTCAAGAAAAAGAATGCTCAAAACTCCATAGCATCTCTTAGATTGGCAGATGGTAGTCTCACACAATCTATGGACCAGGTTGCTAGTGAATTTGTTAATTTCTTTAAAAATCTGTTTGGAAAGCAAGTACCCTCGGTCAACTATGATCCTAGGGTTATCACCTCAGGGCCAACCATTGATCAGGAGAATGTTGATAGACTAATCAGTCATGTTACTGATTTGGAAATCAAACAAGCTCTTTTTTATATTGGTAATGATAAAGCACCAGGACCGGATGGATACTCATCAGCCTTCTTCAAATCCAATTGGAGTTTGGTAGGTGTAGATCTATGTGAGGCAGTTAGGGAATTTTTTGACACTGGAAACATGCTAAAACAAGTAAATCATACTGTTGTAGCATTGATCCCTAAGACAACACATTCTCCTACTGTTTCAGATTTTAGGCCTATATCATGTACAAATGTGACTTATAAGGTGATCACAAAGATCTTAGCAGCTAGGCTGACTCCTTTTCTACCTAGTATCATTCACCCTTCACAAGGAGCCTTTGTTGATGGAAGGATGATGGTTGATAACTGTTGGAGATATTTAATTGTGAATCAAGTTGGTCATAGATTAGCTTTATATTTAATCCTTGTATTTAAATAGTGCATAAATTAGATAGAAATCAGGCCAAGTGTTAGGCCCATTTAGACAGGCTAAAAGCCTGGTACGCCTAACCTAAACCTCGCCTATAAAAAGGGAGCCGAGGTTTAGGAAAAGGTTGAACGTCGTACTTATTATTCATAGCCTTATGCTTATCATTCTGCTGTACGTTCCACGGTTTATCAAAGAAGGTTTTACCGTGATTCATTCTGTGTTCATCTTTACGTTTAATCTTCCTTGTTAGATCGATTATTCATTGCTGTTACAGTAACAGGGAGTAACAATTGGTATCAGAGCCGATCGAGAATGATCAGAAGAACTCCTGCAGAATACTCTGTTTTTGTTAACGTAGTTCATTCTGTCGATTTTTTGCTCTGTAATTTTGTTTCTTGTTCAAAAATTGTAAAAGTTACACCTTTGGAATCGCCTTTTCAAAGCAATCAAAGGGTATACTTCAGATTGTGTTTTACGCAAATTTAGATTTCGAGATATCTCGAGCAGGGGTTGTCGACATCCTGCTTTTTCACAGGTTCTGCTTCGTTTTTCGAGCTGAAAACTTTACACGAAGATCTCGACATTCAACTCTACAGGAAACTACCTTCAGATTTTGTTTATCTGATTTTTACAGGTTGCAGGATTTCGACATTGAGGATTTCGACATCTAGGATTTCGAGATCTTGATTTCGAGAAAAGGATTCGACATCTGGTCTCGACATTTGGCTTATCAGATTAAGATTTCGAGTAATTAACTTCTCGACATTTCAAATCTCGAGATCAGCATCTCGAAATTTGAAATCTCGAGATCCCTAATCTCGAGATCCTTAATCTCGAGCCCAAATCTCGATACCGGGCCTCCTTTATCGAAATCTGAGATTTCGATATTCAGATCTCGACATCTGATTTTTCGACTTTCTGCCTCTGAAAATCTTTTGATCAATTTTCTCGAACGGTCAGTTTAGTACATCAATGGGTTCATAATACAATGCACAAGGAAACAGCAGTACCCCTCCTAGCCTCAAGAAGGGAGAATATCAAATGTGGAGGAACAGATTTCTAAATTTCCTCGAGCACAAAGAGAACTCTTCAGCGATGCTCGAATCTTTGCTTGAAGGACCAGCTGAACTCTTGATTTCAGTTGGTGGAGATCCAGAAAATAATCCTCCTATTTTTCCAGAAATAAGGAGAAAAGTGCCGTCTGAATACACAGAAGTTGACAAGCTCAGACTTCGTGGTAACCTTATGGCCAAAACGTACCTCCTTCAAGCAATACCAAATGAAGTTTATGTTCTCATTGATAGCATGCAGACAGCTAAGGAAATGTGGGATGAAATAGAGAAGCTGCTACAAGCCACAAGCATCAGCCTCAAAACAAAGAAGACTACAATTCTCATCGCTTATGACTCCTTCAAAGCAGGTCCAGGAGAACCATTGAATGAGACTTACAACAGACTTGTTCAACTGGTAATGAACTCAGAAAGATCAAAGTATTCAGGTCCAATCTGGAACTGAATATTAGATTCTTATCCAGCCTGCATCCTGCATGGGAAAAGACAGTGAAGGATGTCAGATCTCGGATAGATTTGGACGAAATTGACCTCTGCACACTCTATGAACATCTGAAGCAATTCGTCAATGAGATTGCCTGTGCTGAGGATCATCACACCACAAACCCCTTAGCTCTAGTAATGGAGGCTCAGCCAAGAAGAACAACCACTTCACTAAAGAAGAAAAAGAAGAAGGTGGTGGTTGAATCAGATGATGATGAAAGTGATGATGACAAATCTGATCTAGAGGCTGAGCTAGCAGACTTACAGAAGAAGATGGCACTGCTGGCCAAAAGATTTGCTAAGAAGAACACCTCCTCCAACAGGCTGAGAACTTCCTCCTCAAACTACAAGCAGAAGAACCATGATCAAGGATCTTCTAGGAAGGCATCATCAGCAGAAGAAGCTCCTAAATGCTATAATTGCGGCAAGCCTGGACATGTGATCAAAGACTGCCGCCTCCCAAAGAAGAAAGATGCTAACTTCTACAAGCAGAAGATGCTGTGGAATAAGCAGAAAATGCTGATGGTGCAGAAAGAAGAAGAAACCTCTGCCATGATTGCTGAAAATGAGAACTGGGCAGAAGATTCTTCTGAGGAGGAGGAAGAGGAAGACAATTATGCTCTTATGGCAAGTGTGGAGGGAGATGAAATAAAGGGTGATGCTGCGATCCCCGAAAGCAAGTGCTCAACAAGCTCTGTAAGTACCTCCCATACGTCTTTAAATAATCAAATGCAGTCCTTACTTGAAAAGGACAATCTAATCAAAGAACTAAAGGAGAGACTAGACAATAATCATAGAGTTCTGAAACAGAATCTAGACCAAAAGTCTTCCTTAAGTATTCAACTTGAAATTGCAAAAGATCAAGTCAAAAAGGTGTCCTCAGATTTTGAAAGCTTTGAACTTAAGATAGCTGAATTAACTAAGAAATTTGAGGACAGTGAACGGGAAAAAAGCACAGCAAAGGCTGAATGCGATTTTTTGCATAACAAAAGAAGAACGCTTTTAAGTAAAGTAAAAGAACTAGAAGATCTAGCCGCTAGAAGAGGTCAATCTGAACAAACTGTTTTTCTGCTTAACATCAAACAAAAGGATGACCGATTCTACAATGCTAAAACAGGACTGGGCATAACCAACCCACGTAATCTTAAGAAAGTAAATTGCCTTCAATTCTATAACAAAGATTACATGGGACTAGGGTTTGGTGAGAAAATGTATTTTCGAAGTGATGAAGACTATGCTGAAGCAGAAGAAGAAAAGAGAAAGAAACCAAAACCTGCGATTTCTTGTGATTATCCCTCTGTAAATGAAAAACAACTTTCAGAAGAAAAACCTACTTCCTTCTTTAGTGAATGCCTTGACCCTTATGCCAAAGATATTCCTCACATAGGACACCCTCTAGACCCTCCCCCAAGAGTTGGTATTGCTAAAACTGGTGAGGAACCATGTATTTTTCCCATGGCTCAAAAGCTCAAAAACCTACAGAAAACTCTTGATGACGAGAGAGAGAGATTTGAAACTGAAAAGAAAGGTTTTGAGCGCAACTGGCAGGAACTTCTTCAAAAATTTAATGATTTGAGTGAGCAGTTTCATGCTAAAACAAACCCTTCAACGACCAAGCCTGACAGCTCACACACCTCACATGAGAAAAACAATGCTTTTAAAGGTTCGTCCACTCATCTCTCTTCTCCTTTGTTTACAGGGAAGGAAGTGAATAAGGAAGGAGAAGAGAAGAATGAGTGGAGGAAAAAGAGGAAGGAAATCGCAGATGGCAAAAAGAAAGTTTTCGAGAACAATGCCAGCCCTAGATCTAGTTCAATTTTTTACTCAAAGGTTAATTGTAATTCTGTCTCTACAAAGCAAACTTCTAGTAGTTCAGTCTTGAGTCCCAAGCTGAATATTTCTGAGACATCTTCTAGACAAAGTTCTATTTATAATACAAGTGTTGCTTATGGTTATTCTGTTCCAGATCCCCATAATTATGAATGTGATATGAATGTTGTTAAATCTAAGCCTTCCAGAAAGCTTAAACCTGAAAAAGAAACCAAGAAAGGAACTTCTAAGGGAACGTTTTGTATTCCAGATATGAAATATGCCCTTAGAGTTCATTCTAGGAAACATCTTAATCGGCTTTCTAAGGAGGAGATTTTCAAAACCAAACTCAAGAAACAACCGTTCAATCACAAAGCACCTGTCTACTCTCCTCCTGAACCTAAAACGGAAAGATGGGTCCCCAAGATAAGACCCGTCAAAGCTAAAACTAAGAGGTGGGTCCCCAAGATGAGACCTACCAAAACTGAAACGGAAAGGTGGGTCCCCAAGATGAGACCTACCAAATCTGAAACGGATAGGTGGGTCCCCAAACGAAGACCCATCCAAACTAAAACTGAAAGGTGGGTTCCCAATCAAAGACCCATCAAAATTGCAACTGAAAGGTGGGTCCCCAAACTTAGACCCACCAAGACTAAAATGGAAAAGTGGGTTCACAACACCAGACCCACCAAAATGGAAACTGCTAGGTGGACTCCAAAAACCAGACACACTGCAAAAGCAGATCTGGCTATTGGAAAGCCCACCAAAGATAGATCTTTTGTTGAAAGAGCAGCTGACCTTGGATCACTGCTCAAAGCAAGATTTAAAAAGGTGTTTCTTGATAATAAGGAAGGACCCACTCCAAGTTGGGTACCTAAACCTATTTGATTGTTTTGCAGGACGGTCATGTGTGGCACTTAGACTCAGGATGCTCAACCCACATGACCGGAATAAAGCACCTTTTGAGCAACTACACCAACTGCTACGGAGGCAATGTCAGATTCGGGAATGACGCCTCATCTCCTATCCTTGGGTATGGGGACGTCGTCTGTGCCAGTGTCACAATAAAAGATGTTTCATTCGTCAAAGGGCTCAAACACAACTTACTGAGCATTGGACAATTCTGTGACAACGGGATGGAAGTAAGGTTCTTTGCAAAACAATGCTGTGTTCTTGACAGCACAGGGAATACATTATTAACGTGTTACAGAACATCAAATCTGTACATTATTGATCTGAAAAGCGTCCAATCCACCACTTCCATCTGTCTGCTGTCCAAAGCTTCAACTGAACAGAAAAACCTATGGCACAGACGTCTCTCCCATCTGAACTTCAAACATCTATCAACCTTGTCCTCCAAGAAACTTGTCAAGGGGCTTCCTCTGCTAAAGTCTTCCGCTGAAAATCATTGTAGTGCCTGCAAAATGGGCAAAATGACGCGAAGCTCCCACAAGTCAAAAACCGAACCTTCATCTACTCATCAGTTGCAGCTAATACACATGGATCTGTGTGGACCTATGAGAGTACAAAGCATCAACGGTCGCAAATACACTCTAGTGATCGTTGATGACTTCTCTAGGTATACATGGACAAAATTTCTCCGTTCAAAAGACGAAGGTGCGGAAAACATTATGACCTTTATCAGAACGATCTAGAAACTGCTACAGCACAGTGTTCGAATTGTCAGAACTGACAATGGTACCGAGTTCAAAAATCAGACTCTCACTGAGTTCTATGAATCACTCGGTATCACTCAGCAATTTGCAGCAGCTAAAACTCCCCAGCAGAACGGAGTTGTTGAGAGAAAGAACAGAACCCTTGTTGAAGCAGCACGCACCATGTTAATTCAATCAAGACTGCCTCACTTCATGTGGGCAGAGGCAATCAATACTGCGTGCTTCACTCAGAACAGAACCTTCATCCACAAGCGCTTCGACAAGACTCCATATGAGATCCTATTCAACAAAACTCCTGATATTTCTTTCCTCAAGGTTTTTGGCTGCAAGTGCTTCATACTCAATGATCGGACAGAGAGAAGTAAGCTGGATCCCAAAGCCAGAGAAGGCGTGTTCATTGGCTACTCACTGCAATCCAAAGCTTACAGAGTCTATCTCAGAGACAAGCGGACTGTCATCGAGAGTGTAAATGTTACATTCTATGAAATGGCAGACTTTGCAATTGAACATCTCCAGACCGATCCATCCACTGCTGTACCAGTAGCTTCTGATAAAGCTGAATCAAACACCGAACACGACGATGTGATTCTCGACTCTCTCTTCAGAAACTTCTACGAGAATTCACAACCTCCACCTCCTGCATACACTCCAGAGTCAACATCAACTCCAACAACAGAGATTCCACTCCTCACAGGACCAGACAATGTACCATCCACACCCTCAACCCCTCAAACCAATCCCAGAGGTGTGGATGATCACGGCTTTGCCATAAGTCCGGAATCATCTCCGCGACACACCACAGCTGCCCCAGAGCCTTCAAACTCATATCAGGACTCAGATCAACCAACAATTACTCCAACTCCTCTAGTTCATGAGAGGAAGTGGACGAGAGCACATCCTGTTGAACAGATAATAGGTGATCCAAGTCAAGGTGTGCGAACAAGATCAGCAACAACAAATGAATGTCACTATGCATGCTTTCTAAGCAAGAATGAACCGTCCAAAGTCTCAGAGGCACTCGCTGATCCAGATTGGGTGATTGCCATGCAAGATGAGCTCAATCAATTTGACAGACTAGATGTATGGACACTCGTGCCTAAACCCCCTCAGAAAACCATCATTGGCACAAAATGGGTGTTCAAGAACAAGGAGGACGAAGAAGGCATAGTGATACGGAACAAGGCACGACTGGTCGCTAAAGGATATAATCAGCAAGAGGGAATAGACTATGATGAAACATTTGCACCCGTTGCAAGAATTGAAGCAATCCGCCTTTTTCTTGCGTACGCGACCCACAAGAACTTTACTGTCTTTCAAATGGACGTCAAGACTGCCTTTCTGAATGGAGTCTTGGAAGAAGAGGTCTATGTCGCTCAGCCCGAAGGATTTGTAGATCCCAGATATCCCGACCATGTGTACAAGCTAAAGAAAGCTCTGTATGGATTGAAACAGGCACCAAGAGCTTGGTATGATGCATTAACCGAATTTCTGGTTGACTCAGGTTTCTCAAAAGGGAAGATTGATACCACACTTTTCATCAAGCGACAGAAGTCTGACATCATCCTGATTCAGATCTATGTTGATGACATTATCTTCGCCTCCTCAAATCCACGTCTGTGCAAACACTTTGAGAAACTGATGAAAACCAAGTTCGAGATGAGCATGATGGGCGAACTGAATTTCTTCCTAGGCCTGCAAGTTAGACAACTCTCTGACGGCATTTTCATCAATCAGTCAAAGTATATTCTGGAAATGCTTAAGAGATTCAACATTGAAGGCAAATCTTCCATGACGACCCCCATGTCCCCAAACAACAAACTGGACTCAGACCCCTCCGGGAAGCCAGTTGATGCTACAAACTACAGGGCCATCATTGGATCTTTGCTATATCTCACGTCAAGCAGGCCTGACATTGTCTTCTCCACATGCTTATGTGCACGATTTCAGGCAAATCCGAAGGAATCCCATCTGACCGCTGTTCGAAGAATTCTGAGATACCTCAAAGGCACTGTGAATCTAGGCCTTTGGTATCCCAAGCACTCAGGTTTTGACCTAGTCGGATACTCGGATGCTGACTTTGCTGGTTGCCGGATGGACCGCAAAAGTACATCGGGAGCTGTCCAGTTCTTGGGCGATAAGTTAGTCTGCTGGTCTTCCAAGAAACAGAACTGTGTGTCAACATCTACGGCCGAGGCAGAATACGTCGCGGCTGCTAGCTGTTGTTCACAAATATTATGGATGAAGACCCAGCTAAAGGACTACGGTTACACTCTCCGCCATATCCCGATCTACAGTGACTCACAGAGCGCCATCGCCATCACCAGCAACCCGGTTCATCACTCTCGCACCAAACACATCGACCTGCGCTATCATTTCATCAAGGATCATGTGGAGAAAGGAGACATTGACATGTATTTTGTAAGCTCAGAGCTTCAACTGGCTGACCTGTTCACTAAGGCATTGGATGAAAAACGATTCCAGTTCCTAGTCTCCAAGTTGGGCATGTTGAACCTCGAGCCTGCATAATTATGTCTCCACTGATCTAAAAAGTGTGTGTGTGTGGGATTTGTAAATAGTGTGTGTGCGTTGCATGTGTTGAGGGGGAGAAAACCATAAAAATAACAAAAAATAGTGTGCGTGTGTTGCATGGGTTGAGTTTGTGTGAAAAATCAAAAAGAACAAAAAATAGTGTGTGTGCGTTACATTTGTACATATTGTTTGTTGCATCTTTTTGAGGGGGAGAAAATTTTCACTGTTTGAGGGGGAGCTATTTTTCACTGATTAAGGGGGAGTTCTCTTTTTTTACTGGTTTTGGGCCTCGAAAATTTAAAAAAAAAAGGGCACTGTGTGCCAGCCCAATCATTCGGGCTCAACTATTACGGAGGAGGTCCAAATTTTTACTCGCGTATATAAAACCTCGCGAAAAACCCTTCAGTTCATATTTCACTGTATTTTCGCAAGGATTTTTCGCAAACCAGAGCTCCCTAACCCGTCTCCTTCCCGAAATACTTCCTTCTCCTGTTTCTTCTTCCCAACTAAACCTTCGAAAGGTAGTTCTTTGTTTCGAAATCAAAATTGCTAAATCGAACTCAATCGAAAACTTGTTCTCACGAAACGATCGTTTTTTCTCAATCTCAAAATCAAAAGGGTTTTCGTGTGTTTCAAGGTCGAAATCTTTGTATATTGTTTATCGTATCTTATGCTTTTGTATTTGCAGGTGGGTTCTTCGCTTCGAAATCACGATTTCGAGATTTTGGTTTTCAAGATCTCGAGATCGTCGATTCATCTTCTCGAAATCAAGATCTCGAGATGGGCATCTCGACATCTTGATCTCGAGATTTGAATCTCGAAATCAAGATCTCGAGATCTGCATCTCGACATCTTGATCTCGAGATTTGAATCTCGAAATCAAGATCTCGAGATCTGCATCTCGACATCTTGATCTCGAGATTCAGATTTCGAGATATGGACTTAGAATTTTTTTTCAAAATTCCACCTGCATAAACTTATCTGAAAACAACAAATCAAATTCTTTCAAAATCAAATCAAACAGTTGAACTTCATGTGCTGACCCCATGCTTCTACAGTTTAAAATGGCAGGAAACACAAAAGCACAGATCGATGATGCCATCTACTCTCAAGACAAATGGATCAAGGTGCTGGACAATAACTTCCAGTTAGACCTTGCAGTCTTCAAATGCCAGAACCCAATCGTTCCAGCCATCATGAAGGGTCACTATCTCTGGCCTGCACTTCACAACTCAAAACCGGTGCCAGAGATATACCTACAACAATTCTGGGGGCACATGCATACAGAATCTCCAAAGGATCGATCAAAAATAAAGACCAAGCTGAATGGCATGCGCGTGATCCTGACGCCATCAACACTGCAATCCACATTAGCGCTGCCAGTCAGAGATACATATGATGCGCTGCCGTCAATCCCGGACCTACTGAAAGACGTAGCATCACTAGGCTACACGTCTCTACTACCACAACTGTCGAACTTCAACGGCGCATATCTCAGTCACCCGTGGAAGAATCTCTTCGGGCTCGTGAACAAATGCTTGTCGCCAAAGCATGCTGGCTTCGACAAATGCAATAAGCAGATACTGCTAGTCTTCCACGGGATCGCCTTCAACAAACACTATGACTTGGCACAGCTCTTCTACTCAGAGCTAATGGACCTGGTCAAGGCCAAAGAAAAGAATAGGCCAGGTACCATTCCGTACGCTAGGTGGCTTGGACTAATCATCAACGACTGCATGGCAGAGCACGCCTCCATACCTAGACGCAGCTCCGATCCACATTTCAAAGCCCCAAAGCTGCAATACTTCAAAGCTGACAAGAACCCGACCTACGGTCTGAGGATTCCTGGGTTTCTGCTCAACCTTGTGAGGTCTTCAAACCCAGCTGTTCAGCAGTACAAGGAAGCCATCGAGAAGACCGTCCCTCTGGTTCAGCAAAACCCAGCTGGACCTACCCAAGGGACAAAGCCGAGTGTGAGTAAGGGTCCTAAGAGAGCCCAAAAGCCACAGAAACCAGTGGCCGGTATGCCCAATGAAGGGAAGTCTGACGACTCTCTAGAGACGAGTCAGGCGGCTGAGGGCACCGAAAAAGACGCTGAGGATACGGCCAATGAATCGTCGAGTGAAGCCCAAACAAACACTGACGACGAGGCTTCCGAGAGCGTGGGCACGGAGAGCGGAGATTCTGGCTCGGATGATGACGACGACGACAATGACAGTGATGATGTGGAGCTAACATATGCTCTAATCAGAAAAGGGAAACTGCCAGTTGAATCTCCTAAGAAGAAAAGAATAACTGCTGAAGATGCAACACCAATAATCGCTGGCAGACCCAAAGTCTTCACCATCAAGGAGAAAGCTAAGCCGATAGTTGTTTCCAGCGAGACAAACTGCTCAAAGGACGACTATGACGAGGCGGCTCATACGATTAAAGCGTCAATCAACTCGAAAGAAGTTGTCATCCGAGAGACCAGGGCTAAGGTCAAAAATGACAAGGCTGCCAAGGCTAAGCCCCAGTCCCGAGCCAAAAAGAGTCTGTTTGATAAGGCAGACGAGCACATCTTTGCGGGCTGCGACTCCTTTATCCAGATAAGCCGAGCCGAATCCCTAAGCACAGGAGCTGATCTTTTCGGTTCCCGGGTAGAAGTCGCAGCATCTGGCTCAACTGCGCATGCACAGCCCTCTCCCAGCCACTCGATAGCCTCTCAAAAGGCTATTGTTTCAAAAGAACGGGACTCAACCCCCTCGCTGGTTCCTTCTGAATCAGTTGAGCATACAATTGACCCATCTCCCGAGGTCAAAACCCCTTCTTCTCTCACATCGAGTCTAGGTGTCACATTTCCCACATTTTCTTCCTTTTCTAGGACATCTACACTATTCACTGCACATACAGGTGCACTCACCCTGAACGCAACAACCAGAGCGCAAGCTATGACGGTTGGAAGCCCTGCTACGCCCATAATGATTCCATCATTAAATGCAGGCCACACATCAGCAATCTTCACTGATGCTGTGTCAACAGTTACAACCCCCGTAACTGGTCACCCTACCTTTGAAGACGTAAACGTTCTACTGAATCGCTTCCTGGATTCCACCATTAAGCCATGGGTGCAAGATGCAATGACCGCTCTAGCACAGGAATTTAGGACCACCCAAGCGGTTCGGTCTGAACAGACACCACCCCAACCTTCCCCTGAACCGTTCATCTCCCATACACAACCCATATCCTCCACCCCTCTATCCCACCAATCCATAAACCAAATTCCTATCCCTTCTATTTCTCGGGGTACCCAGGATACAGAACCAGTATTCTCCCCACACCCGACCACACCCTCCATCGATCTCTCCTCCCTATCCTTTGACACACTAGCTTCGGCTTTGCTGAATAACCTCTTAAATACCCCAGAAGACAACCTCACTCTTCATCAGCAAGCCATACTTGAAGCTCTTCTTTCTTCACCCGAAACCAAGAGCACTTGCAAGGAGAGTCTTCGTGGTCGCAAACGTTCCCATGAGGACCCCGATGATTCGGATCCTCATGAGGGGGAGAACAAGCGACCTCGATCACTTGAGCAAACTGCTCTACCAAGCCAAACTCCACAGCCAATTCAACCTGAAACCTCAACAAACCAACAGCCACCATCCACAGCCAAACTATCTAGCATGGTCGAGCTAGAAATAACATCCCGAGGCGTATCTCCCAAAGATACCAACCGAGGAGGGGATGGAAGTCCTGATGATGTTACCACTGGTACATCTTCTCCATCAGCCCATCAGTTGGAACCCAGTTCTAAGCTGATGTCAACGGGCAATCCTAGTGAACCCGGTAGTGCTACACAGGAACAATCACCGCCTGAACAAAGAATTCCATATATTTCCCCAGGCAAAGACATCCATGATGCACTGGAAGAGGCGGTGATATACGACAAATGGCCAAAAAAATGGACATAATGGGATGATCTTCGGGTTGAAGCCGAGCAAGAGGACATGCAAAGAAACTGGTGGCTACGAGAGCTGATCAACAAATGCTCTGAAGATATTATACGGCTCGAGGACGATGAACGCAAGGAAGGGGAGAATTACAAGGAATCCCAGAAGACTCTTGAATCAGTCGTAAGACAAACAGCGGGAAGACTTCCCAAGACAGAGAAACCCTGGGATAATGTTCGTATCAAAGCCCCCTTCCAAGAAGAAATCAGAGAGCATATCTGGCGTAGACCAGACAAAGTCAAGCCACTGAACGAACTGAAGCTAAGAGGCCTTACTCACTTGAAAGGAAAGCAGGCTGGAGGTCATCTGCATATGTTGCTGCAAAGGTCAACCGGTACACAGAGAGAACTAATGGAACAAGATCTGAAGTCGAATATTCTCCCGATTCATCAAATTCTACAAGTGAAGGCTGAAGACTATCATGGAGTAACATTCTACACTTACAGACTTCAACGCACCGATGGGAGCGAATTCACTTGTCAAGAGAACGACTTCATCATGCTGAAACCGGATGACATCTACCAAATGCTCATGGCCTACAGATACCTTCCAGTCAGGCAGAGCATAGTATACAGCGAAGGCCTCGCAGCTATCAAGAGATTCATGCTTAGACAGATCCGAGTACACTCTTCACATGACCTACAGATGGCTATTGAATGCAATCTGAAGAAGACAAATCTGACAAAGCCAAGACTGTATGGTCCAGAACTTGAAGATTTCCCAGCCTACCACATCTTCTTCACACCGCCAGCAGTCACCTATCTGAACCACAAGAACGAAAAGCGTCTGATGGTAGTCAGTGAAATCGAGAAGTACTGTGACGGAACACTGAAGATAATCAGAGAGCAGATTCTACAGATGAAGGCAAAGCTAGAGGAAAATATTCAAGAGGCATCGTCTTATGTTCAAAAGGAACACTCTACTGTAGAGGCAATTTTAAAGGCCATTGACGATCGCCTCGAAAAGAGAAATGTGCTGAGGCACTATGAACATGCACTTGGTTTGAGGAAGCACTACTTCAAATCTCAGAAGCAATAAGAGAATGGCACTTGATCACAAAGGGGGAGATTGTTGGAGATATTTAATTGTGAATCAAGTTGGTCATAGATTAGCTTTATATTTAATCCTTGTATTTAAATAGTGCATAAATTAGATAGAAATCAGGCCAAGTGTTAGGCCCATTTAGACAGGCTAAAAGCCTGGTACGCCTAACCTAAACCTCGCCTATAAAAAGGGAGCCGAGGTTTAGGAAAAGGTTGAACGTCGTACTTATTATTCATAGCCTTATGCTTATCATTCTGCTGTACGTTCCACGGTTTATCAAAGAAGGTTTTACCGTGATTCATTCTGTGTTCATCTTTACGTTTAATCTTCCTTGTTAGATCGATTATTCATTGTTGTTACAGAAACAGGGACTAACAATAACATCTTTCTAGCGCAAGAGTTAGTGAAGGGTTATACTAGGAAAAGAGTCACCCCTAGATGTATGATCAAAGTGGACTTGAGGAAAGCATATGACACGGTTTCATGGAGTTTTTTAGGAGATGTTTTAAGAGACTTTGGGATCCCTAATCTGTTTGTCAAATGGATAATGGAGTGTGTGACTACATCTTCATTTTCCATATCTATTAATGGGGTCCTCCATGGATGGTTTGAAGGAAAAAGAGGACTCAGACAGGGTGATCCCATGTCTCCACTCTTATTTGTGCTATGTTTGGAGTATTTCTCTAGGATGATTGATCTAAGGACCTCGGATCCTAGCTTCAAATATCATCCTCTATGCTCCCAACTAAAGATATCACATTTAGCATATGCGGATGACTTGATGTTATTTTCAAAAGGGGATTGCAAATCTATTAAGATCTTGGCCGAGACATTGAGGGACTTTGGGGAGATTTCTGGCCTAATGGTAAACCATAATAAATCTAAAATCTTCTTGGAGGGGAATGTTGCTAATTCACTTCCCCATATTCTTGAAATGGTAGACTTCCAAAAAGACCAATTCCCGGTTAGATATTTAGGCATCCCATTGGCCCCATTAAAGATATCGGTAGCCCAATTCTCTCCTCTGATTGATACAGTTACGGATTATATTAATGCTTGGAATACTAAATCTCTTTCATATGCAGGTAAACTGGAATTGATAAGGTCGGTCATGCAAGGTGTTCAATCATTCTGGTTGGGTATCTTTCATGTACCAAAAACTATACTGGATAGGATTGTTGGTCTATGCCGTGTGTTTCTTTGGGGGGGGGGGGGGGGAATTTTCAAAGGTGGCTTGGGAAGATGTGTGTCTTCCCAAGGATGAGGGAGGGCTGGGTATCAAGGATGCTAGGATTTGGAATCATGCACTCCTCTCTCGGACCTTATGGAATATCCATTCCAAACAGGATACACTTTGGGTCCGATGGGTGCATGGAGTCTATCTTCATGGAAGAGATGTGTGGACCTTCGTGCCACACAATAGAGACTCCTAATTAATGAAAAGGCTGGTCTTGGTACGAGATAGTATTGTCTCCAAATTTCGTACAATGGATATGACCTTAGCATTCCTAAATAGGAGTTTGATAAATGGTAAACTTGATACATCTAAGGTGTATGATTTGCTAAGAATGAAAGCCGCACCAAAAGTGTGGATGTCATTTATTTGGAAGCCTTATATACCTCCCAAGTTCTCATTCATAATGTGGTTAGCTTTGCGGAATAGGTTACCCACTTATGATAACTTGGTTTTCCTTAATGTTGTTAACGAATGCCCGTTTTGCAAGGGTGAACCGGAGACGGTGGCACACCTATTTTTTGATTGTAACATTACAGGTCAGGTTTGGGCAAAGATAAGGCAATGGCTAGGAATCCGAAGACATATGACCACATTGAAGAGTGCGGTCAAATGGATAAAAGAGGAGCATGGCGGAGCAAATGTTAAAGAAAAGGCTATACGAATTGCCCTATGCTACACGGTGTATTGGACTTGGCGGATTAGAAATGCTATTAGTTTTGATGAAGCTAAGGCCAAGGTTGAAGACATGGTGTCAAGAATTATGTATATGGTGTATAAAATCATATATCTTTTGTATCCGATGCATAAGATTACTTTCTGAAACTTGTGCTGAGTATCACCCATTTTTGTCATAGCTTGATGGCTGTTTTTGGGGTGGGTAGCTAACCATCATGGTTAGCTATCATACAGAACTTGTTTTTGGAGGCATTCATCCTTGGAATGCCGTAGGGTCTTTTTGTAATGGTGTACATATGTTGTACATAAACACTTTGGATATATATATATTTACATGTTATCCAAAAAAAAATGAATAGAACATGACGGCACAATAAACCTTCCCTCTGAAACATCTTGCAAGAGCAAGAACTATCATGATCAACGGGGTTATATGTAACTTCATATGTTTTTTCACGAAGAGTATCAACAACAGAAACATGATCACAACCCGATTCATCAGTAGTGAAGCGTTGAATACCACAAGAAAAACGCGCAACTTTCCACTCACTTTGAAACAAGTAAAAAACAGTGAGGGTGTAAACTTCAGAAGCATGCTTCTCAAGTGGTAATGGTGTGAGGAATTGAGGAAATGATTTTTTGGAATTAGCATGCAACTGGTCATGGTGATAACGTTGAGACTCTATGGCAGTTTGAAAGCGAGATGCAAATTCGACCAAAGATAGGAATGGGTTTAAGAAGTGGCCAAAAAAATATTTTCACTCTCTGATCTTTGAGTAGATCTTAAAATTCCACCTAAAAATACATCTCTGAAATAGGCATGAATCCACATTTCTCTAATATCAAACAAATTCACAAACCAGTCGTGTTTCTGTAATCCAAAATCAGCCATAACGGAATTCCAACCAACAACAAAGTCATCCGGTTCTAGTTCGCGATTCCACACAACAGCATTCAAACGGAGAAGAAAATCAGTTTCATCACAAAGTTTATACCCTACTTTTTCACGGACTTTTTCATTATGTGCCACATGCAAAGTCTATGTTTTGCCTTGTCAAAAACTCTGGGTATAGCTATTTTCATAGCAGGGTCTTGATCTGTCACGATACTAATAGGCTGACAACCACCCATACACCGCAAGAATGTCTCAAAAACCCATGTATATGAATCAACATCCTCATTAGCAATCAAAGCAGACCCAAAGGTAATACATTTACGATGGTTATCTACACCAGTAAAAGGTGAAAAACCCATAGAATATTTATTCGTAGAAAACGTGGAATCAAAAGTAACCATATCACCAAACAATGCATAATGTTTCCTACATAATGCATCTTCCCAAAAAAACTCTAGTCAATCTCTGAGTCTCATCAACAACATAATCAAAAAAGAAACCACTTGAATGAGCAACCTTCTGCTTAAAAGACTCAATAAACATATGCGCATCTCCATATTTAACATATGTCTTCAAATCACGATAACAGTTCTTAAAATCAACTAAAGAAGCACAAATGTTTGCATACCCACCGACATATTCTTTCATCATATGTGATAGAGTATATTCTAGAGAGAAGTGAGAGCTAGAGAGAGAAGTGCAAGTAAACGCTTCAATAGAATGATTTTGTAACCCCTACAACTACCTCCAGAGGAAGTATTTATAGGAAAAATACGGGGTTGGGCTCCCAAGCCTTGGGCTTGGGAGGCCCATTTACAACTGGGCCGCTATTGGGCCGAATACAAAGTAAATGATGGGATATATAAATTAATAAGTGTAAAATCTAGTTCTACGAGACCTCCGTGGCCGACGGGGGTCTGGCCGACGAGGGCACAGCCGATGAAGGCACGGCCGATGAGGACACCCTGGTTCCCTGGCTTCACGATCATGTTCTGAGTCGGTCCTTCTTCGGCCGACGAGGGTCCTTTGGCCGACGAGGGCACTGCGTAGTGGCTTGTGCTTTCTGTTCTTCTGAGTATGTGGGTCCTGGGGCCTAGACCCATATACTCCATCAGGAGTCCCCCACTCTCTAAGCTGAGATGTAGATGAAGTGAAGGAGAGTAGATTTCTGTGCTTGATGCTCTTGGCTGACGCGGGACCACGTTGGTCGTTCCCTGTCGTGGCGTTTGGTGGCCCTGTTCTGAGTTTGGCCGTTACCCGTTCCTTGACGTGGACGAGGAAGGCTGTTACTCCTTTGGTGCGCTTGTTTGTGGACGATGAGTGTTCCGGCATGAGTGGCCGACGAAGGTAGTGTCTATCCTTGGTCGTTGATGGTTGAACTTCCCTTTTGGGCTGATGAGGCCATTGGGGTTGCGTCTTGTTTTGAGGACGACGGGCGTCTATTGTCTTGGGTGGCCGGTGAGGGTGTTGTGCATTCCTTTTGGCCGTTGTTGATGACACCATGTGTCTTTGGGCGACAAGGCGCCATATTGCCCAAGGTTTTGGGGATGATAACACTGTCTGGCCGGAGATGGAGTTGTGAGGACCTTGGAGCCGTTTGTGGTACATGGACGATGGTGATTCAGGTACGTCAACCTCCTGTTCTTTGATTCCTGGCTGAGAGTGGTTTGTGGTATCAAAGCCGATAAGTGTCCTGTGATTTCAAGCTTTGCTGCGGCCGATGGTGCACCACGATGTTATTGACGTTGTAGTGCATGTCGGATGTTGTAGTTGTGGACTTGGTATATTTTTATTTTCTCATTTTGCCTTCTATTCTTGAGGCCGGTGTAGTCCCCCAGTCCCCCACTGCTTCAGGCCGAAGAGTGAGTGAGGGGTGAAGGAGTAGCTTGAAACTTAGGCCAAAATGGGATCCTCATATTGCCCTTGGATCCAACCCTTTGGCGATTTCCTGACCAAGGTAACCCTGTGGGAGAACCCTTGGACGCAGGTCGCTTTCAAAGGGTTATCATCAAGGGTTTAGTGCGAGGGCCTCATGACCGTTGGGTTCCTTTCCTTCGGGGTATTGTGGCCGTTGTAAAGCCTTCCTTTGCAGAATATGCGTGGCCGCTTGGATGGCCGATACGGGTGCGACGTAGATGGCCGTTGGCTGTGTTGGCCGTCGTGGGTGTTATTTTCCCTTCCTTGCTCCGTAGGGCCTGCTTCGCTGGTGGGCCGCTGATCTGTGGAACGGGTTTGGCCTATAGACAGAGTGGTGGCATCCTATTGGTGGTCGTTGGTGTGGCCACTAAGGTGATGCCACATGTAGTTACCGTTGGGAGGGGGGCTATAAGTACCCTCCCCGTTCCGAGGA
The DNA here is from genome assembly GCA_945859875.1 of Cuscuta europaea. Lineage (NCBI taxonomy): Eukaryota > Viridiplantae > Streptophyta > Magnoliopsida > Solanales > Convolvulaceae > Cuscuta > Cuscuta europaea. Next base: position 1,011,559 of record CAMAPE010000031.1, on the reverse strand, counting down.
CAACCTTCATTTACCACCGGGATACTTCGGAGTGTATCCGATGAGCTTTGCCAAGGGGCTGAGGTTTCCCCTTCATCCCTTCATCCAAGAGTATTTGGACATGGTGGGGCTCCCTCCAGCCTTGCTGACCCCTAACAGCTACTCGCTGATGGTGGGGTTCCTCCTCCGTTGTGCTGAATTGGGTTACAGGCTGACAACGACCCTCTTCATGAACCTCTATCAGATTGGCCGGGGGAGCCATAAGAATTGCGCCTGCTACGCCACTCTGCAGCAGCTGCCGAAGAAGAGGACCTTCACGGATTTGCCTTCATCCATACATGGTTGGAAGAGTAAATTTGTCTTCGTGTCCCTGGGTGAGGGTGGCACTGAGTTCCCCTCCGTCGGCCATGATTGAAGGTTTAATCTTCATGACCCGTCCAAGAGTTCAATCCTAGATGCTCAGGTGGCGGCATTCTTGCAGGGGGGGGGGGGGGGGGCGAGGAGTGTGAAGGATTACATTACGGAGTACAAGATGACCGCTATCGGCTTCTTTAGATACTTCGTGTATGGTGATAAGGAAGATGACGTCCAACTGTGGCCGAAGATGACCACTACCTTTGAGGAGGCCGACGGCCCCGATCTGGGCGTTCCGACCGAAGCTGATGGTAATACCCCCTACGGCGTCCTCATTTTACTTTGTTCTTTTACTTTTCTGACTTGTTACTTTGTTGTGCAGATTTTGTAATGGATCGTCGATCCGTGATGAACAAGGCCGCTGCGAGGGCAAAGGCGGAGTTGGCCGCCAAGGAGGCTGCGGCGAAGGCCGCTAGTGGTGGTGATGCGACGAAGAGGCCACCTCCCCCGTCGAAGAAAAAACGGCCGGCGGAGGAATCTCAGAGGAAGCTGACTGAGGCCGGTATGCAACCCGCCAAGAAGTCGAAGAAAGCTTCATCTTCCGCCATTGCCGATGAGGCCGGCGCACTAGCCGTCCCGATTGCAGACGAAGGAGGGTCCAGTGCTGCATCTGCCCTCGTGGACCTTACCTCTGGTCTTTCCGAGGATGTTTCTCAACCCCTCTCCCTTGCTGAGGATTCCCGGCCGAAGCGGTCCGACAAGGAGGTGGCTACGGCCACTTACAAGTTGGAGGTTGAATACCCCAAGGACGGGGGTGTTTTCAATGACGGCGTTGACGGCCACAACGTGCTTTCTCAGGCCATTCCGGCCAAGGACCGGGTGTATCTTGACAAGCTTGGGGATGTCAAGATATACGATGGTGGGATGGACCTTGTCGTCCAGGTAATTCCTTTCGTCCTTAGCCTTATTGTTTTCCTTTGACATTTTTGCACACTTGTCTGATAGCCTTTTCTGTTGCAGGGTGCCTTCATTCTCATGGAGAGCAACAAAAGGCAGCAGCGGGAGGTTGCCCGCTTGAAGGAATTTGAGCAGAAGGCAGCCTCGGCCGATGAGGCCATGAGCTGCTTAGGGAGGCTGCGGGAGGATTTTGCAGCCTTGCAAAAAAGGGCCGATGAGGCCGATGCGGCCAAGGAAGAGGCCCTGGAAAAACTGGCCGAAGAGAAGGGTGCCCGCGAGGCTGATCGTCGGCGGGCCGATGAGGCCGAGAGGGCCAAGGCTGAAGCCGAGGCTGCGGCAGTGAAGGCCGCTGATGATGCAGTGGAGAAGTTCTTGGCCGAAGGCTGGAAGGCCGACGAGCGCCTGCCCTGGTGCTATGAGGTCGTAGCGGCCAAGCTCGAAGACTGGGGGAAGAACTCCCCTGCCGGCCAAGAATATTTCGAACGCGAAATGTCCGTGTATTACAACATGGGCCAACATCGGATGCAGAGGCTCATTTATCGGCGGCTGAGTCGCGCTTTCAGAGCCCTGAATTATACTCGGGGTTGGGCCAGGCGGAACCTGCAGCTTCCCAAGCTAATGAAAGATCCAGAGGAGCAGATCAACCTTCCACTATGCGATAGGCAGGCTCCCATAGAGAGTTCCGGCCTCAGCGAACCGGACTACGATGAAGATGATTTTTTGGCCGACACCGCCACTTTCGCCGTAGAGGCCGGCTTGGATGCCAAGATCTACGATGGTGGGATGAGGTGAATATGGTTCTTCTTTGGAAGAGGCTCTTCAAAATCCTCGTCGTCGCTGAGCCTACCGATCTCTCGCTTCTTCGTAGAGGGTTCGCCCCCAGGTTTGCCGGTGTTTACCCACGTATTTTTGCGCGGACCACCTTTAACAATTTGGGAGAGTTCCCCCTGGCGAATAAGGCGCTCGATGGCTTTCTTCAGTGTGATGCAGTCGTCAGTGTTGTGTGAGGAGTTCTTGTGAAATCGACAGTATGTGCCGCCTTGCTGGATGGCAAGGACCTCCTCCGCCGGCCGAGGAGCTTGTCCAATGAGGCCATGCTTCTCGGCATAGTCGAGGATGGTGCTGATCGGGTGGGTGAGGGGGACCCCGGCCCCGGCCGTTCCAACCTCGGCCGCCAATGGCGGTCTTTCTTGCTCTGTCCACCAGAGTCGTGACGGCCCTGGGCACCCTGGCCGGCCGGGGATGCTCCCAGGGCCGGCAAAGGATTTGTCTTCTTGGAGGGATGGCCTCTGTTTTTTTTGTGGTTATGGAGCTCGTCGGCATCAGCGTACAAGCTCCCGCGCTGAAGTGCCTTTGCATATGACCTCGGGGGGTCGGTGATGAGGCTCCTGGCATACAAGGAGCTGTGGAGGGCTCTCTGGTATAGGACGAGGAGGGTGTGCTCATCGGCCCCCTCGACCTCTTCGGACTCCCTCGTCCACCGATCCATGAATGACCGGAGGGGTTCGTCATGTTGCTGCTTGACGAAGAGGAGGTGGGTGAAATACTTCTTCGCACGCTTCCTCTCGGCAAAGTGGGTGAGGAAGCGCTGGGCAAGGTCCTGCCATGAGTCTATACTTCCTTTGGGAAGCCCGTTGAACCACTCGTACGCCGGCCCTCGAGAGTGGAGAGGAACCAACGGCAGAGGTATTCATCTGACGCGTTCACCATCAGCATGTTGTTCTGATAGCGGCTGAAGTGCTCCTGGGGGTCTGATCGGCCGTCGTAGGACTTGATGGCGTTTCCTCTGTATTTCTCCGGGATGGGGGCCGAGAGCATCCTGTTAGTGAAAGGGGTCCTGGTCCTGACCTGGATGACGGGGTCACCTCGCCCTTCGGCCAACTCCCTTTCAAGGGCGCTGACCTTGTTCATGAGAGCGTTGAGGCCAGGATCGTTGGAGGCGCCAGCCGTGGGAATGTTTGCCGATTGCCTGGCCTCCATCTGGGCCAGCCTCCTTTCAAGCTGGGCGATGACCTCGTCCCGGGGATCCCTGGCGGCTGCAGCGGCGCCCTGCTGGTTCTTCATGCGCTCGTCGTGGGCCGCATTGATCTGGTGGCGCACGTCGTCCTCGTGCAACTTTCCCTTGCCCTTATCCAGGCGGGGCTGGTCCGCTGTCCGGGACACCGACCCCAAGCTTTCTCTTGGCGAGTCAAGCCGACGCTCACCAATCCGCCCTGCCATCCTCTCCGAAACCGGACGACGGCCCGTGTCACCTAGCCTATTGAAGGCAGAGGCTTTTCCACGCGCTGGGGTCTGCCCAGGCCGAAGAGGGGAAGCGGGGTGGGAGTGGGACTACGCCGTGTCCTGGGCTATCACTCCCTCATCGTTGCCTACCCTGGTGGCCAACGGTTGGGGCTGAGGAGGTGGAGTGACATTCCCCCCAGTCCTTGGCAAGAGTGCGCTGAGGACGGTGGGGTTCTGAGCCAAGCTGGCGATGATGACCGACAAAGTGGCCTGAACATGTGGATCAACAGACGGAGAAGCCGCGGCCATAGGCTGGGCCGGGGCGTGGTCCGTCTTCTCTGCTTGTTTCTTGTCCAGGCCGATGCGGGCATCAGGGGCGCCGCCGTTGAGCTGGTTGCGCAGGTCCGTCGTGAGGTTGATGGCCTCCTGGAAGACGTTGCCTCCTCTGACCTGGTCGGCCGTGGCGTCCTCCTCGCACTGCCTGGTCTCCTGGTCCTCAGGGATGGCCTTGCTGACGAGGTTGCGGTTTGACTTAGTTCTTCCCATGATCAGTGGTTAGCTGTGCTTGGTAGCGACGAAGGGTGCTAACTTGATTGTTCTAGCTCTCAATGAAAGCACCAAATGATAGAGTATATTCTAGAGAGAAGTGAGAGCTAGAGAGAGAAGTGCAAGTAAATGCTTCAATAGAATGATTTTGTAACCCCTACAACTACCTCCAGAGGAAATATTTATAGGAAAAATACGGGTTGGGCTCCCAAGCCTTGGGCTTGGGAGGCCCATTTACAACTGGGCCGCTATTGGGCCGAATACAAAGTAAATGATGGGATATAAATGAAAGTGTAAAATCTAGTTCTTCGAGACCTCCGTGGCCGACGGGGGTCTGGCCGACGAGGGCACGGCCGATGAGGACACCCTGGTTCCCTGGCTTCAGGATCATGTTCTGAGTCGGTCCCTCTTCGGCCGACGAGGGTCCTTTGGCCGACGAGGGCACTGCGTAGTGGCTTGTGCTTTCTGTTCTTCTGAGTATGTGGGTCCTGGGGCCTAGACCCATATACTCCATCAATATGAAAAGACAAACTTGCTCCCTTGTTAAGCTTCGCATTGTCAAAAATAAATTTCTTATGAACCACAGTCATATTATGGTTTTGCTTTTGAAACATCATATTTGACTCTTGGGAGTAGTAAACTCATGTGTATGTGGCTTATGAAACTGGTATACTGTATATGAACCAAAAAAAGAAAAACGGACTTTCATACAAGCACCACAGCCCGTTCTCTTTAGGGCAGTTCGGCGAAGTGCACTTTTACCAGATTTCTGTTTTTCAGATTTAAACACACGCTTTTGGTTACTGTCACTATCCTCTTTAAAACCTTGTTTGTTGCATAGAAAATATTTCCTTGAAACAGTACCGTCTCGATGTTTATTATCACTTCCTAACCGCACTTGAAATCCACACATCGAAGCATACTGATTATAAAAGAGCTTAGCATCTCCTAAGGAAGAGAAAATCATACCAATAGCAGGTTTACAATCAGGAGGGCAAGCTGGAATCCATTCTTTAGAAGAAAAGGAAGTACTCAAGAATGGAGTTGAGTTCACAGTTGAGTTCACATCAACATCATCAACTTGATCCATTATACTGAAAAGCAATAAACATTAAGACAAAGAAAATTCAGTAAAAAAAATGATTTACATGTACATAATTACAACTTCAGCTAACAGATCATAAAGGAGTGTTGATGCAATACCATGAAATACTCAATTAAAAAACAAGCTCCAAAACTGCTGCAAAGAAAAAAAATCCAAAACAACTAATGCACCTCTAGTACTATTCTATTTCAAGGCCCATGGTTTGAGTTCCAAAATCAATTCTTTGGGTTTCCTACATCAGTTCAAACTTTCAAAGTACTATACATAGTGATTGGAATTTGAGGTTCTCTGTCAACTGAAAAAACTTTTACTCAAATAACAATAACTATTAAATCAAAAAATATATCTTTTATTGAAAACTCTGGTCTAAAGGTTAGAAGGTTTAAATAGTAATAAAAAATGTAAATTTAAGAGGACAAAACTATAACTATATAGAGAAAGTTTTAATAAAAAAGTACTCAATGAGATTCATTCGTTATTCATAAAAGAACACTCTAGGCTGGAACAAATTCCATTAGGGTTCAAAACATTCTAACAAACACATGATGGGCACAATATATAGTTTCGATTGAGTTATGAAAAAATATGGAAAAAAAGTAAAGAGCAAAATTGTTTGTTCAAAGATAATTCAATCGCAATAGATTATATCATAATTTAGAATTCACAAAATCAAAATCAAATCCCAGGTTAAATTAAATCGCAGAGCATATATTGGAGCAGATTGAAGGAAAGAGTTTAGTAGTTCAGATTAGGAAAAAAGAAGATGAATCAGACCTGCGATATGTCGTCGTACCCAAAACTTGTGCTTCCCCTTGTACGGTTAGACGTTGTAGGTGATCAACTTCATACACTAGTAGAAAAATGGTCTATAGTGACATTAAATTAGTTTCACTAAAAGTTTTAGTGACACCATAAAAGTGTCAACGAATGGTTGGAACTCTGACACTAAAAAATGTGTCACTAAAAAGTATCAGTAAATTGTGACACGTTAGTATCATAAAATATAGTGATACATTTGCATTGGTATACTTAATGACACTTTGATATCATATAAATTAGTGATATCACTAATGTTACAAAAACCTATAATACTCTTGCGCCATCCAGATTTATGATACTATAGTATCAACTATTAAACAATTTTAATACTTTTTTTGCACCACCATATCCACCTAAAAGTTTAATTTTCAAGCTTGTAGACAAATATAAAACAAATTCATAATCAAAGTATCCCAAAACTAACTAATTGTCATTTAGATTCAAATCAAAGTCAACATGAAAATTCCAAGACAAGTTAACTTGTTCTTGGAAACAAAGCAAAATCCAAAATACCAATATTCTTGAATTCTAGTCTAACTACATAGGGCTGCAAACATATAGTAGTCATTACATAGGTACTTGAAACACATAAAGTACATCACAAGCATCCAAATGTTATGTCCTTCCAGCCATTTGTTTAACCGTCATAATGCATACGAGCTTAGCAAAAATGTTAGAATCAAGACTGCTATTGGACTCTAGAAAAGCTAGTGTTCTTGTTGATGGATCTTCAACTTTGACACCTACAGTTTCCAATAGGGAATCTACCATACTTTGTTCTTCCCTACAATCATCATCTTCTCTACACGTATCAACCTTCTGTAAGAATAGAAAGTTGAACCATTTGTCAGCAAAGGAACATAATATACTGCTAAGTATTCAGTGGTAAACAATATTCAGAAAGTTGAACCATTTGTCAGCAAAGGAACATATAACAGTATTATCATCAGGGGCTTCACAAACTGTGTTAACCGGACCAACACCTCCAGCAATTTTTCATAAAGGTGCCTACAAATCGGAAAAAACAGTGAAATATGTGTACTTATGTAATTCACATAAGTAAATATGTTATTTTGAAACCGACTTTGCTATTTACTTATGTAAACACATAAGTTAATTGGTAAATATGCTTACCGGCATGCTATTTTGAAACTGACTTTGCTCGAAAAATAGCACACATTTAAAATAGGTAATGTAAATGAAAACCCCACAAAGAAAGAGCCAAACCGTAGTTGTCAACGTAAAGCTTCAGTTTTAACAAAACTGTACATCAGTTCATCAAAACCATTTTTATACTAGTGACCACTGCCTACTCACAAACACCTTCATGGCATCATTATTGAAAACCCCTCTTCATGAGAAGAGAAATCGTTGTACATCTATTCCTCTGATCTATAGTTTTCTTCACCTAAAACATGAAACTTACATTATATAAGCATATATAAAAGTTAGAAAACCAATAGGAGAAAACCTCTGATCTATACTTTTAATATGCATGAATCCTTCGTTAACCTTCTCGTCAATGGTGACGTTCTCCCTGTAGTAGTCCTTTAGCAAGTCATCCAAACCTATAACCTTTTTCCTGAAAATTATATCTTCAATAGGATACTATGCAGTTCATAGAAAATGTCAAATTTTATATGTATTTTATCTTCAAAGGCAAGTAAAACAAGCATGAATAACATATCATGCCTTAAAATGGCAGAATAACAAAATGATAGCCCATTTTCTTAATCAGTCCTTCACCACTTGATAAATTGTTGGCCTTACCTGAAAAGCAACCAATACACGTCACTGTTTAAGCATTACAAAGTTGGAATAAGAAAACCAGAAGTTAATACTAAATTACTAATAAGCTAGGATATGTTATAATAATAACTAAAATCATACAATTTGGACATTGCATACAGCTGCCATAAGCAGTACACTTGGCATCTCCACTGTCAAGTATAAGCAAAAAAAATGTACGTGAGAATGGGAGTTTTTGTGGACCTACTGAACCTCTTAAATTAAAAACTCTCGCAGGTGGGATTAGTTTATTACCTGAAACAGAAAGAGTTAAAAATAGACTATCCTCAGAAATGATTTCATCACAGGACAGTCTTGGGGCCGGTGTAGTATCTGAAGTGTCAGGATTAGAAAGAAGATCTTCATTTCCGGTTTGGACACACGTAATCAGATCATGAGCTACTTTCCCGGTTACCGCCTTGTTACAGGTAGCCACCGGGGGTTCATCATGTTTGAAGGTACTGTGGCGTTGGCGAGCAGAGGTTTCCGTCGTTTCCTTCTCAAGAATAGTTACACAATTCATGTTACAATTTGTTGGGGCTACTGTGGCTACAAGATTGGCAGATTGAACATTTACAACTTGGGTATCATTTGAACTATTATAAGGGCCTTCATTGTTTACGGACCTTGAAGCTGCCACAATAGTTTGCTTCTCGATCAAAAGGGGTTGCAACCTCAGATTTTCATCATAGGCACCAGGAAGTTGGACAGCTGGGTGATCACAGGCTTCATAACAAATATCATCAGTAAGAGGGGGATAAGCTGCACGGGAAACATCTTTAGGGGGGGGGGGGGGGTTCTGGAAAAGCACAAACGTGAGAGGCATCACACATTACTTAGATCATATTACACTTAGAGGGGGCTGTTATTGGGTCCTTAACAGAAAATTTTTCAGTACTGGTGTTAACCAGTATATCATCATTGTCAACACTTTCATTAGGGGCTACAGCAGTAGTACAATTGACAGGGGCAACAGGGTCTACCTGACCTGTTTTGACTGGTGTAGCAGAGTCACATTTATGATCACCTGCAGCTGTTTTGCCCACATCACAGTTCACCTCAGCCAAATTTGATTTAGCCCTAGGACATTTTGAGGTTAATGGTCGATCCTAGAACACTTAGTGCATTAAACAGGAAGATTTTCATAGCTAAAGGGAGAGTCGCGTTCAATAGAAAAAGACGGGTCCATCTGCTAACAGTCATTGAACACCCATAAAAATCCCAAATTATATTTTCTTTAACCAAAATCGCTGAAAATCGTAATCTGAAAGGAAATTAATCACAATTCTGTTCGATTGAAGAAGCCCTATGGATTACGGAATATGGGTGAGTAAACCCTATAGCTTCCAGAGCTTTTCGTTTTGGGAAAGTCCCAACAAGAGCAAAACGGAAGTTGGAAGAGATAACCTGGACATCGTTTTCAGACAACAAAACCGATGGGAAGCCTTTGTATCTACCTGGCTTCTTGGCTGGGAGACCCAGAAAGTTTACGTCGGAGAAGAGACATGGCTGATGATGTACGCGACGGCCATGGAGGGTGCCCATCTTAGCGTAGGTCACTCCAGTCTGGGTCGCCGGTTCGTGACCCTCTGCCGGCGGCATCGCTGCCGCTCAGGCGTCGGGATTAAGAACGATGCGAACGAATAAGAGAGAAGGAGGAGATTCTCGGTCTAATATTCTTGAGAGTGAGCTGCCCTCCTGCGAAGTGTGAGTTAGCTGCGCTCTTGGGAAGTGTGAAGGGTTAGTAGGGTTAAAATTTATAAAATAAACCCTTCTTAAAAAAAATATTTTCATAAATTATGAATATGACCCCATTTTTTCACCTTGAGTGTCACTATTAAGTGGTGATGTTATTGTGTCTGAAATTAGTGATACTTATGTGTAAACTTTCAGTTATGTCGTCAGTTTCTGACACTAAATCGAATAGTGTCACTAACAAAGTGTCACTGTAAGACAGTTTTCTAGTAGTGATAGATGAAACTGCGTAGCCATGGAATCGGAGTTTGTCGTTCGAGGGAGAGACGGATATAGAAGGAAAGATGCCCTTTAACAAAAAGATACGTAGTTCACGAAAACTACAAAAATGCCATTAATGAAACGGCTGTGTTAAAACAATCGGACAGCTCAGAGTAATTGAATCAGACGGCTCCCATGACTTCACCTCACTTTTTAGCCTAATTAGGACTTCTCATGGGATCTTTTCTCTCTCTCTCTATATATATATATATATATTTACACACACGCACATATATGTGTACAAACATGCCACACGAGATTATTAACACTGTCCTCCATCATTGGAAAATAAAAAATAATCTAAATTATACAATATACAATAAAATATTAAAAAGTAATTGAATTATTTAAAAAACTAAACAGTAAGGCAGTAAGCTTATTAATAAAAGTGCCAAATGTGTACTGGAATACACAACACTATTAAATTTCAATTTAAATGCACACCCACTAATCAGCCATACACCCACCGACTGAAAACGACGAAGGAAGCCAACGACCTGTGCTTAAGCCGGCTAACCTGCTGAAAGCGATGCTGGAAGGGGATGAGGGGAACTATTTCAAAGTCTCTGAAACTTACCTGAAGCCGGCGAATTCTGCTGAAGCCTGCGACGGAACTTGATTGCTATGCGACGGAACTTGACTGGTATGCATAGGGTTGAAGAGTGAAAGTAAATAGGCCCTATATTTTATCAGAACCGTGTTTTTTTACTGGGAAACGGGTTTCCAAACTTCCCAAAATTAAGAAACGGCCCAGATACGTGTTTTTGCCGTTTCCTACGCTCGGAAACGTTCGAACGTTTCCAAAACGGGGAAACTCCTACCCCCAGCATTTCCGTGCGTTATAGGGGAAGGGGAAGCTTGCATAACACTCTGTATGTTATTACGATAAAACGGATATGAAATCCTGAGGGGAGCTGATGAGATTTTCTATGGAATGTTTTTGGCTTATAATTCCATTCAAATCCATGAAAATCTATTCAACTAAATAAAAGTTGAAGTGTATGTAATTTTTGAAGACACGTGTATTTCAATGTATTCTATTAGAATCCAAAATGGAGACACCCTTATTTTACTGAAATTCTAAATTCCATAAGATCCCGTCCAAATCCATATTTGGGACACCCTCCTTAGATTTGTTAATACCTAAGGAATTACCAGCTACTAACAAATTCGCTATTATTGATCACACTATCGATTATCAGCTACAATGATTGTCAAACAATTCTCTAATGTTTAGTGAGTACATGTGATACGTTTGTAATTTTCACATGTTTGTTTGTGTTTTTAATTAGTGTTGATTGAGTTTTACTTTGGAAATTACACACTTTTGGTGTAATAGTTTAGTTTGTTAAATTCTTGTAAATTGTTTAGATTAGGATCACTCTGAGCTCAAACAGGTCTTGATCACTCAAAGGACAGTTGGTGAACCCCAAAAAGTGGAAGGACGGTGCATAATTTGAACACAAAAGAAGGATCCTGAAATTTTGGTCTATACCCGGTCGAGTATAACCTATACTCGATCGGGTATCTTGTTAAAACTTCAAATCGGATCGGATCCGAAGACAAAGGATCATGCAGAGAAGATTCGGACCACGATCGAGTGTCCATACCCGATCGGGTACACCGACACACCCGATCGGGTATCTCTTCAAATACAAACCTAAATTCAGTCGAGTATGCCCCGGATCTGAAGTTATAAGCATACTCGACCGGGTACAAAGGTATACTCAATTGGGTATGCTTATGAAAATTTCCCTTTGATCGATCGAGTATACCTCGAATTTGAGGTATTACACATAACCGATCGGGTACCTTGTATATACCCGATCGGGTACCCGAGCTGCATCTCAAAAGCCTATAAATACACCCCCTTTCCTTCACAATGTGGAACCAATTCACATATACTTCTTAGCTTAGTCTAGAATAATTCTTTCTTTATATTTTTTATCATGTTTAGTCTCCAAATGAGGAGCTAAACTCTTCCACCTTGGTTTTGCTACTTTGAAGCTTAATGAATTTGTAAGTTGTGAGTTATTTTCTTTAATCTTCTTCCTTGAATATTAATTCTTCCTTTAAAATACTATTTCTATATCAAAGTTGGGGAGTGTTACTAAGATGACAATTAGTTAACATCTTGACATTGGTTATAGTAATAGTTATTTCTTCCTCTATGTTAATATTGGGGAGTGTTATTAAGATGACAATTAGTTAACATCTTGATATTAACTATAGTAGAATTCATATTCTTTAATATTCTTCCTTTAGTATTAATTAATTCCTATTCATATTTCATGTTAATATTTTGAACATTACTTAAAGGATTAACTAGTTTTGTTTCATATATTAACTATTACTAGAATCAATCGATTAATACGCTTGTTATTAATTCGGTTCCTTCAACAGGAGTAAACCTGGATTATTAATGCATGCATCTCATGGTTAATATGCCAAGGGGAATTAATTATATTGATTAAACCAATAAACCGTTTGTGTTGAGGTTATCAATCTCAATCGTTTTCATCTTAAGTTTATTGCTACATCAAGTTAATATACGGCGCTTGTTCTATATTGACTCGATAGTAAGTTTTATTAATGAACGCATCTCGTTATTAATAACTACCCTCGATGAACTGGATATACTCCTCGATTGAGTATTCGAGAGGAAGATAGTTAAAGATATAACCGGGATCGACGAACATTTCATTAAGTGGATAAAAGCAAAACCACGTCCTCATCTCTATTAATTAAATCACATAAGTCGTTCATCTTAGTGTTAATTAAATTAAATCAAATCAAACTCAAACCCCCCCTTGTTACTCATTATATAAAAGAAAAGTATTCCTTTCCCTGTGAATACGAACCTTACTTCGTTATACCTACGTATATTCGTTGTATTGTATTTATTTTGAGTGCACCTCACGACAAGTGCACGTCAAATTTGGCGCCGTTGCTGGGGAACGGCAATAATTTTTCTTTTATTGTATTTCAAGAAAAAAAAAATAGAAAAATATATATATAAAGAGTTCTTACTTTCTCTATTTCTGAGCTTGGTGAAGTATATGGTTAAACACCGTTCTATAAACGAGATCACCTATCAAACAAACCCGGAAATAGAACAAACTTTCGAGCGGTTGAGAAGTAAATTTTCTAATACCGACTCGGAGGAATCATCTATCAGAGATTCATCCAGCGCTAGTTCTCATTCTAGCGAGACCGAAGAGTCAATAACCATGGCTCTTGAGACAAGAACACTACGGGAGCTCACGTCTCCAGATCTCAATCAACAACCATTGTGTATTACCTTCCCTACACTCGATGAAGGTAATACATTTGAGCTGAGCTAAAATCTGGGCTCATACATCTACTTCCATCCTTTCATGGCCTAAGAGGAGAAGATACGAACAAACACCTTTCGGAGTTCCATATTGTGTGCACAAGCATGTGCCCCAACGATGTCTCGGGAGAACAAATCAAATTGAGGGCTTTTCCATTCTCCCTCAAAGACACCGCAAAGGATTGGTTATTCTATCTTCCTTCGGGAAGTATAGATAAGATACTCATCATTGTATGTAATTTTTAATACCTTTCACTAAGCATGAATTTCTCTTACTTTTTTTGCACATAAAAAAAAAAGAATAAATAAAAGAAAAGAAATGCTAGTTAGGCTGAAAACCCAACAAAGTGGGCAATCTAAGCAAAAAAGGCTTACAAAAAAAATGAGTGAGTTGGGGAGAATGGAAAATGAAAAGAGATGCTAGGATGAAAACCTGAAAAGGCTCCTAGGCAAAATGAGAGATATGAGAGAAATATTTGTTCTTGCATGCACTCATTTAATCTCTTTGGAGGAAAAGAAGAGTCAAGAAGAAGAAGAAGAAGAAGACGAAGAAGAGAGGAGGAGAAGAGAAGATGAGCACTAGAAGGCCATAAAACCCAAGATAATATTTGTAAATTGAGTTTAAAACTCATATTTTATCCTTGGTGGTCTTTGTGTTTTTATCTTGTAAAATTGTTGAAACTTTGGAAGACTAAAACACTTGTGAACATTTGACTTTACTCGAGGACGAGTAAAGAAACTAAGTGTGGGGGAGTTGATACGTTTGTAATTTCCATATGTATGTTTGTGTTTTTAATTAGTTTTGATTGGGTTTTACTTTGGAAATTACACACTTTTGGTGTAATAGTTTAGTTTGTTAAATTCTTGTAAATTGTTTAGATTAGGATCACTCTGAGCTCAAACAGGTCTTGATCACTCAAAGGACAGTTGGTGAACCCCCAAAAGTGGAAGGAAGGTGCATAATTTGAAGACAAAAGAAGGATCCTGAAATTTTGGTCTATACCCGGTCGAGTATAACCTATACTCGATCGGGTATCTTGTTGAAACTTCAAATCGGATCGGATCCAAAGACAAAGGATCATGTAGAGAAGATTCGGACCACGATCGAGTGTCCATACCCGATCGGGTACACCGACACACCCGATCGGGTATCTCTTCAAATACAAACCTAAATTCGGTCGAGTATGCCCCGGATCTGAAGTTATAAGCATACTTGACCGGGTACAAAGGTATACTCAATCGGGTATGCTTATGAAATTTTCCCTTTGATCGATCGAGTATACCTCGAATTTGAGGTATTACACATACCCGATCGGGTACCTTGTATATACTCGATCCGGTATCCGAGCTGTATCTCAAAAGCCTATAAATACACCCCCTTTCCTTCACAATGGGGGAACCAATTCACATATACTTCTTAGCTCAGTCTAGAATAATTCTTTGTTTTTATTTTTGATCATGTTTAGTCTCCAAATGAGGAGCTAAACTCTTCCACCTAGGTTTTGCTACTTTGAAGCTTAATGAATTTGTAAGTTGTGAGTTATTTTCTTTAATCTTCTTCCTTGAATATTAGTTCTTCCTTTCAAATACTATTTCTATATCAAAGTTTGGGATTGTTACTAAAATGACAATGTAACACCCCAATTGTTTTTATGAGCTTATTATTTAATAATTAGTTATTATTATTTTAGTCAGCTAAATAAGTTTTCGTTATGAATAATGTGATTTATTGTTTGATCGAGTGTTGCCTTGGCAGGTAACGTTGACCGATAAGCTCCAGAAATCATAAATGAATAATAATTAAATAATGCTCTACGGAGTATAGTTTAATCAGTTTATTTTGAAAGGGATTATTTTTTTATATAGCTCCGGTATAATTTTTTTTTTTAACATAACCAGAGACCCAATCAATTACTCCGTTCCTTTTTTGGCCCAAACCATTCACCAATTTATTTTTTTTACTTAGATGAATTGGACCTTTCCTTAGTTAAAGTATAAAAGACATCCCAGGGCTTTGTTTTTGCTATTCTGGCCGCCATAGCCTTCTACCGTTCTACCTTATTCAATCGGTTTCTTCGCTGAAAATTTTCTGACGGGTAAGTCTGATTCCTTACCTTCCTCGTTCTTATTTGTTTTCTTATGGTTGAGCGATTGGGTTGATCAATAGTAAATGTTAGGTTTGATAGTATCCTCTAGTTGATTTTGATTTTGAGGTTTAAGTTAATCAAATCTTCCTTTTCGAAATTGCAAGTTTGCTGCTTTCCACCGTCACTTTTCCAATTATAGTTTTACATTGAAATTTCATGCTTTGTAAACCCATGAATTCAACTGGTGCAGCAATAGTTTTGAGTTTTTGTTGTAGGTCCATTGCTCTGTATCTTTAGTTACTCCAGTTACAACTAGTTTTGAAAAGTTGGCAACTTAGATTGAGATTTATTGATCAGTCCAAAAAAAAAAATTTCGCTGGTAGAGTGCAAGTGTACGGACTTGATTAAAAAATTTCTGATCGAGAAATTTTAAGTTTCCGGGTCAAAATCTTCTGTCACTAAACTTCTAGTATGGCTCTATTGCAAAGTTTTCTTATATAATATTGTCTAATTTATCGGTAGTCACTTTCTGTAGCTAATTTAAAGAGTTCTTACTTTCTCTATTTCTGAGCTTGGTGAAGTATATGGTTAAACACCGTTCTATAAACGAGATCACCAATCAAACAAACCCGGAAATAGAACAAACTTTCGAGCGGTTGAGAAGTAAATTTTCATATACCGACTCGGAGGAATCATCTATCAGAAATTCATCCAGCGCTACTTCTCATTCTAGCGAGACCGAAGAGTCAATAACCATGGCTCTTGAGACAAGAACACTACGGGAGCTCACTGCTCCAGATCTCAATCAACAACCGTTGTGTATTACCTTCCCTACACTCGATGAAGGTAATACATTTGAGCTAAAATCTGGGCTCATACATCTACTTCCATCCTTGAGAAATTATTTTAGAAAATATTTTGTTTTGGTATCTCTCTCAGAATTTATTTGAGAAACTATTTGTTAGTCATTTGTTTAGTGCACGCTTATAGCCTAAATTATCTATTGATAAATTAGCATAGACTTCTCAGATATTTTGTGGATTCATAGTGACTTACTAAGCGTAAAGCTTATCAGTTTTCTTTCTTCGCATGTACAGATACTAAGGGTAAGGCCAAGGCCTAGGAAGATGATGAGGGAGTGGAACGCGTGCCAAGATGAGTTAACGGGAACGACCTTGGCGGCTTCTAGCTAGTTATTTTTTTTTTAGTATTTCAGATGTTATTTTGAAGTGATTATTATTACTCTATTTTATTTGAGGATTTGAAGTTTTAGTAAATTCCTGGATCCAGGTGGTTATCACATTTGCTGGTGATAACTAAATTTTTTTTTGAGTTTTTATTTGGAGTTATATTTTAGTTATATTTGAGTTTTTATCAGGGTTATTTCTTAAACAAACGGCAATTATATTGCAGTTTTTTTTAAAGTAGTAAGTTTATGTAACGTTTCCTTTAACCCTGAGAGGGGCGTTACAAATTTG
The DNA here is from genome assembly GCA_945859875.1 of Cuscuta europaea. NCBI lineage: Eukaryota > Viridiplantae > Streptophyta > Magnoliopsida > Solanales > Convolvulaceae > Cuscuta > Cuscuta europaea. The sequence continues at coordinate 994,873 of CAMAPE010000031.1, read as the reverse complement.
GTATCAGAGCCCGGGTTGTCCCGTAACTTCATTTGTCACCGTACACGTGCTCATCATCTTCCAAGTAAGTATTTAAAGTTAGTTTTAAATTTCTGTGCTTGAGCAAGAAGAGTTTTATTAGATAGAGAACAGAAGTGAGAATGTTTTGCCTTTTGTATTGTGTATGGCACATAAATAAAAGTTTATATTTAGGTGCCTTAAGAAAATGAGGAGAACCCGTGGTCGTCCAGTTGGTAGCAACAATGAGCAAGGAAACAATCACGAGCAGGATTTGGCAGGACTAGTAGCGCAACTTCAGAGGCAGTTGCAGGAGCAGCAACAAACCATCGACCGTTTGACCGCGAACAATCAAAGGGGCGGTGGTGAAGGGAGAAATGCTGGAAATAATCATGCTAGGGGGCATGGAGCACCGAGACAAGAACCGTTGATGATCACATGGAGGAAGATCAAGCCCACAGATTTCGAGGGGGGTCCAGACCCTCTAGCTGCTCAGGGATGGCTGAAGACCGTGGAAGGCATTGCTAATGGGTTGGAACTAGCAGATAATGACAAGGTTCGATGTGCATCCTACAGCCTCACCATGGATGCTCGAATATGGTGGGAGACTGTGGAAACAAGGTACAACATCACGCAGATGACATGGGAACAGTTCAAAGAGGAGTTCACCAACCAGTATTTCAACGCTAGTGTCACACGTAGGTACCGGGATGAGCTTCAGAGTCTACGCCAGGGAACCATGGATGTTACAACCTTGGCGGCAAAATTTCAGAGGCTGCTACGTATTTGTCCTACAGCTGCCCCGACGGAAAGAGATAAGGTGAGGATGTTCCTGGCAGCTCTTAGGAAGGATATAGCAGTTCACTTGGAGAATGGCAATCAGACTCCAGCTACACTAGCTGACTGTGTTTTTATAGCAACTCAAAAGGAGTACTACATCTCTAGCGGTCCAGTACCCGCTCAGCCGCAGCCTGTGCCTTCGCAGTCACAGAATCAGTCACAACGACACATGAACAATTCGAAGAGTAACAAGAAGAGAAACTTCACGGGCAATGATGGAAAAGGAGATGGTCACCATCAGGGACACCAAAATAAACAGATGAAATTCCCACAGTGTGCAAATTGTGGCCGTAATCATCCAGGCCAATGCAGATTGGGTTCTAGAGCTTGTTACACTTGCGGTCTTGAGGGCCATATGTCGAGAGATTGTCCAAGAAAGAATCAGCAAAACTACCAGATCACTCACATGCCAAGAAATCCAACACCTTCAGCGGCTGTCCATAATATGCAGGCTTATCTAGAAGGACCATCCATCCAGCAAGGGCGTCTTGAGGCACCACCAGAGGCTCCGGTTGCTAGAGTGTTCACAATCTCGAAAGAGGAGGCATCGATAAATCCCGGTGTTGTCACAGGTCAGATACTTGTTCTTAATAGATACGCTAATGTGCTATTTGACACTGGAGCCACACATTCCTTTGTATCTCTTGAGTTTGCTAGATCGTTAGCAGCACATCAAGATAAGTTAGATTGTAAGTTCACCACAGCACTTCCGTCAGGAGAGATCTTGTTGTCGACTCATTGGTTACGAGCAGTGCCAATGAGTATTGCAGGGAGAGAGTTATTTGTGGATCTGATCGTGCTTGATATGAGAGATTATGACGTGATTCTCGGCATGGATTTTCTGCAGAAGTATAGTGCTTCAAATATATGCTGAAAAAGAATTGTTAGTTTTGCGCCTGCAGGGTCTAATCCTTTCTTGTTTCTTGGGGAGCCAAAGGGATCAGGGAAGGTGATGATTTCTGCATTGCAAGCAAGGAGACTTATTCGGAGTGGATGTGAAGCTTTCTTAGCTCACATAGTAGACAAGAGCACTGGAGAACCCATTCAGTTATCTGAAGTTCCAGTTGTAGAGAGTTACAGTGATGTTTTTCCTGAAGATCTTCCTGGACTACCACCGAGTAGAGAGATTGAGTTCGAGATTGAGCTGCTGCCTGGTACTGCCCCAATATCTAGAGCACCATATCGAATGGCCCCAGTGGAGTTACAAGAACTCCACAAACAGTTGCAGGAGTTGTTAGAGAAGGGTTTCATTCGGCCCAGTTACTCACCGTGGGGGGCTCCAGTATTGTTCGTGAAAAAGAAGGATGGCACAATGAGGTTGTGCATAGATTATAGAGAGCTCAATAAAGTGACTATCAAGAATAGGTATCCCCTGCCTAGAATTGATGACCTGTTTGACCAGTTGAAGGGAGCGGTGATTTTCTCCAAGATCGACCTTCGTTCAGGGTATCATCAGCTAAGAATCAAGGAAGGTGACATCCCAAAAACAGCTTTCAGGTCGCGGTATGGACACTATGAATTTGTGGTTATGCCTTTCGGCCTGACTAATGCTCCAGCGGCGTTCATGGATTTGATGAATAGAGTGTTCAGGGAGTTTCTTGACAAGTTTGTCATTATTTTCATTGATGATATTTTGATCTACTCAGAGTCCAAGGAGGAGCATGAAAAACACTTGAGAGAAGTACTGGAGACACTGAGAAAACATAAGCTATATGCTAAGTTTTCAAAGTGTGAATTCTGGCTTGATCATGTAGCATTCCTTGGCCACGTAGTTTCAAAGCAGGGAGTTTCGGTGGATCCCTCGAAAGTAGCAGCTGTCCGAGATTGGAGCAGGCCGAAGAATTCGAAAGAAGTTCGAAGTTTCTTAGGCCTTGCGGGGTATTATACGAAGTTTGTAGAAGGCTTCTCTGCCATAGCTCTTCCATTGACTACCTTGACCCGTAAGGGTAAGAAATTTGAGTGGACTGATCGTTGTGAGAAGAGTTTCCAAGAGCTGAAAGATAGGTTGACATCTGCACCCGTTTTAGCACTCCCAGAAGGCAAAGAAGGGTTTGTTATCTACACAGACGCATCGAAGATGGGACTTGGAGCAGTTCTTATGCAGAATGAACGAGTTATTGCGTATGCGTCTCGACAACTCAAAGACTATGAAGCGAATTATCCTACTCATGACTTGGAGTTGGCAGCAGTGATACATGCGTTGAAGATTTGGAGACATTACTTGTATGGAGTCCAGTGTAAGATCTTCACTGATCATAAAAGTCTGAAATACATATTCACACAGAAAGACCTCAACATGAGGCAAAGAAGGTGGCTTGAGTTAGTGAAAGACTACGATTGTGAGATCCTCTATCATCCGGGGAAAGCCAACAAGGTAGCAGATGCACTTAGTAGGAAGTCTTCTGCAACAGTAATGTCCATGATGGTAATGGATCCAAGGCTGAGGAAGGAAATTGAAGATTTTGAGTTGGAGATTGTAGTAGGTGGGCGACTAGCAGCTATGACAGTGACTCCATCAGTATTTGAGGACATGGCTATGAAGCAAGAACTTGATCCTGAGTTAGTTAAGTTGAAGGAGTGTGTCAAGGAGGGAAAATGTCCCGAATTCCGTGTGGATCAGAGTGGAAGATTATTACTCCATAATAGGTTGTGCATCCCAGACATTGAAGGGTTGAGGAGGCAGATTTTGAAGGAGGCTCACGAGACACCATTCACTATGCATCCTGGTTCGACCAAGATGTACCACGACTTGAAGAAAAACTTTTGGTGGTCAGGGATGAAGAAAGATGTTGCAAAGTTCGTTCAGGCATGTTTGACGTGTCAACAAGTTAAGGCTGAACATCAAAGACCAGGTGGAGAACTTCAGCCTATCCAGATTCCAGAGTGGAAATGGGATGAGATATCAATGGATTTTATTATGGGTTTGCCGAAGACAACTGGAGGTTATGACGCTATATGGGTTATAGTGGACAGATTGACTAAATCTGCTCATTTTATCCCAATTTCAGCAAGTATTTCTTTGGAGAAGTTGGCAAATATATATATACAGGAGATTGTTAGATTGCATGGCGTTCCGAAGAGTATTATTTCAGACAGAGATTCCAGATTTACCTCTCACTTTTGGAAGTGTGTACAACAATCATTGGGCACGAAGTTGAAGTTTAGTACTGCTTTTCATCCGCAGACAGATGGCCAGACGGAGAGGACAAATCAGATTTTAGAGGATATGTTACGGGCATGCACTATAGATTTTCAAGGAGGATGGGCAAAATACCTTAGTTTGGCGGAGTTTGCTTATAATAATAGTTATCAAGCAACAATCGGCATGGCTCCATATGAGGCGTTGTATGGGAGGAGATGTAGATCTCCCATATCATGGTATGAAACGGGAGAAAAGAAGGTTCTAGAAGAAGAATTACAAGGAAGGACTGAGTTGATAGATGAGACCTCAGAAGCTATTAAGAGTATCCGACAAAGGATAGAATCTGCCCAGTGCAGACAGAAGAGTTATGCAGATGTTCGAAGGAGACCTCTAGAATTCGAAGTGGGTGATTTTGTTTTTGTCAAGATAGCCCCGATGAAGGGCGTGATGCGATTTGGGAAGAAAGGGAATCTTAGCCCCAGATTCACCGGACCGTATTAGATCACCTGACGAGTTGGGAAGGTAGCTTATGAGCTCGCGCTACCTGAAGAGTTTTATGGCATTCATAATGTCTTCCATGTTTCGATGTTGAGAAAATACTTTGCTGATCCGGAGCATGTTTTGATACCTCCAACAGTAGAAGTGCAAAATGATTTGTCTTACGAGGAGAAGCCAGTACAAATTCTTGATCGTGAGGTTAGACGTCTTCGGAACAAAGAGATAGCTCTAGTAAAAGTACTGTGGCGAAATCAGAAATTTGAAGAAGCTATTTGGGAGGTTGAGGATGACATGAGACGTCGTTATCCTGAGTTGTTCTAAGTTTCGAGGACGAAACTTTTATAAGGTGGGAGGGGTTGTAACACCCCGATTTTTTTTTATGAGCTAATTATTTAATAATTAGTTATTATTATTTTAGTCAGCTAAATAAGTTTTCGTTATGAATAATGTGATTTATTGTTTGATCGAGTGTTGCCTTGGAAGGTAACGTTGACCGATAAGCTCCAGAAATCATAAATGAATAATAATTAAATAATGCTCTACGGAGTATAGTTTAATCAGTTTATTTTGAAAGGGATTATTTTTTTATATAGCTCCGGTATAAATTTTTTTTTAACATAACCAGAGACCCAATCAATTACTCCGTTCTTTTTTTGGCCCAAACCATTCACCAATTTATTTTTTTTACTTAGATGAATTGGACCTTTCCTTAGTTAAAGTATAAAAGACATCCCAGGGCTTTGTTTTTGCTATTCTGGCCGCCATAGCCTTCTACCGTTCTACCTTATTCAATCGGTTTCTTCGCTGAAAATTTTCTGACGGGTAAGTCTGATTCCTTACCTTCCTCGTTCTTATTTGTTTTCTTATGGTTGAGCGATTGGGTTGATCAATAGTAAATGTAGGTTTGATAGTATCCTCTAGTTGATTTTGATTTTGAGGTTTAAGTTAATCAAATCTTCCTTTTCGAAATTGCAAGTTTGCTGCTTTCCACCGTCACTTTTCCAATTATAGTTTTACATTGAAATTTCATGCTTTGTAAACCCATGAATTCAACTGGTGCAGCAATAGTTTTGAGTTTTTGTTGTAGGTCCATTGCTCTGTATCTTTAGTTACTCCAGTTACAACTAGTTTTCAAAAGTTGGCAACTTAGATTGAGATTTATTGATCAGTCCAAAAAAAAAAATTTCGCTGGTAGAGTGCAAGTGTACGGACTTGATTAAAAAATTTCTGATCGAGAAATTTTAAGTTTCCGGGTCAAAATCTTCTGTCACTAAACTTCTAGTATGGCTCTATTGCAAAGTTTTCTTATATAATATTGTCTAATAAAGATCTCATGCTTTCAAATCATTACCCGCAGGAAAATTTTGATTTTCAATTTCATCGGTAGTCACTTTCTGTAGCTAATTTTGTTAAGTAATATCTCCTTCATTCTGAATGGGGTGAAAACTGTTTACAGAGAATTCTTGAAGGCTGCTGCTACTATTTTTTTAGTCGTAATAATCAACCAAGTTCATTTTCTTTTAAAAGTTTTACTCTAACTTACTGGTTAGTTAATTTACCTTAGTTTATGAGACATGGGATTTCACATGGTTTAAGACATCAAATCAATAATTATCTTATTATATCTAATTAAAGATTTGAAGGAAGAGTTTATCGGAAGACGTTATCAAGGCGTGCCACACTTGTTTGAGTAATTTGAGTTCATCTATTAACAAGTAAGTTCACTACCACCTGTACATGTTTGTTCAACCAAATGAAAGAAAGAAGTCTGGTTGATTTTTAGTAGATGATTTTAGACTATTTGCTATTATGTGAACTTGGTGAATTATTTGATGAGTTATTGTAATTGTTGTATTAAGTTATGTTTATTATCTGGCATAGTCAAGATTATGTCAGTACTTTATTTCAAGATTTTAATGATGTTTTTAACCCAAACGTCACTATAAAAAGAACTAATATTTAAAGTGAAAGATCGGGTGATATGTACTCGGGAACAAGTTCCCTCAGATTATCAGTTTATCAGTTTCAGAGAGTCTGATATGTTTAGTGGGTCGCTCCCCTGAGCTTTCGGATTGGCGCATTTGAGTACATATCACGGGCCCACAGTTAAAATTAGCCACAAAGAGTTTTACGGTAAAGTTTATGAGATCTCTCAGAAAGTTTTACAGAAAATTGTTTTTGAGATCTCTTTCAGAAAGTTTTACAGAGATGTTTTGAGAAAGAAATTTTGAGATCTCTCTAGTAGTTTTGAGAAATTATTTTAGAAAATATTTTGTTTTGGTATCTCTCTCAGAATTTATTTGAGAAACTATTTGTTAGTCATTTGTTTAGTGCACGCTTATAGCCTAAATTATCTATTGATAAATTAGCATAGACTTCTCAGATATTTTGTGGATTCATAGTGACTTACTAAGCGTAAAGCTTATCAGTTTTCTTTCTTCGCATGTACAGATACTAAGGGTAAGGCCAAGGCCTAGGAAGATGATGAGGGAGTGGAACGCGTGCCAAGATGAGTTAACGGGAACGACCTTGGCGGCTTCTAGCTAGTTATTTTTTTTTTAGTATTTCAGATGTTATTTTAAAGTGATTATTATTACTCTATTTTATTTGAGGTTTTGAAGTTTTAGTAAATTCCTGGATCTAGGTGGTTATCACATTTACTGGTGATAACTAAAAATTTTTTTGAGTTTTTATTTGGAGTTATATTTTAGTTATATTTGAGTTTTTATCAGGGTTATTTCTTAAACAAACGGCAATTATATTGCAGTTTTTTTTAAAGTAGTAAGTTTATGTAACGTTTCCTTTAACCCTGAGAGGGGCGTTACAAATTTGGTATCAGAGCCCGGGTTGTCCCGTAACTTCATTTGTCACCGTACACGTGCTCATCATCTTCCAAGTAAGTATTTAAAGTTAGTTTTAAATTTCTGTGCTTGAGCAAGAAGAGTTTTATTAGATAGAGAACAGAAGTGAGAATGTTTTGCCTTTTGTATTGTGTATGGCACATAAATAAAAGTTTATATTTAGGTGCCTTAAGAAAATGAGGAGAACCCGTGGTCGTCCAGTTGGTAGCAACAATGAGCAAGGAAACAATCACGAGCAGGATTTGGCAGGACTAGTAGCGCAACTTCAGAGGCAGTTGCAGGAGCAGCAACAAACCATCGACCGTTTGACCGCGAACAATCAAAGGGGCGGTGGTGAAGGGAGAAATGCTGGAAATAATCATGCTAGGGGGCATGGAGCACCGAGACAAGAACCGTTGATGATCACATGGAGGAAGATCAAGCCCACAGATTTCGAGGGGGGTCCAGACCCTCTAGCTGCTCAGGGATGGCTGAAGACCGTGGAAGGCATTGCTAATGGGTTGGAACTAGCAGATAATGACAAGGTTCGATGTGCATCCTACAGCCTCACCATGGATGCTCGAATATGGTGGGAGACTGTGGAAACAAGGTACAACATCACGCAGATGACATGGGAGCAGTTCAAAGAGGAGTTCACCAACCAGTATTTCAACGCTAGTGTCACACGTAGGTACCGGGATGAGCTTCAGAGTCTACGCCAGGGAACCATGGATGTTACAACCTTGGCGGCAAAATTTCAGAGGCTGCTACGTATTTGTCCTACAGCTGCCCCGACGGAAAGAGATAAGGTGAGGATGTTCCTGGCAGCTCTTAGGAAGGATATAGCAGTTCACTTGGAGAATGGCAATCAGACTCCAGCTACACTAGCTGACTGTGTTTTTATAGCAACTCAAAAGGAGTACTACATCTCTAGCGGTCCAGTACCCGCTCAGCCGCAGCCTGTGCCTTCACAGTCACAGAATCAGTCACAACGACACATGAACAATTCGAAGAGTAACAAGAAGAGAAACTTCACGGGCAATGATGGAAAAGGAGATGGTCACCATCAGGGACACCAAAATAAACAGATGAAATTCCCACAGTGTGCAAATTGTGGCCGTAATCATCCAGGCCAATGCAGATTGGGTTCTAGAGCTTGTTACACTTGCGGTCTTGAGGGCCATATGTCGAGAGATTGTCCAAGAAAGAATCAGCAAAACTACCAGATCACTCACATGCCAAGAAATCCAACACCTTCAGCGGCTGTCCATAATATGCAGGCTTATCTAGAAGGACCATCCATCCAGCAAGGGCGTCTTGAGGCACCACCAGAGGCTCCGGTTGCTAGAGTGTTCACAATCTCGAAAGAGGAGGCATCGATAAATCCCGGTGTTGTCACAGGTCAGATACTTGTTCTTAATAGATACGCTAATGTGCTATTTGACACTGGAGCCACACATTCCTTTGTATCTCTTGAGTTTGCTAGATCGTTAGCAGCACATCAAGATAAGTTAGATTGTAAGTTCACCACAGCACTTCCGTCAGGAGAGATCTTGTTGTCGACTCATTGGTTACGAGCAGTGCCAATGAGTATTGCAGGGAGAGAGTTATTTGTGGATCTGATCGTGCTTGATATGAGAGATTATGACGTGATTCTCGGCATGGATTTTCTGCAGAAGTATAGTGCTTCAAATATATGCTGAAAAAGAATTGTTAGTTTTGCGCCTGCAGGGTCTAATCCTTTCTTGTTTCTTGGGGAGCCAAAGGGATCAGGGAAGGTGATGATTTCTGCATTGCAAGCAAGGAGACTTATTCGGAGTGGATGTGAAGCTTTCTTAGCTCACATAGTAGACAAGAGCACTGGAGAACCCATTCAGTTATCTGAAGTTCCAGTTGTAGAGAGTTACAGTGATGTTTTTCCTGAAGATCTTCCTGGACTACCACCGAGTAGAGAGATTGAGTTCGAGATTGAGCTGCTGCCTGGTACTGCCCCAATATCTAGAGCACCATATCGAATGGCCCCAGTGGAGTTACAAGAACTCCACAAACAGTTGCAGGAGTTGTTAGAGAAGGGTTTCATTCGGCCCAGTTACTCACCGTGGGGGGCTCCAGTATTGTTCGTGAAAAAGAAGGATGGCACAATGAGGTTGTGCATAGATTATAGAGAGCTCAATAAAGTGACTATCAAGAATAGGTATCCCCTGCCTAGAATTGATGACCTGTTTGACCAGTTGAAGGGAGCGGTGATTTTCTCCAAGATCGACCTTCGTTCAGGGTATCATCAGCTAAGAATCAAGGAAGGTGACATCCCAAAAACAGCTTTCAGGTCGCGGTATGGACACTATGAATTTGTGGTTATGCCTTTCGGCCTGACTAATGCTCCAGCGGCGTTCATGGATTTGATGAATAGAGTGTTCAGGGAGTTTCTTGACAAGTTTGTCATTATTTTCATTGATGATATTTTGATCTACTCAGAGTCCAAGGAGGAGCATGAAAAACACTTGAGAGAAGTACTGGAGACACTGAGAAAACATAAGCTATATGCTAAGTTTTCAAAGTGTGAATTCTGGCTTGATCATGTAGCATTCCTTGGCCACGTAGTTTCAAAGCAGGGAGTTTCGGTGGATCCCTCGAAAGTAGCAGCTGTCCGAGATTGGAGCAGGCCGAAGAATTCGAAAGAAGTTCGAAGTTTCTTAGGCCTTGCGGGGTATTATACGAAGTTTGTAGAAGGCTTCTCTGCCATAGCTCTTCCATTGACTACCTTGACCCGTAAGGGTAAGAAATTTGAGTGGACTGATCGTTGTGAGAAGAGTTTCCAAGAGCTGAAAGATAGGTTGACATCTGCACCCGTTTTAGCACTCCCAGAAGGCAAAGAAGGGTTTGTTATCTACACAGACGCATCGAAGATGGGACTTGGAGCAGTTCTTATGCAGAATGAACGAGTTATTGCGTATGCGTCTCGACAACTCAAAGACTATGAAGCGAATTATCCTACTCATGACTTGGAGTTGGCAGCAGTGATACATGCGTTGAAGATTTGGAGACATTACTTGTATGGAGTCCAGTGTAAGATCTTCACTGATCATAAAAGTCTGAAATACATATTCACACAGAAAGACCTCAACATGAGGCAAAGAAGGTGGCTTGAGTTAGTGAAAGACTACGATTGTGAGATCCTCTATCATCCGGGGAAAGCCAACAAGGTAGCAGATGCACTTAGTAGGAAGTCTTCTGCAACAGTAATGTCCATGATGGTAATGGATCCAAGGCTGAGGAAGGAAATTGAAGATTTTGAGTTGGAGATTGTAGTAGGTGGGCGACTAGCAGCTATGACAGTGACTCCATCAGTATTTGAGGACATGGCTATGAAGCAAGAACTTGATCCTGAGTTAGTTAAGTTGAAGGAGTGTGTCAAGGAGGGAAAATGTCCCGAATTCCGTGTGGATCAGAGTGGAAGATTATTACTCCATAATAGGTTGTGCATCCCAGACATTGAAGGGTTGAGGAGGCAGATTTTGAAGGAGGCTCACGAGACACCATTCACTATGCATCCTGGTTCGACCAAGATGTACCACGACTTGAAGAAAAACTTTTGGTGGTCAGGGATGAAGAAAGATGTTGCAAAGTTCGTTCAGGCATGTTTGACGTGTCAACAAGTTAAGGCTGAACATCAAAGACCAGGTGGAGAACTTCAGCCTATCCAGATTCCAGAGTGGAAATGGGATGAGATATCAATGGATTTTATTATGGGTTTGCCGAAGACAACTGGAGGTTATGACGCTATATGGGTTATAGTGGACAGATTGACTAAATCTGCTCATTTTATCCCAATTTCAGCAAGTATTTCTTTGGAGAAGTTGGCAAATATATATATACAGGAGATTGTTAGATTGCATGGCGTTCCGAAGAGTATTATTTCAGACAGAGATTCCAGATTTACCTCTCACTTTTGGAAGTGTGTACAACAATCATTGGGCACGAAGTTGAAGTTTAGTACTGCTTTTCATCCGCAGACAGATGGCCAGACGGAGAGGACAAATCAGATTTTAGAGGATATGTTACGGGCATGCACTATAGATTTTCAAGGAGGATGGGCAAAATACCTTAGTTTGGCGGAGTTTGCTTATAATAATAGTTATCAAGCAACAATCGGCATGGCTCCATATGAGGCGTTGTATGGGAGGAGATGTAGATCTCCCATATCATGGTATGAAACGGGAGAAAAGAAGGTTCTAGAAGAAGAATTACAAGGAAGGACTGAGTTGATAGATGAGACCTCAGAAGCTATTAAGAGTATCCGACAAAGGATAGAATCTGCCCAGTGCAGACAGAAGAGTTATGCAGATGTTCGAAGGAGACCTCTAGAATTCGAAGTGGGTGATTTTGTTTTTGTCAAGATAGCCCCGATGAAGGGCGTGATGCGATTTGGGAAGAAAGGGAAGCTTTGCCCCAGATTCACCGGACCGTATGAGATCACCCGACGAGTTGGGAAGGTAGCTTATGAGCTCGCGCTACCTGAAGAGTTTTCTGGCATTCATAATGTCTTCCATGTTTCGATGTTGAGAAAATACTTTGCTGATCCGGAGCATGTTTTGATACCTCCAACAGTAGAAGTGCAAAATGATTTGTCTTACGAGGAGAAGCCAGTACAAATTCTTGATCGTGAGGTTAGACGTCTTCGGAACAAAGAGATAGCTCTAGTAAAAGTACTGTGGCGAAATAAGAAATTTGAAGAAGCTACTTGGGAGGTTGAGGATGACATGAGACGTCGTTATCCTGAGTTGTTCTAAGTTTCGAGGACGAAACTTTTATAAGGTGGGAGGGGTTGTAACACCCCGATTTTTTTTTATGAGCTAATTATTTAATAATTAGTTATTATTATTTTAGTCAGCTAAATAAGTTTTCGTTATGAATAATGTGATTTATTGTTTGATCGAGTGTTGCCTTGGCAGGTAACGTTGACCGATAAGCTCCAGAAATCATAAATGAATAATAATTAAATAATGCTCTACGGAGTATAGTTTAATCAGTTTATTTTGAAAGGGATTATTTTTTTATATAGCTCCGGTATAAATTTTTTTTTAACATAACCAGAGACCCAATCAATTACTCCGTTCTTTTTTTGGCCCAAACCATTCACCAATTTATTTTTTTTACTTAGATGAATTGGACCTTTCCTTAGTTAAAGTATAAAAGACATCCCAGGGCTTTGTTTTTGCTATTCTGGCCGCCATAGCCTTCTACCGTTCTACCTTATTCAATCGGTTTGTTCGCTGAAAATTTTCTGACGGGTAAGTCTGATTCCTTACCTTCCTCGTTCTTATTTGTTTTCTTATGGTTGAGCGATTGGGTTGATCAATAGTAAATGTTAGGTTTGATAGTATCCTCTAGTTGATTTTGATTTTGAGGTTTAAGTTAATCAAATCTTCCTTTTCGAAATTGCAAGTTTGCTGCTTTCCACCGTCACTTTTCCAATTATAGTTTTACATTGAAATTTCATGCTTTGTAAACCCATGAATTCAACTGGTGCAGCAGTAGTTTTGAGTTTTTGTTGATCAGTCCAAAAAAAACTTTAGTTACTCCAGTTACAACTAGTTTTGAATTCATGCTTTGTAAACCCATTGCTCTGTATCTTTAGTTACTCCAGTTACAACTAGTTTTGAAAAGTTGGCAACTTAGATTGAGATTTATTGATCAGTCCAAAAAAAAAAAATTCGCTGGTAGAGTGCAAGTGTACGGACTTGATTAAAAAATTTCTGATCGAGAAATTTTAAGTTTCCGGGTCAAAATCTTCTGTCACTAAACTTCTAGTATGGTTCTATTGCAAAGTTTTCTTATATAATATTGTCTAATAAAGATCTCATGCTTTCAAATCATTACCCGCAGGAAAATTTTGATTTTCAATTTCATCGGTAGTCACTTTCTGTAGCTAATTTTGTTAAGTAATAGCTCCTTCATTCTGTATGGGGTGAAAACTGTTTACAGAGAATTCTTGAAGGCTGCTGCTACTATTTTCTTAGTCGTAATAATCAACCAAGTTCATTTTCTTTTAAAAGTTTTACTCTAACTTACTGGTTAGTTAATTTACCTTAGTTTATGAGACATGGGATTTCACATGGTTTAAGACATCAAATCAATAATTATCTTATTATATCTAATTAAAGATTTGAAGGAAGAGTTTATCGGAAGACGTTATCAAGGCGTGCCACACTTGTTTGAGTAATTTGAGTTCATCTATTAACAAGTAAGTTCACTACCACCTGTACATGTTTGTTCAACCAAATGAAAGAAAGAAGTCTGGTTGATTTTTAGTAGATGATTTTAGACTATTTGCTATTATGTGAACTTGGTGAATTATTTGATGAGTTATTGTAATTGTTGTATTAAGTTATGTTTATTATCTGGCATAGTCAAGATTGTGTCAGTACTTTATTTCAAGATTTTAATGATGTTTTTAACCCAAACGTCACTATAAAAAGAACTAATATTTAAAGTGAAAGATCGGGTGATATGTACTCGGGAACAAGTTCCCTCAGATTATCAGTTTATCAGTTTCAGAGAGTCTGATATGTTTAGTGGGTCGCTCCCCTGAGCTTTCGGATTGGCGCATTTGAGTACATATCACGGGCCCACAGTTAAAATTAGCCACAAAGAGTTTTACGGTAAAGTTTATGAGATCTCTCAGAAAGTTTTACAGAAAATTGTTTTTGAGATCTCTTTCAGAAAGTTTTACAGAGATGTTTTGAGAAAGAAATTTTGAGATCTCTCTAGTAGTTTTGAGAAATTATTTTAGAAAATATTTTGTTTTGGTATCTCTCTCAGAATTTATTTGAGAAACTATTTGTTAGTCATTTGTTTAGTGCACGCTTATAGCCTAAATTATCTATTGATAAATTAGCATAGACTTCTCAGATATTTTGTGGATTCATAGTGACTTACTAAGCGTAAAGCTTATCAGTTTTCTTTCTTCGCATGTACAGATACTAAGGGTAAGGCCAAGGCCTAGGAAGATGATGAGGGAGTGGAACGCGTGCCAAGATGAGTTAACGGGAACGACCTTGGCGGCTTCTAGCTAGTTATTTTTTTTTAGTATTTCAGATGTTATTTTAAAGTGATTATTATTACTCCATTTTATTTGAGGATTTGAAGTTTTAGTAAATTCCTGGATCCAGGTGGTTATCACATTTGCTGGTGATAACTAAAATTCTTTTTGAGTTTTTATTTGGAGTTATATTTTAGTTATATTTGAGTTTTTATCAGGGTTATTTCTTAAACAAACGGCCATTATGTTGCAGTTTTTTTTAAAGTAGTAACTTTATGTAACGTTTCCTTTAACCCTGAGAGGGGCGTTACAGACAATTAGTTAACATCTTGACATTGGTTATAGTAATAGTTATTTCTTCCTCTATGTTATTATTGGGGAGTGTTATTAAGATGACAATTAGTTAACCTCTTGATATTAACTATAGTAGAATTCATATTCTTTAATATTCTTCCTTGGGTATTAATTAATTCCTATTCATATTTCATGTTAATACTTTGAACATTGCTTAAAGGATTAACTAGTTTTGTTTCATATATTAACTATTACTAGAATCAATCGATTAATACGCTTGTTATTAATTCGGTTCCTTCAACAGTAGTAAACTTGGATTATTAATGCATGCATCTCATGGTTAATATGCCAAGGGGAATTAATTATATTGATTAAACCAATAAACCACTTGTGTTGAGGTTATCAATCTCAATCGTTCTCATCTTAAGTTTATGGCTACTATCAAGTTAATATACGGCGCTTGTTCTATATTGACTCGATAGTAAGTTTTATTAATGAACGCATCTCGTTATTAATAACTACCCTCGATGAACTGGATATACTCCTCGATTGAGTATTCGAGAGGAAGATAGTTACAGATATAACCGGGATCGACGAACATTTCATTAAGTGGATAAAAGCAAAACCAAGTCCTCATCTCTATTAATTAAATCACATAAATCGTTCATCTTAGTGTTAATTAAATTAAATCAAATAATCAAACTCAAAACCCTCCCTTTGTTACTCATTATATAAAAGAAAAGTATTCCTTTCCCTGTGGATACGAACCTTACTTCGTTATACTACGTATATTCGTTGTATTGTATTTATTTTGAGTGCACCTCACGACGAGTGCACGTCAAATTTGGCGCTGTTGCCGGGGAAAGGCAATAATTTTTCTTTTATTGTATTTCATGAAAAATAAAAAATAATAATAAAAAAAATATAAAGAGTTCTTACTTTCTCTATTTCTGAGCTTGGTGAAGTATATGGTTAAACACCGTTCTATAAACGAGATCACCAATCAAACAAACCCGGAAATAGAACAAACTTTCGAGCGGTTGAGAAGTAAATTTTCATATACCGACTCGGAGGAATCATCTATCAGAAATTCATCCAGCGCTACTTCTCATTCTAGCGAGACCGAAGAGTCAATAACCATGGCTCTTGAGACAAGAACACTACGGGAGCTCACTGCTCCAGATCTCAATCAACAACCGTTGTGTATTACCTTCCCTACACTCGATGAAGGTAATACATTTGAGCTAAAATCTGGGCTCATACATCTACTTCCATCCTTTCATGGCCTAAGAGGAGAAGATCCGAACAAACACCTTTCGGAGTTCCATATTGTGTGCACAAGCATGTGCCCCAATGGTGTCTCGGAAGAACAAATCAAATTGAGGGCTTTTCCATTCTCCCTCAAAGACACTGCAAAGGATTGGCTATTCTATCTTCCTTCGGGAAGTATAGATACATGGGCGGCAATGAAAAAATGCTTCTTGGATAGGTACTATCCCGCCTCCATCTCATCTTCTTTGAAAATACAAATAAGCAACATTGAGCAAAAAGAAGATGAGACATTGTATGAATATTGGGAGCGTTTCAAAATGTTGTGTGCTAGTTGCCCATATCATGGGTACACCGAGCAAGACCTCATCCTCTATTTTTATGATGGTCTTGCGGATCAAGATAGGTGAATGGTGAATGCGGCATGTGGAGGGGGGATTGTTAACAAAACCCCTTCTCAAGCAAGGAATCTCATCTCGGAGTTGGCCGAGAACTCTAGGCATTTCAATGGGCGGTCCTCAACCCGAAGGGTTGCCGCAGCAGAATCCAACACCTCGTTGGAAAGCCAAGTTTCCGGTTTAATTTGACTTCTCTGGTCAAAGAACTTCTTCTGAAACCAAAGACTCAGGAGGTCAAAGCTTGTGGCATTTGCACAACAATCGGACACCCCACTGATTTGTGTCCATCCCTCCAAGAAGAACAAGTCAACGCCTTGGGTTTCCAAGGCCATCAACAAAGGAGGTATGATCCATTCTCAAACTCTTACAACCCTGGATTGAGGTATCATCCAAACTTGAGGTATGGAAACCCTCAACAATCCAATCCATCTTCTCAATCTAATATGTCAACTTATACATGATCCGGACTTTGACCTCAAACATCGTCACCATGCAACAAAACATGGGACAATTTCAACAAACCATGATACAATTTCAACATGAGACAAAGTCGAGCATAAAAGATTTGGAAACTCAAGTTAGCCAAATTTCAAATGCCGTGAGCCGACTTGAAGCGAAGGACTCGGGTAAACTTCCATCTCAAACGGAGCAAAACCCGAGACAACACTTGAATGCCATCATGTTGAGAAGTGGGGCAGCATTGAAGGAGGTAGAAAAGAATGATCAAGAGACCGAAGAGGTGGTTGAAGTTGAAAAGGAAGATCAACCGGGGGGATGACCACAAAGCGTCCACCATTGTCATCATACGAACTACTCCCACCATTCCCAGAAGCACTCAAGGAAACAAGGAAGCTGGAGAGAAATGGAGATCTCTATGAAACCTTCGCCGAGTGTGAGGTAAATTTTCCACTTCTTAACTCAATAAAAAGTGTTCCTCGATTCGCTAAATTTTTAAAAGAATTATGCATAATCAAGAGGACACCACATTCAAAGGGGAAACAACCAAGTGAAATTAGTGACCCGGGCATGTTAACTATACCATGCAAGCTAGGAGACACCAACTCTAGGGCAATGTTAGAATTAGGGGAATCAATTAACGTGATCCCCTATACTCTGTATAATTCTTTGAACATTGGCCCTTTAAATAAAACAAGCATCATAATTCAACTGGCTGATAGATCAACTTTTTCCCCGAAAGGGGTGGTGGAAGATGTACTAGTTTTGGTAGGTGATCTAGTGTTTCCTGTCAATTTCTACGTGCTTGAAATGGAGAGTGATGAACACAAAGTCCCCATTTTGTTGGGGAGACCATTTTTAAAAACTGCTAATTCAACGATTGATGTTTCTAGCGGACTTTTAACTATGGAATTTGATGGAAGGAAAATAGAATATAACATTTATAATTCTATTAAAACTCACTCTCCCGTTAGAGAATCAATTTTGAGCATTGAGGAATCACTAGATAAACCACCGACGGCTGAGGTAGTAGCAAGAAAGAAACCTCGGCCTTACTGGAAAAGGCCGAAAAATGAAATTGAAAAATCGCTAAATAGGGCCTCAAAAAATAAAACAAGGGATGCTCACGATCCCTCATTAAAAAATGAATAACGTCGTGCCGCGACGTTAAATAAGACGCTTCTTGGGAGGCAACCCAAGTTTTATTTTTATTTTTTGTTATTTCGAGTGTTTAAAGTTCATTTTTTTTAATTATTTGAGAGATCAGTGAGAGATGGAACTAATCACAGGTTTTGGAGAAAAAGAAAAAAAATGCAGGTTTTGAAGAATCAGGGGACATACCCGATCAAGTACCACCTTATACTCGGTCGGGTATGGCTAAAAGAAGGGGAACCGGGCATTACTCGATCGAAGGAGTATTGATTTTTTCAAGAAAGCATGCATACTCGATCGGGTACAATGACATACCCGGTCGAGTATGTACAGAAAGGCGAAATTCAATGGAGTCTGACCCCCGCATTCGATCGAGTACAGGGCTCAACAATTGCAAAACAAAGGATACTCGATCGGGTATCACTACACACCCGGTCGAGTATGTTCAGAAAGACAAAACCCAAAACGTGGAAAAAGAAATATACCCGATCGAGTATTGTGTTATACCCGATCGGGTACTGGAGACAGTCTATTCAAAACTTCGGTTTTCCAGCCATACTCGACCGAGTAACTTCCCATACTCGATCGGGTATACGTGCGTTTTAACCCCAAAAACGCCCAAATCACTTCATCTTCCCCAAATCCCAAACCCAAATTTCGAACCTCTCTCCCCCAACCTCCATTTTCAAACCTTCTCTCTACCATATCTTCTTCATTTCTCCACCAAATCACCCCATTCCACCACCAAAATACTCCCCTTACCTTCCTCTACACACCCATACCCACCAATCCAATTTTCCCCCAATTTCAAAAGGTCCGAAAATAACCCTACCCCATTTCTAATTTTCGGATTTCAAGCTCAAAATCTCCCAAAAATGGCACCAAGGAAGGATAAAGGGCAGAGCTCCAACGCTATGGCACCCATCCCAGGCTACGAGGACCTTATCTTCGCCGACAATGAACACCGAGCTCGGTTCATCACTACAATTGCAAGGCAAGTAAAACCTTCCCGTTTTTTATGCCATGATGCTCTCCATGAATTAGGAGTGTATAAGAGCACTAGGAAATTTTTTCATGAGTTGAGCATGGATCGTATATTCAAAATGAAATACAACTCTGACGAAAAAATTATCTATGAATTTATAAGTTCGGTGCAATTTGAGACCGATGAAGCTGACTTTAGGGATGATAGACTCAAGTTTCGTCTGTTTAACCAAAACCATTCAATAACGAAACTTGAATTCGCCGAACACTTTGGCATTCCGGTTCCCTACCAAAAATCCGTATCCGATAACACTGCTTTCGGCCATTCACTGTGGACAAAGATGATCGGGGAAGTAAAATTTAGCTCCTCCCAACTGCATATTAGTCATGTCCAACACCCCGTCCTCCAATTATTCATGAAATTTCTTGCAAATTGCTTGCTTGGACGTCCCAACAACCATCACATTAGGATGAGGGATGTATGCTTGATGTCTGTAGCTCTATTCCGTGTTCATGTGGACTTTAATCTGTGCAATCTAATGTGGGCACATCTGAAAAAAGAAAGCACAACCAGGGGGGGCATTGTTGTGGGTGGGGTGATTATGCACTTAGCCACCAAGTTCGGGTATACGGATAACTCTCCTATGCCCGACTATTGTTTGATTAATATCTCTTGGTTAGGCCATTCGGGATGCACAGCCTTTTCCTATACAGTTTATGGTGGTGAACGACCAAAAAACATGTATAACTGGCTCATACACCCCAAGCCTCTCAAATACTTCCTCCTACCTAACCAAGAACTTCCCAAACTGCTCTACAAAGAAGAGGTAGAGGTGCCCCATTACCTATTCCCACACGCCCTTCCACCGCATCTCCAAAAACCGGAACAAGAGCCTCCCCAATACCAACCCGAGTACGAGCTTATGCTGAACCCCATGGTCATGAAGACATGGACGCAGACATCCCCGAGCAACCTCAAAACCCTCCACCACCCGACTTCTTCCAACAAATTTTGGAGGGTCAACAACAATTGCTTGCGGGGTACAACCAAATGAACACAAACTACATGGCCATGGGAGAACGGCTCAGCCAAGTGCAAGAGGAGCAAAGGGCAGGTTTTCAACGGATGGAGGAGCTCCGGGAGGCCGACAGGCATCGAAATGAAGAGGATCAACGCAGGTTCTATGGACCTATGTATTCTTACATCGTGCATCAAGGATCCCTTCAGACTATGGCGAACCCCCCTCCACCACCCTCGTGGTATGACCCCACTCATTGGGGTAACTTTGGAGGATCTAGCTCCGGGGGTGGAGTGTATGATGGAGGAGATGGTGGGGACGGCGGCACCGGTGGCGGATTTGATAGCAGCTTTGGAGGCGGTTTCGGAGGCAGCTTCTATGGCGGAGAAGGCGGGCACTAGGGACAGTGCTTGGACCAAGTGTGGGGGAGATACTCATCATGGTATGTAATTTTTAATACCTTTCACTAAGCATGAATTTCATTTACTTTTTGTGCACATAAAAAAAGAATAAATAAAAGAAAAGAAATGCTAGTTAGGTTGAAAACCCAACAAAGTGGGCAATCTTAGCAAAAAAGGCTTATAAAAAATGAGTGAGTTGGGGAGAATGGAAAATGAAAAAAGATGCTAGGATGAAAACCTGAAAAGGCTCCTAGGAAAAATGAGAGATATGAGAGAAATATTTGTTCTTGCAGGCAGTCATTTAATCTCTTTGGAGGAAAAGAAGAGTCAAGAAGAAGAAGAAGAAGAAGAAGAAGAGAGGAGGAGGAGAGAAGATGAGCACTAGAAGGCCATAAAACCCAAGATAATATTTGTAAATTGAGCTTAAAACTCATATTTTATCCTTGGTGGTCTTTGTGTTTTTATCTTGTAAAATTGTTGAAACTTTAGAAGACTAAAACACTTGTGAACATTTGACTTTACTCGAGGACGAGTAAAGAAACTAAGTGTGGGGGAGTTGATACATTTGTAATTTCCATATGTATGTTTGTGTTTTTAATTAGTTTTGATTGATTTTTACTTTGGAAATTACACACTTTTGGTGTAATAGTTTAGTTTGTTAAATTCTTGTAAATTGTTTAGATTAGGATCACTCTGAGCTCAAACAGGTCTTGATCACTCAAAGGACAGTTGGTGAACCCCAAAAAGTGGAAGGAAGGTTCATAATTTGAAGACAAAAGAAGGATCCTGAAATTTTGGTCTATACCCGGTCGAGTATAACCTATACTCGATCGGGTATCTTGTTGAAACATCAAATCGGATCGGATCCGAAGACAAAGGATCATGTAGAGAAGATTCGGACCACGATCGAGTGTCCATACCCAATCGGGTACACCGACACACCCGATCGGGTATCTCTTCAAATACAAACCTAAATTCGGTCGAGTATGCCCCAGATCTGAAGTTATAAGCATACTCGACCGGGTACAAAGGTATGCTCGATCGGGTATGCTTATGAAATTTTCCCTTTGATCGATCGAGTATACCTCGAATTTGAGGTATTACACATACCCGATCGGGTACCTTGTATATACCCGATCGGGTACCCGAGCTGCATCTCAAAAGCCTATAAATACACCCCCTTTCCTTCACAATGGGGGAACCAATTCACATATACTTCTTAGCTCAGTCTAGAATAAGTCTTTCTTTATATTTTTCATCATGTTTAGTCTCCAAATGAGGAGCTAAACTCTTCCACATTGGTTTTGCTACTTTGAAGCTTAATGAATTTGTAAGTTGTGAGTTATTTTCTTTAATCTTCTTCCTTGAATATTAATTCTTCCTTTAAAATACTATTTCTATATCAAAGTTGGGGAGTGTTACTAAGATGACAATTAGTTAACATCTTGACATTGGTTATAGTAATAGTTATTTCTTCCTCTATGTTAATATTGGGGAGTGTTATTAAGATGACAATTAGTTAACATCTTGATATTAACTATAGTAGAATTCATATTCTCTAATATTCTTCCTTGAGTATTAATTAATTCCTATTCATATTTCATGTTAATATTTTGAACATTATTTAAAGGATTAACTAGTTTTGTTTCATATATTAACTATTACTAGAATCAATCGATTAATACGCTTGTTATTAATTCGGTTCCTTCAACAGTAGTAAACTTTGATTATTAATGCATGCATCTCATGGTTCATATGTCAAGGGGTATTAATTATATTGATTAAACCAATAAACCGCTTGTGTCGAGGTTATCAATCTCAATCGTTTTCATCTTAAGTTTATTGCTACTATCAAGTTAATATACGGCGCTTGTTCTATATTGACTCGATAGTAAGTTTTATTAATGAACGCATCTTGTTATTAATAACTACCCTCGATGAACTGGATATACTCCTCGATTTAGTATTCGAGAGGAAGATAGGTAAAGATATAACCGGGATCGACGAACATTTCATTAAGTGGATAAAAGCAAAACCAAGTCCTTATCTCTATTAATTAAATCACATAAGTCGTTCATCTTAGTGTTAATTAAATTAAATCAAATCAAACTCAAAACTCCCCCTTTGTTACTCATTGCATAAAAGAAAAGTATTCATTTCCCTGTGGATACGAACCTTACTTCGTTATACTACGTATATTCGTTGTATTGTATTTATTTTGAGTGCACCTCACGACAAGTGCACGTCAAATTTGGCGCCGTTGCCGGGGAAAGGCAACAATTTTTCGTTTGTTGTATTTCAAGAAAATAAAAAAATATATATATAAAGAGTTCTTACTTTCTCTATTTCTGAGCTTGGTGAAGTATATGGTTAAACACCGTTCTATAAACGAGATCACCTATCAAACAAACCCGGAAATAGAACAAACTTTCGAGCGGTTGAGAAGTAAATTTTCTAATACCGACTCAGAGGAATCATCTATCAAAGATTCATCCAGGGCTAGTTCTCATTCTAGCGAGACCGAAGAGTCAATAACCATTGCTCTTGAGACAAGAACACTACGGGTGCTCACTGCTCCAGATCTCAATCAACAACCATTGTGTATTACCTTCCCTACACTCGATGAAGGTAATACATTTGAGCTAAAATCTGGGCTCATGCATCTACTTCCATTCTTTGATGGCCTAAGAGGAGAAGATCCGAACAAACACCTTTCGGAGTTCCATATTGTGTGCACAAGCATGTGCCCCAATGGTGTCTCAGAAGAACAAATCAAATTGAGGGCTTTTCCATTCTCCCTCAAAGACACTGCAAAGGATTGGCTATTCTATCTTCCTTCGGGATGTATAGATACATGGGCTGCAATGAAAAAATGCTTCTTGGATAGGTATTATCCCGCCTCCATCTCATCTTCTTTGAAAATACAAATAAGCAACATTGAGCAAAAAGAAGATGAGACATTGTATGAATATTGGGAGCGTTTAAAAAAGTTGTGTGCTAGTTGCCCATATCATGGGTACACCACCGATCAAGACCCCATCCTCTATTTTTATGATGGTCATCCGGATCAAGATAGGTGAATGGTGAATGCGGCATGTGGAGGGGGGATTGTTAACAAAACTCCTTCTCAAGCAAGGAATCTCATCTCGGAGTTGGCCGAGAACTCTAAGCATTTCAATGGGTGGTCCTCAACCCGAAGGGTTGCCGCAGTAGAATCCAACACCTCGTTGGAAAGCCAAGTTGCCGGTTTGACTTCTCTGGTCAAAGAACTTCTTCTGAAACCAAAGACTCGGGAGGTCAAAGCTTGTGGCATTGGCACAGCAATCGGACACCCCACTGATTCGTGCCCATCCCTCTAAGAAGAACAAGTCAATGCCTTGGGTTTCCAAGGTCATCAACAAAGGAGGTATGATCCATTCTCAAACACATTTCAAATGGATTATTTAGACTGCGATCATTGCCCACTCGATTTTCAGTTGTGGCATCTCAATGGTTTGTTTGACAAAAAATGGGAACAAAGAACTGGGAAAGTTTTGGTGAGGCTTTGGCAGGTCACCGACAAGCCATCGAATTTGATTATGAGTGCCGAGTTGGAGCTATAGTTGGGGTGAAATACGATTGCCCACTCGATAGTGTGATTGTTGATGATACTTTGGAGCTATCTTCTAGGGCTGCTTATTCTATCTAATTGTCATGTTTGTCCTCTCTCAACTATGATGAGAGTTTTAGATACAAATTTGGGACCTATATCTTCGTGTGCACTACTGTGTGCACCTTTTACGTGACCTTTTTCTCTTGGAGTCAATGTGTGATCATGTGCTTGATTCTTGGTTTTATACGATTTCCTTGGTTAAAGTGAGTTATGGTTTAAAGTGAGTTATGGCTGAAGTGTTTGGATGGGCTCATTATGTTAATTTATGAAGAAGAAAAAATGTAAAATATTTTACATTAATAAAATAAAGAAAAGTTATACGAAAAATAACTAAAATGATCATCTAAGTAACTTCAACCAATACAGCCAGAAAAGTAATTCAATGTTACATTTTCTTATTATTACATAATTCAGCACGCAAAATCAAAAGTTACGCGTTTGGTGAAAAAGTTAGTTGACAAGTCTAATAAGCCAAAAACATAGTCACCTAATAGGCCCTGTGGTAGTAATACACTAATACTCATACACATACCTTGTACATGAGGAATATATCATAAATAATTTCATTGTGTAAACTTGTGAAAATGAAACAAAGCATAGAAACAGTTTAATCAAGGGTGAGATGAAAACATTATAGTGATAGTGCAAAATTAATGTTACATGATAACGAAAGAATAATATGGAAAAATATTTAAAGGAAGTGAAAGATGATAAAGATTAAAACACACGTAATGGCAACGCTTATTAAATTTTGTTGTTGTTGAGTGGTTATGATTTAAAAATTAAAACATTCCGATATAAAAATAAATAATGTTTGAATTTCAATTAAATGTTGTTACTTTAAACCTATGTTTTATTTTGGACCGTTTTAAGTCCCAGATCGGACCAGACAAGACATTAACAGACTAGACTAGACCAGACTTAAACAGATCAGACAAGATCAGATTAGACTTGGACAATTATAAAATACACAAAGACCTGACATTTATGAGACCACACTAGACCAGTTCAGAATAGACCAGACCAGCAAATTTCAATCCAAAAGAAAGCATCCTTACTATCATTAATGAATCATGTCTTTCTAAATCACTCATGTGTCCCAAGTCTTAGATGATAGTTACAGTCATTTGCATATTCAAACACACACACACAACACGAAATTTTTTACCTTAAAAATAAAGACATTTTTAAAATTTGGGGTGAGCCATGGCCTAGGTTGGCCCACCCCTAGCTTCGCCCATGCACACACACATTGTCATATATTGATTAGGAAAACAGATATGCTTTAGTAATATTAATGTACTAGCTTTCAAGCCCGTGCGATGCACGGGCAATATCTAATTTAGCTAATTTGAAATTTAATTTCTATCGGATCACATGTAATGTGATTTAAAAGAAAAATAAATTTATTCTAATATAGAGTCTGTTTGATAATACTAAAGTAAATAGAATTAACTTATTTTGCTGAAATTGATTGAATTCTGGTTAAATAGGTGGAATCTTCTGAATCATGTAAAATATATGTGAAATATATTCTATTTGTGAAACAAAGAAAAAGATATATGAAAAAAAGTTAAATTGGTCTTCTACATAAGCATCTCAAGTAAACATAATTGTTATGAACCCAATAAAAAAATCTATATTTCTTTATTGTTAGATCTTACAGTTTACTCATTAATAAGAACGTTTTTAATTGAATTAAAATTTCAGGTTTGATTTGGTATGAATTAATATGGTCTATTAGATGTCTATTTTTTATGTGACTTGTTGTTATAATTATTAGGCTAAAGGGTCAAATAGGTCCTTGTACCCTTTCGGATTGCTCAATTTGCCCCCTCAACCCAAAAAAGCTCCAATTTGATCTGATCTGATTTAAACTAGAACTGGAATTAATCCAATTAAAAACATTCTATTAAAATAAAAGTAGGAATTCGTAAACCTATAAAGATTTTCTAATTTGGATTAGGAATCTATTTCAAAAGTGAAGGCATATTTGAATTTTAGGTGTAAAATAAAGAAACAACCAAAAAAAATTTACTTATTTGGCTAAGCTAAACATATTTACTTGTGAAAATATATATACTTTATTTATGTTGGTTATAATTTTTAATTTCATTTTAATTATTTACTTATTTGAAGCTTACTAATTTATTAATAGGTGTCAAATTAATAAGTAAACTAATATAAATTAGTTTCCATATCAGTAAACATTATTAGAATTTCTCTTTGATAAACAAAAAATATTTTACTTATTTGAAGCTTACCAAATTAATTAAGGTGGATTTATAAAGATTTTTGTTTCCATATCAATATGCAATCAAAAATAGAATCTAATAAAAACAAAAGGTATAAAAATAAGTAAATAATTGTTATATATAATGACATAGCACGATTATGTGGTGCTTTGTATGCTCTTAAAAAGTTCCTCTTATATATATATATATATATATATATATATATATATATATATATATATATATATTGATTTTTTCCAAGATTAATTTCTGTCTCATGTTTGCAACTATGATTACTCTATTTTTTAATTAAAATGCAAACCTAATTTTTTATTCTTCGGTTTATCAGTGTTTTACCATCTTATATTTTTGAGAAAATTCTCAAAATATGAGTAAAAATGTTTGAGAATTCCAAAATAGTGTTGTCATATTTTTTTTATTGCCTAAGTAGGTTTAATTACTGCTAAACTTAGATAATAGAGCCATGTTTAAAGTTTGATACTGCCAAAATATGACATTAATTATTCCTATTTAGGGAATAAAAACGTGATAGTCCCATTTTGAAATATACAAACATTTTTAGTCTCATTTAGAGTAATTTCACTAATTTTTTATAGTACATGGTAATATATTATGTGCTCACTTTAATACTATGAATGTGTACACATTTCTCATTCGGTGAGTTGCTTAAGGTTGCTCAGTTTTATTCATGAATAGAATCAATATATGCACTCAATAATATAGTGTATATTTGAATTCAATGGTGAAAATTGTGGCGTTATATAAGCATCAACCACACTTTAATGGTGTTTAATTTATTTTAAGTAACGTGTATTTCCTCCTTAATGAGTAAGATCTTTTCCATATTTCTTTTAATTTTTTGTTCACTTTTTTTATTATAAATAGGTAATTGCAGCTCACAATGGTACATAGACTTTTCTGATTTCAAACACACAATACTTTCTTCATCCTACGTTCATTTACGTCACTACATCCTCAGGGAATATGGCTTCATGCAATCAAATTATCTTCTTCACTTCCCTCATAGTATTTGGTATGTGCTATATAGTATATACCATATATCTAGTTAAAATGTTGTATTCATTTTATCCTTTATACTCCTTTGGAATTGATACTTGAAAACTCCATTTTCAGTATAAAGTTTTTGGGGTTCTATTTAAAAACGTGAATGATGTTCGGAGTTTTTTTTCTTCTAGAACATAATGTTGTTGAATCTCATGACCCATTTCAACTTTCATGGTTCCCTACTATATACATGTGCAAGTATTTTTACAATTTAGCTGTTATTTACTCCTGATATTTACACCGTACCTTTTAATTATCATTATCTGTTAAATTAATTTATTTTTTCGAATTTTCACTAAGATTACATTTGGCCTCCTTAATATGAATTGCTAGCCCAATTTTCAATTATCATCGTTGTCATCATTATTTTGAATTTATTATCCTTTTTATTGTTGTTGTTATTGTCCTCATCCTCATAATATGGCAGGTATTCTATTCATGAGGAATAATGTTGAAAAAGTTGAGGCTGCAGACATCTTCTGCACACAAGAATGCAACCCTGAAGCGTTCTATATGCTATGCCCACAAAATAACACAAAGATTTACAATGTTTGCAAAAATTGTTGCCAGGCTAGACTCCTAAGTTGTCATCTATACCGTGATGATGATAGTCTTATATGTTAATCTCTCAAGACTACGTCTTATGTTATTCCACATTTTGTCATTATTTCACAATAATGAATTCCTTAATTGCTTTATCAAATCAAGCATATAAAGGCTGACTATTTGTTGATGGATTGCTATTTCACAATTGTTCCTAATTTTCAAATAACACTAATGCAGTTATACTTCAATATTGATTGTACAATTTTATGTTTGATACATCACGTAACTATGAAGAGAGTTTTTTGCAACAAAGTGAGGTACCTGGTTGGGAGTTGGGACACAATGAAGTGATAATTAATTATGTAAAATAACAGTAAATGATATTATAAAAACAAAATTGATCTTAAAAATCAATATATTTCAATCTATATGCATAAAGTAGTTTTATTTATATTCTCATCGATATTTTACATCTTGACAACTAATCCTAAACAATTAAATTAACAGAAGACTTTACTTAGATTTGTTTATACCATTGAATGGTTAGAATAACTAACAAATCCGCTATTACCGATCACACTATCTATTATCAGCTACGATGATTGTCAAATAATTCTCTAATGTTTAGTGAGTACATGTTATAAATGACACTCTCTGTGCTTGTAAAGGTTTGATAATTTAATCGCTCCAATCTACTTTACCAATTATATTTAAAAAGTATAATTATGTAACTAATATTTTTCTTGGTATAACTAAATGAGACAACTATTAAAGACAAATTTTAAGGAGTATAAATTCTAAAGGGAAATGGTGTTTGTGCATGTTTTTCGTACACACCATTTTACACGCTGGTCGAATTGTCTGTGCACAGACAATTTTTTTCATTTTATGAAGAAATTGCTTTTCGCCTCGACAAATCTTTCTTTGTCACAGAAAAAATTGTTAATACATATAATGCACTTGGATTGTTTTCTATCACGGACCAGACTTGAATACTTATAAAATACACATAAATCATATTTATATCAGATAAGAATGAATCAGACCAGAAAATTCTAGTCCGGACTACATTTGCTAATGGACATTTTTCTAAACGAAAAGTGAAAAGTACGAGTCTGGCCATGATAATGATTTAGAAACGCGACAAATAGCCCGATTGGTAACACTGAAATCGAGAGGATCAGCTGACTGTGCTGAAATTTATGAAGTTTGGCTGAAGTGAATGTATTGGCTGATTCTACTGATTTAAAAAAAAATATTTAAAATATACTTGGTCCGTCCCACTAAGATTGTCTCATACCAAATTTGGTAAAGTTTGTGTGTCTCTAAATCATTCTTATTTTATTGTTACTTTATCAATTCAATATCAAACACATAAACCACTTTTTATTAATTTGTGTGTCACTCCCTCTTGTCTCATTGTTAGCGGGACGGAGGGAGTATTTCATTAATAAAATAAATAAAAAATTATATGAAAAATAGTTAAAATGATCATTTATAGTAACTTCAACCAATACAACCAGAAAAGTAACAACAACCTTACTTTTTCTTATTACAATACAATTCAGCGCGTGAAATCAATAGTTACATATTTGGTTAAAAAGTTGGCTGATAAGCCTGATAAGCCGAAAAACAGAATTACTTAAAGGACTCAAAGTGGTTTTCTTTGAGCAGCGATGCTGTTTAACACAGTTGAATTCTCGATTAAAAAAACCTTTGAATTCCTGGTGCAGCCATTGAACAGTGCCTGTAAATCAGAGAAGTGCAGTCATGTAAACCGGAATGACGGGTGCTCTGTCGAGGGTTTCCCTCTTCAAAGAAGAAATCCATTTAAATTGTTTATTTAGACTGCGACGTTGCCCACTCGATTTTCAGTTGTGGAATCTCAATGCTTCGTTTGACAAAAAATGGGAACAAAGAACTGGGAATGTTTTGGAGAGGCTTTGGCAGGTCACCGACAAGCCATCGAAGTTGATTATCAGTGTCGAGTTGAAGCTGTAGCTGGTGGTGAAATCTAATAGGCGGCAATGATAGGTACTTGTAGAAGGCTAGGAGTAGGATGCCGCCTCGATCCATGAGTTACAAGGGGACCTATGTCTTCGTGTGCACTACTGTGCGCACCTATTCCGTGACCTTTTTCTCTTGGAGTGGGTGTGTGATCATGCGCTTGATTCTTGGTTTTATACAATTTCCTTGGTTAAAAAAAGTTATGTCTGAACTGTTTGGATCGGCTGATTTTATGCTAATTTATGAAGAAGAAAAAATGTAAAATATTTTACATTAATAAAATAAAGAAAAGTTATACGAAAAATTACTAAAATGATCCTCTAAGTAATTTCAACCAATACAATCAGAAAAGTAACTTCAATATTACATTTTTTTGTTTATTACACAATTCAGCGCACAAAATCAAAAGTTATGCGTTTGGTGAAAAAGTTAGTTGACAAGTCTGATAAGCCAAAAACATGGTCACCTAATAGGCCCTGTGGTAGTTATACACTAATACTCATACACATACCTTGTACGTGAGGAATATATCATAAATAATTTCATTGTGTAAACTTGTGAAAATGAAACAAAGCATAGAAACACTATTATTAAGGGTGAGATGAAAACATTATAGTGATAGTGCAAAATTAATGTTACATGATAACGAAAGAATAATATGGAAAAATATTTAAAGGAAGTGAAAGATGATAAAGATTAAAACACACGTAATGGCAACGCCTATTAAATTTTGTTGTTGTTGAGTGGTTATGATTTAAAAATTAAAACATTCCGATATAAAAATAAATAATGTTTGAATTTCAATTAAATGTTGTTACTTTAAACCTATGTTTTATTTTGGACTGTTTTTAGTCCCAGATCGGACCAGACAAGACTTTAACAGACTAGACTAGACCAGACTTAAACAGATCAGACAAGATCAGATTAGACTTGGACAATTATAAAATACACAAACACCTGACATTTATGAGACCAAACTAGACCAGTTCAGAACAGACCAGACCAACAAATTTCAATCCAAAAGAAAGCATCCTTACTATCATTAATGAATCATGTCTTTCTAAATCACTCATGTGTCCCACGTCTTAGATGATAGTTACAGTCATTTGCATATTCAAACACACACACACATTGTCATATATTGATCAGGAAAACAGATATGCTTTAGTAATATTAATGTACGCTTTCAAGCCCGTGTGATGCACGGGCAGTATCTAATTTAGCTAATTTGAAATTTAATTTCTATCGGATCACATGTAATGTGATTTAAAAGAAAAATAAACTTAGTCTAATATAGAGTCTGTTTGATAATACTAAAGTAAATAGAATTAACTTATTTTTCTTAAATTGATTGAATTCTGGTTAAATAGGTGGAATCTTCTGAATCATGAAAAATATATGTGAAATATATTCCATTTGTGAAACAAAGAAAAAGATATATGAAAAAGAGTTAAATTGGTCTTCTACATAAGCACCTCAAGTAAACATAATTGTTATGAATCCAATAAAAAAATCTATATTTCTTAATTGTTAGATCTTACGGTTTACTCATTAATAAGAACGTTTTTAATTGAATTAAAATTTCAAGTTTGATTTGGTATGAATTAATATGGTCTATTAGACGTCTGTTTTTTATGTGACTTATTGTTATAATTATTAAAGTTTGATCTGATCTGATTTAATCTAGAACTGAAATCAATCCAAATAAAAACATTCTATTAAAATAAAAGTAGGAATTCGTAAACCTATAAAGATTTTCTAATTTGGATTAGGAATCTATTTCAAAAGTGAAGGCATATTTGAATTTTAGGTGTAAAATAAAGAAACAACCAAAAAAATTTACTTATTTGGTTAAGCTAAACAAATTTACTTGTGAATATATATATATATATATACTTTATGTTGGTTATAATTTTTAATTACATTTTAATTATTTACTTATTTGAAGCTTACTAATTTATTAATAGGTGTCAAATTAATAAGTAAACTAATTTGCATATTTGTTTCTATTTAATTTGGTGTAGTAAACTAATATAAATTAGTTTACATATCAATAGAATTTCACTTTGATAAACAAAAATTATTTTACTTATTTGAAGCTTACCAAATTAATTAAGGTGGATTTATAAGGATTTTTGTTTCCATATCAATATGCAATCAGAAATAGAATCTAATAAAAACAAAAGGTATAAAAATAAGTAAATAATTGTTATATATAATGACATGGCACGATTATGTGGTGCTTTGTATGCTCTTAAAAAGTTCCTCTTTTATATATATATTGATTTTTTCCAAGATTAATTTTTGTCTCATGTTTGCAACTATGATGACTCTATTCTTTAATTAAAATGCAAACGTAATTTTTTATTCTTCGGTTTATCAGTGTTTTACCATCTTATATTTTTGAGAAAATTCTCAAAGTATGAGTAAAAATGTTTGAGAATTCCAAAATAGGGTTGTCATATTTTTTTATTGCCTAAGTAGGTTTAATTACTGCTAAACTTAGACAATAGAGCCATGTTTAAAGTTTGATACTGCCAAAACATGACATTAATTATTCCTATTTAGGGAATAAAAACGTGATAGTCCCATTTTGAAATATACAAACATTTTTAGTCTCATTTAGAGTAATTTCCCTGATTTTTTATAGTACATGGTAATATATTATGTGCTCACTTTAATACTATGAATGTGTACACATTTCTCATTCGGTGAGTTGCTTAAGTTGGCCCAGTTTTATTCAGTGAATAGAATCAATAGATGCACTCAATAATATAGTGTATATTTGAATTGAATGAAAATTGTGGCGTTATATAAGCATCAACGACACTTTAATGGTGTTTAATTTATTTTAAGTAACGTGTATTTCCTCCTTAATGAGTAAGATCTTTTCCATATTTCTTTTAATTTTTTGTTCACTTTTTTTATTATAAATAGGTAATTGCAGCTCACAATGGTACATAGACTTTTCTGATTTCAAACACATAATACTTTCTTCATCCTAAGTTCATTTACGTCACTACATCCTCAGGGAATATGGCTTCATGCAATCAAATTATCTTCTTCACTTCCCTCATTGTATTTGGTATGTGCTATATAGTATACATCATATATCTAGTTGAAATGTTGTATTCATTTTATCCTTTATACTCCTTTGGAATTGATACTTGAAAACTCCATTTTCAGTATAAAGTTTTTGGGATTCTATTTAAAATATGAATGATGTTCGGAGTTTTTTTTTCTTCTAGAACATAATGTTGTTGAATCTCATGACTCGTTTCAACTTTCATGGTTCCCAACTATATACATGTGCAAGTATTTTTACAATTTAGCTGTTATTTACTCCTGATATTTACACCGTACCTTTTAATTATCATTATCTGTTAAATTAATTTATTTTTTCTAATTTTCAGTAAGATTACATTTGGCCTCCTTAATATGAATTGCTAACCCAATTTTCAATTATCATCGTCGTCATCATTATTTTGAATTTATTATCCTTTTTATTGTTGTTGTTATTATCCTCATCCTCATAATATGGCAGGTATTCTATTCATGAGGAATAATGTTGAAAAAGTTGAGGCTGCAGACATCTTCTGCACACAAGAATGCAACCCTGAAGCGTTCTATATGCTATGCCCACAAAATAACACAAAGATTTACAATATTTGCAAAAATTGTTGCCAGGCTAGACTCCTAAGTTGTCATCTATATCGTGATGATGATAGTCTTATATGTTAATCTCTCAAGACTACGGCTTATGTTATTCCACATTTTGTCATTATTTCACAATAATGAATTCCTTAAATGCTTTATCAAATAAAGCATTAAAAGGCTGACTATTTGTTGATGGATTGCTATTTCACAATTGTTCCTAATTTTCAAATATCACTAATGCAGTTATACTTCAATATTTATTGTACAATTTTATGTTTGATACATCACGTAACTATGAAGAGAGTTTTTTGCAACAAAGTGAGGTACCCGGTTGGGAGTTGGGACACAATGAAGTGATAATTAATTATGTAAAATAACAGTAAATGATATTATAAAAACAAAATTGATCTTAAAAATCAATATAGTTCAATCTATATGCATAAAGTAGTTTTATTTATATTCTCATCGATATTTTACATCTTGACAACTAATCCTAAACAATTAAATTAACAGAAGACTTTACTTAGATTTGTTTATACCATTGAATGGTTAGAATAACTAACAAATCCGCTATTATCGATCACACTATCTATTATCATCTACGATGATTGTCAAATAGTTCTCTAATGTTTAGTGAGTACATGTTATAAATGACACTCTCTGTGCTTGTAAAGGTTTGATAATTTAATCTCTCCGATCTACTTTACCAATTATATTTAAAAAGTATAATTATGTAATTAATATTTTTCTTGGTATAACTAAATGAGACAACTATTAAAGACAACTTTTAAGGAGTATAAATTCTAAAGGGAAATGGTGTTTGTGCATGTTTCTCGTACACACCATTTTACACGCTGGTCGAATTGTCTGCGCACAGACAATTTTTTTCATTTTATGAAGAAATTGCTTTTCGCCTCGACAAATCTTTCTTTGTCACAGAAAAAATTGTCAATACATATAATGCACTTGGATTGTTTTCTATCACAGACCAGACTTGAATACTTATAAAATACACATAAATCATGTTTATATCAGATAAGAATGAATCAGACCAGAAAATTCTAGTCCGGACTAATTTGCTAATGGACATTTTTCTAAACGAAAAGTGAAAAGTACGAGTCTGGCCATGATAATGATTTAGAAACGCGACAAATAGCCCGATTGGTAACACTGAAATCGAGAGGATCAACTGACTGTGCTGAAATTTATGAAGTTTGGCTGAAGTGAATGTATTGGCTGATTCTGCTGATTTATAAAAAAAAATTAAAATATACTCGGTCCGTCCCACTAAGATTGTCTCATACCAAATTTGGTAAAGTTTGTGTGTCTCTAAATCATTCTTACTTTATTCTTACTTTATCAATTCAATATCAAACACATAAACCACTTTTTATTAATTTGTGTGTCACTCCGTCTTGTCTCGTTGTTAGCGGGACGGAAGGAGTATTTCATTAATAAAATAAATAAAAAATTATATGAAAAATAGTTAAAATGATCATTTATAGTAACTTCAACCAATACAACCTGAAAAGTAACCACAACCTTACTTTTTCTTATTACAATACAATTCAGCGCGTGAAATCAATAGTTACATATTTGGTTAAAAAGTTGGCTGATAAGCCTGATAAGCCGAAAAACAGAATTACTTAACGGACTCAAAGTGGTTTTCTTTGAGCAGCGATGCTGTTTAACACAGTTGAATTCTCGATTAAAAAAAAACTTTGAATTCCTGGTGCAGCCATTGAACAGTGCCTGTAAATCGGAGAAGTGCAGTCATGTGAACCGGAATGACGGGTGCTCTGTCGAGGGTTTCCCTCTTCAAAGAAGAAATCCATTTAAATGGTTTATTTAGACTGCGACGTTGCCCACTCGATTTTCAGTTGTGGCATCTCAATGCTTCGTTTGACAAAAAATGGGAACAAAGAACTGGGAATGTTTTGGAGAGGCTTTGGCACGTCACCGACAAGCCATCGAAGTTGATTATGAGTGTCGAGTTGAAGCTGTAGCTGGTGGTGAAATCAAATAGGCGGCGATGATAGGTACTTGCAGAAGGCTAGGAGTAGGATGTCGTCGCCTCGATCCATGAGTGACAAGGGGACCTATGTCTTCGTGTGCACTACTGTGCGCACCTATTCCGTGACCTTTTTCTCTTGGAGTGGATGTGTGATCATGCGCTTGATTCTTGGTTTTATACAATTTCCTTGGTTAAAAAAAGTTATGTCTGAACTGTTTGGATCGGCTGATTTTATGCTAATTTATGAAGAAGAAAAAATGTAAAATATTTTACATTAATAAAATAAAGAAAATTATTCGAAAAATAACTAAAATGATCCTCTAAGTAACTTCAACCAATACAGTCAGAAAAGTAACTTCAATATTACATTTTCTTGTTTATTACACAATTCAGCGCACAAAATCAAAAGTTATGCGTTTGGTGAACAAGTTAGTTGACAAGTCTGATAAGCCAAAAACATGGTCACCTAATAGGCCATGTGGTAGTAATACACTAATACTCATACACATACCTTGTACATGAGGAATATATCATAAATAATTTCATTGTGTAAACTTGTGAAAATGAAACAAAGCATAGAAACACTATTATTAAGGGTGAGATGAAAACATTATAGTGATAGTGCAAAATTAATGTTACATGATAACGAAAGAATATAATGGAAAAATATTTAAAGGAAGTGAAAGATGATAAAGATTAAAACACACGTAATGGGAACGCCTTTTAAATTTTGTTGTTGTTGAGTGGTTATGATTTAAAAATTAAAACATTCCGATATAAAAATAAATAATGTTTGAATTTCAATTAAATGTTGTTACTTTAAACCTATGTTTTATTTTGGACTGTTTTGAGTCCCGGATCGGACCAGACAAGACTTTAACAGACTAGACTAAACCAGACTTAAACAGATCAAACAAGATCAGATTAGACTTGGACAATTATAAAATACACAAAGACCTGACATTTATGAGACCAGACTAGACCAGTTCAGAACAGACCAGACCAGCAAATTTCAATCCAAAAGAAAGCATCCTTACTATCATTAATGAATCATGTCTTTCTAAATCACTCATGTGTCCCACATCTTAGATGATAGTTACAGTCATTTGCATATTCAAACACACACACACACATTGTCATATATTGATTAGGAAAACAGATATGCTTTAGTAATATTAATGTACGCTTTCAAGCCCGTGTGATGCACGGGCAGTATCTAATTTAGCTAATTTGAAATTTAATTTCTATCGGATCACATGTAATGTGATTCAAAAGAAAAATAAACTTAATCTAATATAGAGTCTGTTTGATAATACTAAAGTAAATAGAATTAACTTATTTTGCTTAAATTGATTGAATTCTGGTTAAATAGGTGGAATCTTCTGAATCATGAAAAATATATGTGAAATATATTCCATTTGTGAAACAAAGAAAAAGATATATGAAAAAGAGTTAAATTGGTCTTCTACATAAGCATCTCAAGTAAACATAATTGTTATGAATCCAATAAAAAAAATCTATATTTCTTAATTGTTAGATCTTACGGTTTACTCATTAATAAGAACATTTTTAATTGAATTAAAATTTCAAGTTTGATTTGGTATGAATTAATATAGTCTATTAGATGTCTGTTTTTTATGTGACTTATTGTTATAATTATTAAAGTTTGATCTGATCTGATTTAATCTAGAACTGAAATCAATCCAATTAAAAACATTCTATTAAAATAAAAGTAGGAATTCGTAAACCTATAAAGATTTTCTAATTTGGATTAGGAATCTATTTCAAAAGTGAAGGCATATTTGAATTTTAGGTGTAAAATAAAGAAACAACCAAAAAAAATTACTTATTTGGCTAAGCTAAACAAATTTACTTGTGAAAATATATATACTTTATGTTGGTTATAATTTTTAATTTCATTTTAATTATTTACTTATTTGAAGCTTACTAATTTATTATAAGGTGTCAAATTAATAAGTAAACTAATTTGCATATTTGTTTCTGTTTAATTCGGTGTAGTAAACTAATATAAAGTATTTTACATATCAATAAACGTTATTAGAATTTCACTTTGATAAACAAAAATTATTTTACTTATTTGAAGCTTACCAAATTAATTAAGGTGGATTTATAAGGATTTTTGTTTCCATATCAATATGCAATCAGAAATAGAATCTAATAAAAACAAAAGGTATAAAAATAAGTAAATAATTGTTATATATAATGACATGGCAGGATTATGTGGTGCTTTGTATGCTCTTAAAAAGTTCCTCTTTTATATATATATTGATTTTTTCCAAGATTAATTTTTGTCTCATGTTTGCAACTATGATGACTCTATTTTTTAATTAAAATGCAAACGTAATTTTTTATTCTTCGGTTTATCAGTGTTTTACCATCTTATATTTTTGAGAAAATTCTCAAAGTATGAGTAAAAATGTTTGAGAATTCCAAAATAGGGTTGTCATGTTTTTTTATTGCCTAAGTAGGTTTAATTACTGCTAAACATAGACAATAGAGCCATGTTTAAAGTTTGTTACTGCCAAAACATGACATTAATTATTCCTATTTAGGGAATAAAAACGTGATAGTCCCATTTTGAAATATACAAACATTTTTAGTCTCATTTAGAGTAATTTCCCTAATTTTTTATAGTACATGGTAATATATTATGTGCTCACTTTAATACTATGAATGTGTACACATTTCTCATTCGGTGAGTTGCTTAAGTTGGCCCAGTTTCATTCAGTGAATAGAATCAATAGATGCACTCAATAATATAGTGTATATTTGAATTGAATGGTGAAAATTGTGGCGTTATATAAGCATCAACGACACTTTAATGGTGTTTAATTTATTTTAAGTAACGTGTATTTCCTCCTTAATGAGTAAGATCTTTTCCATATTTCTTTTAATTTTTTGTTCACTTTTTTTATTATAAGTAGGTAATTGCAGCTCACAATGGTACATAGACTTTTCTGATTTCAAACACACAATACTTTCTTCATCCTAAGTTCATTTACGTCACTACATCCTCAGGGAATATGGCTTCATGCAATCAAATTATCTTCTTCACTTCCCTCATTGTATTTGGTATGTGCTATATAGTATATATCATATATCTAGTTGAAATGTTGTATTCATTTTATCCTTTATACTCCTTTGGAATTGATACTTGAAAACTCCATTTTCAGTATAAAGTTTTTGGGATTCTATTTAAAATATGAATGATGTTCGGAGTTTTTTTCTTCTAGAACATAATGTTGTTGAATCTCATGACTCATCCCAACTATATACATGTGCAAGTATTTTTACAATTTAGCTGTTATTTACTCCTGATATTTACACCGTACCTTTTAATTATCATTATCTGTTAAATTAATTTATTTTTTCGAATTTTCACTAAGATTACATTTGGCCTCCTTAATATGAATTGCTAACCCAATTTTCAATTATCATCGTCGTCATCATTATTTTGAATTTATTAGCCTTTTTATTGTTGTTGTTATTATCCTCATCCTCATAATATGGCAGGTATTCTATTCATGAGGAATAATGTTGAAAAAGTTGAGGCTGCAGACATCTTCTGCACACAAGAATGCAACCCTGAAGCGTTCTATATGCTATGCCCACAAAATAACACAAAGATTTACAATATTTGCAAAAATTGTTGCCAGGCTAGACTCCTAAGTTGTCATCTATATCGTGATGATGATAGTCTTATATGTTAATCTCCCAAGACTACGGCTTATGTTATTCCACATTTTGTCATTATTTCACAATAATGAATTCCTTAATTGCTTTGTCAAATAAAGCATATAAAGGCTGACTATTTGTTGATGGATTGCTATTTCACAATTGTTCCTGATTTTCAAATATCACTAATGCAGTTATACTTCAATATTTATTGTACAATTTTATGTTTGATACATCACGTAACTATGAAGAGAGTTTTTTGCAACAAAGTGAGGTACCCGGTTGGGAGTTGGGACACAATGAAGTGATAATTAATTATGTAAAATAACAGTAAATGATATTATAAAAAAAATTGATCTTAAAAATCAATATATTTCAATCTATATGCATAAAGTAGTTTTATTTATATTCTCATCGATATTTTACATCTTGACAACTAATCCTAAACAATTAAATTAACAGAAGACTTTACTTAGAATTGTTTATACCATTGAATGGTTAGAATAACTAACAAATCCGCTATTATCGATCACACTATCTATTATCAGCTACGATGATTGTCAAATAATTCTCTAATGTTTAGTGAGTACATGTTATAAATGACACTCTCTGTGCTTGTAAAGGTTTGATAATTTAATCGCTCCAATCTACTTTACCAATTATATTTAAAAAGTATAATTATGTAATTAATATTTTTCTTGGTATAACTAAATGAGACAACTATTAAAGACAAATTTTAAGGAGTATAAATTCTAAAGGGAAATGGTGTTTGTGCATGTTTTTCGTACACACCATTTTACACGCTGGTCGAATTGTCTGTGCACAGACAATTTTTTTCATTTTATGAAGAAATTGCTTTTCACCTCGACAAATCTTTCTTTGTCACAGAAAAAATTGTTAATACATATAATGCACTTGGATTGTTTTCTATCACAGACCAGACTTGAATACTTATAAAATACACATAAATCATGTTTATATCAGATAAGAATGAATCAGACCAGAAAATTCTAGTCCGGACTACATTTGCTAATGGACATTTTTCTAAACGAAAAGTGAAAAGTACGAGTCTGGCCATGATAATGATTTAGAAACGCGACAAATAGCCCGATTGGTAACACTGAAATCGAGAGGATCAGCTGACTGTGCTGAAATTTATGAAGTTTGGCTGAAGTGAATGTATTGGCTGATTCTGCTGATTTATAAAAACAAATTAAAATATACTCGGTCCGTCCCACTAAGATTGTCTCATACCAAATTTGGTAAAGTTTGTGTGTCTCTAAATCATTCTTACTTCATTCTTACTTTATCAATTCAATATCAAACACATAAACCACTTTTTATTAATTTGTGTGTCACTCCCTCTTGTCTCATTGTTAGCGGGACGGAGGGAGTATTTCATTAATAAAATAAATAAAAAATTATATGAAAAATAGTTAAAATGATCATTTATAGTAACTTCAACCAATACAACCAGAAAAGTAACCACAACCTTACTTTTTCTTATTACAATACAATTCAGCGCGTGAAATCAATAGTTACATATTTGGTTAAAAAGTTGGCTGATAAGCCTGGTAAGCCGAAAAACAGAATTACTTAACGAACTCAAAGTGGTTTTCTTTGAGCAGCGATGCTGTTTAACACAGTTGAATTCTCGATTAAAAAAAAACTTTGAATTCCTGGTGCAGCCATTGAACAGTGCCTGTAAATCGGAGAAGTGCAGTCATGTAAACCGGAATGACGGGTGCTCTGTCGAGGGTTTCCCTCTTCAAAGAAGAAATCCATTTAAATGGTTTATTTAGACTGCGACGTTGCCCACTCGATTTTCAGTTGTGGCATCTCAATGCTTCGTTTGACAAAAAATGGGAACAAATTAAAGAACTGGGAATGTTTTGGAGAGG
This sequence comes from Cuscuta europaea, assembly GCA_945859875.1. NCBI lineage: Eukaryota > Viridiplantae > Streptophyta > Magnoliopsida > Solanales > Convolvulaceae > Cuscuta > Cuscuta europaea. The sequence continues at coordinate 953,748 of CAMAPE010000031.1, read as the reverse complement.
CTTTGGCAGGTCACCGACAAGCCATCAAAGTTGATTATGAGTGTCGAGTTGAAGCTGTAGCTGGTGGTGAAATCAAATAGGCGGCGATGATAGGTACTTGCAGAAGGCTAGGAGTAGGATGTCGTCGCCTCGATCCATGAGTGACAAGGGGACCTATGTCTTCGTGTGCACTACTGTGCGCACCTATTCCGTGACCTTTTTCTCTTGGAGTGGATGTGTGATCATGCGCTTGATTCTTGGTTTTATACAATTTCCTTGGTTAAAAAAAGTTATGTCTGAACTGTTTGGATCGGCTGATTTTATGCTAATTTATGAAGAAGAAAAAATGTAAAATATTTTACATTAATAAAATAAAGAAAATTATTCGAAAAATAACTAAAATGATCCTCTAAGTAACTTCAACCAATACAGTCAGAAAAGTAACTTCAATATTACATTTTCTTGTTTATTACACAATTCAGCGCACAAAATCAAAAGTTATGCGTTTGGTGAACAAGTTAGTTGACAAGTCTGATAAGCCAAAAACATGGTCACCTAATAGGCCATGTGGTAGTAATACACTAATACTCATACACATACCTTGTACATGAGGAATATATCATAAATAATTTCATTGTGTAAACTTGTGAAAATGAAACAAAGCATAGAAACACTATTATTAAGGGTGAGATGAAAACATTATAGTGATAGTGCAAAATTAATGTTACATGATAACGAAAGAATATAATGGAAAAATATTTAAAGGAAGTGAAAGATGATAAAGATTAAAACACACGTAATGGGAACGCCTTTTAAATTTTGTTGTTGTTGAGTGGTTATGATTTAAAAATTAAAACATTCCGATATAAAAATAAATAATGTTTGAATTTCAATTAAATGTTGTTACTTTAAACCTATGTTTTATTTTGGACTGTTTTGAGTCCCGGATCGGACCAGACAAGACTTTAACAGACTAGACTAAACCAGACTTAAACAGATCAAACAAGATCAGATTAGACTTGGACAATTATAAAATACACAAAGACCTGACATTTATGAGACCAGACTAGACCAGTTCAGAACAGACCAGACCAGCAAATTTCAATCCAAAAGAAAGCATCCTTACTATCATTAATGAATCATGTCTTTCTAAATCACTCATGTGTCCCACATCTTAGATGATAGTTACAGTCATTTGCATATTCAAACACACACACACACATTGTCATATATTGATTAGGAAAACAGATATGCTTTAGTAATATTAATGTACGCTTTCAAGCCCGTGTGATGCACGGGCAGTATCTAATTTAGCTAATTTGAAATTTAATTTCTATCGGATCACATGTAATGTGATTCAAAAGAAAAATAAACTTAATCTAATATAGAGTCTGTTTGATAATACTAAAGTAAATAGAATTAACTTATTTTGCTTAAATTGATTGAATTCTGGTTAAATAGGTGGAATCTTCTGAATCATGAAAAATATATGTGAAATATATTCCATTTGTGAAACAAAGAAAAAGATATATGAAAAAGAGTTAAATTGGTCTTCTACATAAGCATCTCAAGTAAACATAATTGTTATGAATCCAATAAAAAAAATCTATATTTCTTAATTGTTAGATCTTACGGTTTACTCATTAATAAGAACATTTTTAATTGAATTAAAATTTCAAGTTTGATTTGGTATGAATTAATATAGTCTATTAGATGTCTGTTTTTTATGTGACTTATTGTTATAATTATTAAAGTTTGATCTGATCTGATTTAATCTAGAACTGAAATCAATCCAATTAAAAACATTCTATTAAAATAAAAGTAGGAATTCGTAAACCTATAAAGATTTTCTAATTTGGATTAGGAATCTATTTCAAAAGTGAAGGCATATTTGAATTTTAGGTGTAAAATAAAGAAACAACCAAAAAAAATTACTTATTTGGCTAAGCTAAACAAATTTACTTGTGAAAATATATATACTTTATGTTGGTTATAATTTTTAATTTCATTTTAATTATTTACTTATTTGAAGCTTACTAATTTATTATAAGGTGTCAAATTAATAAGTAAACTAATTTGCATATTTGTTTCTGTTTAATTCGGTGTAGTAAACTAATATAAAGTATTTTACATATCAATAAACGTTATTAGAATTTCACTTTGATAAACAAAAATTATTTTACTTATTTGAAGCTTACCAAATTAATTAAGGTGGATTTATAAGGATTTTTGTTTCCATATCAATATGCAATCAGAAATAGAATCTAATAAAAACAAAAGGTATAAAAATAAGTAAATAATTGTTATATATAATGACATGGCAGGATTATGTGGTGCTTTGTATGCTCTTAAAAAGTTCCTCTTTTATATATATATTGATTTTTTCCAAGATTAATTTTTGTCTCATGTTTGCAACTATGATGACTCTATTTTTTAATTAAAATGCAAACGTAATTTTTTATTCTTCGGTTTATCAGTGTTTTACCATCTTATATTTTTGAGAAAATTCTCAAAGTATGAGTAAAAATGTTTGAGAATTCCAAAATAGGGTTGTCATGTTTTTTTATTGCCTAAGTAGGTTTAATTACTGCTAAACATAGACAATAGAGCCATGTTTAAAGTTTGTTACTGCCAAAACATGACATTAATTATTCCTATTTAGGGAATAAAAACGTGATAGTCCCATTTTGAAATATACAAACATTTTTAGTCTCATTTAGAGTAATTTCCCTAATTTTTTATAGTACATGGTAATATATTATGTGCTCACTTTAATACTATGAATGTGTACACATTTCTCATTCGGTGAGTTGCTTAAGTTGGCCCAGTTTCATTCAGTGAATAGAATCAATAGATGCACTCAATAATATAGTGTATATTTGAATTGAATGGTGAAAATTGTGGCGTTATATAAGCATCAACGACACTTTAATGGTGTTTAATTTATTTTAAGTAACGTGTATTTCCTCCTTAATGAGTAAGATCTTTTCCATATTTCTTTTAATTTTTTGTTCACTTTTTTTATTATAAGTAGGTAATTGCAGCTCACAATGGTACATAGACTTTTCTGATTTCAAACACACAATACTTTCTTCATCCTAAGTTCATTTACGTCACTACATCCTCAGGGAATATGGCTTCATGCAATCAAATTATCTTCTTCACTTCCCTCATTGTATTTGGTATGTGCTATATAGTATATATCATATATCTAGTTGAAATGTTGTATTCATTTTATCCTTTATACTCCTTTGGAATTGATACTTGAAAACTCCATTTTCAGTATAAAGTTTTTGGGATTCTATTTAAAATATGAATGATGTTCGGAGTTTTTTTCTTCTAGAACATAATGTTGTTGAATCTCATGACTCATCCCAACTATATACATGTGCAAGTATTTTTACAATTTAGCTGTTATTTACTCCTGATATTTACACCGTACCTTTTAATTATCATTATCTGTTAAATTAATTTATTTTTTCGAATTTTCACTAAGATTACATTTGGCCTCCTTAATATGAATTGCTAACCCAATTTTCAATTATCATCGTCGTCATCATTATTTTGAATTTATTAGCCTTTTTATTGTTGTTGTTATTATCCTCATCCTCATAATATGGCAGGTATTCTATTCATGAGGAATAATGTTGAAAAAGTTGAGGCTGCAGACATCTTCTGCACACAAGAATGCAACCCTGAAGCGTTCTATATGCTATGCCCACAAAATAACACAAAGATTTACAATATTTGCAAAAATTGTTGCCAGGCTAGACTCCTAAGTTGTCATCTATATCGTGATGATGATAGTCTTATATGTTAATCTCCCAAGACTACGGCTTATGTTATTCCACATTTTGTCATTATTTCACAATAATGAATTCCTTAATTGCTTTGTCAAATAAAGCATATAAAGGCTGACTATTTGTTGATGGATTGCTATTTCACAATTGTTCCTGATTTTCAAATATCACTAATGCAGTTATACTTCAATATTTATTGTACAATTTTATGTTTGATACATCACGTAACTATGAAGAGAGTTTTTTGCAACAAAGTGAGGTACCCGGTTGGGAGTTGGGACACAATGAAGTGATAATTAATTATGTAAAATAACAGTAAATGATATTATAAAAAAAATTGATCTTAAAAATCAATATATTTCAATCTATATGCATAAAGTAGTTTTATTTATATTCTCATCGATATTTTACATCTTGACAACTAATCCTAAACAATTAAATTAACAGAAGACTTTACTTAGAATTGTTTATACCATTGAATGGTTAGAATAACTAACAAATCCGCTATTATCGATCACACTATCTATTATCAGCTACGATGATTGTCAAATAATTCTCTAATGTTTAGTGAGTACATGTTATAAATGACACTCTCTGTGCTTGTAAAGGTTTGATAATTTAATCGCTCCAATCTACTTTACCAATTATATTTAAAAAGTATAATTATGTAATTAATATTTTTCTTGGTATAACTAAATGAGACAACTATTAAAGACAAATTTTAAGGAGTATAAATTCTAAAGGGAAATGGTGTTTGTGCATGTTTTTCGTACACACCATTTTACACGCTGGTCGAATTGTCTGTGCACAGACAATTTTTTTCATTTTATGAAGAAATTGCTTTTCACCTCGACAAATCTTTCTTTGTCACAGAAAAAATTGTTAATACATATAATGCACTTGGATTGTTTTCTATCACAGACCAGACTTGAATACTTATAAAATACACATAAATCATGTTTATATCAGATAAGAATGAATCAGACCAGAAAATTCTAGTCCGGACTACATTTGCTAATGGACATTTTTCTAAACGAAAAGTGAAAAGTACGAGTCTGGCCATGATAATGATTTAGAAACGCGACAAATAGCCCGATTGGTAACACTGAAATCGAGAGGATCAGCTGACTGTGCTGAAATTTATGAAGTTTGGCTGAAGTGAATGTATTGGCTGATTCTGCTGATTTATAAAAACAAATTAAAATATACTCGGTCCGTCCCACTAAGATTGTCTCATACCAAATTTGGTAAAGTTTGTGTGTCTCTAAATCATTCTTACTTCATTCTTACTTTATCAATTCAATATCAAACACATAAACCACTTTTTATTAATTTGTGTGTCACTCCCTCTTGTCTCATTGTTAGCGGGACGGAGGGAGTATTTCATTAATAAAATAAATAAAAAATTATATGAAAAATAGTTAAAATGATCATTTATAGTAACTTCAACCAATACAACCAGAAAAGTAACCACAACCTTACTTTTTCTTATTACAATACAATTCAGCGCGTGAAATCAATAGTTACATATTTGGTTAAAAAGTTGGCTGATAAGCCTGGTAAGCCGAAAAACAGAATTACTTAACGAACTCAAAGTGGTTTTCTTTGAGCAGCGATGCTGTTTAACACAGTTGAATTCTCGATTAAAAAAAAACTTTGAATTCCTGGTGCAGCCATTGAACAGTGCCTGTAAATCGGAGAAGTGCAGTCATGTAAACCGGAATGACGGGTGCTCTGTCGAGGGTTTCCCTCTTCAAAGAAGAAATCCATTTAAATGGTTTATTTAGACTGCGACGTTGCCCACTCGATTTTCAGTTGTGGCATCTCAATGCTTCGTTTGACAAAAAATGGGAACAAATTAAAGAACTGGGAATGTTTTGGAGAGGCTTTGGCAGGTCACCGACAAGCCATCAAAGTTGATTATGAGTGTCGAGTTGAAGCTGTAGCTGGTGGTGAAATCTAATAGGCGGCGATGATAGGTACTTGCAGAAGGCTAGGAGTAGGATGTCGCCTCGATCCATGAGTGACAAGGGGACCTATGTCTTCGTGTGCACTACTGTGCACACCTATTCCGTGACCTTTTTCTCTTGGAGTGGATGTGTGATCATGCGCTTGATTCTTGGTTTTATACAATTTCCTTGGTTAAAAAAAGTTATGTCTGAACTGTTTGGATCGGCTGATTTTATGCTAATTTATGAAGAAGAAAAAATGTAAAATATTTTACATTAATAAAATAAAGAAAAGTTATACGAAAAATAACTAAAATGATCCTCTAAGTAACTTCAACCAATACAGTCAGAAAAGTAACTTCAATATTACATTTTCTTGTTTATTACACAATTCAGCGCACAAAATCAAAAGTTATGCGTTTGGTGAAAAAGTTAGTTGACAAGTCTGATAAGCCAAAAACATGGTCACCTAATAGGCCCTGTGGTAGTAATACACTAATACTCATACACATACCTTGTACATGAGGAATGTATCATAAATAATTTCATTGTGTAAACTTGTGAAATGAAACAAAGCATAGAAACACTATTATTAAGGGTGAGATGAAAACATTATAGTGATAGTGCAAAATTAATGTTACATGATAACGAAAGAATAATATGGAAAAATATTTAAAGGAAGCGAAAGATGATAAAGATTAAAACACACGTAATGGGAACGCCTATTAAATTTTTTTGTTGTTGAGTGGTTATGATTTAAAAATTAAAACATTCCTATATAAAAATAAATAATTTTTGAATTTCAATTTAATGTTGTTACTTTAAACCTATGTTTTATTTTGGACTGTTTTTAGTCCCGGATCGGACCAGACAAGACTTTAAAAGACTAGACTAGACCAGACTTAAACAGATCAGACAAGATCAGATTAGACTTGGACAATTATAAAATACACAAAGACCTGACATTTATGAGACCAGACTAGACCAGTTCAGAACAGACCAGACCAGCAAATTTCAATCCAAAAGAAAGCATCCTTACTATCATTAATGAATCATGTCTTTCTAAATCACTCATGTGTCCCACGTCTTAGATGATAGTTACAGTCATTTGCATATTCAAACACACACACACACATTGTCATATATTGATTAGGAAAACAGATATGCTTTAGTAATATTAATGTATGCTTTCAAGCCCGTGTGATGCACGGGCAGTATCTAATTTAGCTAATTTGAAATTTAATTTCTATCGGATCACATGTAATGTGATTTAAAAGAAAAATAAACTTAGTCTAATATAGAGTCAGTTTGATAATACTAAAGTAAATAGAATTAACTTATTTTTCTTAAATTGATTGAATTCTGGTTAAATAGTTGGAATCTTTTGAATCATGAAAAATATATGTGAAATATATTCCATTTGTGAAACAAAGAAAAAGATATATGAAAAAGAGTTAAATTGGTCTTCTACATAAGCATCTCAAGTAAACATAATTGTTATGAATCCAATAAAAAAAATCTATATTTTTTAATTGTTAGATCTTACGGTTTACTCATTAATAAGAACATTTTTAATTGAATTAAAATTTCAAGTTTGATTTGGTATGAATTAATATGGTCTATTAGATGTCTGTTTTTTATTTGACTTATTGTTATAATTATTAAAGTTTGATTTGATCTCATTTAATCTAGAACTGAAATCAATCCAATTAAAAACATTCTATTAAAATAAAAGTAGGAATTCGTAAACCTATAAAGATTTTCTAATTTGGATTAGGAATCTATTTCAAAAGTGACGGCATATTTGAATTTTAGGTGTTAAATAAAGAAACAACCAAAAAAATTTACTTATTTGGCTAAGCTAAACAAATTTACTTGTGAAAATATATATATACTTTATGTTGGTTATAATTTTTAATTTCATTTAAATTATTTACTTATTTGAAGCTTACTAATTTATTAATAGGTGTCAAATTAATAAGTAAACTAATTTGCATATTTGTTTCTATTTAATTCGGTGTAGTAAATTAATATAAATTAGTTTACATATCAATAAACGTTATTAGAATTTCACTTTGATAAACAAAAATTATTTTACTTATTTGAAGCTTACCAAATTAATTAAGGTAGATTTATAAGGATTTTTGTTTCCATATCAATATGCAATCAGAAATAGAATCTAATAAAAACAATAGGTATAAAAATAAGTAAATAAATGTTATATATAATGACATGGCAGGATTATGTGGTGCTTTGTATGCTCTTAAAAAGTTCCTCTTTTATATATATATTGATTTTTTCCAAGATTAGTTTCTGTCTCATGTTTGCAACTATGATGACTCTATTTTTTAATTAAAATGCAAACGTAATTTTTTATTCTTCGGTTTATCAGTGTTTTACCATCTTATATTTTTGAGAAAATTCTCAAAGTATGAGTAAAATGTTTGAGAATTCCAAAATAGGGTTGTCATATTTTTTTATTGCCTAAGTAGGTTTAATTACTGCTAAACTTAGACAATAGAGCCATGTTTAAAGTTTGATACTGCCAAAACATGACATTAATTATTCCTATTTAGGGAATAAAAACGTGATAGTCCCATTTTGAAATATACAAACATTTTTAGTCTCATTTAGAGTAATTTCCCTGATTTTTTATAGTACATGGTAATATATTATGTGCTCACTTTAATACTATGAATGTGTACACATTTCTCATTCGGTGAATTGCTTAAGTTGGCCCAGTTTTATTCACTGAATAGAATCAATAGATGCACTCAATAATATAGTGTATATTTGAATTGAATGGTGAAAATTGTGGCGTTATATAAGCATCAACGACACTTTAATGGTGTTTAATTTATTTTAAGTAATTAACGTGTATTTCCTCCTTAATGAGTAAGATCTTTTCCATATTTCTTTTAATTTTTTGTTCACTTTTTTATTATAAATAGGTAATTGCAGCTCACAATGGTACATAGACTTTTCTGATTTCAAACACACAATACTTTCTTCATCCTAAGTTCATTTACGTCACTACTTCCTCAGGGAATATGGCTTCATGCAATCAAATTATCTTCTTCACTTCCCTCATTGTATTTGGTATGTGTTATATAGTATATATCATATATCTAGTTGAAATGTTGTATTCATTTTATCCTTTATACTCCTTTGGAATTGATACTTGAAAACTCCATTTTCAGTATAAAGTTTTTGGGATTCTATTTAAAATATGAATGATGTTCGGAGTTTTTTTTCTTCTAGAACATAATGTTGTTGAATCTCATGACTCATCCCAACTATATACATGTGCGAGTATTTTTACAATTTAGCTGTTATTTACTCCTGATATTTACACCGTACCTTTTAATTATCATTATCTGTTAAATTAATTTATTTTTTCGAATTTTCACTAAGATTACATTTGGCCTCCTTAATATGAATTGCTAACCCAATTTTCAATTATCATCGTCATCATCATTATTTTGAATTTATTATCCTTTTTATTGTTGTTGTTATTATCCTCATCCTCATAATATGGCAGGTATTCTATTCATGAGGAATAATGTTGAAAAAGTTGAGGCTGCAGACATCTTCTGCACACAAGAATGCAACCCTGAAGCGTTCTATATGTTATGCCCACAAAATAACACAAAGATTTACAATATTTGCAAAAATTGTTGCCAGGCTAGACTCCTAAGTTGTCATCTATATCGTGATGATGATAGTCTTATATGTTAATCTCTCAAGACTACGGCTTATGTTATTCCACACTTTGTCATTATTTCACAATAATGAATTCCTTAATTGCTTTATCAAATAAAGCATATAAAGGCTGACTATTTGTTGATGGATTGCTATTTCACAATTGTTCCTAATTTTCAAATATCACTAATGCAGTTATACTTCAATACTGATTGTACAATTTTATGTTTGATACATCACGTAACTATGAAGAGAGTTTTTTGCAACAAAGTGAGGTACCCGGTTGGGAGTTGGGACACAATGAAGTGATAATTAATTATGTAAAATAACAGTAAATGATATTATTAAAACAAAATTGATCTTAAAAATCAATATATTTCAATCTATATGCATAAAGTAGTTTTATTTATATTCTCATCGATATTTTACATCTTGACAACTAATCCTAAACAATTAAATTAACAGAAGCCTTTACTTAGATTTGTTTATACCATTGAATGGTTAGAATAACTAACAAATCCGCTATTATCGATCACACTATCTATTATCAGCTACGATGATTGTCAAATAATTCTCTAATGTTTAGTGAGTATATGTTATAAATGACACTCTCTGTGATTGTAAAGGTTTGATAATTTAATCGCTCCAATCTACTTTACCAATTATATTTAAAAAGTATAATTATGTAATTACTATTTTTCTTGGTATAACTAAATGAGACAACTATTAAAGACAAATTTTAAGGAGTATAAATTCTAAAGGGAAATGGTGTTTGTGCATGTTTTTCGTACACACCATTTTACACGCTGGTCGAATTGTCTGTGCACAGACAATTTTTTTCATTTTATGAAGAAATTGCTTTTCGCCTCGACAAATCTTTCTTTGTCACAGAAAAAATTGTTAATACATATAATGCACTTGGATTGTTTTCTATCACAGACCAGACTTGAATACTTATAAAATACACATAAATCATGTTTATATCAGATAAGAATGAATCAGACCAGAAAATTCTAGTCCGGACTACATTTGCTAATGGACATTTTTCTAAACGAAAAGTGAAAAGTACGAGTTTGGCCATGATAATGATTTAGAAACGCGACAAATAGCCCGATTGGTAACACTGAAATCGAGAGGATCAGCTGACTATGCTGAAATTTATGAAGTTTGGCTGAAGTGAATGTATTGGCTGATTCTGCTGATTTATAAAAAAAATATTTAAAATATACTCGGTCCGTCCCACTAAGATTGTCTCATACCAAATTTGGTAAAGTTTGTGTGTCTATAAATCATTCTTACTTTATTCTTACTTTATTCTTACTTTATTCTTACTTTATCAATTCAATATCAAACACATAAACCACTTTTTATTAATTTGTGTGTCACTCCCTCTTGTCTCATTGTTAGCGGGACGGAGGGAGTATTTCATTAATAAAATAAATAAAAAATTATATGAAAAATAGTTAAAATGATCATTTATAGTAACTTCAACCAATACAACCAGAAAAGTAACCACAACCTTACTTTTTCTTATTACAATACAATTCAGCGCGTGAAATCAATAGTTACATATTTGGTTAAAACGTTGGCTGATAAGCCTGATAAGCTGAAAAACAGAATTACTTAACGGACTCAAAGTGGTTTTCTTTGAGCAGTGATGCTGTTTAACACAGTTGAATTCTCGATTAAAAAAAAACTTTGAATTCCTGGTGCATCCATTGAACAGTGCCTGTAAATCGGAGAAGTGCAGTCATGTAAACCGGAATGACGGGTGCTCTGTCGAGGGTTTCCCTCTTCAAAGAAGAAATCCATTTAAATGGTTTATTTAGACTGCGACGTTGCCCACTCGATTTTCAGTTGTGGCATCTCAATGCTTCGTTTGACAAAAAATGGGAACAAAGAACTGGGAATGTTTTGGAGAGGCTATGGCAGGTCACCGACAAGCCATCGAAGTTGATTATGAGTGTTGAGTTGAAGCTGTAGCTGGTGGTGAAATCTAATAGGCGGCGATGATAGGTACTTGCAGAAGGCTAGGAGTAGGATGCCGCCTCGATCCATGAGTGACAAGGGGACCTATGTCTTCGTGTGCATTACTGTGCGCACCTATTCCGTGACCTTTTTCTCTTGGAGTGGATGTGTGATCATGCTCTTGATTCTTGGTTTTATACAATTTCCTTGGTTAAAAAAAGTTATGTCTGAACTGTTTGGATCGGATGATTTTATGCTAATTTATGAAGAAGAAAAAATGTAAAATATTTTACATTAATAAAATAAAGAAAAGTTATACGAAAAATAACTAAAATGATCTTCTAAGTAACTTCAACCAATACAGTCAGAAAAGTAACTTCAATATTACATTTTCTTGTTTATTACACAATTCAGCGCACAAAATCAAAAGTTATGCGTTTGGTGAAAAAGTTAGTTGACAAGTCTGATAAGCCAAAAACATGGTCACCTAATAGGCCCTGTGGTAGTAATACACTAATACTCATACACATACCTTGTACATGAGGAATATATCATAAATAATTTCATTGTGTAAACTTGTGAAAATGAAACAAAGCATAGAAACAGTATTATTAAGGGTGAGATGAAAACATTATAGTGATAGTGCAAAATTAATGTTACATGATAACGAAAGAATAATATGGAAAAATATTTAAAGGAAGTGAAAGATGATAAAGATTAAAACACACGTAATGGCAACGCCTATTAAATTTTGTTGTTGTTGAGTGGTTATGATTTAAAAATTAAAACATTCCGATATAAAAATAAATAATGTTTGAATTTCAATTAAATGTTGTTACTTTAAACCTATGTTTTATTTTGGACTGTTTTTAGTCCCAGATCGGACCAGACAAGACTTTAACAGACTAGACTAGACCAGACTTAAACAGATCAGACAAGATCAGATTAGACTTGGACAATTATAAAATACACAAAGACCTGACATTTATGAGACCAGACTAGACCAGTTCAGAACAGACCAGACCAGCAAATTTCAATCCAAAAGAGAGCATCCTTACTATCATTAATGAATCATGTCTTTCTAAATCACTCATGTGTCCCACGTCTTAGATGACAGTTACAGTCATTTGCATATTCAAACACACACACACACACACATTGTCATATATTGATTAGGAAAACAGATATGCTTTAGTAATATTAATGTACGCTTTCAAGCCCGTGTGATATACGGGCAGTATCTAATTTAGCTAATTTGAAATTTAATTTCTATCGGATCACATGTCATGTGATTTAAAAGAAAAATAAACTTAGTCTAATATAGAGTCTGTTTGATAATACTAAAGTAAATAGAATTAACTTATTTTGCTGAAATTGATTGAATTCTGGTTAAATAGGTGGAATCTTCTGAATCATGAAAAATATATGTGAAATATATTCCATTTGTGAAACAAAGAAAAAGATATATGAAAAAGAGTTAAATTGGTCTTCTACATAAGCATCTCAAGTAAACATAATTGTTATGAATCCAATAAAAAAAAAAATATTTCTTAATTGTTAGATCTTACGGTTTACTCATTAATAAGAACGTTTTTAATTGAATTAAAATTTCAAGTTTGATTTGGTATGAAATAATATGGTATATTAGATGTCTATTTTTTATGTGACTTATTGTTATAATTATTAAAGTTTGATCTGATCTGATTTAATCTAGAACTGAAATCAATCCAATTAAAAACATTCTATTAAAATAAAAGTAGGAATTCGTAAACCTATAAAGATTTTCTAATTTGGATTAGGAATCTATTTCAAAAGTGAAGGCATATTTGAATTTTAGGTGTAAAATAAAGAAACAACCAAAACAAATTACTTATTTGGCTAAGCTAAACAAATTTACTTGTGAAAATATATATATATATATATATACTTTATGTTGGTTATAATTTTTAATTTCATTTTAATTATTTACTTATTTGAAGCTTACTAATTTATTAAGAGGTGTCAAATTAATAAGTAAACTAATTTGCATATTTGTTTCTATTTAATTCGGTGTAGTAAACTAATATAAATTAGTTTACATATCAATAAACGTTATTAAAATTTCACTTTGATAAACAAAAATTATTTTACTTATTTGAAGCTTACCAAATTAATTAAGGTGGATTTATAAGGATTTTTGTTTCCATATCAATATGCAATCAGAAATAGAATCTAATAAAAACAAAAGGTATAAAAATAAGTAAATAATTGTTATATATAATGACATGGCAGGATTATGTGGTGCTTTGTATGCTCTTAAAAAGTTCCTCTTTTATATATATATTGATTTTTTCCAAGATTAATTTCTGTCTCATGTTTGCAACTATGATGACTCTATTTTTTAATTAGAATGCAAACGTAATTTTTTATTCTTCGGTTTATCAGTGTTTTACCATCTTATATTTTTGAGAAAATTCTCAAAGTATGAGTAAAAATGTTTGAGAATTCCAAAATAGGGTTGTCATATTTTTTTATTGCCTAAGTAGGTTTAATTACTGCTAAACTTAGACAATAGAGCCATGTTTAAAGTTTGATACTGCCAAAACATGACATTAATTATTCCTATTTAGGGAATAAAAACGTGATAGTCCCATTTTGAAATATACAAACATTTTTAGTCTCATTTAGAGTAATTTCCCTGATTTTTTATAGTTCATGGTAATATATTATGTGCTCACTTTAATACTATGAATGTGTACACATTTCTCATTCGGTGAGTTGCTTAAGTTGGCCCAGTTTTATTCAGTGAATAGAATCAATAGATGCACTCAATAGTATAGTGTATATTTGAATTGAATGGTGAAAATTGTGGCGTTATATAAGCATCAACGACACTTTAATGGTGTTTAATTTATTTTAAGTAACGTGTATTTCCTCCTTAATGAGTAAGATCTTTTCCATATTTCTTTTAATTTTTTGTTCACTTTTTTTATTATAAATAGGTAATTGCAGCTCACAATGGTACATAGACTTTTCTGATTTCAAGCACACAATACTTTCTTCATCCTAAGTTCATTTACGTCACTACATCCTCAGGGAATATGGCTTCATGCAATCAAATTATCTCCTTCACTTCCCTCATTGTATTTGGTATGTGCTATATAGTATATATCATATATCTAGTTGAAATGTTGTATTCATTTTATCCTTTATACTCCTTTGGAATTGATACTTGAAAACTCCATTTTCAGTATAAAGTTTTTGGGATTCTATTTCAAATATGAATGATGTTCGGAGTTTTTTTTCTTCTAGAACATAATGTTGTTGAATCTCATGACTCATTTCAACTTTCATGGTTCCCAACTATATACATGTGCAAGTATTTTTACAATTTAGCTGTTATTTACTCCTGATATTTACACCGTACCTTTTAATTATCATTATCTGTTAAATTAATTTATTTTTTCGAATTTTCACTAAGATTATATTTGGCCTCCTTAATATGAATTGCTAACCCAATTTTCAATTATCATCGTCATCATCAATATTTTGAATTTATTATCCTTTTTATTGTTGTTGTTATTATCATCATCCTCATAATATGGCAGGTGTTCTATTCATGAGGAATAATGTTGAAAAAGTTGAGGCTGCAGACATCTTCTGCACACAAGAATGCAACCCTGAAGCGTTCTATATGCTATGCCCACAAAATAACACAAAGATTTACAATATTTGCAAAAATTGTTGCCAGGCTAGACTCCTAAGTTGTCATCTATATCGTGATGATGATAGTCTTATATGTTAATCTCTCAAGACTACGGCTTATGTTATTCCACATTTTGTCATTATTTCACAATAATGAATTCCTTAATTGCTTTATCAAATAAATCACATAAAGGCTGACTATTTGTTGATGGATTGCTATTTCACAATTGTTCCTAATTTTCAAATATCACTAATGCAGTTATACTTCAATATTGATTGTACAATTTTATGTTTGATACATCACGTAACTATGAAGAGAGTTTTTTGCAACAAAGTGAGGTACCCGGTTGGGAGTTGGGACACAATGAAGTGATAACTAATTATGTAAAATAACAGTAAATGATATTATAAAAACAAAATTGATCTTAAAAATCAATATATTTCAATCTATATGCATAAAGTAGTTTTATTTATATTCTCATCGATATTTTACATCTTGACAACTAATCCTAAACAATTAAATTAACAGAAGACTTTACTTAGATTTGTTTATACCATTGAATGGTTAGAATAACTAACAAATCCGCTATTATCGATCACACTATCTATTATCTGCTATGATGATTGTCAAATAATTCTCTAATGTTTAGTGAGTACATGTTATAAATGACACTCTTTGTGGTTGTAAAGGTTTGATAATTTAATCGCTCCAATCTACTTTACCAATTATATTTAAAAAGTATAATTATGTAATTAATATTTTTCTTGGTATAACTAAATGAGACAACTATTAAAGACAAATTTTAAGGAGTATAAATTCTAAAGGGAAATGGTGTTTGTGCATGTTTTTTGTACACACCATTTTACACGCTGGTCGAATTGTCTGTGCACAGATAATTTTTTTCGTTTTATGAAGAAATTATTTTTCGCCTCGACAAATCTTTGTTTGTCACAGAAAAAATTGTTAATACATATAATGCACTTGGATTGTTTTCTATCCCAGACCATACTTGAATACTTATAAAATACACATAAATCATGTTTATATCAGATAAGAATGAATGAGACCAGAAAATTCTAGTCCGGACTACCTTTGCTAATGGACAGTTTTCTAAACGAAAAGTGAAAAGTACGAGTTTGGCCATGATAATGATTTAGAAACGCGACAAATAGCCCGTTTGGTAACACTGAAATCGAGAGGATCAGCTTATTGTGCTGAAATATATGAAGTTTGGCTGAAGTGACTGTATTGGCTGATTCTGCTGATTTATAAAAAAATTATATTTAAAATATACTCAGTTCGTCCCACTAATATTGTCTCATACCAAATTTGGTAAAGTTTGTGTGTCTCTAAATCATTCTTACTTTATTCTTACTTTATCAATTCAATATCAACCACATAAACCACTTTTTATTAATTTGTGTGTCACTCCCTCTTGTCTCATTGTTAGCGGGACGGAGAGAGTATTTCATTAATAAAATAAAATAAAATTATATGAAAAACAGTTAAAATGATCATTTATAGTAACTTCAACCAATACAACCAGAAAAGTAACTACAACCTTACTTTTTCTAATTATAATACAATTCAACGCGTGAAATCAATAATTACATATTTGGTTAAAAAGTTGGCTGATAAGCCTGATAAGCCGAAAAACAGAATCACTTAACAGACTCAAAGTGGTTTTCTTTGAGCAGCGATGCTTTTTAACACAGTTGAATTCTCGATTAAAAAAAACTTTGAATTTCTGGTGCAGCCATTGAACAGTGCCTGTAAATCGGAAAAGTGCAGTCATGTAAACCGGAATGACGGGTGCTCTGTCGAGGGTTTCCCTCTTCAAAGAAGAAATCCATTTAAATGGTTTATTTAGACTGCGACGTTGCCCACTCGATTTTCAGTTGTGGCATCTCAATGCTTCGTTTGACAAAAAATGGGAACAAAGAACTGGGAATGTTTTGGAGAGGCTTTGGCAGGTCACCGACAAGCCATCGAAGTTGATTATGAGTGTCGAGTTGAAGCTGTAGCTGGTGGTGAAATCTAATAGGCGGCGATGATAGGTACTTGCAGAAGGCTAGGAGTAGGATGCCGCCTCGATCCATGAGTGACAAGGGGACCTATGTCTTCGTGTGCACTACTGTGCGCACCTATTCCGTGACCTTTTTCTCTTGGAGTGGATGTGTGATCATGCGCTTGATTCTTGGTTTTATACAATTTCCTTGGTTAAAAAAAGTTATGTCTGAACTGTTTGGATCGGCTGATTTTATGCTAATTTATGAAGAAGAAAAAATGTAAAATATTTTACATTAATAAAATAAAGAAAAGTTATACGAAAAATAACTAAAATGATCTTCTAAGTAACTTCAACCAATACAGTCAGAAAAGTAACTTCAATATTACATTTTCTTGTTTATTACACAATTCAGCGCACAAAATCAAAAGTTATGCGTTTGGTGAAAAAGTTAGTTGACAAGTCTGATAAGCCAAAAACATGGTCACCTAATAGGCCCTGTGGTAGTAATACACTAATACTCATACACATACCTTGTACATGAGGAATATATCATAAATAATTTCATTGTGTAAACTTGTGAAAATGAAACAAAGCATAGAAACAGTATTATTAAGGGTGAGATGAAAACATTATAGTGATAGTGCAAAATTAATGTTACATGATAACGAAAGAATAATATGGAAAAATATTTAAAGGAAGTGAAAGATGATAAAGATTAAAACACACGTAATGGCAATGCCTATTAAATTTTGTTGTTGTTGAGTGGTTATGATTTAAAAATTAAAACATTCCGATATAAAAATAAATAATGTTTGAATTTCAATTAAATGTTGTTACTTTAAACCTATGTTTTATTTTGGACTGTTTTTAGTCCCAGATCGGACCAGACAAGACTTTAACAGACTAGACCAGACTTAAACAGATCAGACAAGATCAGATTAGACTTGGACAATTATAAAATACACAAAGACCTGACATTTATGAGACCAGACTAGACCAGTTCAGAACAGACCAGACCAACAAATTTCAATCCAAAAGAAAGCATCCTTACTATCATTAATGAATCATGTCTTTCTAAATCACTCATGTGTCCCACGTCTTAGATGATAGTTACAGTCATTTGCATATTCAAACACACACACACATAGTCATATATTGATTAGGAAAACAGATATGCTTTAGTAATATTAATGTACACTTTCAAGCCCGTGTGATGCACGGGCAGTATCTAATTTAGCTAATTTGAAATTTAATTTCTATCGGATCACATGTAATGTGATTTAAAAGAAAAATAAACTTAGTCTAATATAGAGTCTGTTTGATAATACTAAAGTAAATAGAATTAACTTATTTTGCTGAAATTGATTGAATTCTGGTTAAATAGGTGGAATCTTCTGAATCATGAAAAATATATGTGAAATATATTCCATTTGTGAAACAAAGAAAAAGATATATGAAAACGAGTTAAATTGGTCTTCTACATAAGCATCTCAAGTAAACATAATTGTTATGAATCCAATAAAAAAATCTATATTTCTTAATTGTTAGATCTTACGGTTTACTCATTAATAAGAACGTTTTTAATTGAATTAAAATTTCAAGTTTGATTTTGTATGAATTAATATGGTCTATTAGATGTCTGTTTTTTATGTGACTTATTGTTATAATTATTAAAGTTTGATCTGATCTGATTTAATCTAGAACTGAAATCAATCCAATTAAAAACATTCTATTAAAATAAAAGTAGAAATTCGTAAACCTATAAAGATTTTCTAATTTGGATTAGGAATCTATTTCAAAAGTGAAGGCATATTTGAATTTTAGGTGTAAAATAAAGAAACAACCAAAAAAATTTACTTATTTGGTTAAGCTAAACAAATTTACTTGTGAAAATATATATATACTTTATGTTGGTTATAATTTTTAATTACATTTTAATTATTTACTTATTTGAAGCTTACTAATTTATTAATAGGTGTCAAATTAATAAGTAAACTAATTTTCATATTTGTTTCTATTTAATTTGGTGTAGTAAACTAATATAAATTAGTTTATATATCAATAGAATTTCACTTTGATAAACAAAAATTATTTTACTTATTTGAAGCTTACCAAATTAATTAAGGTGGATTTATAAGGATTTTTGTTTCCATATCAATATGCAATCAGAAATAGAATCTAATAAAAACAAAAGGTATAAAAATAAGTAAATAATTGTTATATATAATGACATGGCACGATTATGTGGTGCTTTGTATGCTCTTAAAAAGTTCCTCTTTTATATATATATATTGATTTTTTCCAAGATTAATTTCTGTCTCATGTTTGCAACTATGATGACTCTATTTTTTAATTGAAATGCAAACGTAATTTTTTATTCTTCGGTTTATCAGTGTTTTACCATCTTATATTTTTGAGAAAATTCTCAAAGTATGAGTAAAAATGTTTGAGAATTCCAAAATAGGGTTGTCATATTTTTTTATTGCCTAAGTAGGTTTAATTACTGCTAAACTTAGACAATAGAGCCATGTTTATAGTTTGATACTGCCAAAACATGACATTAATTATTCCTATTTAGCGAATAAAAACGTGATAGTCCCATTTTGAAATATACAAACATTTTTAGTCTCATTTAGAGTAATTTCCCTGATTTTTTATAGTACATGGTAATATATTATGTGCTCACTTTAATACTATGAATGTGTACACATTTCTCATTCGGTGAGTTGCTTAAGTTGGCCCAGTTTTATTCAGTGAATAGAATCAATAGATGCACTCAATAATATAGTGTATATTTGAATTGAATGGTGAAAATTGTGGCGTTATATAAGCATCAACGACACTTTAATGGTGTTTAATTTATTTTAAGTAACGTGTATTTCCTCCTTAATGAGTAAGATCTTTTCCATATTTCTTTTAATTTTTTGTTCACTTTTTTTATTATAAATAGGTAATTGCAGCTCACAATGGTACATAGACTTTTCTGATTTCAAACACACAATACTTTCTTCACCCTAAGTTCATTTACGTCACTACATCCTCAGGGAATATGGCTTCATGCAATCAAATTATCTTCTTCACTTCCCTCATTGTATTTGGTATGTGCTATATAGTATATATCATATATCTAGTTGAAATGTTGTATTCATTTTATCCTTTATACTCCTTTGGAATTGATACTTGAAAACTCCATTTTCAGTATAAAGTTTTTGGGATTCTATTTAAAATATGAATGATGTTCGGAGTTTTTTTTCTTCTAGAACATAATGTTGTTGAATCTCATGACTCGTTTCAACTTTCATGGTTCCCAACTATATACATGTGCAAGTATTTTTACAATTTAGCTGTTATTTACTCCTGATATTTACACCGTACCTTTTAATTATCATTATCTGTTAAATTAATTTATTTTTTCTAATTTTCAGTAAGATTACATTTGGCCTCCTTAATATGAATTGCTAACCCAATTTTCAATTATCATCGTCGTCATCATTATTTTGAATTTATTATCCTTTTTATTGTTGTTGTTATTATCCTCATCCTCATAATATGGCAGGTATTCTATTCATGAGGAATAATGTTGAAAAAGTTGAGGCTGCAGACATCTTCTGCACACAAGAATGCAACCCTGAAGCGTTCTATATGCTATGCCCACAAAATAACACAAAGATTTACAATATTTGCAAAAATTGTTGCCAGGCTAGACTCCTAAGTTGTCATCTATATCGTGATGATGATAGTCTTATATGTTAATCTCTCAAGACTACGGCTTATGTTATTCCACATTTTGTCATTATTTCACAATAATGAATTCCTTAATTGCTTTGTCAAAAAAAGCATATAAAGGCTGACTATTTGTTGATGGATTGCTATTTCACAATTGTTCCTAATTTTCAAATATCACTAATGCAGTTATACTTCAATATTTATTGTACAATTTTATGTTTGATACATCACGTAACTATAAAGAGAGTTTTTTGCAACAAAGTGAGGTACCCGGTTGGGAGTTGGGACACAATGAAGTGATAATTAATTATGTAAAATAACAGTAAATGATATTATAAAAAAAATTGATCTTAAAAATCAATATATTTCAATCTATATGCATAAAGTAGTTTTATTTATATTCTCATCGATATTTTACATCTTGACAACTAATCCTAAACAATTAAATTAATAGAAGACTTTACTTAGAATTGTTTATACCATTGAATGGTTAGAATAACTAACAAATCCGCTATTATCGATCACACTATCTATTATCAGCTACGATGATTGTCAAATAATTCTCTAATGTTTAGTGAGTACATGTTATAAATGACACTCTCTGTGCTTGTAAAGGTTTGATAATTTAATCGCTCCAATCTACTTTACCAATTATATTTAAAAAGTATAATTATGTAATTAATATTTTTCTTGGTATAACTAAATGAGACAACTATTAAAGACAAATTTTAAGGAGTATAAATTCTAAAGGGAAATGGTGTTTGTGCATGTTTTTCGTACACACCATTTTACACGCTGGTCGAATTGTCTGTGCACAGACAATTTTTTTCATTTTATGAAGAAATTGCTTTTCGCCTCGACAAATCTTTCTTTGTCACAGAAAAAATTGTTAATACATATAATGCACTTGGATTGTTTTCTATCACAGACCAGACTTGAATACTTATAAAATACACATAAATCATGTTTATATCAGATAAGAATGAATCAGACCAGAAAATTCTAGTCCGGACTACATTTGCTAATGGACATTTTTCTAAACGAAAAGTGAAAAGTACGAGTCTGGCCATGATAATGATTTAGAAACGCGACAAATAGCCCGATTGGTAACACTGAAATCGAGAGGATCAGCTGACTGTGCTGAAATTTATGAAGTTTGGCTGAAGTGAATGTATTGGCTGATTCTGCTGATTTATAAAAACAAATTAAAATATACTCGGTCCGTCCCACTAAGATTGTCTCATACCAAATTTGGTAAAGTTTGTGTGTCTCTAAATCATTCTTACTTTATTCTTACTTTATCAATTCAATATCAAACACATAAACCACTTTTTATTAATTTGTGTGTCACTCCCTCTTGTCTCATTGTTAGCGGGACGGAGGGAGTATTTCATTAATAAAATAAATAAAAAATTATATGAAAAATAGTTAAAATGATCATTTATAGTAACTTCAACCAATACAACCAGAAAAGTAACCACAACCTTACTTTTTCCTATTACAATACAATTCAGCGCGTGAAATCAATAGTTACATATTTGGTTAAAAAGTTGGTTGATAAGCCTGGTAAGCCGAAAAACAGAATTACCTAACGGACTCAAAGTGGTTTTCTTTGAGCAGCGATGCTGTTTAACACAGTTGAATTCTCGATTAAAAAAAAACTTTGAATTCCTGGTGCAGCCATTGAACAGTGCCTGTAAATCGGAGAAGTGCAGTCATGTAAACCGGAATGACGGGTGCTCTGTCGAGGGTTTCCCTCTTCAAAGAAGAAATCCATTTAAATGGTTTATTTAGACTGCGACGTTGCCCACTCGATTTTCAGTTGTGGCATCTCAATGCTTCGTTTGACAAAAAATGGGAACAAATTAAAGAACTGGGAATGTTTTGGAGAGGCTTTGGCAGGTCACCGACAAGCCATCAAAGTTGATTATGAGTGTCGAGTTGAAGCTGTAGCTGGTGGTGAAATCTAATAGGCGGCGATGATAGGTACTTGCAGAAGGCTAGGAGTAGGATGTCGCCTCGATCCATGAGTGACAAGGGGACCTATGTCTTCGTGTGCACTACTGTGCACACCTATTCCGTGACCTTTTTCTCTTGGAGTGGATGTGTGATCATGCGCTTGATTCTTGGTTTTATACAATTTCCTTGGTTAAAAAAAGTTATGTCTGAACTGTTTGGATCGGCTGATTTTATGCTAATTTATGAAGAAGAAAAAATGTAAAATATTTTACATTAATAAAATAAAGAAAAGTTATACGAAAAATAACTAAAATGATCCTCTAAGTAACTTCAACCAATACAGTCAGAAAAGTAACTTCAATATTACATTTTCTTGTTTATTACACAATTCAGCGCACAAAATCAAAAGTTATGCGTTTGGTGAAAAAGTTAGTTGACAAGTCTGATAAGCCAAAAACATGGTCACCTAATAGGCCCTGTGGTAGTAATACACTAATACTCATACACATACCTTGTACATGAGGAATATATCATAAATAATTTCATTGTGTAAACTTGTGAAAATGAAACAAAGCATAGAAACACTATTATTAAGGGTGAGATGAAAACATTATAGTGATAGTGCAAAATTAATGTTACATGATAACGAAAGAATAATATGGAAAAATATTTAAAGGAAGCGAAAGATGATAAAGATTAAAACACACGTAATGGGAACGCCTATTAAATTTTGTTGTTGTTGAGTGGTTATGATTTAAAAATTAAAACATTCTGATATAAAAATAAATAATGTTTGAATTTCAATTAAATGTTGTTACTTTAAACCTATGTTTTATTTTGGACTGTTTTTAGTCCCGGATCGGACCAGACAAGACTTTAAAAGACTAGACTAGACCAGACTTAAACAGATCAGACAAGATCAGATTAGACTTGGACAATTATAAAATACACAAAGACCTGACATTTATGAGACCAGACTAGACCAGTTCAGAACAGACCAGACCAGCAAATTTCAATCCAAAAGAAAGCATCCTTACTATCATTAATGAATCATGTCTTTCTAAATCACTCATGTGTCCCACGTCTTAGATGATAGTTACAGTCATTTGCATATTCAAACACACACACACACATTGTCATATATTGATTAGGAAAACAGATATGCTTTAGTAATATTAATGTACGCTTTCAAGCCCGTGTGATGCACGGGCAGTATCTAATTTAGCTAATTTGAAATTTAATTTCTATCGGATCACATGTAATGTGATTTAAAAGAAAAATAAACTTAGTCTAATATAGAGTCAGTTTGATAATACTAAAGTAAATAGAATTAACTTATTTTGCTTAAATTGATTGAATTCTGGTTAAATAGGTGGAATCTTCTGAATCATGAAAAATATATGTGAAATATATTCCATTTGTGAAACAAAGAAAAAGATATATGAAAAAGAGTTAAATTGGTCTTCTACATAAGCATCTCAAGTAAACATAATTGTTATGAATCCAATAAAAAAAATATATTTCTTAATTGTTAGATCTTACGGTTTACTCATTAATAAGAACGTTTTTAATTGAATTAAAATTTCAAGTTTGATTTGGTATGAATTAATATGGTATATTAGATGTCTGTTTTTTATGTGACTTATTGTTATAATTATTAAAATTTGATCTGATCTGATTTAATCTAGAACTGAAATCAATCCAATTAAAAACATTCTATTAAAATAAAAGTAGGAATTCGTAAACCTATAAAGATTTTCTAGTTTCGATTAGGAATCTATTTCAAAAGTGAAGGCATATTTGAATTTTAGGTGTAAAATAAAGAAACAACCAAAACAAATTACTTATTTGGCTAAGCTAAACAAATTTACTTGTGAAAATATATATATATATATATATATATATATATATACTTTATGTTGGTTATAATTTTTAATTTCATTTTAATTATTTACTTATTTGAAGCTTACTAATTTATTAAGAGGTGTCAAATTAATAAGTAAACTAATTTGCATATTTGTTTCTATTTAATTCGGTGTAGTAAACTAATATAAATTAGTTTACATATGAATAAACGTTATTAAAATTTCACTTTGATAAACAAAAATTATTTTACTTATTTGAAGCTTACCAAATTAATTAAGGTGGATTTATAAGGATTTTTGTTTCCATATCAATATGCAATCAGAAATAGAATCTAATAAAAACAAAAGGTATAAAAATAAGTAAATAATTGTTATATATAATGACATGGCAGGATTATGTGGTGCTTTGTATGCTCTTAAAAAGTTCCTCTTTTATATATATATTGATTTTTTCCAAGATTAATTTCTGTCTCATGTTTGCAACTATGATGACTCTATTTTTTAATTAGAATGCAAACGTAATTTTTTATTCTTCGGTTTATCAGTGTTTTACCATCTTATATTTTTGAGAAAATTCTCAAAGTATGAGTAAAAATGTTTGAGAATTCCAAAATAGGGTTGTCATATTTTTTTATTGCCTAAGTAGGTTTAGTTACTGCTAAACTTAGACAATAGAGCCATGTTTAAAGTTTGATACTGCCAACACATGACATTAATTATTCCTATTTAGGGAATAAAAACGTGATAGTCCCATTTTGAAATATACAAACATTTTTAGTCTCATTTAGAGTAATTTCCCTGATTTTTTATAGTTCATGGTAATATATTATGTGCTCACTTTAATACTATGAATGTGTACACATTTCTCATTCGGTGAGTTGCTTAAGTTGGCCCAGTTTTATTCAGTGAATAGAATCAATAGATGCACTCAATAGTATAGTGTATATTTGAATTGAATGGTGAAAATTGTGGCATTATATAAGCATCAACGACACTTTAATGGTGTTTAATTTATTTTAAGTAACGTGTATTTCCTCCTTAATGAGTAAGATCTTTTCCATATTTCTTTTAATTTTTTGTTCACTTTTTTTATTATAAATAGGTAATTGCAGCTCACAATGGTACATAGACTTTTCTGATTTCAAGCACACAATACTTTCTTCATCCTAAGTTCATTTACGTCACTACATCCTCAGGGAATATGGCTTCATGCAATCAAATTATCTCCTTCACTTCCCTCATTGTATTTGGTATGTGCTATATAGTATATATCATATATCTAGTTGAAATGTTGTATTCATTTTATCCTTTATACTCCTTTGGAATTGATACTTGAAAACTCCATTTTCAGTATAAAGTTTTTGGGATTCTATTTCAAATATGAATGATGTTCGGAGTTTTTTTTCTTCTAGAACATAATGTTGTTGAATCTCATGACTCATTTCAACTTTCATGGTTCCCAGCTATATACATGTGCAAGTATTTTTACAATTTAGCTGTTATTTACTCCTGATATTTACACCGTACCTTTTAATTATCATTATCTGTTAAATTAATTTATTTTTTCGAATTTTCACTAAGATTATATTTGGCCTCCTTAATATGAATTGCTAACCCAATTTTCAATTATCATCGTCATCATCATTATTTTGAATTTATTATCCTTTTTATTGTTGTTGTTATTATCCTCATCCTCATAATATGGCAGGTATTCTATTCATGAGGAATAATGTTGAAAAAGTTGAGGCTGCAGACAACTTCTGCACACAAGAATGCAACCCTGAAGCGTTCTATATGCTATGCCCACAAAATAACACAAAGATTTACAATATTTGCAAAAATTGTTGCCAGGCTAGACTCCTAAGTTGTCATCTATATCGTGATGATGATAGTCTTATATGTTAATCTCTCAAGACTACGGCTTATGTTATTCCACATTTTGTCATTATTTCACAATAATGAATTCCTTAATTGCTTTATCAAATAAATCATATAAAGGCTGACTATTTGTTGATGGATTGCTATTTCACAATTGTTCCTAATTTTCAAATATCACTAATGCAGTTATACTTCAATATTGATTGTACAATTTTATGTTTGATACATCACGTAACTATGAAGAGAGTTTTTTGCAACAAAGTTAGGTACCCGGTTGGGAGTTGGGACACAATGAAGTGATAACTAATTATGTAAAATAACAGTAAATGATATTATAAAAACAAAATTGATCTTAAAAATCAATATATTTCAATCTATATGCATAAAGTAGTTTTATTTATATTCTCATCGATATTTTACATCTTGACAACTAATCCTAAACAATTAAATTAACAGAAGACTTTACTTAGATTTGTTTATACCATTGAATGGTTAGAATAACTAACAAATCCGCTATTATCGATCACACTATCTATTATCAGCTATGATGATTGTCAAATAATTCTCTAATGTTTAGTGAGTACATGTTATAAATGACACTCTTTGTGGTTGTAAAGGTTTGATAATTTAATCGCTCCAATCTACTTTACCAATTATATTTAAAAAGTATAATTATGTAATTAATATTTTTCTTGGTATAACTAAATGAGACAACTATTAAAGACAAATTTTAAGGAGTATAAATTCTAAAGGGAAATGGTGTTTGTGCATGTTTTTTGTACACACCATTTTACACGCTGGTCGAATTGTCTGTGCACAGATAATTTTTTTCGTTTTATGAAGAAATTATTTTTCGCCTCGACAAATCTTTGTTTGTCACATAAAAAATTGTTAATACATATAATGCACTTGGATTGTTTTCTATCCCAGACCATACTTGAATACTTATAAAATACACATAAATCATGTTTATATCAGATAAGAATGAATGAGACCAGAAAATTCTAGTCCGGACTACATTTGCTAATGGACAGTTTTCTAAACGAAAAGTGAAAAGTACGAGTTTGGCCATGATAATGATTTAGAAACGCAACAAATAGCCCGTTTGGTAACACTGAAATCGAGAGGATCAGCTTATTGTGCTGAAATTTATGAAGTTTGACTGAAGTGACTGTATTGGCTGATTCTGCTGATTTATAAAAAAATTATATTTAAAATATACTCAGTTCGTCCCACTAATATTGTCTCATACCAAATTTGGTAAAGTTTGTGTGTCTCTAAATCATTCTTACTTTATTCTTACTTTATCAATTCAATATCAACCACATAAACCACTTTTTATTAATTTGTGTGTCACTCCCTCTTGTCTCATTGTTAGCGGGACGGAGAGAGTATTTCATTAATAAAATAAAATAAAATTATATGAAAAACAGTTAAAATGATCATTTATAGTAACTTCAACCAATACAACCAGAAAAGTAACTACAACCTTACTTTTTCTAATTATAATACAATTCAACGCGTGAAATCAATAATTACATATTTGGTTAAAAAGTTGGCTGATAAGCCTGATAAGCCGAAAAACAGAATCACTTAACAGACTCAAAGTGGTTTTCTTTGAGCAGCGATGCTGTTTAACACAGTTGAATTCTCGATTAAAAAAACTTTGAATTTCTGGTGCAGCCATTGAACAGTGCATGTAAATCGGAGAAGTGCAGTCATGTAAACCGGAATGACGGGTGCTCTGTCGAGGGTTTCCCTCTTCAAAGAAGAAATCCATTTAAATGGTTTATTTAGACTGCGACGTTGCCCACTTGATTTTCAGTTGTGGCATCTCAATGCTTCGTTTGACAAAAAATGGGAACAAAGAACTGGGAATGTTTTGGAGAGGCTTTGGCAGGTCACCGACAAGCCATCGAAGTTGATTATGAGTGTCGAGTTGAAGCTGTAGCTGGTGGTGAAATCTAATAGGCGGCGATGATAGGTACTTGCAGAAGGCTAGGAGTAGGATGCCGCCTCGATCCATGAGTGACAAGGGGACCTATGTCTTCGTGTGGGGTGTTTTTCCAAAATACGGGATTCATCAACATCTATTGCCAAAAAACGGGGAAAAAACTAGGTTTTCCCAAAAAGCGGGAGTCGGAATTGGGTGTTCCGACCAGAGGAAGGGTTTAAAAAAAACACCTCTCCCTCCAGTCGGATGTGTGACTTCCGACCAGGATTTTTTTTTTGTTTTTTGTTAACTCCTTGTTAATTCCTTATTGTTAAAGCTTTGATTTTAATAGTTTTTTTAAAAGTATTGTTAATTCCTTATTCTAAATTCCGAATTAAAAGTTGTTTTAAATTCTTGGCTTATTTTTTAAAATGAAAATTATGAATTTTGATTTTTAAAATTTTTTGATTGCTTAATATTATTTTTTGATATTAATCCGGAAATACTAAATCCCAACTTAAATCCGATATAGGGATTTTTAAACAAAATAAAAACTTGGTTTTACTCCTGTCGGAAGTCCCAATTCCGACTAGAGGATTTTTTTTAGAAGTTTTATATATTGTGAATGAATTACAACGAAAAACTATCAATAAATAATAAAAAAAAAATTCCTGTCGGAATTGTTAAATCCGACAAGGGGAAATTAGAAATTAATAATTAATAATTAATAATTTGAGTTAAATTTGAGTTTAATTAATCGAAAATGTTAAATTAATAATTTTAAAATTCCATCTATATGTTAAGTAAATCATTGTCAATTTTAAAACTCGTGTTCATGATATAGGCTGATTACATTTCAAATGATTGTATCCCTACTGGGTCGAATAGGGGTTTTTATGATCCGAGGCTAAAAAATGTGAATCACAAGTGTGAATATTAAAATTTCATCTATATATTAAGTAAATCGTGGTCAATTTCACAATTCATGTTCATGATATATGCTAATTGCATTTCAGAAGATTGTATCCTTACCAGGTCGAATTGGGGTTTTTATGATCCGGGTCTAAAAAATGTGAATCACAAGTGTTAAATTTTATTTGATTATATTTTTTATCTAATAAAATTTTATCTGATTATATTTTTTCTGATTAAATTTTATTTGATTATATTTATCTGATCAAAATCTTAAGCCATAAAAAATGAATTGAATTGGTAGGTGGAAGTTAGATTTAGGTGATTAAATTTTATTTGCATATTTGATTTAGGTGATTTTTTATCCTCCTCCTCCTACTCCTACTACTACTCCTCCTACTACTACTCCTACTACTGATGCTACGACTACTACTACTACTACTATTACTCCTACCACTACTCCTTCTACTCCTCCTCTTCCTCCCCCCCCCCCCCCCCCCCCCCCCCCCTCCTCCTCCTCCTCCTCCTCCTCCTACTACTACTACTACTACTACTACTACTACTACTACTCCTACTCCTACTGTTGGTATTATTACTACTACTACTACTTCTGCTACTCCTCCTCCTCCTCCTCCTACTACTACTACTACTACTACTACTACTACTACTACTACTACTACTACTACTGTTGTTGCTACAACTACTCCTCCTCCTCCTCCTCCTCCTACTACTACTACTATTTTGAGTTGACAAATATGTCCTCACTGCTCGCGTCAAGCTGATACACTTTGTAAATGCCTTGCATCGAGTATCGCTTGTTGTTCATAATCAAGCGTGTATATACGATTCCAACGGTCCACCCGCAATTGCCATATTAGGACCCTAGCTAGTGTGCTAGGTGACCTCTTCGTCTTTATTGTGAGGTAGGATTGTACTCTTCGTCTTTGGATTCTAGTTCATACCATACACGGTCCGCACGATGGGAATTCGGTGGCAACGTGAGTAGTGAACGATCATCAGTAGTCTAAAATTTGATAGCTAAATTTAACTCTAAAATTCCAATTTCACAATCAAAATTAAAAATTTACAAATTACTAAAATACGTACTTCCAAAGTCCTAAAAAAATGTGAATCACAAGTGTTAATATTAAATTGTTATCTCTATACGAAGGAACTCGTGGTCAATTTCACAACTCGTGTTCATGATATAGGCTGATTGCATAAAATTTGAATGATTGTGCCCTTATTCGGTCAAATTGGAGGTTTATGATCCGGGTCTAAAAAATGTGAATCACAAGTATGGATATTAAAATTCCATCTATATGTTAAGTAAATTATTGTCAATTTTACTACTCGTGTTCATTATATAGGCTGATTACATTTCAAATGATTGTATCCCTAATGGGTCGAATAGGGGTTTTTATGATCCGGGTCTAAAAAATGTGAATCACAAATGTGAATATTAAAATTTCATCTATATATTAAGTAACTCGTGGTCAATTTCACAATTCGTGTTCATGATATATGCTACTTGCATTTCAGAAGATTGTATCCTTACCAGGTCGAATTGGGGTTTTTATGATCCGGATCTAAAAAATGTGAATCACGAGTGTTAATATTAAATTGTTATCTCTATATTAAGGAACTCGTGGTCAATTTCACAACTCATGTTCATGATATAGACTGATTGCATAAAATTTGAATGATTGTGCCTTATTGGGTCAAATTGGAGGTTTTATAATCCGGCACATAAAGTATTGAATTTTGGGTCACTTTATTTTCGTGCAGATATGGTTGGATAGAATATTGAATTTTGATTGAATTATATATGATAAAATTTTATCTGATTCATTTTATCTAATTGAACTTATCTAATTAAATTTTATCTGATTATAAATTTTATCTAATAAATACTTCTAACGTTATGGTTTACATAAAACAAAATTTATCTCGAATATAAAATTTCTTAAAATAACAATTTAATTTATAAAATTTAATTTATAAAATTTAATTTATAAAATTTCTTAAAATAAAACAAAATATATGTATTTTCAAATATAAAATTTTTAAACAACATCCCTAGTCGGATGTGGGCTATCCGACAGTTTTTTTTTTGTTTTTATTTATTTTTTATTTTTTATTTCTTTTAATTACACATTATTAGGCATTAAAAAAATTCAAACACCCCTAGTCGGATTACACAGTTCCGACTAGGTTTTATTTATTTTTATTTTTTTTAATTCATTCGGATCAAACAAATAATGGAAACAAAAAATTCAAACCCCCTAGTCGGATTCCACAATTCCGACTAGGTACTCATTAATTTGGAAGGCCTCCCTAGTCGGATTTGCCAAATCCGACTCCCGTAATTTGGTAACCTAATTGCAAGTCCCGCAATTTGGATTGTCAGACGGGAAAACCCCGTATTTTGGTAATTTCCTCCTTCGTGTGCACTACTGTGCGCACCTATTCCGTGACCTTTTTCTCTTGGAGTGGATGTGTGATCATGCGCTTGATTCTTGGTTTTATACAATTTCCTTGGTTAAAAAAAGTTATGTCTGAACTGTTTGGATCGGCTGATTTTATGCTAATTTATGAAGAAGAAAAAATGTAAAATATTTTACATTAATAAAATAAAGAAAAGTTATACGAAAAATAACTAAAATGATCCTCTAAGTAACTTCAACCAATACAGTCAGAAAAGTAACTTCAATATTACATTTTCTTGTTTATTACACAATTCAGCGCACAAAATCAAAAGTTATGCGTTTGGTGATAAAGTTAGTTGACAAGTCTGATAAGCCAAAAACATGGTCACCTAATAGGCCCTGTGGTAGTAATACACTAATACTCATACACATACCTTGTACATGAGGAATATATCATAAATAATTTCATTGTGTAAACTTGTGAAAATGAAACAAAGCATAGAAACACTATTATTAAGGGTGAGATGAAAATATTATAGTGCTAGTGCAAAATTAATGTTACATGATAACGAAAGAATAATATGGAAAAATATTTAAAGGAAGTGAAAGATGATAAAGATTAAAACACACGTAATGGCAACGCCTATTAAATTTTGTTGTTGTTGAGTGGTTATGATTTAAAAATTAAAACATTCCGATATAAAAATAAATAATGTTTGAATTTCAATTAAATGTTGTTACTTTAAACCTATGTTTTATTTTGGACTGTTTTTAGTCCCAGATCGGATCAGACAAGACTTTAACAGACTAGACTAGACCAGACTTAAACAGATCAGACAAGATCAGATTAGACTTGGACAATTATAAAATACACAAAGACCTGACATTTATGAGACCAAACTAGACCAGTTCAGAACAGACCAGACCATCAAATTTCAATCCAAAAGAAAACATCCTTACTATCATTAATGAATCATGTCTTTCTAAATCACTCGTGTCCCACGTCTTAGATGATAGTTACAGTCATTTGCATATTCAAACACACACACACACACATTGTCATATATTGATTAGGAAAACAGATATGCTTTAGTAATATTAATGTACGCTTTCAAGCCCGTGTGATGCACGGGCAGTATCTAATTTAGCTAATTTGAAATTTAATTTCTATCGGATCACATGTAATGTGATTTAAAAGAAAAATAAACTTAGTCTAATATAGAGTCTGTTTGATAATACTAAAGTAAATAGAATTAACTTATTTTGCTGAAATTGATTGAATTCTGGTTAAATATATGGAATCTTCTAAATCATGAAAAATATATGTGAAATATATTCCATTTGTGAAACAAAGAAAAAGATATATGAAAAAGAGTTGAATTGGTCTTCTACATAAGCATCTCAAGTAAACATAATTGTTATGAATCCAATAAAAAAAATCTATATTTCTTAATTGTTAGATCTTACGGTTTACTCATAAATAAGAACGTTTTTAATTGAATTAAAATTTCAAGTTTGATTTGGTATGAATTAATATGGTCTATTAGATGTCTGTTTTTTATGTGACTTATTGTTATAATTATTAAAGTTTGATCTGATCTGATTTAATCTAGAACTGAAATCAATCCAATTAAAAACATTCTATTAAAATAAAAGTAGGAATTCGTAAACCTATAAAGATTTTCTAATTTGGATTAGGAATCTATTTCAAAAGGGAAGGCATATTTGAATTTTAGGTGTAAAATAAAGAAACAACCAAAAAAATTTACTTATTTGGTTAAGCTAAACAAATTTACTTGTGAAAATATATATATACTTTATGTTGGTTATAATTTTTAATTACATTTTAATTATTTACTTATTTGAAGCTTACTAAATTATTAATAGGTGTCAAGCTAATAAGTAAACTAATTTGCATATTTGTTTCTATTTAATTCGGTGTAGTATACTAATATAAATTAATTTACATATCAATAGAATTTCACTTTGATAAACAAAAATTATTTTACTTATTTGAAGCTTACCAAATTAATTAAGGTGGATTTATAAGGATTTTTGTTTTCATATCAATATGCAATCAGAAATAGAATCTAATAAAAACAAAAGGTATAAAAATAAGTAAATAATTGTTATATATAATGACATGGCAAGATTATGTGGTGCTTTGTATGCTCTTAAAAAGTTCCTCTTTTATATATATATTGATTTTTTCCAAGATTAATTTCTCTCTCATGTTTGCAACTAAGATGACTCTATTTTTTAATTAAAATGCAAACGTAATTTTTTATTCTTCGGTTTATCAGTGTTTTACCATCTTATATTTTTGAGAAAATTCTCAAAGTATGAGTAAAAATGTTTGAAAATTCCAAAATAGGGTTGTCATGTTTTTTTATTGCCTAAGTAGGTTTAATTACTGCTAAACTTAGACAATAGATCCATGTTTAAATTTTGATACTGCCAAAACATGACATTAATTATTCCTATTTAGGGAATAAAAACGTGATAGTCCCATTTTGAAATATACAAACATTTTTAGTCTCATTTAGAGTAATTTCCCTGATTTTTTATAGTACATGGTAATATATTATGTGCTCACTTTAATACTATGAATGTGTACACATTTCTCATTCGGTGAGTTGCTTAAGTTGGCACAGTTTTATTCAGTGAATGATATCAATAGATGCACTCAATAATATAGTGTATATTTGAATTGAATGGTGAAAATTGTGGCGCTATATAAGCATCAACGACACTTTAATGGTGTTTAATTTATTTTAAGTAACGTGTATTTCCTCCTTAATGAGTATGATCTTTTCCATATTTCTTTTAATTTTTTGTTCACTTTTTTTATTATAAATAGGTAATTGCAGCTCACAATGGTACATAGACTTTTCTGATTTCAAGCACACAATACTTTCTTCATCCTAAGTTCATTTACGTCACTACATCCTCAGGGAATATGGCTTCATGCAATCAAATTATCTTCTTCACTTCCCTCATTGTATTTGGTATGTGCTATATAGTATATATCATATATCTAGTTGAAATGTTGTATTCATTTTATCCTTTATACTCCTTTGGAATTGATACTTGAAAACTCCATTTTCAGTATAAAGTTTTTGGGATTCTATTTCAAATATGAATGATGTTCGGAGTTTTTTTTCTTCTAGAACATAATGTTGTTGAATCTCATGACTCATTTCAACTTTCATGGTTCCCAACTATATACATGTGCAAGTATTTTTACAATTTAGCTGTTATTTACTCCTGATATTTACACCGTACCTTTTAATTATCATTATCTGTTAAATTAATTTATTTTTTCGAATTTTCACTAAGATTACATTTGGCCTCCTTAATATGAATTGCTAACCCAATTTTCAATTATCATCGTCATCATCATTATTTTGAATTTATTATCCTTTTTATTGTTGTTATTATCCTCATCCTCATAATATGGCAGGTATTCTATTCATGAGGAATAATGTTGAAAAAGTTGAGGCTGCAGACATCTTCTGCACACAAGAATGCAACCCTGAAGCGTTGTATATGCTATGCCCACAAAATAACACAAAGATTTACAATATTTGCAAAAATTGTTGCCAGGCTGGACTCCTAAGTTGTCATCTATATCGTGATGATGATAGTCTTATATGTTAATCTCTCAAGACTACGGCTTATGTTATTCCACATTTTGTCATTATTTCACAATAATGACTTCCTTAATTGCTTTATCAAATAAAGCATATAAAGGCTGACTATTTGTTGATGGATTGCTATTTCACAATTGTTCCTAATTTTCAAATATCACTAATGCAGTTATACTTCAATATTGATTGTACAATTTTATGTTTGATACATCACGTAACTATGAAGAGAGTTTTTTGCAACAAAGTGAGGTACCCGGTTGGGAGTTGGGACACAATGATGTGATAATTAATTATGTAAAATAACAGTAAATGATATTATAAAAACAAAATTGATCTTAAAAATCAATATATTTCAATCTATATGCATAAAGTAGTTTTATTTATATTCTCATCGATATTTTACATCTTGACAACTAATCCTAAACAATTAAATTAACAGAAGACTTTACTTAGATTTGTTTATACCATTGAATGGTTAGAATAACTAACAAATTCGCTATTATCGATCACACTATCTATTATCAGCTACGATGATTGTAAAATAATTCTCTAATGTTTAGTGAGTACATGTTATAAATGACACTCTCTGTGCTTGTAAAGGTTTGATAATTTAATCCCTCCAATCTACTTTACCAATTATATTTAAAAAGTATAATTATGTAATTAATATTTTTCTTCGTATAACTAAATGAGACAACTATTAAAGACAAATTTTAAGGAGTATAAATTCTAAAGGGAAATGGTGTTTGTGCATGTTTTTCGTACACACCATTTTACACGCTGGTCGAATTGTCTGTGCACAGACAATTTTTTTCATTTTATGAAGAAATTGCTTTTCACCTCGACAAATCATTCTTTGTCACAGAAAAAATTGTTAATACATATAATGCACTTGGATTGTTTTCTATCACAGACCAGACTTGAATACTTATAAAATACACATAAATCATGTTTATATCAGTTAAGAATGAATCAGACCAGAAAATTCTAGTCCGAACTACATTTGCTAATGGACATTTTTCTAAACGAAAAGTGAAAAGTACGAGTCTGGCCATGATAATGATTTAGAAACGCGACAAATAGCCCGATTGGTAACACTGAAATCGAGAGAGTCAGCTGACTGTGCTGAAATTTATGAAGTTTGGCTGAAGTGAATGTATTGGCTGATTCTGCTGATTTATAAAAAAAAATTAAAATATACTCGGTTCGTCCCACTAAGATTGTCTCATACCAACTTTGGTAAAGTTTGTGTGTCTCTAAATCATTGTTACTTTATTCTAACTTTATCATTTCAATATCAAACACATAAACCACTTTTTATTAATTTGTGTGTCACTCCCTCTTTTCTCATTGTTAGCGGGACAGAGGAAGTATTTCATTAATAAAATAAATAAATAATTATATGAAAAATAGTTGAAATGATCATTTATAGTAACTTCAACAAATACAACCAGAAAAGTAACCACAACCTTACTTATTCTTATTACAATACAATTCAGCGCGTGAAATCAATAGTTACATATTTGGTTAAAAAGGTGGCCGATAAGCCTGATAAGCCGAAAAACAGAATTACTTAACGGACTCAAAGTGGTTTTCTTTGAGCAGCGATGTTGTTTAACACAGTTGAATTCTCGATTAAAAAAAAACTTTAAATTCCTGGTGCAGCCATTGAACAGTGCCTGTAAATCGGAGAAGTGCAGTCATGTAAACCGGAATGACGGGTGCTCTGTCGAGGGTTTCTCTCTTCAAAGAAGAAATCCATTTAAATGGTTTATTTAGACTGCGACGTTGCCCACTCGATTTTCAGTTGTGGCATCTCAATGCTTCGTTTGACAAAAAATGGGAACAAAGAATTGGGAATGATTTGGAGAGGCTTTGGCAGGTCACCGACAAGCCATCGAAGTTGATTATGAGTGTCGAGTTGAAGCTGTAGCTGGTGGTGAAATCTGATAGGCGGCGATGATAGGTACTTGTAGAAGGCTAGGAGTAGGATGCCGCCTCGATCCATGAGTGACAAGGGGACCTATGTCTTCGTGTGCACTACTGTGCGCACCTATTCCGTGACCTTTTTCTCTTGGAGTGGATGTGTGATCATGCGCTTGATTCTTGGTTTTATACAATTTCCTTGGTTAAAAAAAGTTATGTTTGAACTGTTTGGATCGGCTGATTTTATGCTAATTTATGAAGAAGAAAAAATGTAAAATATTTTACATTAATAAAATAAAGAAAAGTTATACGAAAAATAACTAAAATGATCCTCTAAGTAACTTCAACCCATACAGTCAGAAAAGTAACTTCAATATTACATTTTCTTGTTTATTACACAATTCAGCGCACAAAATCAAAAGTTATGCGTTTGGTGAAAAAGTTAGTTGACAAGTCTGATAAGCCAAAAACATGGTCACCTAATAGGCCCTGTGGTAGTAATACACTAATACTCATACACATACCTTGTACATGAGGAATATATCATAAATAATTTCATTGTGAAAACTTGTGAAAATGAAACAAAGCATAGAAACACTATTATTAAGGGTGAGATGAAAACATTATAGTGATAGTGCAAAATTAATGTTACATGATAACGAAAGAATAATATGGAAAAATATTTAAAGGAAGTGAAAGATGATAAAGATTAAAACACACGTAATGGCAACGCCTATTAAATTTTGTTGTTGTTGAGTGGTTATGATTTAAAAATTAAAACATTCCGATATAAAAATAAATAATGTTTGAATTTCAATTAAATGTTGTTACTTTAAACCTATGTTTTATTTTGGACTGTTTTTAGTCCCAGATCGGACCAGACAAGACTTTAACAGACTAGACTAGACCTGACTTAAACAGATCAGACAAGATCAGATTAGACTTGGACCATTATAAAATACACAAAGACCTGACATTTATGAGACCAGACTAGACCAGTTCAGAACAGACCAGACCAGCAAATTTCAATCCAAAAGAAAGCATCCTTACTATCATTAATGAATCATGTCTTTCTAAATCACTCATGTGTCCCACGTCTTAGATGATAGTTACAGTCATTTGCATATTCAAACACACACACACACACACATTGTCATATATTGATTAGGAAAACAGATATGCTTTAGTAATATTAATGTACGCTTTCAAGCCCGTGTGATGCACGGGCAGTATCTAATTTAGCTAATTTGAAATTTAATTTATATCGGATCACATGTAATGTGATTTAAAAGAAAAATAAACTTAGTCTAATATAGAGTCTGTTTGATAATACTAAAGCAAATAGAATTAACTTATTTTGCTTAAATTGATTGAATTCTGGTTAAATAGGTGGAATCTTCTGAATCATGAAAAATATATGTGAAATATATTCCATTTGTGAAACAAAGAAAAAGATATATGAAAAAGAGTTAAATTGGTCTTCTACATAAGCATCTCAAGTAAACATAATTGTTATGAATCCAATAAAAAAATCTATATTTCTTAATTGTTAGATCTTACGGTTTACTCATTAATAAGAACGTTTTTAATTGAATTAAAATTTCAAGTTTGATTTGGTATGAATTAATATGGTCTATTAGATGTCTGTTTTTTTATGTGACTTATTGTTATAATTATTAAAGTTTGATCTCATCTGATTTAATCTAGAACTGAAATCAATCCAATTAAAAACATTCTATTAAACTAAAAGTAGGAATTCGTAAACCTATAAAGATTTTCTAATTTGGATTAGGAATCTATTACAAAAGTGAAGGCATATTTGAATTTTAGGTGTAAAATAAAGAAACAACCAAAAAAATTTACTTATTTGGCTAATTTAAGCTAAACAAATTTACTTGTGAAAATATATATATACTTTATGTTGGTTATAATTTTTAATTTCATTTTAATTATTTACTTATTTGAAGCTTACTAATTTATTAATAGGTGTCAAACTAATAAGTAAACTAATTTGCATATTTGTTTCTATTTAATTCGGTGTAGTAAACTAATATAAATTAGTTTACATATCAATAAACGTTATTAGAATTTCACTTTGATAAACAAAAATTATTTTACTTATTTGAAGCTTACCAAATTAATTAAGGTGGATTTATAAGGATTTTTGTTTCCATATCAATATGCAATCAGAAATAGAATCTAATAAAAACAAAAGGTATAAAAATAAGTAAATAATTGTTATATATAATGACATGGCAGGATTATGTGGTGCTTTGTATGCTCTTAAAAAGTTCCTCTTTTATATATATATTGATTTTTTCCAAGATTAATTTCTGACTCATGTTTGCATCTATGATGACTCTATTTTTTAATTAAAACGCAAACGTAATTTTTTATTCTTCGGTTTATCAGTGTTTTACCATCTTATATTTTTGAGAAAATTCTCAAAGTATGAGTAAAAATGTTTGAGAATTCCAAAATAGGGTTGTCATATTTTTTTATTGCCTAAGTAGGTTTAATTACTTCTAAACTTAGACAATAAAGCCATGTTTAAAGTTTGATATTGCCAAAACATGACATTAATTATTCCTATTTAGGGAATAAAAACGTGATAGTCCCATTTTGAAATATACAAACATTTTTAGTCTCATTTAGAGTAATTTCCCTGATTTTTTATAGTACATGGTAATATATTATGTGCTCACTTTAATACTATGAATGTGTACACATTTCTCATTCCGTGAGTTGCTTAAGTTGGCCCAGTTTTATTCAGTGAATAGAATCAATAGATGTACTCAATAATATAGTGTATATTTGAATTGAATGGTGAAAATTGTGGCGTTATATAAGCATCAACGACACTTTAATGGTGTTTAATTTATTTTAAGTAACGTGTATTTCCTCCTTAATGAGTAAGATCTTTTCCATATTTCTTTTAATTTTTTGTTCCCTTTTTTATTATAAATAAGTAATTGCAGCTCACAATGGTACATAGACTTTTCTGATTTCAAACACACAATACTTTCTTCATCCTAAGTTCATTTACGTCACTACATCCTCAGGGAATATGGCTTCATGCAATCAAATTATCTTCTTCACTTCCCTCATTGTAATTGGTATGTGCTATATAGTATATATCATATATCTAGTTGAAATGTTGTATTCATTTTATCCTTTATACTCCTTTGGAATTGACACTTGAAAACTCCATTTTCAGTATAAAGTTTTTGGGATTCTATTTAAAATATGAATGATGTTCGGGGTTTTTTTTTCTTCTAGAACATAATGTTGTTGAATCTCATGACTCATTTCAACTTTCATGGTTCCCAACTATATACATGTGCAAGTATTTTTACAATTTAGCTGTTATTTACTCCTGATATTTACACCGTACCTTTTAATTATCATTATCTGTTAAATTAATTTATTTTTTCGAATTTTCACTAAGATTACATTTGGCCTCCTTAATATGAATTGCTAACCCAATTTTCAATTATCATCGTCGTTATCATTATTTTGAATTTATTATCCTTTTTATTGTTGTTGTTATTATCCTCATCCTCATAATATGGCAGGTATTCTATTCATGAGGAATAATGTTGAAAAAGTTGAGGCTGCAGACATCTTCTGCACACAAGAATGCAACCCTGAAGCGTTCTATATGCTATGCCCACAAAATAACACAAAGATTTACAATATTTGCAAAAATTGTTGCAAGGCTAGACTCCTAAGTTGTCATCTATATCGTGATGATGATAGTCTTATATGTTAATCTCTCAAGACTACGGCTTATGTTATTCCACATTTTGTCATTATTTCACAATAATGAATTCCTTAATTGCTTTATCAAATAAAGCATATAAAGGCCGACTATTTGTTGATGGATTGCTATTTCACAATTGTTCCATATTTTCAAATATCACTAATGCAGTTATACTTCAATATTGATTGTACAATTTTATGTTTGATACATCACGTAACTATGAAGAGAGTTTTTTGCAACAAAGTGAGGTACCCGGTTGGGAGTTGGGACACAATGAAGTGATAATTAATTATGTAAAATAACAGTAAATGATATTATAAAAACAAAATTGATCTTAAACATCAATATATTTTAATCTATATGCATAAAGTAGTTTTATTTATATTCTCATCGATATTTTACATCTTGACAACTAATCCTAAACAATTAAATTAACAGAAGACTTTACTTAGATTTGTTTATACCATTGAATGGTTAGAATAACTAACAAATCTGCTATTATCGATCACACTATCTATTATCAGCTACGATGATTGTCAAATAATTCTCTAATGTTTAGTGAGTACATGTTATAAATGAC
Organism: Cuscuta europaea; assembly: GCA_945859875.1. Classification (NCBI taxonomy): domain Eukaryota; kingdom Viridiplantae; phylum Streptophyta; class Magnoliopsida; order Solanales; family Convolvulaceae; genus Cuscuta; species Cuscuta europaea. Next base: position 912,033 of record CAMAPE010000031.1, on the reverse strand, counting down.
ACTCTCTGTGCTTGTAAAGGTCTGATAATTTAATCGCTCCAATCTACTTTACCAATTATATTTAAAAAGTATAATTATGTAATTAATATTTTTCTTGGTATAACTAAATGAGACAACTATTAAAGACAAATTTTAAGGAGTATAAATTCTAAAGGGAAATGGTGTTTGTGCATGTTTTTTGTACACACCATTTTACACGCTGGTCGAATTGTCTGTGCACAGACAATTTTTTTCATTTTATGAAGAAATTGTTTTTCGCCTCGACAAATCTTTCTTTGTCACAGAAAAAATTGTTAATACATATAATGCACTTGGATTGTTTTCTATCCCAGACCATACTTGAATACTTATAAAATACACATAAATCATGTTTATATCAGATAAGAATGAATCAGACCAGAAAATTCTAGTCCGGACAACATTTGCTAATGGACATTTTTCTAAACGAAAAGTGAAAAGTACGAGTTTGGCCATGATAATAATTTAGAAACGCGACAAATAGCCCGTTTGGTAACACTGAAATCGAGAGGATCAGCTTTTTGTGCTGAAATTTATGAAGTTTGGCTGAAGTGACTGTATTGGCTGATTCTGCTGATTTATAAAAAAAATTATATTTAAAATATACTCAGCCCGTCCCACTATTATTGTCTCATACCAAATTTGGTAAAGTTTGTGTGTCTCTAAATCATTCTTACGTTATTCTTACTTTATCAATTCAATATCAACCACATAAACCACTTTTTATTAATTAGTGTCACTCCCTCTTGTCTCATTGTTAGCGGGATGGAGGGAGTATTTCATTAATAATATAAAATAAAAATTATATGAAAAATAGTTAAAATTCCGTGACCTATGTGTGATCATGTGCTTGATTCTTGGTTTTATACAATTTCCTTGGTTAAAAAAAGTTATGTCTGAAGTGTTTGGATCGTCTGAATTTATGCTAATTTATGAAGAAGAAAAAATGTAAAATATTTTACATTAATAAAATAAAGAAAAGTTATACGAAAAATAACTAAAATGATCCTCTAAGTAACTTCAACCAATACACTCAGAAAAGTAACTTCAATATTACATTTTCTTATGACTCCCTACGTCCCTTAAAACTTTGTCATCTTTCCTTATTGGGACGTCCCAAAAAACTTTGTCACTTTCCCTTTTAATCACTTATTTTGTGGTTTCTGTTATTTCTGTCTCCTTTGCACAAATCTCAACCACACAGTTTTTACTTTATTATTCTCTGTGCCTGTCTACTTTGGCAAAGTTTTAAGGGACGGAGGTAGTATTACACAACTCAGCGCACAAAATCAAAAGTTACGCGTTTAGTGAAAAAGTTAGTTGACAAGTCTGATAAGCCAAAAACATGGTCACCTAATAGGCCTTGTGGTAGTAATACACTAATACTAATACACATACCTTGTTCATGAGGAATATATCATAAATAATTTCAATGTGTAAACTTGTGAAAATGTAACAAAGCATAGAAACAATTTAATTAAGGGTGAGATGAAAACATTATAGTGATAGTGCAAAATTAATGTTACATGATAACGAAAGAATAATATGGAAAAATATTTAAACCAAGTGAAAGATGATAACGATTAAAACACACGTAATGGCAACGCCTATTAAATTTTGTTGTTGTTGAGTGGTTTTGATTTAAAAATCAAAACATTCCAATATAAAAAATGAGTTTTTTTTTTCGAATTAATGCTAATTAATTAATTAATTACGAAAATAATGCTGAGTTAAAAGTATTTACCGATATACTGCTGGGATTAACCATGGTCGGGGTAAGTCGCCAAACGGTTGGGCGACTTATAAGTCGCCATCCGGTTTGGCGACTTATAAGTCACCCAACCGTTTAGCGACTTACCCCTTACTATAAACAAGGTCTCATTTCACCTATTTAGGGGTTACGAACCAGATACAACACATTTTAATAACCCGATATTCATAACACAGTAGTCATCTAATATTCATAATCGAACACATCAACACATCATTAAAGAGTTTAGAGGTGGAAATACGTAAAATAATGTCAATTCTTCCTACAACATCTAGTGTACAAGAGAAACTCCAATACAAAAGACAAATTACAAGTTCTCAGGGTCTTCTTGATCGTCTTGGTCATGGAGATGTTTTTGTTGCTGCCTACGCCGCTGGCGTGGTTGAAAAACCACTCTCTCATGTTGAGTCTGGGATGATGAAGCTGCCGCTGCACTAGATGTCGATGGCATATGGTGAGATGGGGGCATATGTATAAGATGACCGTAGTCGACTCGCCCAAACACATCTGAACATAACGAGGCGAAGCCCGTCAAAACCATGACCGTACATGTCCACGTCATGTGTATCACTCACTGTGGCAGTAGCCCGCTGATGTATACGCTGCAAAGCTCGTGTCTGGAATATGAAACACAACTACAATTAGTTAGAAATAAATAAAAGTGTTAAATAAAGAAAACCCCTCACTTTAGTAATTAGTAATATACTTACCATCAGATTCAAAACCAAGGAACTAGGCTGATAATGGTGAGTAGGGAGTCTGAACGAAGGAGACACAAACAAACGAGTGATGTTGTAATACCATCCCATGTAGTCTCCCAAAACAGATGGGACTAATGTCGGTGTCCCAGTCACAACAAGCTCTGCTCGCGTATCCCACATAGCGACGTATCGGACATGTTTGAGTGCCCAATCTTTTGTATGCTTCCCACGCCTATCCAACCTATGAAGGACTACATATGTGTCGATAGGTGCTGGAATGACCTGCTCATACCCAAACTGTCACAATACACGATCAGGCAAATGAAGCTCAACAATGTCAAAACATATCAACGGCACACGTGTTTGCCATATGTGAGAATGCTCTCGTCCAGCGGGGGGTAAATCTGCAAACATCTCAGCTGTATACGACATCCATGTAATCTGTTTCATAAAGATACAATATTAGTATTTCTGCTATGCATATTATAGTTAATGTTATATTACGCACACCATACCTAATCCTCAGACATCCGATCAAACACATCCCTGTGTGCCTAGCCCAGAAGCCGATGATGTGCGACATAGATCAGCAAATAGCCATCTAACCATTCATGTAGCATATATTAATGTGAATATTATGAATATATTTATATTCAACATACAATAACATAAATTCAAATGATAGAAAACATACCGACGACCCAGAGGGTCCTCACCACGTACATGATGTGGTCCCAGGAGACGTGGAGGCTCATCAGGCAGTGGGTGTCCATCAATGCCATGGTATGCCACTATAATGGGACGCTCAATGTGGATGTACTTCCATGACCAAATCTGGAGAAGAAGCAAAAATCCTCCAAGCTCTGTGCTTCCTCTATGGCAACCGCGACACAGCTGTCTGTAGAGATAAGCCAGCGTGGCACTACCCTAACTGAACTGTGCTGCTACATCAAACCTCTCTAGCATAGGCAAGTGCAGCACTTGAACCTCATTTCCGCTCTTATCAGTGAAAATGGAAGTTCTCATCATCATCAAAATATATGCTCGTGCATGCTGCTGGATCATCACCTCATCAGCGTCCGCATGAAGAACTGCGAAATGCTCCCTCAGCCAAGACATCCTCAGAGATGACCCCTGAAGGTAAGTCCAAAGAAGGGGGCGAACACCCAACAAATGCTCACACTCATCAACCCACTGTCGACAAGCAGTACTAGTAACAGCTCTCCCATGCACCTGTAACCCAGTCAGTACAGCAACATCTCCCAAGGTCACTGTCACCTCACCAACAGGGAGGTGAAACGTGTGTGTCTCCTACCTCCAACGCTTAAGAAGAGCAGTGAGTAGCGCTCTATCAAGAGGGACAGTAGCCACCAATCTATGCAGGCCATAAAAACCCGCAACACGAACATGTGGAAGTACTCTGTCGTCCACCCGCACATGCGACAAACCATGTAGGTGCTCGCGACACCTATCTACCTGAACATCGAGGCCAACTCACACATCCTCACTCCTGTGCGAGGCCTGCAATGTCAGGACAGAACGATCACTCGGCGCAGGATCCGCTGACACCTCCATGCCTACAAAAAATAAAAGGATATTAGTTAATTTTTAATTTTGTATTATTTTATTTTATTTTAATTAATATTTTACTAATTATTTTATTTCATGCACCGTTACTATCAAGTGTGGAATATTACAATTTGGACTTTACCCAGTGGACCCCCCTCCATCTCCTGATGATCTCTTTGCATATGTAGCCCTATTATGGCCGGTTTGTTTGCATATTCCACATCTAACCATTTCTCGGGGACCTTCATCCATATCATTCTTAATACGTGTGGACTTAGGTCTTCCCTTAGCCCGAACCATGGATGGATCGTGCACAATTTCAGGTCCATAGTAAGTCGGCCAATAATCACGGTCATGAATGGGTTTAAAGACTCTTTGATATGTGGCGGCGTATTGTTCAGATGAGAAAAATGGATCCACAAATGGATGAGAAGACAAACTACGTTTTCTGCACACAGCTAATACATGAGAGCATGAAATCTTATATATTTCCATCTTTTTACAGGTGCAAGTACGCCGCCGCAGATGGACAGTTTGTTTTCTCCCACCCTTTCCCAACGCTCGGCCACCACATCCTATTTCCACCTGGTATATCCATCGGCCTATATCATATGGAGTAACATTGTGATGCTTCGCCTTCTCTCTATTCTTTTCAATCAAATCCGTTATGTGTGGAGAGTAGTCGTGGCCTTCAGTAACTCTTGCTTTACTGCTCTCACGCCTATTAACAAAATAAGCATTAACGCAGAAAAAGGAAACTTGGACCAAAGCGGTGATGGGCAAATATGTGGCATTTTTCATCACGCTGTTGAAAACCTCATCCAGATTAGAAGTGATTGTACCGTATCTGTATCCGCCATCGTGGTGTAATGACCACATTTCGAAGGGAATGTTCCCCAAAAATTGTCGCGCCTCCACCCGCATTTCCCCTATCTTCTTGAACCCACCATCAAACTTCTTTTTCTTATGTTGCCGTGCGGTCCAGACAAACAGATTTTTTTAGGTGAATGTCTTTGAAATGAGTGTGCACATTCGATGTAAGATGGCGGATACATAGCCTATGGTGCGCATAAGGCTCCTCCCAGTACTGCCCCACCTCATTCATAGCCTTGACTATACCTGCATGTCGATCAGAAATGACACACAACTCCCTATCAGTGACAAACTCCCTAATGCATGCGATAAACCATGGCAATTCAGAATATGACTTCTCTCAATCGCCAAAAATTCCTGCAATGGCCTTCTGTTTACCCATCCATGCTCTCCTGTATGATACCGTATACCCATACTTTTCCTTCAGCAGCTCAATGATAATATGCACTTTAAGGGAAGGATCAATGCGAAGAATGTCAATCACATCTTTAGCAATGAAATCAGAAGTCATCGCCACGTGATCAGTACTGTTGGTGTTGCCAACACAGCTAGCAGAATGAGGTCCAGGATAATGCACATTTGTGAAGCTGTCGAGGTTGCCTTTGTTTTTTGTGGCGCATATTCTCCAGGGGCAATCACGTTCCTTCTTCCTCTTTCACTCTGCAACCCATTTGTGTTTATCGGACTCCAACACCCGATAAAATTGGTTCCTTTTAATAGAATACAAGCTCACCATATTGATGACTTGTTCTTTGTTGTCAAACTGTTGACCAACCTCAAACTCACCTTCGGGTGTAAACCTTTTCATACCTGCTCCACTCATCCACACATCAGTAAATCCTTCAGGGAGATCATATATTCTAGTAAAGTGGCTAGACGGGGCAGTTGCCGTGACAGTATCACCATCATCTTTATCAGATTATGTCATGTCATCACCGTTGATGTTATCGTCAGCATCATCATCACTTCCTTGCCCATCCACAAATGATGCACCATTGTGCACATACCTACCCTCTTCCTCTATAACCATGTCCAGTACAACAGCATTTGAGGAGTTCCCTGCATTGACACCATGCCTAGGTACAACAACATTTGATGTTGATGGAGTAGCAGAATAGTCAGATATGGATTCCTCAATGTATATCTCCAGCGCGGACATACTCTCCATCTGAATTATCAACCACATATTTGATACAACTAGCTCATCAAGAAGTGGCATAAGCATGTAATTTCTCCCGTTCATGGGAAATTTCATTTTCAATCGCAAACAACGGCTCGAAGGAATCATTGTAGCTGCATGGATTTTTTGCAGCATCTCGACCAAACATGCACCACGAGAAATAATGACAAAGCTGCTTCTACCACCTTCATGATGTATTTGGCCACCTTCCTCAAATACGTTCCCTCCCCAATGACACACGATTGGGAAGTTTGTGAAATCCATATTCTAATAACAATACATGTCCAACTTTCATGAGTACACATTAATATACACAATTCATACACCCAAATTAATCATTTCATAGCAAATCCTATATGATATATATACACTTAAAAATGGAAAAATATAACATTCAAAAAAATAATACATTCTAATTATTGAGTTTTTTTAGCATTAATAAAGTTCAAAAATTTAACAAAGTTCAATTCATACCTCCAAATCTACATTACATAACAAAGTTCAATATATATATATAATAATGAATTCAACATCAACATTCAACACTTCATACATATTCACATTACATAACAAATCAATTCACAAATGAATTCCTAATTTACAAAAACCAATTTTCGATATTCTAAACCCTAAAATGAAAAATGAGATACATTGGAGATATTTGTTTACCTGGAGTGTTGAAGAACATGAGAGTGAAGTAGTATTGACAGGATAGGGAGGCCTCGCCTAAGTTTCGCCGGACTTGGAACCTGTTTTCGCCGCTCGTCGCTCGTCCTTGCTCGTCCTCGTTGCGCTGCTTTTGGGAAGGGGGTGTTGTTGCTATTCTGTCTGTGGCGTAGCTTGACCCGACGTTTTAATTTAAGGGTAAGTCACCAAACGGTTGAGCGGCTTATAAGTCGCCCAACCGTTTGGCGACTTACCCCGACCATGGTTAAACCAGCAGTAGATCGGTAAATACTTTTAACCCAACATTGTTTTCGTAATTTATTAATTAATTAGCATTAATTCGAAAAAAACTCTATAAAAATAAATAATGTTTGAATTTCAATTAATTGTTGTTACTTTCAACCTATGTTTTCTTTTGGGCTGTTTTGAGTCCCAGATCAGACCAGACAAGACTTTAACAGACTAGACTAGACCAGACTTAAACAGATCAGACAAGCTCAGATTAGACTTGGACAGTTATAAAATACACAAAGACCTGACATTTATGAGACCAGACTAGACCAGTTCAGAACAAACCAGACCAGCAAATTTGAGTCTAAAAGAAAACATGCTTACTATCATTAATGAATCATGTCTTTCTAAATCACTCATGTGTCCCAAGTCTTAGATGATAGTTATAGTCATTTGCATATTCAAACGTACACACACACATTGTCATATACTCCCTCCGTCCCCCTGTTATTGTTCCATTGCGGTTTACGATGCTTGACCGACGATAAAGCAAACAGATCCCTATCCGCACTCAAATTATTTTTAGGAAAAAAAAATTACATATTCAGAAACTACATTAAAAGATTTACAAAGTCGCAAAAACCAGAATCAAATTTGATAAAAATTTGATAAATAAAGTAAGAGATTAAGAGTGATTTGTGTTGACCAAGTGAATAGAAAATGGGACAATAACAGGGGGACGGAGGGAGTATTAATTAGGAAAACAGATATGCTTTAGTAATATTAATGTATTTTTTCCAAGATTACTTTCTCGTCTCATGTTTGCAACTATGATGACTCTATTTTTAATTTAAAAATGCAAGCCTAATTTTTTATTCTTCGGTTTATCAGTGTTTTACCATCTTATATTTTTGGGAAAATTCTCAAAATATGAGTAAAAATGTTTGAGAATTTCAAAATAGGGTTGTCATGTTTTTATTTCCTAAGTAGGTGTAATTACTGTTAAACTTAGACAATAGAGCCATGTTTAAAGTTTGATACTGCCAAAATATGACATTAATTATACCTATTTAGGAAAAAAAAACGTGATAGTTCCATTTTGAAATATACAAACATTTTTAGTCCCATTAGGATAATTTCCCTAATTTTTTATAGTACATCGTAATATATTATGTGCTCACTTTGATACTGTGAATGTCTACACATTTCTCATTCTGTGAGTTGCTTAAGTTGGCCTAGTTTTATTCAATGAATAGAATCAATAGATGCACTCAATAATATATATAGTATATATTTGAATTGAATGGTTAAAATTGTGACGTTATATAAGCATCCATGAGACTTTAATGGTGTTTAATTTATTTTAAGTAACCTCTATTTCCTCCTTAATGAGTAAGATCTTTTCCATATTTCTTTTACTTTTTTGTTCACCTTTTTTTATTATAAATAGGTAATTGCAGCTCACAATTGTACATAGACTTTTCTGATTTCAAACCCACAATACTTTCTTCATCCTAAGTTCAGTTACGTCACTACATCCTCAGGGAATATGGGTTCATGCAATGAAATTATCTTCTTCACTTCCTTCATTGTATTTGGTATGTGTTATATATCATACATCTAATTAAAATATTATATCATACTCCTTTGGAATTGATACTTGAAAACTCCATTTTCAGTATAAAGTGTTTGGGATTCTATTTAAAAACGTGAATGATGTTCAATTCGGACTTTTTTTTTTCTTCTAGAACATAATGTTGTTGAATCTCATGACTCATTTCAACTTTTATGGTTACCTACTATATACATGTACAAGTATTTTTACAATTTAGCTGTTATTTACTCCTGATATTTACACATTTTAGAAATTATCATTATCTATTAAATTATTTTTGTTTTCAAATTTTCACTAAGATTACATTTGACCTCCTTAATATGAATTGCTAACCCGATTTTCAATTATCATGGTCGTCGTCATTATTTTGAATTTATTATCCTTTTTATTGTTGTTATTATTATCCTCATCCTCGATCATAACATGATAGGTATTCTATTCGTGAGGAATAATGTTGAAAAAGTTGAGGCTGCAGACATCTTCTGTACACAAGAATGCAACCCTGAAGCGTTCTATATGCTATGCCCACAGAATAACACGAGGATTTACAATGTTTGCAAAAATTGTTGTCAAGCTAGACTTCTAAGTTGTCATCTATATCGTGCTGATGATAGTCTTATATGTTAATCTCTCATGACGACTTATGTTATTCTACATTTTGTCATTATTTCACAATAATGAATTCCTTAATTGCTTAATCAAATAAAGCATATAATGGTTGACTATATTGTACTTGATGGATTGCTATTTCACAATTGTTCCTAATTTTCAAATATCACTAATGCAGTAATACTTCATGATTGATTGTACAATTTTATGTTTGAGACATCACGTAACTATGAAGAGAGTTCTTGGCAAGAGTTTTTTTGCAACAAAGTGAGGTACCCGATTGGGAGTTGGGACACAATAAAGTAATAATTAATTATGTAAAATAATAGTAAATGATATTAAAAAACAAAATTGATCTTAAAGATCAATGTATTTAAATGTATACATAAAGTAGTTTTATATTCTCATTGATATTTTACATCTTGACAACTAATCCTAAACAATTAAATTAACAGAAGACTTTATTTAGATTTGTTAATACCATTGAATGGTTAGAATAACTAACAAATCTGCTATTATCGATCACACTATCTATTATCAGCTACAATGATTGTCAAACAATTCTCTAATGTTTAGTGTGTACATGTTATACTCTCTGTGCTTGAAAGGGTTGTCAAGTTTCATTATTTAATCGTTCCAATCTACTCTACCAATTCTATTTAAAAAGTATAATTATGTAATTAATATTTTTCTTGGTATAACTAAATGAGACAACTATTAGACACAATTTTTAAGGACAACAAATTATGAAAGGAAATGGTGTTTGTGCACGTTTTTCGCACACACCATCTTGGACGCTAATCGAATTGTTTGTGCACAGACAATTTCTTTCTATGAAGAATTTACTTTTCATCTCGACAAATTTTTGTCTCTATCACAGAAAAAATTGTTACTGTATGTAATGTACTTGGATTGTTTTCTGTATAAACTAGTTATAAAAAGGAGCTTCTCTGCGCGCCGCAAATAATACTAGGCGCACCCACATTTTTTCAAGCCTGGACAATTTTGTCCTACAGAGTACCGTGGATGGAGTATTATTATTTTCTCGTGCCACTTTCTAGTTTTTAATAAAAAAAAAGGTATGGGGCAGTTTCCGTAAAAGATAAAATGTGTAACGTTTTATTCAAAAAACACTCTGATATATATCTTCTTTATTTCAATTTAAACAGACTTTTTTATGTGTCATAATATAACTAGAGTAATATATTTGTATTCATCCAACGTGCACGTTTTAGCTTATGACTAAATTATAATTTATCTTTATGGATAAACGAATTTAATGTGTTTGATGTTGAACATTTTTTATTATGGATCAATTAAAAAATAAATTTCTCTAAATAGGAATAATAGCGTTTGTGATATTAAAACAAGACGGTCATTTTTCCAACTAAATTGGAAAAATTATTATCATGTTTTGACATCATCGGCCTTTAAACGTAACATACAGTATAGGGAAAGAAACACGACAATCATATTTTGGAATTCCAAAATATTCTTACTCCTATTTCGAGAAATATGACCGTATAACATACATGGACGCAACATACAAGACAAACAGGTAAAATATTTTGTAATAGGACTTCTTATATTTTTATTTCAAAATAGGACCATATTACTCCTATTAGAAAATATACGTATTTTTTCATTTCGTTCTTACCACTCTTTCGAATAGGAGTAAAAAGTAGTCAAGAGTCATTATAGTTCCATTTTGTTTTCACATTGCCTTTTTTATTTTCACATTACCATATGATATGCATAAAATGACAACTTGTGTTGATTCCCAGATTTGGCTTGATGACAATGCTCCGTTGCCACCGGTGGTTACGACACTATCACGACGCTAGTGTTACAGGATGGGATACTCCATTTCTTCATCGAATTAAACAGTTTACAAAATTTGTAATGTTATAAGAGACTCTTTTACAGTTGTATTGGATGATTGATATAAACCTTATATATTATCATTTCATTTTCATTTACCCCAGTGTCGTAAAGGCTCCCACCTACGGTGAAGTAAGGTGGGGTCGGATGTACGCAGTCTTACCCCTGTACTAAAGCACAGAGAGATTGTTTCCGAATGACCCATAGTGAAAACTTTATATATTATAAAAACATAAATGTTTTTTTAAATTTGCACAATTTTATACTTCGTATTAGATTTTTTTGGAAGCTCTATATTAGATTATATATTTAAATAAGTAACATTTTTAATTATAGTAAACTAATTATCTTCATTTTTTATTTGTTTGACTAGTTTCAAACGTGGAGGGGTCCGCCTTTTAAAACTCCATCACCACAATGCTGATTCCACATTACAGTCGTATCTGTTACATGACTAGATTTATGATGTGGATGATATTTAGGATGTTTTTAATTTAACTGATTTTGAATCAGATAGATTCGAACAAATAGAATCAGATCTGACTAGGCTAGATTTAAATAATAGTAAATATACATTTGTCGACCGTTCACGAGACTTGATCATATTTTTTTAAAAATTACATATGTAATATTGGTGTTATATGAAAGATCATAAAAAGATATTAATTTGGTATAATTTTTTAAAAAATGGAGCAAAAATGAAAAAGTTATGACATTTTATAAAAAATGGATTACTTGTCACATGACAGCATTTTATTGGACTCATACTTAATGTAAAATTGATATATGGAGGAGCCAGACATGAAGCTATGGAGGTGCGCAAAGCAATTTTGATTAATGTTTTAATTATATTTTATTTTAATTAATAATTAAGAATGTCAAATTTGTCCAATCATGATTACATTAAGCAATTGTGGGATGCATGAAGCAACACCCTAAAAATGCACATGGAAAATGAAATGAGAACATTCTAATCGAGACCACAACATTTGCTAATGGACATGTTTTCCAAAAGAAAAGTGAAAAGTAGGAGTCTGGCCACTATAAATCTATAATGATAATGATAAAGAAAGGCTACAAAGTTGTCGCCGCCATTGAACGGTGCCTGTAAACCGGAGAAGTGCAGTCATGGATATTTGTATGTATTACTCGCTTTACATGTAATAAATTGATATATGCATATATGAATTGAAGAAGAATTGTCTCCTATCACCCCTTAATTCAAATTCCAGACCTAATCCCGTGGTTCATTCTGCAAGATCATAGCAAAATTGCACAGTTTGTTTTACTCTGAACCTCGCTAGCTATCATATATGGCTCCTCCATATTCGATGGTTTCCAGACAGCAATCGCGACTCCGAACCTTAACCCTAACCTTTATTCCGGGCCTTCCTAACGATTTAGCGGCCTTCATTTTATTATTCGTCCCTTACTCTCATCATTCGCGATTGAAATCCGTATGTAAATCCTGGAGACTACTCTTCTCATCGAAAACCATAATCTCTCTACGCAACAAGCTTCTTTCACCCCTTAGACTCTCCCATCTACTCTGTATATTCCCGGAAGATCCTTCAATCACCTCTCCATGTCTATTTGATCCCCAAAATCTCGCCTGGTCCTTACTGCCGCCCTTGCCATGCAACCCCCATGGCTATGGTCTCTGCAATTTCACATCAATATCGGTCGGGTCCCACTTGTATTTACTCGGCGGTTCTCTTTTTGATACCCGTTCTTTCCCTCTCGACACCCCATCCCCATCCTCTTCTGCATTTCGGTTTGACTTTGCCTCTTCGACCTGGGAATCTCTCTCCCCCATGATCACACCCAGGGGTAGCTTTGCTTGTGCTGCCATCCCAAATTCTAATAAGATTCTTGTTGCGGGTGGAGGTTCTCGACACACTGTGTTTGGGGCTGCTGGAAGTATTGTGAGTTCTGTGGAGATGTATGATATTGGAAAGGATGAGTGGGTCCAGTTGGACGGATTGCCAGGGTTCCGTGCAGGATGTGTCGGATTCTTTGTGGGCCATGGGGAGGAGGATAGAGAGTTCTGGGTAATGGGTGGATATGGAAATTCAAGAACAATCTCAAATGTCCTTCCTGTGGATCAATACTACAAGGATGTTCTCGTGATGGAGCTGCAGAATGGTAGTGGGAAGTGGAAAGAGATTGGGGATATGTGGGAAGAAGGAGAGAGGAGGAGGCTTGGGAAGATTGTGGCTGTTGTTGATGAGCGTGATGCCCCTGCTGTTTTTATGCTGGAGAAAAGTAATATTTTCAGGTAAGTTTTTACAGTTTTCCTGACAAATGGTTCTTGTTTATCTTTTGCATTTTTCACAATGTTAAATTTAAGTATTTACATGAGTTGGGTTGTTGGCTTGCTGCTATTGCCAATGTTTTATAAGTATCAGTACATCTAAACAAAGAGTTCATGTTTTTTCTGCAATTATTTCCTATGTATTAGGCCTTAAATGGCACTAATCGCGAGGTGATTAGGAGCTTGTGTTGCCTTGCTGTAAGCATGTATTAAAGATGAGTGTTTTACTTTAGAATTTATTGAGCGGTGTTTAATTGTACAAAGCTGGTGGGGTTTAGAATTATTTGTTATTTTTTAGAAGTAGAAGTTTGAATGTTTGGTCAAAACGAAAGATCTGGTGCTTATAACTTTTCACTTTAAAGAGGTTTAAAGTGCTCTAAACTTAAAAGTTGTGAACTTGTGGCTGAATCTGCTGAATTATTTAAAAGTACTTTTTTAAGCAATAACAAGCAGTCCAAGGAATGCTGTAAAATGTTGATTTTCATGAAAGTTGTGAACTTGTGGCTGAATCTGCTGAATTATTTAAAACTATACTGAACTAAAAGAAGTAAAATACTTTATAGAAGTGAAGGTACATTTAACTATCTCCCTATAATAAGTTAGTGTTGGGTGAAATAACTTGCAGATTAGTTGAAACTGAAGCGTACTAGAGGGGCTCTGATCGATCCCTTATTTGTCATATCATAAGTGATTCAACTTGTTTAGTTTGGTCTCTTCACACAGATGGTTAATGCTCAAAGTTTGTTGGATTGAAGAATGAAAAATAAGGTCATAAATATGTACTAATTCGAAATAGTGATCAAAATACATCAAAATCCAATATCACCACTATCATTACCATCAGTATCACCTTCAACATCTACTACATCCACTATTAAATGGATAAGGAAAATATTGCAGGAAAAAGCTGTAAAGCACCTTGTAGAAGAGAAGATAATTGACCTTATCTGCAATTAGCAATATCATACTAACATCAAACAAAATATAGCACATTGTTAAGGGAGAAAGTGTACAAATAAAAAAGTGCCTTGCTAGAGAGAAGTAGAGAAAAGAGAATGAAAAGTTGTAGAAGACTTACAGAAGGAAGTGATTGCTAAAGAAGAGAAGTGGTGGAGAAGTTAAAAGAAAAATGGGTTATATTTGTAAGTGACACAACCTATCTGATTATACTCTTACAATGTGATTGGGTATGCCTCAGGCGAAAAGGCCTGAGCCTCAACATTGCCTAATTTGTAGGGGTCACATACTCACATTAGCATGCATTTGTCCCAAATCTTTCTGACGCCTTGGCGTAGTGGCCGTAGCCCAATTATGGACATTTGGTCATGCAAAGAGTATCTCAACATTTATAATGAACACTTGATTATTTTACAGGTACCATAGTAGTCCAAACCGGTGGCTGAAGGAAACAAGTCTACCCAAAAAAAGCGCTGATGATAGACCAGTTGGGTTTGTTGCTTTGGATGGCGAGTTGTATGTGATGACCATTATTAATGGGACTAGTGCCTCCGCGCATAGTTCAAGGCACCATAAAAGATCACCCACTTTATTGGCTCAAATATATGATTCAAAGAAGAAATTCTGGAGATCATCCTCTTCGAAACTGCCCTTTCACCATTCATTGGATTTCAGCACTGCCATTCTATGCTCAATCCGATTGTAGACTACACTTGGCTTTCATCGCTGTTGTGACTTATGATGTATATTATCGGAAAGTGAAGGACCTGTTTTACTGGTTGTTCTTGATACCTGTAAGCGTGTATATCATATGTGTATATACTTTGTAGTGCATAGCTTTGTGACCGTGAATAATGAAATAAATAGTTTTGTTACTAGAGTGTATCAGGAGATAATTTTAAAAGAAGGGCGGCTAAACAATATTGTTTCCGTACAAGTACACTTGAAAAGACAAACATGATTATTTTGTACATTATGTCATTTTTGAAATCTTCTACATGATTGTTCATATATAAAGGATGTCGTTTTCTTTTATCTTCATGTGTTACTTTTTTGGGTACTCTGATAATTTTTCCTCTCTTATAAAGTTTGCTTGTAATAACTGCATATTTTTCTTTCGAAGAATATTCGTTTGAATGCATTCAATACACACAGTTGGCAGTTTTGAATTGTTAATGAACACCACATGTAACAATAACTTGACTCGGGCTAGTACAATACATAATTCAACAGCCCAAAAACTGGAAGCCCTGACAGAAGAACTTAGAAGACCTAGCAAGTAGCAACCGCTCACTTAGACCAATGTTTGTGCTTTGTGTGGCTCGATTATATACCGAGTCAGATCAAGGATTGTTATATGGCGAATTAGAGGTCATGTGGGTTCTCTAATATCAGGCCAACCAACAACAAATAACAACTCAAAAGTCTGGCATTTGCTCCCATTGTTATATGGTCATTTGCGACCATATGTGGAATCTACATACATTGATACATATATACATATTGGTAAAACTACCAACTTGTTATTTGTTTTAAAGAAATTACCCTAAAAACGAGTAAAACTAACTCCAAAAAGGAGTACTATGTTGTTATTCCGTAATTATTGTCATACTTCGCTATAGTACCAACTGTGACAGTATAATGATATATTTAAACTTAATGATTTTCAAAAAATGACCACAAAGTTATAGGTTGAAAATAACATACTACTATATAGGAATAATAACAGTGTCACATTTTGAAATTTTACATTGTTTTTATTTCTATTTTCGGGATTTCCCCTTTATTTCATCACTCATCATTTTTTTATTTTTTTAATCAAATCTTACTTTTTGAATATAATGTGTTTAATAATTTAATAACATAGTGTCACATTTTGAAATTTTACATTGTTTTTATTTCTATTTTCGGGATTTCCCCTGTATTTCATCACTCATCATTTTTTTATTCTTTTATCAAATCTTACTTTTTGAATATAATGTGTTTAATAGTTTAATAATGAAAAATGTATATATGAGACCGTTTTTAAGTGAATTAACAAATTGTGTTGGAAGAAATCATTATTTTTTTCTATGGTTTCTACTATAGGGTAATTGATTAACAAATTAGTTTCTACTAGTAATTGATTAACAAATTAGTTTTTAAAAATCATTATTTTTTGAAAATAATCAAGTTTAAATATATCATTATACATCCTTCGTATTCTATGGTTTCTACTATAGGGTTTAGTACAATATTAAAAAAAAAATAGATGTAATGAATAGTGTATAAAGTAGGAGAGAAGATAGAAAAATAA
The DNA here is from genome assembly GCA_945859875.1 of Cuscuta europaea. Lineage (NCBI taxonomy): Eukaryota > Viridiplantae > Streptophyta > Magnoliopsida > Solanales > Convolvulaceae > Cuscuta > Cuscuta europaea. The sequence continues at coordinate 895,352 of CAMAPE010000031.1, read as the reverse complement.
AAAAAAAATGAAAAATAAAAATAATTGAAACTTACATAATCAAAATCATTGAACAGTTTTCACGGGAAACATGAGTCGTCCATAATGAAACCCTAGACGGCGAGCTCCTTGACCATATAAACTTATGGCTTCTTCTCAGATTGACAAGAGTTTTTTCGATGATGTCTTTCTTTTTTTATTTCTATCTTATATGGTTCTGGTTTTGGTCCGACATCTTCTTTGGCTGAGAGTTATGTCCGCTTCAAGTGAGGAAATAATTCACATGCAGCCACCGGCTTTCCCAAAATAAGGGCATGCACTTTGTTCTTCTCCTAACAATGCTTATGACGCATAGTATATCCGGGGATACCATTGAGGGTATCTTAGAGAGAAGTCAGAGCAAGTAAGAGAGAGAGAGAGAGAATGAGTATTTATTCAATGAAGTTGTTCTTATTCTTTTATGGGATTTGGGATCCTTTACAACGAAGAAGTGGCTAGCTATTTATAGCAGCCATAGATATTAGGTGCAATAAGTGAGGGTACACGTGGCAAGTAACCAGCGGTGGAGAGTCAACTCGGTCAGCCACAGCATGTGGCACCAGCATAGCATGTGGTCGCATTCAATGCGGTGGTTTGGATGTGATGTTGCATTCAATGTGGTGATTCAGCGCATGTGGAGAGGAGATCCTGTCGAGGAGAGTGCCGAAGGGCTGCATGTGCCGAAGGCTATGTATGAGCCGAAGGCCGCACGTACCTAGGGGCCATTTGTGTGCTGAAAGACGTACGTCCCCTGGGGCCTTCATGTGGTGAAGGACGTACGTTCCCAGAGGGCCGTCAGGTGGTGCAGGACGTACGTAGCTAAGGAGGACCTCATGTGCTGAAGGACATACGTCCCCTGGGGCTGTACGTAGCTGGGAAGGACCGTCATGTGTTATAGGCCGTACGTAGCTAGAGCTCTTCATGTATTAGAGGCCGTACGTACCTAGGGCCCTTCATGTGTTAGAGACCGTACGTACCTGGAGCTCTTCATGTATTAGAGGCCGTACGTACCCATGGTCTTCATGTGTTAGAAGACGTACGTCCTCGGGGCCTTCCATGTGCAGGAGGACGTACGTCGCCTGGGCCCTTTATGTTCCGAAGGACGTACGTCCCCTGTAGCATTCAGGGGTCTTGTTTGGTGTGTTTGGGCCGCTTGGGCTTGGTGGGCTTGATTGTAGTAGTGGAAGTATGTGGGTCGGGGATTCCTGGGCCATATACTGCATCAACTTAATTAGAGGACGTGTCTTCTTCGTCGATGTAACCTAATTCTTCTGAAGGTTTAATTACTCGCCCTCCTACTGAACCACCGCCTCAATCGAAGAAAAAGGTATCACTCAACTAGATCTCCTTTTCGGTGACTGGTCAAATCGATGATCCGGACAATTTCTGCTCAATTGAATTTTCTTTGTTGGTTGTTGGTCAACCAATTCTTCCTTTCTGATGGTTGGTGAAGCAGGATCTTTTTGTTGTAATTTTTTATTTTCTCTTTGGAGTAGCAATAAGAGCAGCAAAGCTATTAGACTAGACTATATTATTGTGAGATTAGCGATATGAAAAGATTCATTGGATCTTTGTCGTTCTATGTATCATCCCATTGTAGCCTGCTATTCATTCTCTTGTATCTTTGCTATTTTTTAATAATAAATTTGTAATTTGATTTTCAAAAAAATAAAATAAAAATAATTGAATACTTTTAAATGAAAAACATATCAAAATAGTAAAGTGTAATAAAACTACAACACATCAAAAAATGGAGAGACTATGGTCATTTTTTACTAACAAAGATATTTTCTAATTTTTCAGAAAATTGGAAAACTGGAAAAAGGAAAACAAAAAACGTGTTTACCAAAAAAATTGCTGGAAAACTAGAGAAAGGAAACCAGAAAATTGCGTTCACCAAATCGTTTTCCAAAACCAAAAAAATGAGATATGTCTTTGTTTTCCTTAATGATTTGGAGAAGTGACTTTTACTAGTTTTCCAAATTTGGAAAACGCGGATGTTGCGGTGTTGTTGCAATGAATTTCCATACTTACGCCTTGTGTTGGATGTTGTCCCGCTCCGGTGTCAGTTACAGTCCGGTTAATGACCCGAGGGTCCCTATCTGGACCGGTCAAAGACTCTGCGGTCCAGTCCAATCATTGGCCCAATGGTCCATGTCCGGTCCGGTCAACGACCGAGCAGCCCAGTCCAGTCCGGTTAACGACCCAACAGTCTCGGCTCGGTAGACAACCGGATGGTCCCTGTCCGGTCCGGTCCCCGACCCGACGGTCCCTGTCCGGTCTGGTTAATGATCCGACAATCCCTGTCTGGTCTGATCCACTATCAGGCGGTACTTGTTTGGTCTGATCAACGGCCGAGCAATCCCAGTCCGATCGATGGCCGGGTAGTCCCAGTCCGATCAACGCCTGAGCAGCCCCGTCCGATCCGACCTAGTCAATAACTCGGCGATCCCCATCCAGTTTGGTCAATGACCCCGCTGTCCACGTCATGTCCGATCAACCACCCTGCGGTCCCCGTCCTGTCTGATCAACAACCCGACAGTCTGTGTTCGGTCCGATCGACAACTGGGCGGTCCTGGGCCAATCCCGTAAATGACCCGTTGAGTTGTCAACCAATAAAGAAATAGGAAAAAGAACTCATCAAACTAACCGTTGAGATCGACTGGGACTGGTCGGTGTCGATGCCGACTTTCCTATATGTGGGACCCAGTACCCTACTTGGGTTGTATTACGTTTGGTTTCGGACTGGTACCGTACTTTCAGAAAACAGAAATAGAAAACTACGGAGTAGAAAATATCTCTATTAGTAAACATGCCCTATATGTTTTCGTGTTTGAGTGAAACTGTAGAAGTACTTCTGGTGTTCACATTTTTTCTAAAAACAAACTTTTAGAAATTAGAGAAAATCAATTTCTAAAAACTGATTTTGATCGTTCAAAACAAAAAAAAATGATTTTGATTATGGTTTTAAAAGAAGCAGAAACATAAATTAAAACTTTGTTCATTTCAGTATTTCATTTCACTTTAATTCAAGCGTGCTTTCACCTGAATGCATCATCTCGCCATATACCGGAAACCTGCGTCAGTACAACTTAATGGCATATTACCAAATCGGAACAGTGATCCGAAGCCTAGACTTTCTGTAACTCGTACCTTCTTCCTCGGGAGGACTCGCTGTTCGATTCTCAATTGCCGTCTGATTGAAATTACGGATCACCCAAAGCACCCGCTTTCCAATGGCGCCGAAGAACACCGCTTCCGAGCAGTCGGGGTTAAGGATATAGATGTCTCAACGTTCGGGAACCTATGTGTTGATATTGTGCTCAATGTCCCTAAATTGCCCCCCAAACCCCATGACCAACTCAAGTCTTATATGGATGAGCTGTCCAGGACACCTCCAGATAAGGTTGTGTATGTCTTCGAATTTACTGTGCATTTATGCTGTAAAATCTTTTCATTTCCCCTCTATTTCTTGCATGACTCTCCTTAGAAACCACAGTCTCTCTGATTTTTTAATTGAATTTGGATGTGTTTCAGATATAGCTATTTTAGCTTCCTGTATTAGTCCAAGCTGTGGCTGTGATCATATCACACATATGAAATTATAATAGACTTCTATACTGAATAATTCATTCCATTTCTAATTCCATTGTAACACGAAGTTCCCTTGTTGTATGGAAAAGCTTTGGTATGCAAATTGAAATAATCCATGGTGGCGATTTCTCATGATAATGCTCCTTTGCAATGGCGAAAGAAATATTTCCTTGGTTCATGGTTTCTCATGGCTAGATTATTTATCTGGGGAAGAGTAGAAGAGGTTTTGACTAATTAGTTCATAAATGTATACGCCCCCAGAAGTTGCAGTTGCGAGTTATTTTACTCTATCCCTAGGTTCTGAAGATTTCACAGGCTCTCTATGACTTGGGTCACGTGTAGCCTTGTAGGTTGCTTCGGGAAATTCAGATGCAAATTTTTGTAAAATGATTCGTAAACTGAGCCCTTCCATTCTCCACACTTCATTAGTACGCTCCATTGTCCTTTTAGATGCTCTGCTTCAATTGTATCATCACTTTCCAAGGAGCAATATGTGACTTACACAGGACAAATAACATAGTTCTTGACCAAAGTTCTGAACTGAGATTTCCTCCTATCATCTTATTGTATTGTATTTGCCTCTTTGTTTTTTCAGTTAATTTTATATGACTCTTAGATTGCTGCTTTTATGCAATCATACTAGAGTTAAATATCTTTTTGAATTGTTTTGAATCACCTCTTTTTCATGGTATGCAAATTTTCTATGCACATGGCATAAAACAGTGGATCTGTCCATTACAGGGAAATCACTAGAAATATTTTCTCAAATAAATCCAGTCCTCTCAAATGAGTCTTGATAGCAATCTTGTAGGGTCAGCTACATTACCGTCAGGTTCTGTGCTTCCCTTCTATTCTTTCAAGTATTGTTTGGATGGAGGATTTTGGATGGAAAGGCTTTGGAGGATTAGTCTCTGTTTTTTTACAAATACAGTGTTTATTAGAACAAATGAATGGTGATTGATTTTTTTATTAATGTCACATATTATGTTAGTCTTTTATTTTTTATGAAATGTATATAAGTATTAAGGTATAGTCGTATAGACTAACCCCTTGACAACCATTCCTCGAATGAGACGCTTAATGCAAATATTTATAAAATGCTTCCCTCAAGGGTTTTCCCAAATATTTATAGATGCTTCCCTCTTTTGGCCCTAGAGGCAGCTGCTGTGTGTATACATTTTTGCTTCTCTAGCTTCTCTCTGCCTAACATGCCCTTACATGAATGTAATTCAGCATCATGGACTTTTTTGGTCTGCTGCAGGAATACTGGGAAGCTGGCGGCAATAGCAATGTGGCGATAGCAGCGTCAAGACTTGGGCTTTGCTGTACTACAATTGGTTATGTTGGTAATGATGTATATGGGCGCTTCTTTTTAGATGTTCTTCACAGTGAAGGAATCAGTATGGTTGGAGTGAATGAACAGAGCAACACATTTAACACGTCAAGCGCAGCATGTGAAACTCTGCTCTGTTGGGTCCTGGTGGATCCTTTACAAAGACATGGTTTTTGCAGGTGATTGACTTAGCCACCTAAGACAAGTGTGTGTATGATATACAGCCTTTTGGCTTATCACCCAGCCTTTGCTCACGTTTTCAGCTGTTCTTTAGAAGATGGAAATTGTAGTTCATGATTATTTTTCAACACTTTTTTCCAGCTGATTTCATACTATTTGCATTGTTAAAGCTAATTTTTTGTTGCTGTAAACCAAATCAATTACTCCCCTGTCCCCCAATTAACTTCTCATTTTGACTTTTGTCTCATTTTGACTTTTGAAAAGTGAAAGTTTTTTACTTTGTTATTTTGTCAAAGTTCTCATTTTTTCAAAGATTATATTAATTTATAACATTAAAATAATCTTGAACATTTTTTAAACGTATATCATTCAAACTACACTTTTATTATAAATTTGAAAAGCATAAAATAAATAATAATAATGGTCAGAGATTCATATTGATGATCATAAAAGTCAATGTGGGAACTTGATTGAGCGATTGAAGTAGTGTTTTCAAAATATTGCAAACTTTACCCACACAAAAGCTGACTATTATTATTAGTTGGTTATGCATGTAACCAGTAATTGAAGTAATCTAACTTTGTGTGGCTAATGGGCTATGCCAAACACATTCTTACTTATTCTATTGCACTGATTGAATCAACTAATAATAAAAAGTAGTTCATCACTTCACACGTATGTGTTACTATTTTTGGTAAAAATTGCTGAAATGAAAGGAAATGGACTTTATAGATTCACTTTTAGATATTGTAATTGTTTAGTTAATTCAAGGAACACATTTCAGATATTTTTTTTTAGTTCAGCAGATTCCCACATTTTATGGTTTTCCTAAAGACACTTATTAACTCCTTGTGGGGGCAAGGCACCTATGCACTACTATAAAAGATGGAAGGCTTATCTTTCTTCATTCTTTTCCTTCTTAGATGTTGTTGTTACAAGGGTGAGAATTACTCTTTTTCAGTCGAACGGATTTCACCAAGGATCCTGTATACAGTTGGATGATTGAGTTGCCTGCTGAAGTAAAGAATGCTATAAAACAATCAAAAATCTTGTTCTGCAATGGTTATGACTTTGATGAATTCTCTCCTAGACTGCTCGAATCTGCTTTGGATTGTGCTGTTGAAGCGGAAACATCCATCTTTTTCGACCCTGGTCCAAGGGTGACCCTTGTCTCAGGCAGACCTGAAAAACAGAGAGCATTAAAAAAATTCTTAAAGATGAGTGATGTGCTTCTCTTCACTTCGGAGGAGGTTGATTCCTCATTTTTCTTTAAGATAGATTTATACTGAGATAATCCCCATTGTGTTCTTTCGTCTTTCTACATCATCCAGAATTCTCTAGTATTATGGTTTGTTTGTTTGTTTGTTTGAAGGAAAATAGAGAAAAGAGAAATAGAGAGGAGAGGAAGGAGTTTTTTTTTGGTTTGGATAGGAGAGAAATAGGGGAGAAAGAAGAAACAGAGTGGGGTTCATGGTACATTTTTCTTTTCTCCACTAAGATGAGAAAACAGTAAAAACATTACGTAGTACTAATCTTTTTGCCTTCATTTCCCGTCGCAATTTTGCAAATATCATTTTTAAATTTGTTTTATTTGTCTTTATAAAAATTCCACCTTTTAATCACATTCTCTTTCCACTAAGGATGTTTTTACTTGGACTGAAATTTGCTGGCCTAGTCTGGTCTGTTTAAGTCTTGTCTGAACTGGTCTGGTCTGATAAATGTTTGGTCTCTATGTAATTTATAACTATGGAAGTCTGGTCTGGTTTGTTTAAGTCTGGTACTCTGGTCTGATCTGGTCTGATCTGGTCCGGTCTGTTTAAGTCTGATCTGAAAGTCTGATCTGGGGACTGAAAGCAGTCCAAGTAAAAACATCCTAACACTCTTCTTAGTGCTTTCTACTCTATTTGTCTGTTTTACCAAACAAAGTGTTATCTAATGTTGGTAAATGCTTTCCATATTTAAGGATAGATTAAAGAACGACAAAACAAATCACTAAACATAAGCTGTTGGGGTTTTTGGCAGAGATATGGCTTAAGGAAAAATTGAAAACAAGAATATGAATACTTGAAAATTCTAGAACAGTGACTCTACATGTCACTTTAAATTTGTCTGCTAGTGGTTTCAATATGTCACTGCCACTAACAAGCGGCCACCATCAGTGACGCCAACCACATGCGACTAACTGGCGGCAGCAAATTATGGCGACTCTTTGGTGACTTTTCTGGTGACTTTTTGGATATCTTCTGGATTTAACGGTGGCAGCTTGATAGTGATGCCGGGAAGCTGCGCAGGGGATGGGGGGAGAAAAAATCTGAATACATTTAGAGTTTTGAGATTATGTTGTCATTCAAAAAGAAAACTAGTCATATTTCTGTTATCACAAGCTCTAGTACGACTGCTGCCATTCTTCCTAAATTGTTTTCAAAAAGTATCTTCTTTTTTATTTTTTTCATTTGTGTCTGGTGCGAACCAGGTGGAATCATTGACTGGCATTGAAAACCCAATAAGGGCAGGGCAAGAGTTGCTGAAGAAAGGAACTCGTACAAAGTGGGTGGTTGTTAAGATGGGTGCAAATGGTTCGATTTTGATCACCAGGTCAAGTATAACTTGCGCCCCTGCTTTCAAGGTATCAATTTGTGCCTTGTGGTTTCTTCTACTTCTATTGACTTGGCAATTTAGCATCATACTCTATAGCAGACCTAGGGTTGACTACTTAGCAGCTTTATTTCCTTGAATCTCTTCTGTAGACCTCTGCATGTCTAAGTTGTATATTGCTTTTTGGTTAATATGGCATGAAAAATTTGGACAGGCAAGATGAATGTTTTTCAGCCATGAAATCGTGAAGTGTGCATGCCCGTAAGAAAAAAAATTGCAGCTTCTAGGCACCTCTGGTCTTGAGGGATGGGTGAAGTTGTACAAAAGAATGTAGTCCAGACAGAGATTGTGTATACGGGAGGGGTATTGAAGAGTGCCCACATAAGCTAAATAGGAAACAATAAACTTCCTATGTGTTTGATATAGACCCACCTTTTTTTAAAAGCTGGCTAATTGCATTAAAAAAATTCTATGAAGTATTAATCCCGTTTATTATACTTCTATGCTTAACAAAACAAAACTGTCCTCTGAACAGGTGAATGTTATAGACACTGTCGGGTGTGGAGACAGCTTCGTGGCTGCCATTGCATTTGGTTATATACAAAATGTGCCTTTGGTTCATACTCTAACCCTTGCAAATGCTGTTGGGGGCGCAACTGCTATGGGTTGTGGTGCAGGTAGAAATGTAGCTACCCTAGAGCAAGTGAAAGAACTCATGAAAAGATCAAACATTAATGAGGATTTCAAACTTTGGGAGGAGTTACTCACTGATATTTTAGGAACCCTGGAAGTCAACTTGCTCTCAGGGTTGCTCGTAAACAGCCAACAGCTTAACATAGTTCCCCTGCAAAGGGTGGTCTCTGAAATCCTACCCAAGCTCGAGCCTACCAAGTCAAAGATTGCCATTACTTCTTCTCCAGCATGAACTCTGTGAGAGGGTAAATTGGGGATTGCCTATAGTCAACACTCAACACATTACTGCTCTTTTCTCAAGTCACACCGTAAAACATTTGTATTTAGCATTTGTATTTAGCATTTTAATGGCTACAACTGATAAAACACGATCAAACACAATATTTTTTCTGTGTACTAATTGTGTGACAATATTTAGAAGAAAATTTTAAATGCATGGTACTTTCGAGGAGTCTGATTCTTTATCAGACAGTTCTGCACTTAAGCAGAGAAGCGAATTAATGTCATAAAAATCAATTTCATACGAGTAAATGTCCAAGTAGCTGTTAAAGCTAAATTGTGGATTCAAAGTGAAGATAATAACAGGAGAAATCATTTTCTGGCTGTCCAACCTAATATTTTCTTAAAAGATTTGAAGATCAATTTTCATAAGAGGATAGGTGTAAACTACATTCATTTTCAAACCTTTTTCAAGTTTATCATTAACAATTTTTTTATTTGCTTATATATGCTTCTCAGGAAACATATACGGAGTAACTTTTATTAGACCCTTGTGAGATCTTACCATACTAATGTACTACTCCCTATGTCTCACAAAGCCTTGCCAACATTCCTCATTTAGCTGTCCCAAAAAGTATTGCTAGTTTTTAAAGTAACAGCTTTGCAATATGTATATATTTTCGCTATCCTCTATACTAATTATAACATCACAATTTTTATTTTATTATTCCACATGAAAGTCAAAATTGGTCATACCTTTATTATATATTTTGGTACTACCTCTCCCCAAATAGATCGACCAATTTGACTTTTCTTGGTCAATGGTATAAAAGTTTAGACATGATTTTACGTATTACATTTGTGTGTAATTTATAAATGTTATACTTTTATAAATAATGTTGTATTAAAAATATCATTGGTTTAACTTTACCGCCATTGAACAAGAAAAGTCAATTTGGCAATCTTTTTGGACAGAGGGACTAGTAGGGTTGTAAACGAAGCGAATCGAGTTGAATAGTTGAATTTTGTATTTGTATTTGTTTAATTTTTTCGAATCCGAATCTGAATTCAAATATGAATCGAATATTAATTTCGATTTGTATTTGTATTTGTTTAACAATACGAATAGTTAACGAATCATATACGAATATCGAATCGTTTGAGCATAATTTAAATATTAGTCAAATATCACTTTAAAATAACTTTTCCTATATTTTTATGTTATAAATGCATGTTATGACTTAATATGTGTTTTTAGAATTTGATTTGTAACATTACATTTTCTTAAAAATTAATGGATCAATGCATTTTTAGATTGTGTACAATATAATAAAGTGAATCAGTTTTATGATTTTTAAATATACATCTATTTCAAACATTTTGAAATAAACACTAACACACACATATTAGAAATTATACTTAAAATGTGTAAAATAAGTTGATAATTGTATATACCAAAGTCAAACGATTCTAATTTTATGTTAGATATTTAACGATGTTGTTAATAAAAAACCATTAGATATACAGATTATAATTTAAACTATACACACATGGTGAATAGTTGATGCACACACATGCATATTAGGTAGTTGCTTTTTTCTTTCTTTTCTTTTTCTTTTTCTTTTTCTTTTTTTTTTAAGCCGAAAGACAAACCACCAAAATCAGTGGAGTAAATGTCGGGGAACATTTACCAGGTTTTATTAATAAAAGATAGATAATTAGGTAGTTGATTTTGTATATGTATAAACAAATATATTTGATTATTCTTTGAATTGAATACATAATATCTGTATTTGTATTTGAAAGATATTTGAACCAAAAAGCTGATTTGCATTTGTATTTATATTATATATTTTGAAATTTAAATCATAATTTTGAATCCAAATCACGAATCGAATTAAAATTATTTGCTTTCATTTACAACCCTTACTCCTTATGATACTTCTGATTTATTACAAATAGACTTAGAATTTGTATACGTAAATGTATATATTGGCTACACTTTGCGGGCATAGCTATTGTGAAACAAATTTTAAGTATTTACTTAAAACTGATCGCAAATAATAATATGTGAGAATATTGGGTACAATCTCTAAATATGAATCCTCTGATTCTTCACTTGCAAATTGAAATAAATAAATATAATTAAAAAATTTAATTCAAAATTAAATCTTTAATTCTTCAAAAATTCGACTGTTCTTCAGATCTTCGTTCTTGAGATATTCAAATCTTCAAATCTTCATTTTTCAGATCTTCAAATCTTCTTGAATTAAGAATTCAACTTGAAGGGCCTCCGGTTTTCAAGTGACTTGATCTTCAACAAAAGGGCCGTTTTATGGTTAATCTTCTGTTTAAGGGTCTCTCGGGATATATGGCTTGATCTTTAATTGAATATTAATTCAATCTTAATATGAATATCTTCAAATCTTCAAAGATTCGTTCTTCATATCTTCGAATCTTCAAAGTCCTGCTCTTCAGATCTTCGAATCTTCAAGCTTCATTCTTGAGATCTTCGAACGGTTTTCAACTTTTGGACTTATTTTATCAAGAACCGACGAAATCACGAAGGATTATTCGTATATTCTTAATAAAATTCGTGGCTTGATCTCTCCCTCTTCTTCAGAATCGTTCAGAGCCTCTAGGGAGTTCTTCTGAGCTTGTCTACGACGTTTCTTTGACCGGAGCTTCTCTCTTCTTTCTCTCAGCTGAGAACCCTATTTATAGGTGTGGAGGGGGTGAAAATATTTTTTTAGGGTTGTGAAATTCGTTCATATGCTTAGGACCTCAATGAAAATGGGCTTTGGGCTCCACTTGCTTGCATTTTAATAGCTAGAAAAATCAACACTTGTTCGATATATCTGTACAACCTTTTTAACGAGGTTCATAACTATTTCTCATGTATATGGATAGATTCCTTAACCAGATTCGTGATCAACTTCAAAAGTTGGATCATGTCTCGTATTTATTGGGTCATTATTTAATAACGGGCTCAAGATAAAGAAATTAATAGGACCGATCCATTCTTTTCAAAGAATTAAATTAATTGGATGTTAAATGATCTGAATTTATTAAATTATATCTGAATATATCCATATTAATATTTTTCTTTTTTTTAAAATAAGGCCCAACAACCATTATGAGTAGCCTAATAAAATCCGATGTTTGCCCAATATCATTCAAAAAACGTAATAATAATCAGAATTGGCCCAATAATTTTATATGTCCACAACTATCTTTTAATAATTATTACTTGTATAATGTTATCACTATTATTCTTAATATTAATATTATTAATATTATCACTATTATTTATCGAATATATTTGATTAACATTCGAATACACTGATATTCTTATTTGTATTTGATAACAATTCGAATTAAATTTAGTATTCTTATTTGTATTTGATTTTTCAAATTCGATTAGTCTTATACGAATTCGAATCGCGATTCGAGCATTAATTTTTTTTATGATCGCCAACTAGCCTTCTTTCATATCATAAGTTTCAGGATCATTACATCAATCAAAGGAAAAACAAAACCGACACCAACTAAAATTCAACAACTACGACTGTAAATCCTATGATCAGACTTAGAGTCAGTCACACCTGAAAGAGCAACGCGAATCGCTAACCATGTAGCGGGCTTGACACAGCCATCCGTGTTCCCATAGATCCAAACATACTCAATGACATAAAAAAATGTTGAATTCTCAAACAAACTGACAAACCTAACAACATAGACGATACCAAGAAACCAAATGACAGAATAAAAATAACTAGTAGTCTTATTCCACGGACTCTAGCACCTCGTACAACCACGGCGGTGGTTCAGGAGGAGGTCGTATCATTGGTACCACTCTAATTGATCATCCATTGTCAATCGTCATCTTGCTTGCTCGAAATCCGTGCACTTCTCCTCATCCCGCACTCATAGCAAATCCACCGCTAACAGTCATCTTCATCGCTGTCATGTCCTTGCTACCCTGCTCACGAAGAAATCGATCACCGAACTCTGGCTTTGATGTCGTCAAACTTGGGCAAGGATTCTTGTCAATTTGCCTCAAATCCAATCCCGGCGTCGGGCACAAGTGAAGAGGATTCACCGGCCGGAAGAACCAAACCTTAGATCTGCTAAGGAAAAACCAAACCTTAGACCTGCTAGGGAGAGACCGCGACGCTTACTTTACCCCTGGGGGCGGAGGGAGTATGTCTCTAACACTAGAGCACCTTCATTCATAAAAAAATCAGCGTTACTTACATTACCCTATTTTGAGCTTTTCATTGTAGAAATTTTACATGGTTTTAGAAATTATTAGTTGAGTTAAAATCATGTCAGATTAATCATTCACGCCTTTAAAATATATCTCAATACATCTAGGGTTATAAAATTTACATAAAATTTTAGGAATGACTTTGATTGATCGTAAAATCATAGTTTTAGACTTTTAGAGAGAAGTGAAAATTTTACTTGAAAGATAAAGTAGTGTATTTTAGTGTGTTGAGATTACAAGAGATTGACCATTAAATTCCCCTCCTACACACTACAAAAAAATTCACTTGTAGTCACGGACCGTAGTCACAGATTTGGTCCGTGACTAGTTAGTCACGGTTCTAATCACGGTTTAGTCACGGAATGTTTAAAAAAAAATAGTCACGGATTTGGCCGTGACTACGTCCGTGACTATAGTTAATCACGGACCTAGTCCGTGACTAAAGTGTTCCGGCCAACCCAATTTCACCTCCGGCGGGATTTTTTTTAAATTTGAAATTAGTCACGGATGGTTCCGTGACTAGTGCCGTGACTACTGTTAGTCACGGACGTATCCGTGACTAATTCTTTGACAAGCAAAAATGTGTAGTCACGGACACATCCGTGACTAAGTCCGTGACTACAAGTTTTATATATGCAGCCTCCGCTTCATTCAACAAAATCACACCATCTACTCCAGATAGAATTCCAGATAGAATTGAAGGATGTAATCTACCAATCTCATATCATTTTTCTTGTTTATGCAGATAAGGTATGTAATTTGAATTACGTATTTTTTGTATGAATTAGTTGGTTCATTTTAGCTACTACATTAGTTAAATTAATACTTAATTATTAATTAACAAAATAAATTCCTTAAATTTAGTTACGTTAAACGTAGGTGTAATTTAAACATATAGGGTTAATTAAGTTGTATTTAATTAATTAAAATTACGTAAATTAGTTAAATATGTAAATTAGTTAAATACATATGTAAGTATATTATTAAATATAATATCGGCAATACATATGTTATTAATTTTAAAAGGCTAAAGGGTCAAATAGGTCCTTGTACCCTTTCGGATTGCTCAATTTGCCCCCTCAACCCAAAAAAGCTCCAATTAACACCCTGAACTCCATAAAAAGATTCAAATTTCACTTTTTGCAGGTCACAAGCCGGTCACCGCCACATCACCCGGTAGGGTGTCAACTGTGCATGTGACATTACAACTTAGGGGGTCAAATAAGCCCCTTAACCCGATCGAATCGTTCAATTTACCCCCTCAACCCTAAAAAATGTCAATTTTTTTTAAGGGTTGGGGGGGTAAATTGAACATTTCAGTCGGGTTCAGGGGCTTATTTGAACTCCTAAGTTGTAATGTCACATGCACAGTTGACACCCTACCGGGTGATGTGGCGGGTGACAGGCTTGTGACCTGCAAAAAGTGAAATTTGAATCTTTTTATGGAGTTCAGGGTGCTAATTGGAGCTTTTTTGAGTTCGGGGGGCAAATTGAACAATCCGGAAAGGTACAGGGGCCTATTTGACCCTTTAGCCATTTTAAAATATAGGGTTAAAATTACGTAAATTAGTTAAATACGTATGTAAGTATATATGATTAAATATAATTTAAATGCATATTATTAATATTAGTTAAATGTAAGTATTATTTAATTCAAATGACTTTATATATATATATATATATATATATATATATATATATATATATGTATGTATGTATGTATGTATGATTAAATATAAGTATATGACTTCTTTATATTGGCAATTATTGTTAATTAAGGCGGCCTAATTTAGGATTAATAATGATTTAAATTAGGGTTAGTTAATTTAATTTAAATGAGTTTATTATATATATATATGCTCAAATTATTGGATTTGCTCATATTATTTAATTTAGTAAATTGTTAAATGTGCATTATTAATAAGATTAAGATGTTGATAATTTTAGTATTGTGGATTAAATTAATGCCATTAACGTATTGTGCATGTTTATAGTTTAATAATATTAATTATTGGACGTTAGTTAATTTTAAGGGAATTTTAGTGAATTTTAGTGAATTTTAGTGAAATTTTAGGCAATTAGTTAATTTTAAGGGAATTAGTTGATTTTAAGGGAATTTTAGGGAATTAGTTAATTTTAGTGAAATTTATGGAAACTAGTTAATTTTAAGGGAATTAGTTGATTTTAAGGGAATTTTAGGGAATTAGTTAATTTTAAGTGAATTTTAGTGAATTTTAGTGAAATTTATGGAAACTAGTTAATTTTAAGGGAATTTTAGGGAATTAGTTAATTTTAAGTAAATTTTAGTGAATTTTAGTGAAATTTAAGGAAACTAGTTAATTTTAAGGGAATTTTAGGGAATTAGTTAATTTTAAGTGAATTTTAGTGAATTTTAGTGAAATTTAAGGAAACTAGTTAATTTTAAGGGAATTAGTTATTTTTAAGGAAATTTTAGGGAATTAGTTAATTTTAAGGGAATTTTAGTGAAATTTAGTGAAATTTAAGGAAATTAGTTAATTTTAAGGGAATTAGTTAATTTTAAGGGAATTTTAGGGAATTAGTTAATTTTAAGGAAATTTTAGTGAAATTTAGTGAAGATTAAGGGAATTAGTTAATTTTAGGGAATTAGTTAATTTTAAGGGAATTTTAGTGAATTTTAGTGAAATTTAAGGAAACTAGTTAATTTTAAGGGAATTAGTTAATTTTAAGGGAATTTTAGGGAATTAGTTAATTTTAAGGGAATTTTAGTGAAATTTAGTGAAATTTAAGGAAATTAGTTAATTTTAAGGGAATTAGTTAATTTTAAGGGAATTTTAGGGAATTAGTTAATTTTAAGAAAATTTTAGTGAAATTTAGTGAAATTTAAGGAATTAGTTAATTTTAGGGAATTAGTTAATTTTAAGTGAATTTTAGTGAATTTTAGTGAAATTTAAGGAAACTAGTTAATTTTAAGGGAATTAGTTAATTTAGTGAAATAACCTAACCAAATGGATATAAAAAAATATCATTAATTTTTTGAAGCGATCAAGATGTGCTCAACCAAATCAAAATCATAATTGGTGGACACTTTCTTGGCAACTGGGCTACGTACACGGATGTTGACCCTAAGGTCCGTGAACTTTGGTGGAACTTGTTCAAGGTAAAAAAATGAATTTTTCGGTATTGATGTAACCTAAAATTTGACAAATGATAAGTTAATTTATTTTTTTAATAAAGGCCCGGTTTCGCTGGACTGAAGAACAAGGCCCCGCTATTCTAAGGGCGTACAATGCCAGAGTTTCAAACTGGCTTCGTCCCACTTTTAAGCGTGCCCGAGCCAGTGGGGTAAGGCCTCAATGGTCTTCGGATGAGATATGGGAAAACCTCGTCCGCCACTGGTCTTCGGATCCGACTTTCTTGGCTTGAAGCGAAGCCGGGAAGAAAAATCGGATGTCCGAGAAGGCATTGACGACACAATGGCACGGAGGCCGCAAACCTCAGAGTAAACATAAAGAAGCTCTTGTAAGTCTTATTCAAATAAACCTTACACCATTTTAACCCTTTATTTTTTTACATTTATTTAAACCTTTTTCGAACCTTGTAGGCGGGGCCTCAAAAGAAGAGGGTCTCTATCCTCAAGGTCATCAAACACTGTTGGACGAAGAACGGTGATGAGTCGGAAGCCAATCTACCACCCCGCCTTGCTGAAATCGAAGTATGTAACATCAATATTATTATTTCAAATCGAAGTAAATATCATTTGAATAATTTTTTAAATGTTTGTAGACAAAGTATAACGCAAATGTTGAAAAGAAGCGGGCGGAACTAGGCTTGACTCAAGAAGATGACATCGATTCTGATGTGGAAGATGATGCGATCATTGAGGCAGCTGGGGTGTACAAGGGTCGGCTTCCGTGCCTCGGGGCTGAGGGGCAACGTATTTTGTACGATCGCAGCGGCAGCGGAGCTTCATCATCTTCTCGATCTAGGCGAGGAGAGGATCCACGCATTGCCCAATTGCAGCGAGAATTGGAGGAGCAGCAACAGGCATTTGAACAACAACGGAAGAATGATGAAGAAACAAGGCCCCGGCTGGAAGCAATGGAACGGATCCTTGCTGGATATCAGCCTCCGCCTCAGCCTCTTCCTCGGCCGTACATGTTGCACGTTGAGCAGACTCCTCAGGTTCCGCACATGGGTAATATGGGTTACCACTCTAACTCCGGTTATGGTGCCATGCCTGCAATAGGGTCGACATTTGGATCTCTGTCGTCTGATATGCTCAATCAGTTTCAGTCATCCGGTGGAGGCAACCGAGGAGGCAGCCGAGGAAGCAACCGAGGAGACAACCGAGGAGGCAACCGAGGCAACCGAGGAGGTACCCAACCCTTGGACACCGTGGATGCAGAAGAGGATCATCATCGTGACTATGATGATAATGATGACGCATATGATTATGATGATTCTAATTTTTATCATAATGGAGTCCGACGTACGGGCATGTAATTACATAATACTACCTCCGTCCCTCTTATATTGGGTCGGAAGAGGGTGGCACGGTTATTAAGAAAAGTGGGGTTGTGTGGTTGATATTAATTGATAAAGTAAGAATAAAGTAAGAATGATTTAGAACCACACAAACTTTACCAAATATGGTATGGGACAATTTTAGTGGGACTTCCCGAAAAGGTAAAACGGGACAATATAAGAGGGACGGAGGGAGTATTGTTTAACATTGTATGGATTTTGTTTTTATAATTCAGTCTGTAATAACATTTTTTATGTTTAAGATTGTATGGAATTTATTTTTATTCTAATTGCTTTAAAGTAAAATTAAAATAATTTTTTATTTTTTATTTAAAATCGATTTTTTTTAAAATCAAAAACATTAGTCACGGACTAAATCCATGACTACGTTTTAATCCGGAATAAATTCAATTTTCATTTTTTGATTTTTTTTATTTAAAATCTATTTTTTTAAAAAAACAAAAAACATTAGTCACGGACCAGATCCGTGACTACGTTTTAATCCGGAATAAATTCAAATTTTTTTAAATTAAACATAGTCACGGATACATGTCCGTGACTAATTGCGGGCTTTTTTAAAAACGTTAGTCACGGACACGTCCGTGAGTACCACAAAAAATAAAAAAAATTAAATTAAACTTAGTCACGGCTCTTGTCCGTGACTAACATAAAAAAATTTAAATTAAAAGTAGTCACGGATCTGGTCCGTGACTAACGCGCCGGAGGGCTAATTCCGGTCAAGACGTAGTCACAGACCGAGTTCCGTGACTAATCCGTGACTACACTTAGTCACGGCCAATGTTCCGTGACTACGTTCTAGTCACGCGTAATTAGTCACGGAACTAGTCACGGACAAAATCCGTGACTAAATTTGTTAGTCACGGACTTTTTACACTACAGTCCGTGACTAAGTCCGTGACTACATGCGATTTTTTTTGTAGTGACAGTCTATAATCTATATCTATGGGTGTATATATAGAATACTTTATGGGCATATGCAATGCATTGATGCAATGAGCGAAAAGTATAGAAGTTTAAGCAATTTTACGTCAGCTAAAACTGATTAAAAGAAATGTGAATCATTATTGGGATCACGAACAAGAACAATATAAATGTTGAGAACTGTGAATATTTTGATATCAATTGCGAGTAAATTCAGTATTTTACAGAGTGAGAACAGTTTCTTTTACAATGGGGTTAACTCCTATTTATAGGAGAAGTACTGAAGTAGGTAAGGCCGTATGATCCTTTAATTACATTAACTCATTCATACAAATAAAACATCCCAAAAGCCATAATAAGAGTGAAGTCCTACAAATGTACAATTACCTCTCATAATTAATTTCCATAAATGTAGAACTTAGTTATTCAAAGATTTAATGGAGTTGAATGAGTGCACATATCAAGCCGGTAAGCAACAACTTTTCGAAATCTAAAGAAACTTATACGTTGCATCTTTCATTTTTGCGATTGTCCATCCATTGTCCTTTTGTTAGAATGTTTCTGTCACCTTCAGATGTTTTGAACAAGAAAGAGGAATCTGAAGAGGTCCAAAGTTTTGCTAATTACTGGACACAGGAAGAAGCTAATGCTTTGTAAATTGGAGTTTCGTCTATGCTAGTCCCAAACCTCTAGATGGGAAGGGCAACTGCGTCCCTCATTGGTCGAACGATGAGACTGATTCCATGATTGTGACGGATACCTTAAGAAAATTTGAATACTATTTTATTTACATTTTAGTTATATTTTCAACCTAAACATTTGTGTTGCCTCCTCCTATTTTTGAATTTCATATTGTTTTGTGTCACACTTTTGAAGCATATCTCTTTGTGATGTGTTTTTCCATATAGCTTTGGTCAAAACATTGTAGAAAATTGATGGTGTTTGTACTCATGTTTAGAAGACATGAAAAATCCACTTTTTCCCTTATAATTATGTAAGCCCTCGTCATTTGTGTTTCAATGTTTCTGAAAGGATTTGTTCGACGTGTGTCAGAACATCATCATCTTTCAGTGTTTGATTGTTTCTGTGCAAAAAGAATTTGCTAAGGTTGGCCATTGTCTAGAAGCCAACGACCCTCCAACGCATTAGTTAGTGACTGTTTATATGTAAAGTGGTAACTTAAAAATGAAACTGTACAGCATTCTAGCTTCTCAGAACCCGTCTGCCGTCTTAGGGTTCAAAGTGATATGTCCCCCCATCCGATGACTTCAATGATCTTGTATGTTCCTTCTCAATTGGAGAAAAACTTACCGGTTGCCTCATCCGATAGTGACCGTCGATATAGGATCCATCGTGACAATGACATTATTAAGATTGAGCCTTGTTGCAGTAGCTATTGTGTCTCCTCTCCAGAAGAACATGGAGCTAAAAGCTATAGGTGCAACATTATGAACTTGTGGTCTAAGGAGATCATTCTCTTTTTGAATGCACGCAATCCGTTTAGCCATTTCTTGCATAACTTTTTCCTTCATATCTTCCTATTGCTTATGGGATTCTGTCACCGTGATAAAGTTTGAACCTTTTGTTGAGGATAGTTCTTTCTTGCATGTGCCCCATGGTGAGCACCAAATTATTGTTTAACCAATTTTACGAAAGCTAGAATTGATTAAAAGAAATATGAATAATGGTTGGAGTCACACGTACAAGAACAATATAAATATCGAGAATTGTGAATGTTTTGATATCAATAGTGAGTAAATTCAATATTTTGCGGAGTGAGAATGATTTCCTTTATAATGGGGTTAAATCCTATTTAGAGGAGAAGTAGTTAAGACCCTTCGGGACGTTGCGTCTGTTTTCTGATGGATTCAAGATTATTCCTAAAGTAGAGGTTACGTTGTAACTAACTAATCTCATCTCCTTTAACTATATTAACTCACTTATTAATTAAAAAAAATGCCCCATTGGCCAAAATAAGAGTTTTTTGGATGGAAATTAAACTTATATTAAAATACCAAACAAATCAAGAGTTACAACCGGTCAATAGCTCAAAATCCAGCACTTATTTTCTAACAAACTTCATCTAAACTCAAGAATATCCCACGATCACACTCTACGGCCAACTCCAAAAAAGCAAGGTGAATCGCTAATCACCAAATGGAGAAAATAGAGTTCTTTCTAATCTTAAGGTCACCGTACTCCTTACTACTTCACTAAACTCATAATAGCCAAAAGGTCCACTTAGTCCCTAATCAGGCATATAAAATTTCACCTAAAATAGAGCAAACTTTTCGCTGAAGAAACGAGAACTTAGAAGCAATTAATGGGTGTAAAGATCTCAATACTTATGATCCGTAGCTAAACTAGATCACTCAAGACCGCCACTAACACAAACAATCTAAAAATAAGGTAAATAGTGTATCATAATAAAACTAGAAATAAAACTAAAGCAAACCCTAGCCACTCGTTCACTCCATGACGGTGGCTCAGGAGGAGGCCGAATCATCAATACTTCATCTTCTTCCTTCAAGAACAAAGGATCAAAGGCCAAAATAGACGATCTTGTAGTCACCGCATGTGATGATACCACAAGTGAAGCGGCCGCCATTGTAAGCACCGTTGTGGTTACAAGTCTTGCTCCAAACACAAGGAAGACTGCTATGGAGAGTCTCACATTCCTTCAAATAGTTGAAAGGCATCAAATATGAACCAATTAAAAAAACTGCAATTATGCTAAAGAAAGAGCTAGTAAGGGGTGTTTTAATCAAGTTTTCATCCAATTTAATTGAAAAACTCCCACTTTTGGTCCCATGACTATTATGTCACTTTCACATTAATCCCCCAACTTTCAATTTAACCAAATGTAGTCCTTGACCTTTTCCCCATAACCACCCGTGGTCCTTCCGACCACAACTCCGGCAAAATTTAACCAGAAACCAATTAATGAACATTTATTGGGGGCATTTTAGTAAATTTAAATTAAAAAATGGTTACCTAATAAACTACTCAATTAAGTTAACTTAAAGTTGAGCTAATACGGTCATCTCCCTCTACCTAAAAAACCCAACTCTCTTCTCCCTCTCAAGAAAGCTTCCGTCAGCTTGAAAAATCCCCAAAATCGTTCGAACAATGAGGAACCGTCTGGACCACCGACGTGAAGGAGAAGGAACAAGTGTTGAACGGCGTTCTCCAACAAATGCTGGTGATAAAGGTAAGAGGGTGAACTTTTTTAAAAGAGTGGAAGAAATTAATGAATAAAAGGCCGAAAACCAATACAGGGGGCCAACTTTTAGTTGCAATTGGAATTGATGCAAATTATAACATCTTTCTACTTGCGTGCGCTATTGTTGAGGGTGAAAGTAGGGAATCTTGGGCTTGGTTCTTGAATCTTGTGAAGAGGGATGCTGATATCACAGAAGCCAATGAACATGTTTTCATTTTATTGTCACACAAGCAGAAAGGGCTAATTCAAGCTGTGTATGAACTATTACCAGGTGTTGAGCATAGATTTTGTGTGAGGCATCTACATGGCAACATGATGGCTGCAGGTTTTACTGGCAAAGCCCTAAAAGATTCTATTTGGGAATGTAGCAAGGCATGCACTCTTAACTCTTATAAAGATGCCATATCCAAATTCAAAGAAATTTATGAGCAAGGGTTTGAGTGGCTGGCAGACAAGCACCCTAGAGAATGGTCAAGAGCACCTTTCTCTACTCACTCCAAAACTGACATGTTGACCAACAACATTTGTGAGTGCTTTAACAGTGTCATACTTGAGGCCAGACAACAAGCCCTTTTGGTGTGTTTAGAAAGTATCAGGAAACTGCTCCTAACAAAGCTGTTCACTAGCAGGACTAAGGCAAGGAAGTGGACTTCAAATATTTTCCCTAGAATAGCGGGGAAAAAAACTAAGAGACTGAGAAGTTAGCTGCAAGTTTGATTAGATATCAGTGTGGTGACAATCATTTTGAGATAATGGAAATGCATGGTAACCAACATGGTGTGGATTTGGAGAAGAGAGCATGCACTTGCAGGCAGTGGGACATAACTGGGATCCCCTACAACCATGCAATCTGTGCTATATGGCTCAAATTTGGAAAAGGCCCTGTTGATGCATATGTCCACCCATTTTATTCCAAGGACACCTATTTGAAGATCTATGGAGGGTCCATAAAGCCAATGGCAGGCCCAGATGAGTGGCCTCTGTCTGACAGACTTCCCCCTCTTCCACCTGTATATGCTGCTAGAGCTGGAAGACCAAGAAAACTTAGGAGGAAATCTGCAGTTGATCTGAGCACAAATGGTGTCCGAGTTACAAGAACACTGATAGATTATATGTCTAGAGAGAAATGAGAGCTAGATAGAGAAGTGATTTGTATTAATAGTTTTTGAACCCCTACAACTACTCCCAAGGGGAGTATTTATAGGGAAAATATGGGTTGGGCTCCCAAGTCTTGGGCTTGGGAGGCCCATTACCATACAAGGCTTCTGTTGGGGTGATTACATTCATATATGTTAGCTAAGTTTCCCGAAGCCGACGAACGTCTGGTTGGCGATGTGACAGGCATAGGTCTGGGAGACGAGCGTCTGGCTGACGGAGGTATGGTAGACGAAGGTCTAGAAGAAGAGTGTCTGGCTGACGGAGGTGTGGCAGACGAAGGTCTGGAAGACAAGTGTCTGGATGACGGAGGTGTGGCAGACGAGGTCTGGGAGACGAACGTCTGGCTGACGGAGGTAGTGCTGAAGGTCGTACGTCCCCGGGTGCTCCATGTGCTGGAGGCCGTACGTCCCCGGGGGACCGCTATGTGCTTGACGCCGTACGTCCTCGGGGTCTTGTATGTGCTAAAGGCCATACGTCCCTAGGGGACCGCTATATGCTTGAGGTCGTACGTCCCCATGGTCTTATTCGTTGGAGTGGAAGTATGTGGGTCATGGGGTCTTGACCCATATACTCTATCAGGAGTCGCCCACTCTCTGAGCTGAGATGTAGACGGAGTGAAAGGGAGTAGATCCTTGTCTTGATGCTTTTGGCCTTCGGAGGATTACCTGAGAGTTTTGGTGTTTCTGGCCGAGGCGGTGCCATAGTTGAGACATAAGGAACGTCCTACATCTCGAGGCCGAGGCGGTGCCATCTGGTGGCTGATGCTTGCCATTGCTTCTGGCCGAGGAGGCAACGCAATTGCTTTTGGCGCTCTCGGGCAAAGCGAAATCATTCGTAGTTTAGTGTATGGCTCTGAGGACGATGGGGGTCCTGGACCAGAGGACGTTGTGTGCCCTTGGTTTTGTAGATGATGAATGTCATGCCTTGATGTTTCGGCCGACGTGGGACCGTTGTTGTTGTTCTTTGCGTTTGGCTGTTGTGGATGATGTGTGTCCTTTGTTTTGAGGACAACGCATGTCATGACTTGGCGTGTTTGATTTGGACGACGAAGGTCCTTGATATTGAGGACGATGTGCGTCCTGCTTTGGGCTTTGGCTTGGCCGGGAGTGGACGTCCGTGGTGATATTTTCTTCTCTTGGCCGAGGGTGGAGCATATGACCTAAGGCCGTTGGAACTCCATATGTCGAGGGATGACACATGTCACGTTCCAGGTGATGTGTTTGAGCTTTGCTTCCTTGTTTGCTTATTTTGCTGCGGCCGAGGGTGTCCCACAAGGTCCTGGACGTTGTGGTGCATGGATGATACGATGTCGTTGAAGTTGTATACTTGTGTGTTTTTGGATTTTCAGTTTCATCTTTGTGTTGGAGGTCGATGCAGTCCCCCAGTCCCCCACTGCCTGAGGCGAGAGTACTCGAGGCGAAAGGGAGTAGAGCTATGTACTGATCCATCTGGTGTTGCCGAGGCGCCTCGCTCAGTTTCCCCATGCCGATAATCCGACCACATTGGCGAGCCCTGACTGAGGCAACCCTATGGGAGAATCCTCAGCCAAAGGTCGCAGGCCAGTGACCATCACTACCGGTCTTGGGGCCAAGGGGCTATGCGTATGATGTGAGGTTGTCGCTGGTGCATGTGGCAATCTTTTTGAAGGAGGCGCTAAGTCTCCCGCTCCTTGAGGTGAAAAGGAGTAGAGCAATGCACGTCTTCAATATGGGGCCGATGGTGGACACCTTTTGATCCACAATGGGGCGATGTCACGTTAAAAACCGCATTAGGAAAAACCATGTGGGAAAAAATCGTGATGAGGGAAAAAGAGCACACCGGATGCCCCCAAAATGCAGCAAAAGTTGTGTTCCCTTCGGCCTGGGCAGGGAGCCGCAGCGATGTCCATCTGCTGAGGGCACGCCCGTCTGATGATGAGGACGAAGCGGTGGATGCCTGTCTGATAATGAGGAAGAGACGGTGATGAGCCGGTCCAAATGTTAAGGACGAGGTGATGGACGCCTACCCGATCATGAGGACGAGCCGACGAGGCGGTGGACGATTTTAGTCTGAATATGAGGACAAGGCGGTGGACGCCTGCCTGATCATGACGATGAGGCGGTGGACGCCCGTTTGAATATGAGGACGAGGCAGTGACGCCTGTCTGAATATGAGGACGACGGTGGTGATGAGCCGCGCGCCCTACGAAGGCGACAGTTGCTATCCAGGAGGGGACTAGAGAGCTCGGTCGCTATAACAATACTTCGGCGTTGGGAGCCGGTCTTTGAGATAAATAATCACGCCAAGGCCGAGGGGCCGGTCGTGATATGAGGACGACGGTACTGAGGGGCAGGTCCGAAAATCCATGCAACAGTCGCTATCCGGTAAAGGAATGGCTAAGACCGGTCTTGAGATATGGAATCACGCGGAGGCTGAGGGGCCATTCGTGACCTGAGGACAACGGCAGTGATGAAGCCGATCGTCATATAGAGGCGATGGTCACCATCCAGGAAGGGATGGCGAGCCCAATCGCTATAACAAGACTTCGGCGCTGGGAGCTGGTCTTGATGATGGATAATCACGTTGAGGCCGGGGGCCGTTCGTGATGTATGGACGGTGATAATGAGCCGGTCTAATAAATGATGACGAGGCGATGCTGAAGCCGATCGTCATATAATGGCGATGGTCGCTCATCCGGGAAGGGAATAGCGAGCCCGATCGCTAGCTCAAGACGCTCGGTGCTGGGGAAGCTGGCCTTGAGATATAGAATCACACTGAGGCTGAGGGGCCGTTCGTGATCTGAGGGCGGCAATGCTGAGAAGCCGATCCAAAAGTCCAAGAAACGGTCCTTATCCCTAAAGTGAGAGGATGAGGCCGGTCTTCAGATTATGTTGATCACGGCATAGCTGAGGGGGCGGCCGTGATATGAGGACGTCGGCGATGATGAGCCGGTCCAATAACTAAGGACAAGACGTTGATGAAGTCGTCCGTCATATGAAGGCGATGGTCACCATCCAAGAAGGGATGGCGAGCCCAATCACTGGCTCAAGACGTTCAGCGTTGAGGAAGCCGGTCTTGAGATAAAAGATCACGCCGAGGCTGAGGGGTCGTTCGTGATCTGAGGACGTGCGGCGATATTGAGCCGGTCCTATAATATGATGATGAGGCGATGATGAAGCTGACCGTCATATAAGCTCAAGAACCTCGACGCTGAGGAAGCCGCTCTTAAGATGAAGGATTACGCAGGGGCTGGGGAGCCGTTCGTGATCTGAGGACGACAGAACTAAATTGAGAGGCCGTTCGTCGTAAGATGAGGGATGGCAGAGCCGACCCGATAATGGACCAATCTTGGATGCTCGTCCGAAGATGTGGGACGGTGCTGGGCGCCCGTCTGAAGATGAAGATGATGAAGTTGGACGTCAGATGAAGGATCAAGCTTTGACGCGGTCCTGAATATGAAGGATGACGTTGTAACACCCCCAAATTTCCCACCCAAAAATACATTTGAATAATGATTTATTGGAAAGTAATACTAACTTTATTTGAAAACATCAGAAAATGTGCAGCGGAAAATTTAAAGGGAAATAGGGGTGCTACCGCCACACTCGGTTCTCTCTTAACCGAGTGCACAGGCTAAAACAACTTAAACTTCAAAATCAAAAGTTCACTGATTAAAGTTATTGAAAAAGAAATTTACAATGATTTACTAATAATGTTTTCTAGCGAAAGCTCTCTCTCGAAATCAACTTCAACATCGATCAACTCAACACCTATACAAAAATCATGTACAGAAAGAAAAATAAAAGAAACACACATTAGCAATAATGCTAAGTAAGTCCCACCTAACCTTTTAAAATAATAATAATAGTATATATATATATATATATATATATATATATATATATATATATATATATATAAATTCGTACAACCATTAGTATAAAAATATTTTCAAAACACTTTATAGATCATAAGTAAACGATATCTTTACAAAATCCCAATCATATAACTCGTGAACCATAATAATTTCAAAATACATGAAACATCAAAATTTCTCCTCTATTGAATTTTTCCAAATATCACTTTGTAACTAACTTCCTAGTAATTTAGAAGGGCGGTGCTCAACACTCTGGTTGAGCCCGGTGATCCGTTGTTATGTACGGCCACCCCGGAACTATCGCCGGTACCACAACTGCTCCTTGGAAACGGAAACAACTACCTTAAGTGTGCACACCCCCTAAAGGTATTCCAAGCTCTCCGGGTTAGTAAGTCGATCCGGGTAGCCGGGATGTTTTCTACCAACTACCCCACCTCAAAACCTGAATGATTAGGAGCTACTACTACCATTACTACTCAAAAGCCGGGATGTTTTCTACCGACCGTCAATTCACCTCAAACCAAAACCAACAAAAAATTTGAGTAGTAGTAGACCTAACCATCCTCCACATTTTAAGGGACGTGGAAAACCAACACCACGGATTTCTCCCGTGATGCTCACCTTTTATAAAAATATTTATTTTTCTCTAAATCAATCGAAGTTTATACCTCAAAAATTCCCTTTTTATCAAACTCCCACAAAGATAACAAATTACGTACTATTACAAAATATCCCAAAATCGTATACAATAATTTATCTCAACAAAACAGTATATCAACTAATATCTCAAATACAACCCTTTCATATAATCATATTCACTCAAATTCAGCACACATAAATTCAATTCTCAAATATGCACACAAAAATATGTAAAAGAAATCACGAAGAAAAAGAACTAATATCGGTTGACGTGAAACTTACCTCAATTGCTAGTGCTTAAAAGCTCCTATCTTGGTCTTCACCAAATTCACCTTCTAAGAATATTAAAAATTCTAAGATGAATAATTATCATGTTGTTTGCTAATTCTCACCCCATTTGTGGTTTAATCACCCCATCTTTTATAAAATTCAACTATTAACTTTATTCATAATACTTGATCCAACTCCTTCATTACTATTCCAAAAATGTCCATTAACTCAAATCAATGTATAATTTCATTATCACTAGTTACGGTTGTGACGGGTCATTTTACTAGTCATCTGTTAACAATCATTAGTCTCTTAATTAACCCATTTTCTTTTTATCCAAATTAGGGAAACCGAAGTAGCCTTTAACAAATAACAATGCTTGGCCTAAATAGTCAGTTTATAAGTTTCAGACACATAATCAGTCTAGCAATTCTCTTCATTTTATATCATGTAGTTTTCTAATTAATAAAAAAAAAATGAAGTAGTAAAATAATATGGAGTACTAGTAACAAGGAAAATCACTCATTTGCAACTAAAATTCTCCCAACTATTATCTAAAACAACACCGTTTATCTTTATATGATTATCTTTGTTATTTTCCCTGATTGTGGCTATTTTTACTATTATTAATTTACATTAACCAGCTCAGGCGAGGTTGCTAATTTACTTCAGTCCAAGAATCATCCTTTTAGTTTATTATTATTACTATTAATATCTGTGGCCCATATATTTAGTATCATCAGCCCCCTCAGCCCAAATGATTTACAAATAGTTAAGTAGAGCAATAGTAAGGCATAACATACGGATGTCCTCTTCGTTGTATCAGCGGTAAAGAATCGGGGAGAAACACCGGCCATGGCAGCAGCGGCTCTCCAATGGCCAAGTCGTCATGCAGCGGTGTGGCGAAGCGGCGACGCGTTCCAGCAAGTGCTCCAGTGGGTTTCCCCCTCCTCTAGCGCCAAAGCAGTCCGGTGGTCTGCAACGATACTCCGGCGGCCTCCTTCTCTCAACGGTGGTAACAACAGTTTACTCCTTCTGTGCTGCACAGGTGTTCCAACTGTTCCGTCCGAAGCCAACAACGTCGTCTTCACTCGACCAGTCAACGGTGACCAAGGTGGTTAAGAGTCGGCTAAAAACTCACCCTCAACCTCTGGCGATGCTCATTCTGCGGCGGCGTGAGGCAGCGAAGATGACGGCCATTCTATTCTCTCCATTACTCTCTTTTCTTACGCTCCCTCTTCTCTCCTTTCTTTAACCGTGGTTTTAGACGCAGGTCACTAGGTCTATATATACTATGTACTTCCTCCGTTCCATAAAAGTTGCAACATTGGAATTTCTGCACTATTCACACACCTTACTTTAACTACGATTTTCTAAGAATATATATAATAAAAATATTATGTATAAAATATTAATAAATTTGTATTAGTGTAAATTTCAAATATATTAACTTTTTTTAATGTTTACTAATACGTAAATAAATATAATTACAGTCAAAGTTGTGTGTTGGCAAACGTGAAAGTCAAACTGTTGCAACTTTTATGGAACGGAGGATAGTATATAGTATAGTATAGTCATGCGTGTGAGTATTTGCGCAGCTAGGGTTCCGCAGGTGATATCACGGATGGAGTATAATACTGTCGGCTTGAGTTTTTATTTTGGTATCTCCCTTGGGCTGATCATAGATTTAGGTCTGGGCTTAGTTGATAGATAATGGCCGTCCGCTTAGGACTTAAATATCGTATTAGTATAAATTTGATTTGGAGTATATGTAGCTCATAAGTCTGCTTTGGATTATTGTAGTACATAAGTAGTTGGAGTTTACCTATTAGCAGTATATTAGTAAAAGTTAAATTTATATTTTGTTTATTTTATACACCAATTACTGATGGAATATATGGACTCCGACCCCCCGGTCTGCTGACTATTGGGCCTGGACAGCGGCCCACACACGTTTAGCGGATATCATTCATATTATTGTACATTATTATTATTATTCAGATGTTCTAGATTAGTTTTTTGTACTATCTGTCCATTTATGTAACCGGGTCTGTCAGGCCCATATTAGAGGCCCAGACCCGGATTTTTCCTATATATACTCCTTTAGGAGGCTACACAACTCATACAACCAATATTCATTCTATACACTATTCATCTTCTTCTTCATCATTTCTTCTTCACTCTTGTTCAAACTCTCACTAGTTATAGGATATGGGTATCAATTATCCAACAATGGTGCTCTCGTTGAGAGGTTTGAACACAATCAAGTGAGAAAAACCTCCCAAAAAACAACCAAACATTCATCCAAATCACAGAAAATCAGTCAAAAAACAATCAGAAAATACACACAAAAATGGCTATTTCCGGAGATGACGACAACTACTAGACTGTGCAGAAATGGAGTTCCTCAGTCACCGTGAGCTGAAGAAGATGCCGCTGCTCAGAAGGTCCAGATCATGGTCGTCCCGGCCGCTGCCATGCGCTGAGGTGCATACTGCTGGCTCAGACCTTGCCACCGACGTTGGGAGATCGCCGGCGGGTCGTCGTCTTTGTTTCAGATCCGATCCGAAATTGTAGCAGCAGGCGTGTGTTATTGGCTGAAGTTTGCTTCGATAGCTCCAGACCTCGCTGCCGCCGGCCCAGATCTTGCCGCAATAGCTGCAGATCTCGTAGATGTTGTCATTTCACTTTATAGCCGTCACTACCGAGGTCCATGCCAAAATCGAAGCTGGGACTCAGCTGACCGTAGGAAGCAGCCAAGTCTAACCAGTCCGGCGTCAAGCAGATCGACCCCCTTCCTCGCCGCTAACAACGCCACCAGCCCGCCGCTCATCTTCAGCGGTCCACCGTAGGCCGCTCCTCCACCAGGTCGATTTCTGTTCCAGCCTTCACCAACCACTCTGCCAACGCGGTCCGAGGGATTTTCAACTGGGATTTCTTGATTTCACCATTAATGGCGGTTGGGAGTTCAGGGAAGATGTATTTCAGCGGATATTGTGCCGGAGACTAGCCTTACCGGCCCCTTGTTCCGCTGCAGCTGCCTAAACTCCACGCACTACCTGTATCTGGATTGGCAGAAGGATGTTCACCTGCCTTTAATAAGAGGATCCGGTGCTACGGTCCTAAGCAGACCACGTCTGCTAGTTCTTGGCCAAATAATGGAGGGCCAATTTTAGTTGCTTTGAGTCAATGTGGGGGGCCAAATAATGAAAGGCTGATTGGAGAGTTTTGACCCAAATCAAAATTTGTGAGAGATCCAATCCATGTTAAAGCACTCTCAACAGCTCGGCCTCTTTTTCAAAGGCGGTACAATATATTTCTGCCTATCAACAACTAAGTGCTCCTCTTTAAATTTTATATTATTTATATTTATTTAAGTCATTTCTTTTTATCGGGCGAATGTCAAACTATCATACAATTATGATCAAATGCCTAGTAGACTGTGACTTGAGACCCATCACTAGGAATTAAAGTCCTGACCAAGTCAGGCACAAAGCCCCGACCAAGTCGGGCATGAAGACCGGTCTTAGTCATTCCAAGAATGGCGACCGTTGCGTACGAATGGCTCACGCATCCACTCTACTAAGTATTTTATCATTACATTAACAATTCACATTTCCACTTTTTTTAAGTGACGAACTACCGATTGGAAACATAAACCCCAAGAAAGAAAATTTTATATGCATGTTAAATGTGTGGGTACGAAGATGACTTTACTCATTTTTCCCCTCGTCTCCACTCAAGGAGTGGGGGACTGAGAGACTGAGAGGTCAGGTTTTCTGGACGAGCAACAAATACCACGCATGAGCAGGAACGAGAGCTAAGTCAGATGAAGATAGGTTGAACTAGACAAAAGTGATTATGCCGGAAGGGACCTACCTTCCTTGTTTCATGTTGGGGGCATTAGGTGTACTCTTTTTCCCTTTATTAGGATTTTTTCCCACTGGGTTTTTTCCTAGTAAAGGTTTTTAACGAGGCACCTCCCCATCATGGACAAGGGTGGTGGTCCCCGGACGGAAAGGAAGAAATCAAAGACAGAAGAACGTTGCAGATACAGTTTGGACTACTCCCTTTCGCCTCGAGTACTCTCGACTCAGGGAGTGGGGGACTCCTGATGGAATATATGGACTCCGACCCCCCGGTCTGCCGACTACTGGGCCTGGACAGCGGCCCACACACGTTTAGCGGATATCATTCATATTATTGTACATTATTATTATTATTCAGATGTTCTAGATTAGTTTTTTGTACTATCTGTCCATTTATGTAACCGGGTCTGTCAGGCCCATATTAGAGGCCCAGACCCGGATTTTTCCTATATATACTCCTTTAGGAGGCTACACAACTCATACAACCAATATTCATTCTATACACTATTCATCTTCTTCTTCATCATTTCTTCTCCACCCTTGTTCAAACTCTCACTAGTTATAGGATATGGGTATCAATTATCCAACAATTACCTTAAATCAAAATAATTATGATGTAACCTTTATTACTCATGCCATATAACTGGTACTCGATATAAAACGTCATTTTAATAATTGTTATAAAACGTTACTTCTATTATCGGATCATTTTTATTTTATTAAACATGTCACAAATGTTATTTTTTTATCAGACTTTCTTAATTATTAAAATTATTTTGTACCATTTTATCCTAATAAAATTAATTTATTTTATTACACCGTTTAGTAAATTACTTATTTTATTTTATTTAAACTTTTAGAGTGTCACAGACGTTGGGGACGATCTTCCTCTCATGAAGGACTCGGCGTTGGTGCCCGCCTGAAGATGAAGGACGGTGTTATTTGAAGCCGTTCTGTAATACTTGAGATTTAATTTAAATGGATTAATAGTACTACTCATACCAACAAGATGCATCTCCTTTTAAGGGAGCTCATCACCAAGAACTCCAAAGTTAAATGTGCTTGCATGGGAGTAGTCTTGGGATGGGTGACCCACTGGGAAGTTTCTCAGGGTGCGCATGAGTGAGGACAAAGTGCGTGGAAAAGGCTAGTGGCGGTTTGTGAGGACAAACTAGAGGTCAGAAGTAACTAACTCGGGGCCTACGGGGTTGGAGTGTTACAAATTGGTATCAGAGCAACCCTGCGATAGTGTGTTGATCCGTTGGATATCGGGCGGACATTTAGCAGGGGAAAAGATTTTGGGATATGATTGAGATTGGTTTATGGGACAATTAGGATGTTGTGTTCCTAAGTGGGGGTGATTGTAATACTTGAGATTTAATTTAAATGGATTAATAGTACTACTCATACCAAAAAGATGCATCTCCTTTTAAGGGAGCTCATCACCAAGAACTCCAAAGTTAAGCGTGCTTGCACGGGAGTAGTCTTGGGATGAGTGACCCCCTGGGAAGATTCTCAGGGCGTGCACGAGTGAGGACAAAGCGCGTGAAAAAGGCTAGTGGTGGTTTGTGAGGACAGTACCAGAGGTCAGAAGTAACTACCTCGGGGCCTATGGGGCCAGGGTGTTACACGTTCATCCTATGAAGGACCAAACTTTGAAGCTGGTCTGAAGATGAAGGACGACATTGGGGACGCTCGTCCTTTGATGACGACGATGTTGATGAAGCCGCCCGTCACATTGAGGACTAGGTTTTGACACTGGTTTGAAGATGAAGGGCAGTGATGGACGCACTTCTCTTGATGATGATGGTGTTGATGACGTCGTACGTCATATGAAGGACCAGGTTTTAACCTTGGTTTGAAGATGAAGGGTGGCGTTGGATGCACGTCCCTTGTTGACGTTGCCTTTGATGAAGTCGTGCGTCATGTTGACGAATAGGTTTTGACCCTGGTTTGAAGATAAAGGGTAGCGTTGGACGCACATCCTTTGATGATAATGGCGTTGATGAAGTCATTCGTCGTATGAAGGACGGCGCTGGTGACGCTCGTCCTTTAATGAAGGACGAGGCGTTGGCATCCGTCTGATTCGCATGTAAGGTCTTGCTTCATCCATAATGCATAGTATTTGCCTGATATGTACTTAGCCAAACATGTGGCTTGATTTGTGGGGATTTTATTTTTATTGCTCGAGGCCGGTGAGTGCACGGTCCTCGGCTTCCCTCTTTTGATTCGTGGGAATTTCGCTCAAGGCCGATGAGTGCACGGTCCTTCGGCCGTCCCTCTTTTGATTTGTGGGGATTTTGCTCGAGGCCGGCGAGTGCACGGTCCTTCGGCTTTCCCTCTTTTATTTCTTCCTCTTTACTTCTTTGTGCGAGGAGTGGGGGGTCCTTCTTTCAGGCTCGACCGAGGGGGTTGTTATTCCCTCGACCGATAGGGAGTCCAGGAGGAAAGCTGTTAGCCCTCTGGCGCTGGATCGTCCCTTTCTCTTGGGGGGTCTCGTCGTCTATTTACGGCGCGGGCTAGGCTTTTGGTCAGTTACCGATGGGTGCCATTTCCCAACCCTAAGTGTGTGAATTTTGTCATCTCAGCCATTCTTTCAGGCCTATCGCCGTGCGATCTAGCGCGAGGACGACACTGTGAGCTTCCCGTTTCAAGACGCGTGCCATTTTGCGGGGCCTTCATCCTAGACATCATCGGCCATACCTGAGCATTTCACCTCGAAGGGGCCGATACGATGTTTGGATTGTGTGGCGTCGTCATCCATTCATGAGCGTTTCACTCGAAGGGGCCGATGCGACGTGCTATGATGTGTGGCATCCTTTACTTAAATTTACAAGAAATAAGCGGAACACAATATGTGCATTGTTCATGGCAACGGCTTTTATTAAGATCAGTGGCTCGAGGTCGAGGGTGGTAACCTTCTCAACAACCCGTATAGGAGTTAGTTTCTCAGTGAGCTTCTGACCTTGAGGTGGGGGCTCTACCATCTGCACCCTCTTCGGATTGCTGATAGAACTTCACCGAGATGTAGGGCCCTTCATATTTTGAGGGATAAGCTGTTCGTCGGCTTGCTGGCTCAACCGTCCGTCGGCTTGCTGATAGAACTTCACCATGTAGGCTCAGCCGCCCGTGGGCTTGCTGGCTCAGCCGCCCGTCGGCTTACTGGCTCAGCCGCCCGTCGGCTTGCTGGCTCTGCCGTTCGTCGGCTTGCTAGTAGAACTTCACCATGTAGGCTCAGCCGTCTGTCGGTTTGTTGTGAGCTCCTGACCCATTAGGGTGTGAGTTTGTGCGCGCCGTTCTTGATTGTGACACTGATGACGTAGGATCCTCCGTATCTTGGGGGCTAATCTTTCCGTCTCCCCATCGTCCGTGCATCACTTCGACGAAGGACGCGATAAGCGGATGTGATGCTTCTTCGGCTGGGGCTCCTCGAAGTCCTTGTCATCGCTGAGCCTCCCAATTTCACGCTTCTTTGTCGGGGTTTCCCCTTCCTGATTGCCGGTGGAGTTCCTTGGGGTACCTTTGACAAATTGGTGGAGTTCACCCCGTTGAATTAAACACTCAATGGCTTTCTTCAGCGTGACACAATCGTCTGTATTGTGGGAGGTGTTCTTGTGGTAACGATAATAAGTGACGCCCTGGTGGACGGCGTAGATTTCTTTCGCCGACCGAGGATCCCTGGGAAAGAGGTCTTGCTCCTCTGCGTAGTCGAGGACGGTGCTCACCGAGTGCATGAGGGGAGTCCTTGGCATGTCCAGCCTCGGCCGCCATGGGCGCTCCGTCCAGCCTTGGTGGCCCTGGCCTCCATGACCTCGACCCCCGACTGAGGGTGCGCTTGGAGCCGGCTTATTGTTTTTCTTCTTTGACGGCTGGCCTCCATCCTTCTTGTGGGAGTGGAGCATACAAGCTCCCTCGCTGGAATGCCTTGGTGTATGACCTTGGTGGGTCGGTGATGAGGCTCTGTGCGTAGGGGCTGCTGCGTAGAACGTCCTGGAAGAGGACGAGGAGGGGGCGCTCATCGGCACCTTCGACCTCGTCTGTCTCCTTCGCCCATCGGTCGATGAAAGACCGGAGTGATTCATCGTGTTGCTGTGTGACGGAGAGGAGATGGTAGAAATGTTTCTTCACGCGTTTCCTTCCGGCGAAGTGGGTGAGGAAGCGTTGGGAAAGATCTTGCCATGAGTCCACGCTTCCTTCGGGCAACGCGTTGAACCACTCGTACGCTGGTCCCTCAAGAGTGGAGAGGAACCAACGGCAGAGGTATTCATCACATGCATTCATTATCAACATGTTGTTCTGATAGCGGCTGAAATGTTCCTGGGGGTCAGTGCGGCCATCGTAGGGATTGATGGTATTCCCCGAGTACTTTTCGGGTATTGGGGCCGAGAGCACATTTGCGGTGAATGGAGTTTTTGTTCTGATTTGGATGACGGGGTCACCACGTCCGTCGGCCAACTCCCACTTCAGGGCGCTGACCTTGTGCAAGA
Source organism: Cuscuta europaea (assembly GCA_945859875.1). Classification (NCBI taxonomy): domain Eukaryota; kingdom Viridiplantae; phylum Streptophyta; class Magnoliopsida; order Solanales; family Convolvulaceae; genus Cuscuta; species Cuscuta europaea. Next base: position 859,500 of record CAMAPE010000031.1, on the reverse strand, counting down.
GGTCCTTGAAGCCGGGATCCCTGGACGTAGCGGCCGTACGTGCCTCAGCCATTTGCTTTGTTCCATCTGAGCAAGCCTCCTTTCAAGTTGGGCGATGACCTCGTCCTGGGGGTTTTTGGCGGCCGTAGTGGCAACGTGCGTCCCCCCACGGGTTGCTTGGGCCGTGTTGATGTGGCGATGTGCGTTGTCCTCATGTAGTTTGCTCCTGCCTTTATCAAAGAGGGGTCGATCCGCTATCTGGGATATAGACCCAAGCTCTCCCTTGATGAGCCAGGCTCACGTTCACCAATCCGTCCCGCTAGCCTCTCCAATGCTAGCCGACGATGCGCGTCCCCTAGCCCATTGAAAGCCAAGGCTCTACACACTGGGGTCGGTCCAGCTCGACGAGGGGAAGCATGATCCGAATGGGATGCCATGTCCTAGGCCATGACCCCCTCCTCGTTGCCGACGTTCATGACCAACGAGTTAGGAGGAGGAGGCGGTGGAGTAGTGTTCTCCCCCATCCTTGGCATCAGTGCGCTGAGGATGTTGGGGTTCTGAGCCAGGCTGGCTATGATGGCCGATAGAGCAGCCTGGAGTTGAGGGTAAACAGTGGGAGTAATCTGTTGCCCTGAGGCGTTGTCGCCTTTCTCGATGTGTTTCTTCTCAAGGCCGATGCAGGTGTCTTGAGCGTTGTCGTTAAGCTGATCGCGAAGGTCAGCCATGGGGATGATCGTCTCATGGAAGATCTCCTCGTCCCCTGCCTTGTCGACCGTAGCATCGCCAGAGCGTTCACGTTCGTCTTGAGTTTCAGGGATTGCTTTGTTGATGAGGTTACGGTTTGACCTTGTTCTTCCCATTTCAGTTAGCTTGTGATTGGTAGCGACGAAGGATGCTAACTTGATTGTTCTAGCTCTCAATGAAAGCACCAAATGATAGATTATATGTCTAGAAAGAAGTGAGAGCAAGAGAGAGATGTGATTTGTATTAATGATTTTCGAACCCCTACAACTACTCCCAAGGGGAGTATTTATAGGGAAAATATGGGTTAGGCTCCCAAGTCTTAGGCTTGGGAGGCCCATTACAACACAAGGCCTCTATTGGGCTGATTACATTCGTATATGTTAGCTAAGTGTGCAAATCTGGCTCTGCGTAGGTCTGGCAAACCGACGAACGTCTGGCTGGCGATGTGGCAGGCGTAGGTCTGGGAGATGAGTGTCTGGCTGACGGAGGTGTGGAAGATTAAGGTCTGGAAGACGAGCATCTAGCTGATGGAGGTGTGGCAGGCGAGGTCTGGGAGATGAACGTCTAGCTGACGGAGATAGTGCTGAAGGCCGTACGTCCCCTGGGTGTTCCATGTGCTGGAGGCCGTACGTCCCTGGGGGACCGCTAAGTGCTTGACGCTGTACGTCCCGGGGTCTTGTATGTGCTAAAGGCCGTACGTCCCTAGGGGCCGCTATATGTCCACGTGATCTTGTTCGTAGTGGTGGAAGTATGTGGGTCATGGGGTCTGGACCCATATACTCTATCAAACAAATATTAAACTGCATTGTTCAAAGTGCAAGAAGGCAGGCCACAATGCAAGGAGATCCGGATGATCCTAACAACAAGGAGAAGTTGGTATAGTAACGAAGACTCCCTCGCCATAACTCCGTATTATTTTTTGAGACCTTTTGCACATTGGAGGGTCAAACCACTCCATCAAACCACAACCTTCAAATCTCTACAACAACATATATATTTTCCAATTCAATCAATCAATATTGAATTTCTAAATATTTCATATATTACATTTAACCCTATCTCTTTCACAACCATATATAACCTGAGTTCCAATGCTTTTCCAAAACCTTCTCACACAGTTCTCTAGTTTCCAAGTTGTCAACACCTTCAATCGTTGCCCACATTCACAATACTTGACCGGAATCCACTCTCCATATTCATATTGGCCCGTACAATTTTAACTACCCGATTTTAAGCTAGACATGTAGTTATGGGGTGCTTGTCTGCCAGCCACTCAAACGTTGTTGGGGGTCACACTGATGAGCGAGTACAGTAGCCATGACAAGGAGAAGCTATGTCGAGAGAGAAGCTATGTCGAGGACAAGCTATGGTGAGGGAGTCTTCATTTCTAATTTTTTGGTTGACCGAATCCTTTTAACGTTGGAGTTAGGTAGGAAACCTATAAATGCTATTAAATGACGCAACTAACCTTCACTAATTGGTTTCCGGTTAAATTTTGCCGAAGTTGTGGTCGGAAGGACCACAGGTGGTTATGGGGAAAAGGTCAAGGACTGCATTTGGTTAAATTGAAAGTCAGAGGATAAATGTGAAGTGACATAATAGTCATGGGACCAAAAATGGAATTTATTTAGAATTTATGAAGTCATTTTTAGAATAACTTATTAATGATAGATACAAAAGAAAAAATCAATAACAAGAAGGAGAGATGGCTGCTGGGTGAACCACGTAGGTACATATGATTGGCAAAGAAATTATGGAGTAAAGTGTCTGATGAAAGAGCTAAAGAGGCTTGAAGAAAATCACAAAAATATTTGATTGTATGGTTCTCACCCGGTAAACGATTGTATAAGAGAACCCATTATGGGGAGGTCATTGGGGATAAAAAAATTGATGACACTTGATACTTACAATGACAGATCATGAATTGACCGATCAAGATGCAAGGTTGAAAGTGGGAGTTGACAATTTTTTTTTGACTAGCCAATTGAAGAAAGTCAAATGGCTTTTTATTTTCAAAAATAAGTAGCATGCGAACAGAGGAATTCTCTTCCCAATTCAGGTAGTCACCAACCCCATAAACTACCCCCAAGGCTCCAACTCCCTAATTTCATTTGTTATGCATTAAATTCAATTTATTGTAAAAAAAATTATACCAAAAAATTAGATTTTTTTCCCTCTGTAAAAAGACAGAAGATATGTTTAGGCACTTCGAAGTTCACTAGCAGCCTGCAGGTGACCGTTCATGAGTGAATTTTGACAAGCAATTTCTCATTCACCCGTTATCTTTTTTGAGTGTACCATATATCGAATCGTAACCCTTAACAAGGGGAATCCGAAACCACTTTCACACGACCCAAATTTGATGTGGCACCCACTCAAAATTCTGCCTGAAATTGACCACTTAATGCAATTTTAATACTTTTGAACAACTTATTGTGTACTTTATCAACTTATTATCGTTAATAATGTGGGTCACATATGAATCAAGGGTTTAACCATTTTTTTTAAATATGCTTATTTTTATTTTTCCACGATAAATAATTATAGTGGATCAAATGTGGATTTTATATTCTTTTTTCAAATTATATAAATTAATAATGTGGAATATATCTTAAATAAGAAGAGAGGGTGTAAAAATTTTAACTGACCTAGGTCCCCCACATAGGAGAGAAAATGTGATAGATCAGAGGGGATTAAGTTTTTGGAGGGAAATGATGTAGAAGAGAGATGACGTGATTAACATAGTGGGTGCTCTAATATACACTAGTAAACTCACCCGTGCGATGCACGGTCGGAGAATTTTTCTTTCAAATTTATTTGTACTCACTAATTCAAATTACACTATCAAATGATGATATCATCTGTCTCCATGGAATACTGATATAGATTAAAGCAATGAACGAAACACATTTATAATATTATGGTTAAAAAGAGAGCACTAACCATTACTTAAAAGATAAAGAACATCCAACAACTATGTAGATACCATAACATTGTAAATATGCATTTCATGTAAACCTAAACATTTTTGGAATATATTCTTTTTTCAAATTAAATAAATTAATAATGCGGAATATATCTTAAATAAGAAGAGAGGGTGTAAAAATTTTCACTGACCTAGGTCCCCACACAGGAGAGAATATGTGATAGATTAGAGAGAATTAAGTTTGTGGAGGGAAATGATGTAGAAGAGAGATGATGTGATTAACATAGTGGGTGCTCTAATATACATACTATAAATGTGCGGATAGGTGGAAGAGACGCGAGACTTGATGGAAATAAAACCCCCTTTTCATATGAATTTTATTACTTGTGATCCAATTTTTACTTGAGGGTGGGAGATCCTGTCGAGGAGAAGCCTTCGGCCGTAGGTGATTAGCCGAGGGTTCTTTATCCCGGGGGTCTCTAGGTGGTGAGGGCTACTGTTTTCGCCGGTTTCTCCCAGACACTTTGAGTGCTTAAAAGAAGTTGTACTGTAAGCTTATGAGCCTTCGGCCAGGGGGCCTAAGGCATCCCAGTGTTCGTCGTGAGCTGTTTGGCATTTGGGGCGCCGTGATTTGGACCTGCTGTGCTTCCTGGGCCTATTGGGCCTTCGTTATAGTAGTGGGAGTCTATGGGCCGGGGGTTCCTGGGCCATATACTCCATCAATTAATAATAATGGTAATGTTAATGTCAATATTAATAATAATAGTAATAACACTATAATAACTTTTAAAAGATAGCAATACCCTCAAAGTGTAGCCCATATATACACTTTTGCATACAGATTCCAATCCCATTTGTAATAAATCAGAATATAAATACGAATACAAATCAAATTTTTGATTCAAATGTCTTTCAAATACAATGCAAATAATTATGTATTCGATTTGAAGAATAAAATTAGAGTTGTCTGACTTTGATATTGATGGAGTATATGGGTCTAGGCCCCAGGACCCACATACTCAGCAGAACAGAAGGCACAGTTGTCACCCAGTGGGACCCTCATCCGCCAGGTGACCCTCATCGGCCGAAACGAAGACAACCCAGAACGTGATCCGGAAGCCAGAAGAACCGGGTGACCTCGTCGGCCGGGTCTTCGTCGGCCATGCACTCATCGGCCAGACCCTCGTCGACCACAAAGAACTCCCAGAACCGGATTTTATACTTACTTATTTGTATACTCCATCATTTACTTTGTATTCGGCCCAATAGCGGTCCAGGTCTAAATGGGCCTCCCAAACCCAAGGCTTGGGAGCCCAGTCCGTATTTTTCCTATAAATACTTCCTCTGGAGGTAGTTGTAGGGGTTGGAAAATCATTTATTGAAGCATTTACTTGCACTTCTCTCTAGAAAATAATCCATCATTTGGTGCTTTCATTGAGAGCTAGAACAATCAAGTTAGCATCCTTCATCGCTACCAAGCACAGCTAACCACTGATCATGGGAAGAACTAAGTCAAACCGCAACCTCGTCAGCAAGGCCATCCCTGAGGATCAGGAGAACAGGGAGCGTGAGGAGGACGCCACGTCCGACCAGGTCGGAGGAGGGGATGTCTTCCAGGAGGTCATCAACCTCACGACGGATCTGCGCAACCAGCTCAACAGCGGCGCCCCTGATGCCCGCATCGGTCTGGATAAGAAGCGCGCAGAGAAGGCAGACAATGCCCCGGCCCAACCGTTGGCCACGGCTTCTCCGCCTGTTGACCCACAGGTTCAGGTCACACTATCGGTCATCATTGCCAGCCTGGCTCAGAACCCCACCGTCCTCAGCGCACTTATGCCAAGGACTGGGGGGAACATCACTCCACCTCCTCAGCCCCAACCGTTGGCCATCAAGCTAGGCAACAATGAGGGGGTGATAGCCAAGGACACGGCGTCATCCCACTCCCACCCTGTTTCCCCTCTTCGGCCCGGACCGACCCCAGCGCGTGGAAAAGCCTCTGCCTTCAATAGGCTGGGTGACATGCGCCGTCGTCCGGTATCGGAGAGGATGGCGGGACGGATTGGTGAACGCTGGCCTGGCTCGCCAAGGGAAAGCCTGGGGTCTGTGTCCCGGACAGCGGACCAGCCCCGTCTGAACAAAGGCAAGGGAAAGTTGCACGAGGACGACGTGCGCCACCAGATCAACACGGCCCATGAGGTCCGCATGCGAAACCAACAGGGCGCCACTACGGCCGCCAAGGACCCTCGGGACGAGGTTATCACCCAGCCGGAAAGGAGACTGGCTCAGATGGAGGCCAGACAATCGGCGAACATTCCCACGGCCGGCGCCGCCAATGACCCCGGCCTCAATGCACTCATGAACAAGGTCAGCGCCCTTGAGAGGGAATTGGCTGAAGGACGAGGTGACCCTGTCATCCAAGTCAGGACCAGGACTCCCTTCACTAAGAGGGTGCTCTCGGCTCCCATCCCGGGGAAGTACATGGGAAACGCCATCAAGTCCTACGATGGCCGCTCCGATCCCCAGGAACACTTCAGCCCCTACCAGAACAACATGTTGATGGTGAACGCGTCGGATGAATACCTCTGCCGTTGGTTCCTCTCCACTCTCGAGGGGCCAGCGTACGAGTGGTTCAACGCGCTTCCCGAAGGAAGTATAGACTCATGGCAGGACCTTGCCCAGCGCTTCATCACCCACTTTGCCGGGAGGAAGCGTGCGAAGAAGTACTTCACCCATCTCCTCTCGGTCAAGTAGCAACACGACGAGTCACTCCGGTCTTTCATAGATCGGTGGACGAAGGAGACCGAGGAAGTTGAGGGGGCCGATGAGCGCACCCTCCTCGTCCTCTATCAGGGAGCTCTCCGCAGCACCCCCTACGCAAGGAGCCTCATCACCGACCCCCCGAGGTCATACGCAAAGGCGCTTCAGCGCGGGAGTTTGTACACCGACGCCGACGAGCTCCATAGCCACAAGAAAGACGGAGGCCACCCCTCCAAGAAGACAAATCCTTCGCCGGCCCCGGGAACATCCCCGGCCGACCAGGGTGCCCAGGGCCGTCACGGCTCTGGTGGACAAAGCAAGAAAGACCGCCATTGGCGGCCGAGGCTGGAACGGTCGGGGATCCCCCTCACGCACTCGGTCAGCACCATCCTCGACTACGCCGAGAAGCACGACCTCATTGAACAAGCTCCTTGAACGACGGAGGAAGTTCATGCCATTCAACAGGGCGGCACCTACTGCCGTTTCCACAAGAACACCTCCCACAACACCGACGACTGCATCACGCTGAAGAAAGCCATCGAGCGCCTGATTCGGCAGGGGGAACTCTCCCAATTTGTTAAAGTTGGCCCGCGTAAAAATACGTGGGTAAACACCAAAAATCTGGGGGCGAACCCTCTACGAAGAAACGGGAGATCGGTAGGCTCACCGATGATGAGGAAGACTTTGAGGAGCCTCCACCAAAGAAGAATCACATTCACCTCATCGTAGGTGAAAACAATGGGGGGGACTCCGTCACCCAGAGGAAGAAATGGGCCCAATCCCTCTACATTGGAGAGGTATCCCACGTCCCCCCCCCCAACCGAAGAAGCAGCGGACGGAGGCGATCACCTTCACCAACAAGGATCTACCTCCGGGTACTGAATCACATAGGGACGCCCTCGTCATCCGGTGTGAGATTGGTAACTCGATCATCCACCGCACTTACATCGATACGGGGAGCTCCGTCAATGTGATGTACCTGGACACTTTCAAGCAGCTGAAACTGAACAAGGCTTTGCTCAAGCCGATCAAGACACCGTTGTCTGGCTTCACCGAGGACTATATCGACGCCGAGGGCACGATAGTCCTTCCCGTGGAGGTCGGCGACGGCTCCCACCGCGCGAAGATTGACATGGAGTTTATGGTGGTCAACCTTCAGTGTGCCCACAATCTGATCTGGGGGCGGCCAGCACTGGAGGACCTGGAGGCCATAATCTCCATGAAACATTTATGCTTGAAGTTCCCAACCAGCGGCGGCATCGACTACGCCAGAGGGAACCAAAGGATACCGAGAGCATGTTACCTCAAGCTAACGAAGCCGGCCGAAAGAGAAGGACAAAGAATAGACACCATCACTGCGACCGTCGCCAAGGACGAGGAGAGGCCACACGCTGAACCGGCCGAAGAGGTCGAGGAGGTCCCCCTGGACGCCTCTTGGACGGAGCGGGTCCTGAGAATCGAAAAGCAACTCCCACAGGACCAACGTGATGGCATCCTCCTAGTCCTAAGGTCGTATGCCATCATCTTCACATGGGGCCCAGACGACATTCCAGGAATCAGCCAGAAGGTGATCACTCACCGGCTATCAGTCGATCCGGCCTCCATGCCTATCAAGCAGAAGTGGCACTACTTATCAGCCGACAGACGAGACTTCGTCAAAGGTGAGGTCACCATGCTTCTCTCAATCAACCACATCAAGGAGGTGAAGTACCCGACATGGCTAGCCAACGTCGTCCTTGCCCAGAAGCCGCCAACGTTCAGAATGTGCATCGATTACACTGACCTGAACAAGGCGTGCCCTATGGACCCGTTCCCTCTCCCCAATATAGATCAATTGGTAGACAAAACGGCGGGATGCGAATTGATGTCATTCCTCGATGCTTTCAGAGGGTAACACCAGATTTGCATGCATGAAGATGATGCCGAGAAGACGGCCTTTATGACCCCAGAGGGAATTTTTTGCTACCTCGTCATGGCCTTTGGGCTCAAAAACTCAGGCGCCACCTACACCAGGATGGTAGCCAGAATCTTCAGGGTGGTCCTCGGCCGGACGCTGGAGGCATACGTCTACGACATGATCGTCAAGAGCAAGCGGACCGCCACACACGCTGACGACCTCCGGGAAATTTTTGAAATCATGAAGGAATTCAATCTCCGCCTGAACCCCAAGAAGTGCGCCTTCGGCGTCCAAGGCGGCAAGTTCCTCGGCTACATGGTCAGCCGAAGGGGCATTGAGATAAATCCGGAAAAGATATAGGCCATTATCAACATGGAGCCGCCGCACAATGTGAAGGAGGTGCAACGGCTGACAGGTCGCCTAGCGGCCCTAAGCCGTTTCCTCTCCAAGTCAGCCGAAAGGTCACTCCCTTTTTTCCAAATCATGCGCAAAGCAAGCAGCTCCTCAAGGATGGTGAAATGGGTGATCTTCCTCAGTCAGTTCCAGATTGAGATCAAGCCAAGGCCATCTATCAAAGGGCAGGCCTTGGCCGACTTCGTCACCGAATGCACAGCAAAGGAGACGACCGCCACTACCCCGGGGCCAGAGCCAGACGACACGTGGACCCTCTTCACTGACGGCTCTTCGGCCGCAAAAGCATGCGGGGGCGTCGTCGTCCTCATTTCCCCTGAAGGATTCAGAGCATACTACGCCATCCGCTTCAACTTCAGGGTGTCAAACAACGAAGCTGAGTATGAGGCCCTCCTCAGCGGCCTCAGACTCGCCGCCGGCCTCAAAGCCAAACACATCAGAATCAAATGCGACTCCAAGCTGGTGGTGGGCCAGGTTGAGGGCTCGTACGAGGCCAAGGAGGGGAGGATGAAACAACACCGGCAAGCGGCCGAGGAATTGCTGAAAGCGTTTGAAACCCACGAGATCACACAGATCCCTAGGGCCGAGAACACCGAGGCCGACATCCTCTCCAAACTCAGCTTAGATACCCCAGAGCACATTTCCAAGATAGCTAAGGTCGAGGAGCTGAGCGTGTCCAGCATCTATGCCAGCCCCGTCTCATGCATCCAGCAACGGCCGGAGGACTGGATCTCCGACATCATGACCTTTATCAGAAGGGGGAGCTACCCCAGGATGAGGAGAGGGCCAAGTTAGCCAAGCTCAGGGCTCCAAGCTACAACATCGAGGATGGCAAGCTCTACAAGCGATCCTACAACGACACTCTCCTCCGATGCCTGCACCAGGACGAGGCCGAAGTGGCCATGGAGGAAGTCCACTGCGGTATTTGCTCTTCACACCAGGGCCCATTCAGCATGTCCATGCGTCTCGTCGTCCAGGGCTATTTCTGGCCGACGATGGCGTGGGATTGTGTAGATCTTGCCAGGAAATGTACCGCATGCCAGGTACTCCAGAAGGCACCTGGTCAGCCAGCCGTCAACAACGCCCCGGTCAGCACTGCCATTCCATTTTCAAGGTGGGGGATTGACCTGGTCGGCCCATTACCCTGAGTTGCTGGCAACAACCGCTACATCATCGTCGCGGTCGACTACTTCACCAAGTCGGTTGAAGCGGAACCTTGGGCCAGCATCACAGGGGCGAGATGTCAGAAGTTCATCCATAAGAACGTCATTACCCGCTTCGGTGTCCCCCAAGAGACCATATCTGACAATGGCACCCAGTTCGAAGCGGCACCCTTCCAAGAGCTCCTTCGAGAATGGGGAATAAAGCATCGTTTCTCCTCCGTCGCCTATCCTCAGGGCAACGGGCAAGTTGAGAACGCCAACAGAACTATAATGGAGGGGCTAAAAAGGAAGCTCCAGGACGCCGGAGGAAGTTGGGTCGACGAGCTCCCCAACGTCCTGTGGTGCTATCGTACTACTCCGAGGAGGGCAACAGGTGAAACACCTTTTGCCCCGTGCTATGGCTTTGAAGCAAAGGCACCCACGGAAGTCGCCATTCCCAGCCGACGGGTGGAGCAGTATGACCCTGAGGTCAACGAGGAGAACATGAAGATCGACCTCCACCTGGTCGAAGAAAGACGAGAACAAGCATTCATCCGGGCGGAGAACTACCGGCATCAAGTGAAATCATACTATGATGCTAAGGTACGTTCTCGGGAGTTCCAAGTGGGGGACTACGTCCTCCGCCGAAGGGAAGCAAGTCAGCCGACGGAAGGGGGCAAGCTAGCCTTGAAATATGAAGGTCCCTACATCGTCAGTGCCGTGGTAAAACCCGGCACCTACAAGCTTAAACGCCCAAATGTGACCAATGTACCACGAATGTGGAATGTACACCATCTGGTGAAGTTTTATCAATAACCTGAAGGAGGTGCAGCCGACGAAGCCCTCACCCCTTAACGGGTTATTGATCGAGCACCACGCTCGGCCTTGAGCCACTTATGAATAAAAGTCATATTCCTCTTGATTTTTTGATATTTAAAGTAAAAAATTAACGGCTGCCCACATCGGTCACCTTAGAGTGAAAGGCTCAGGTATGGCCGATGCAGCACCTTGCATCAGCAGCCTTAGAGCGAAAGGGCTCAGGTATGCTCCATTGTATTTTGTATCAGCAAAGGACTCAGGCCTGGCTGAGAGAGCATGTCATATCGGCCCCTTAGAGCGAGACTGTAACACCCTCATTTTCCCCTTTTAAAAATAGTACTTGAAATAATAATATATTGATAACAATCGTGATTTATTCCTTAAAAATAGATAGAGTTTTGCAGCGGAAATAACAGTAATGGAAAAAGGGTGTGTTACCGCCACACCCAGCCCTCAACTTGGCTGGATGTTAAGGCTATCCACCATGAGTTCAACCGAATTAAAAACTTAAATTCAAAATTTAATAACATAATTTAAACTAAGTGAAGACTACACTTAAATCTTCTAAAGCGCTCTCAATGCTCGTCAAACATCATTAGCTTCATGTTCATCATTACCTGCACAAATAAAGTGCAGAAAACAAAACAGAGAAAAGGAAACAAAAATTAGCTTTAGAGCTAAGTAAGTACTACCCAACCCCGTAAAATAATCAGGTCTGGCGAAAATAGTTTTTCATATAATACTATATAAAATATAATCACACCACCAAAATACTTTTTTTTTTTATCAAAAACATCATTTATCAACTGCATAATCTCAAATACCCTTATAATTAAAAATAATATTTATAAGCTCCCAACAATTAATTAATATCTCAAAAGAAGTATCACTTTTCAAAAATAACTTTTGTAGCTAAAAATATCACCATTCCGAAATCAATGTCACTTTCAGATTCTTTGAAGATGGGCGAAACTCAAGATTCCTCGAGCCCAATGAATCGTTGTTGTGTACGACTCATCCCGGAATTCCGACTCCCACCGACCACCAATTGGAAACTGAACTTCACCCTTAAGTGTGCACACCCCCTAAAAGGGATTCCAAGCCCTCCGAGTAGTAAGAAGTCCAAGTAGTTCGGACAACGTCCCCCTACCTCATAATGGGTTAGAAACCCGAGTAATTAGAAACTACTACCGCGGCCACCAAAGAACTTTTAAAGTTCTCAAAAGAAATACCGGGAATCTCCCGCCACCAATATTTACCGGGATTTCTCCCGCCACCAATAATCAACCTAAACTAAACCCGCGGTATATAGCTCTAACCACCCTCCACATTTATCCGGATGTGGAAAAACCGACACCACAGATTTCTCCCGGGTGCTCACCTCTTATAAAATCCTTAATTTTATCTTGAATCAAGATATGCTTCCAAAAATATTTCTCAATCTCTCTAAATAGTCTCAAAGGTATTTAAAAATATTTAATACCCCAAAAAGTACTTTTAATTTGTATTCCTCAAAATCACATACACATAATTCAAAATTCATAAATACTCCAAAATGCTTTTGCATAAAAATTCACTCCATGTCATACTAGGGATTAAATCCCAAAATATATCTCCAATAGTTCACAAATTCTTAGTCGTCCAAAATAGTACACATTTAAAATTTACACTTAAATCAAATAATAGCATATAATACGAGGAAACCATTTTGGATCGGCAGAGAAACTTACAATTTAGGGTTTATCCAAAACTAGTTCCAAAATAGTATTTAATACCATATTAAAAATAATCCAATAAGGATATTTATAACTCCAGAATATATATGTAAATTTTCATACCAAATTATACATTTAAAAATATATAATTTATCCCAAAAGATTTGATCTCACAACACTTTCCAAAAAGAGGGTTTAACCCAAACAACCACTTCCCAAAAGTAGCATTTACTACTACCACCAAAATAATCAAATTGGAGTATTCTGAACCCATAATATATTTTCAATATAACCAGTTATAATAGTCTCAAATCATTCTTCAACTCATACCAAAACAATCACCAAAATTTTCCAATCCCAAAAGAACAATCATCAAAAATCACAATTTTAGCCATGATAAACTGATTTGATAAACTCACCAAAAATCACACGTTCATAAATTCCCAGAAAATCATACATCATCATACTCATACTATTATAGCCGAATTATCCATAAAGTTTTAGAAAGAAACTCAAATCATATCATAAACCCTAGTTTATACAATATAGGGGCAAAATAGTAATTTTGGTTGCAATAGTCCTTACCTCGAGGCTAGCAACGAATCCTAAACGTCAAACCTAGTTTGATGGATCATTCGCACGTACCTAGGAAGTGATAGGTTCGAAGGATCTCAATTTAGGAGAAAGAAATTTAGGAAACGGATGAACGACGCGAATTAGGCAACAAACGCACTTACCGGAATATTGGATTGTTTGATCTCATCATTGGCATAAAATTTCGTGCTGGATACGTTAATATTGAAGAGATGGAAGGGATAGAGCTTGAAGAGGCGGTCCTAGGGTTTTTGGAATGAGGAAAATCGGATTATGGATGTATTTATAGTGAATTTCCGAAGTTTGAGTTGCATTAGGATACAACAGGAACGCACGCGTGCGTACATTCCACGCACGCCGTGCGTGACCCCCAGACGCCCCAAACCTTAGATTTTGCCCCGTTTCTTCCCCATTTGGACCTCCCCTTTGTCCCAAACACTAAACCAAACATAATAAACGACCTAAAGACCATGTAAACAATATGAAACACAATTTTAATTATTTCCCAAATTCTCTCAAATTTTTAGGGTATTACAGAGACGCTCAGGCAAGGCCGACGATGTCCCCAGGACGAGGGGCCCGCAAACGGCCCGCGTCTTGAAATAGGAAGTTCACCGCGTCGTCCACGCGCCAGATCGCAGGATGACAAGCCTGAAATCATGCCCGAGGCGACAAAATCCCCAAACTCGGGGTTGGGCAACAGCAGCCGTTGGAAACCAACCAAAAGTCTAGCCCGCGTCATAAATAGGCGACCATGGACGTTATAAACGAAGTCCAAACCAGCCGAAGGACTATCGACCCCTTCGGCCGAAGCCTGAAAAAAGGACACTCCCCAAAATAGGGAACAAAAAAAAGGGAAGCCAACGGACCGTGCACACTTGCCGGCCTCGAGCAAAAAATGAAATCCCCAGAATTATCCAAGTACATATCAGGAGAACATTGGGTATAACCATCAAAAGTTTACATGGCCGACGAGGGTGTATATGGCCGAAAAGAGACACCACAGGGCCGTCGTCTGCCACCCATAAAGAAAACAATCACCCAAGTATGTTCAAACACTTAGAAAAATTTCTAAGTGTTTGAAGAGATCCCTGAGTAGCGTCCAGAGCGGCCGACGAAGATAGAAATCCGGGCTGCCCAACACTTGGAAGAACTTCCAAGTACTTAGAAGAATTTCTAATGGGCATTGCGGCTGACAACGGCACTAAGGCCGAGCAAAGGTCCAACACTCCCACCATCCCATAAGGGGTGCACACTCCTAGCTCAAATTACAAAGACAAGACACCCCCAGTCAGGAAAAGACAGGAACCTTCATCGGCCACGACTATGGAGAACAAGATTGAGGGTTCTTGTTCGACACGACTACAAATAAAAAGGCACGAGGAATGGCCGTAGCGGCCGTATCGACCAAGCTTCGAAGGGCCCCAAACCGGAGCAACTACTTAATTTGACACTTAGAAAATTTTCTAAATATTTTCTAAGTATTTTGACTCACGAAGTCCACGTCAACAAAAGATAAGAGGGGGTAACGCCAAGACGAAGCGAACACTCATACTTAAGCTACCCGCTTCGGCCACAATCAGAGGACAATCGAAGACGACGATGACCCAACTCCCAACACAATTGGACATCTTGTAACAAAAAAAAGAGGGAAGCCGACGGACCGTGCGCACTTGCCGGCCTCGAGATGCAAAAAATGAAATCCCCACAACAATACTAGGTACATATCAGTCCACTACGAATAGGTGTCGCGACCGAGGCGTGCATCTACAAAATCCCAACTGACTTGGCTATGTGGGACAAGGTTGGTCGCCCTCTTCGGCCACGAGAGGACGAAATTCAACACTTAGCACATTTCCCAAAATGTGGAGAAATGAAAAGAAATGTTACTTTCATCGGCCACACTACAAGCGAAATCAGTTACTAAATTTGACACTTAGAAAAGATTTTTTCAAGTGTGAAACGATAAAGGGAAAACGTGCAGGCCGGCAACACTGCCAAACACGTTACCTTCCCTGATTGGTTTCAGCCGACGAGGCCCTCGGGAAGGATGACACAAGTCAGCAGCGCCCACGTCGGCCGGGAAAACACCAAGACGTGCAAACCAGGCCGACCAGGTCACTGAACTAAAAGAGGCTACAACAATTGGACACTTAGAAGAAATTCTAAGGTAAAACGACAACGGGTATGACGTAACGCCGAAACGACGCGGGCACTCACACATTTGTAAGTTACCCGCCTCAGCCACAGCCAAAGGAAGCGACTACCTACGTTTTGGCTTGACACTTAGACGAATTTCAGAAACTAAAATAACAAAAGCAAGGGGCAGTGCAGGTCGAAGACGATAAGGTAAACATTGAAGACAAAGAAAACGATATATATTCATTCATCCGTAAAGATATATGGGGGCACTTCGGCCATTACACTTCAGATGAGCCGGTCAACTCTCCTGAGCAGCCTCATCAGCAACATGCCCCACTCCGGCCTGCTGAACCTCGACATCAGCACCCTCATCGGCCTCTGTGTCCACGCTGGCTTCAGCACCTGCGGAAACGGCGGTGTCGGCCAGGGCAGCGTTGTCCGACCAATCTGACTCATCAATGCCAGAGCTATCTATAGCGGCCTGCCTTTCAGAAAGGGGGAGCTTAGCCTCGGCCTCCGGGTCCTTCATATTCTTGGGGAGCTTCAAATTCTTCCTAGCCCACTTTCGGGTGACCTTCAGCTTCTTGAAGGCGCGATGCAGCCTCTGGTAGATGAGCTGTTGCATCCGCCGCAGGCCCATATTGTAGTATATGGACATCTCCTTCTCGAAGTATTCCTGGCCGGCAGAGGAGTTCTCACCCCAGTCCTCGAGCTTGGGCGCCGCCACGTCGTAGCACCAAGGCAGATTCTCATCGGCCTTCCAGCCTTCCTCAAGAAACTTCTTGATGGCAGCATCAGCGACCTTCTTCGCGGCAGCCTCGGCATCAGCTTTAGCCTTCTCGGCCTCATCAGCACGACGGCGCTCAGCTTCCAGCACCGCCCTCTCTTCGGCAAACTTGGCCAAGGCGTCGTCCCTGGCAGCAGCTACTTCACGGTAGGCCGCGTCGGCCTCATCGACCTTCTTCTGCAGGTCCGCCCCATCGGCCCTCAGCCGATCTAGGCAAGCCATGGCCTCTTCGGCCGAGGCAGCCTTCTGCTCAATCTCCCTCAGGCGGGCAATCTCCCGCTGCTGCCTTCGCTGGTTCTCCATCAACAGGAAGGCATTCTACATAATAAAACGGTCAGACAACACATTCATGAAAACAGTGAAAGAAAACGACAAAGTACAAGGGAGAAAACTCACTTGGACGACGAGGTCCATCCCACCGTCGTAGATCTTGACGTCACCAAGCTTGTCAAGGTAAACCCGATCCTTGGCCGGGATGGCCTGAGAAATCACAATGTGGCCGTCGACAACTTCATTGAAGACGCCGCCATGCACAGGATATTCCACTACCTTTGTGTACGTGGCGGTGGCCACGTCTTTGCCAGCCCGCTTCGGCCGGGTTTCTTGGACGAGGGAGAGGGGCTGATCAACGTCAAACGACGGCCCAGAGGTGAGGTTCACTACAGCAGCAGCACTAGAACCTCCTTCGTCCCCAGCCGGAACGACCAAAACTCCAGCCACGGAATCAGTGGCACCCTTCTTCAACTTCTTGGAAGGCTGCATTCCGGCATCGGTCAACTTCTTCTGACCGTCATCCACCGGCCGTTTCTTCTTCGGCTGGGTGGGTGGCTTCTTCGGCACATCAGTGCTTGGCTGTGCCCCAGTCGCCGCCGCCTGTTTTGTGGCCTCTTTGGCGGCCAACTCCGCCTTCGCCTTTGAGGCAGCCCTGTTCATCACTGAACGATGATCCATCACAAAACCTGCACAACAAAGGAAACAACATCAGACAAGAAGCATAACAAAGTCGAGGACGGTGAAAGGGAATTACCGTCAGCTTCAGCGGGCACACCCAAGTCTGGGCCATCAGGCACCTCAAACGTAGAAGTCATCTTCGGCCACAATTCGACGTCCTCCTCATTATCGCCCTATACAAAGCACCTAAAGAAGTCGAGGGCGGTCATCTTGTACTCAGTGATGTAGTCCTTCACGCTCCTCGGCCCTCCTTCCAAGAACGCTGCCACCTGAGCGTCCAAGATCGAACTCTTCGGCGTATCATGAAGATTGAACCTCCCATCATGGCGGACGGAAGGAAACTCGCTGCCTCCTTCGCCCAGCGACACAAAGACGAATTTGCTCTTCCAACCGTGGATGGACGAAGGAAGATCGACGAAGCTCCTCTTCTTTGGAAACTGTTGGAGAGTGCCATAGCTGGCGCAATTCTTGTGACTCCCTCGGCCTATCTGATACAGATTCATGAAGAGGGCCGTCGTCGGCTTGTAGTTCAGCTCGGCGCTACGAAGAAGAAACCCGACTATCAGCGAGTAGCTGTTAGGGGTCAGTAGGGCTGGAGGAAGTCCCACCATGTCTAAATACTCAGTAACGAAGGGATGAAGCGGGAACCACAACCCTTTGGCGAAGCTCATCGGGTACACTCCAAAATATCCTGGCGGTGGATTAAGAACATGGTCCGTCGCCTTGGGAGCCCTTACCCTACCGAATGGCCCCACGTACATTTGGGTGACCAAGTACTCACCCGCGTTGCTCTGCGGCCTAATGATGTGGACGTTGGTGAGATCCAGGTAGGAGAAGCCTGGTCCTTTCTTCGGCCGCTTGACTCTCTTCGGCGGCGCTGCCCCCTTAACAACGGATACTGGCTCCGGGCATGGAATAGTAGCCGAAGTAGACGCCCCCCGTCCGCAGCTCGGGAGACCCCTGCGTCCTCATCCCCAGCCGACGAGACGGAATCCTCATCCTCGCCATCTTCATCCACCTGCTCCCCGGATTTGAAGGGGCTCAAGTGTTCAATCTCCTCGCAAAACTCTTCGACAACTTGGAAGTCAAGGGATTTGGTGGAGGGCTCGTCGTCGTAGGGATAATACTCCTCGTTCAGGGTTTTCATCTTAACAACTTCTAAGACACTAAGGGGATCTACTTTAGATCTAAGGTGTTTTTGTGGCTAACACTGAATCAAAGCCTAAAGGAAGCAAAGTATGCGAGGAATCGAGGAAAAGTTTGAAGAACTGACCTTGAAGCTTTGAAGAACACGAAGAACACTTGCAAGGACTTTATATCTCTAGAAATTTGGGCAGCACTTCGGTAGCTCAGATCGCAAATGAGGATTTTCTTCGGAAGGGGAGGGGTATTTATAGCCCCCCTAACGGTCACTACACGTGGCACCTCCCTAGTGGCCACACCAACGGCCACCAATGGGATGCCATCACTTCGTAAATGGGCCCGGCCCAGTCCACAGATCAACAGCCCACCAGCAAAGCAGGCTCTACGGAGCAAGGAATGGGAAAATAGCACCCACAGCGGCTAACACAGGCTACGGCTACCCAGGTAGCACCCGTATCGGCCATTCAAGCGGCCATACATATCATGTAAAGAAAGGCCTTACAACGGCCACAACACCACAAGGGAAGGGAACCCAACGGCCATCGGCCCTCGCACAAAACCCTTGATGATAACCCTTTGAAAGTGACCTGCGTCCAAGGGTTCTCCCACAGGGTTACCTTGGTCAGGAAATCGCCAAAGGGTTGGATTCAAGGGCAGTATGGGGAACCCGCTTCGGCCTGGGTCTCACACTACTCCTTCACCCCTCACTCACTCTTCGACCTGAAGCAGTGGGGGACTGGGGGACTACACCGGCCTCAAAACACAAAATGGAAAGAGTCAAAAATACACAAGTACACAACTACAAACGTGATCATATCGGTTATGCATCACAACGGTTTCAAGGTCCCTGTAAGTGCCATCTCCGGCCAGGGCAAAAGCGCAACACGCGCATCGTCCCCAAGACCTCGGGCAACTAACCACCACACACCGCCTCGGCTAAGGGCACAGTAAGTGATCAACGACGGCCAGAAGGAATGAACAGCACCCTCAACAGCCACTCAAGACAAAGGATGCTCATCGCCCTCCAACAAGAGATAGCCACAATGGCCTCCTCGGCCAAAAGTACAACATTCAATCAACAACGGCCAGAAGGAGTGAACAGTGCCCTCAACGGCCACTCATGCCAAAGACACGTATCGGCCATTCACAACTTCGGACCTTCACCACCCCCATCAAGCAAGGGTATTCATCGTCCTAGAGAGCAAGGAACACGTACCATCCGCATGGCTAGGATCTCTCCCGTCCACGATAGGGGACACGCAACGGCCAAGCATAAAAAGAACAAGAATATACTCTCCTTCACTTCGTCTACATCTCAACTTAGAGAGTGGGGGACTCCTGATGGAGTATATGGGTCTAGGCCCCAGGACCCACATACTCAGGAGAACAGAAGGCACAACTGTCACCCAGTGGGACCCTCATCGGCCAGGTGACCGTCATCGGCCGGAACGAAGACAACCCAGAACGTGATCCGGAAGCCAGAAGAACCGGGTGACCTCGTTGGCCGGGTCTTCGTCGGCCATGCACTCATCGGCCAGACCCTCGTCGGCCACAAAGAACTCCCAGAACCGGATTTTACACTTAGTCATTTGTATACTCCATCATTTACTTTGTATTCGGCCCAATAGCGGCCCAGTTGTATATGGGTCTCCCAAGCCCAAGGTTTGGGAGCCCAGCCCGTATTTTTCCTATAAATACTTCCTCTGGAGGTAGTTGTAGGGGTTGTAAAATCATTTATTGAAGCATTTACTTGCACTTCTCTCTCTAGCTCTCACTTCTCTCTAGAAAATAATCCATCAGATATATATAATTATCAACTTATTTCACACACTATAAGTATAATTTCTAATATGTGTGTGTTAGTATTTATTTCATAAAGTTTGAAATAGATTCATATTTATTAATCATAAAATTAATTCACTTTAGTATATTGTGCACAATCTAAAAATGCATTGATCCATTAAATTTAAATTCTAAAAACACATATTAAGTCATAGCATTCATTTACAACATAAAAATTATGGAGCATAAGAAAAGTTATTTTGGAGTGATATTTGACTAATATTTAACCTATGCTCAAATCTATTCGATATTCGTATATGATTCGTTAACTATTCGTATTGTTAAACAAATACAAATACAAATCGAAATTAATATTCGTTTCATATTTGAATTCGAATTCATATTTGAAAAAAATTAGACAAATACAAATAAAAAATCTCATTATTATTAGACTCAATTCCGTTCCTTTACAACCCTACTCGTGATAAGGTCATGCACCGGTTGATGACATTGCACAATGTATGGTGAAACAATTCCCAGCTCATCAGAGCACCTAGAAAGAAGGTCGGTGCCCGCCCTTGCTCTGAGGATAACGAGTATTTCTGGATCCTGAAAAATGATATGGGAAGTGGAAATGCAAGGAAAGTCGTTTGCGTATCTCTTTTATGTTCTGATACATATCTCTACCTTTCTTAATCTTTGTCTAATACTCCGTAGTTTAAATTGCTAAAACGAGTCTCCCTCTAGTAAGCTTGCAGACTGAAGAAGAAGAAGACAGT
The DNA here is from genome assembly GCA_945859875.1 of Cuscuta europaea. NCBI lineage: Eukaryota > Viridiplantae > Streptophyta > Magnoliopsida > Solanales > Convolvulaceae > Cuscuta > Cuscuta europaea. The sequence goes on along the minus strand of CAMAPE010000031.1, from coordinate 838,932 downwards.
CAGGCATGGCAACCACGTTCAGCCTCCTCCAACTCCCAGTCCTTTCCTCATCAAAGCAGAAACAACCCATCATCCCAAAGTCGGTTTCCTCAATACCCATCAGACCAAATCTTCCCCAGATCTCCCAAAACCCTCTTAAACAAACCATTGACTCGCCGCTCAAATTCGCCTCTCTCCCGCTTAGTTGCATTTCACTGACTTTCCTTTTCGATGCTCAGGATGCTATTGCGGTTGGTGGGGAATTCGGGATTCTTGAAGGGCGTAGCTTTGCCATGATTCACCCTATTGTTATGAGTGGGCTGTTTGTTTACACCTTGTACGCCGGATTCCTTGGTTGGCAGTGGCGGCGCGTGCGCACACTACAGGATGAGATCAGTCAGCTGAAGAAGCAAGCCAGGGTGCCAGTTATTGACGACGCCACTCCTACTAATCTCTTTCAGCCATCTCCTGTTGAAATCAAGATTCAGCAACTTACTGAGGAGAGAAAGGCATTGGTGAAGGGTTCATTCAGGGATAGACATTTTGATGCTGGCTCTGTATTGTTAGGATTTGGGGTCTTTGAGGCCATTTCAGGAGGATTTAACACTTGGGTTAGGACGGGGAAGCTGTTCCCAGGGCCTCACTTGTTTGCAGGGGCAGCAATTACTGTCTTGTGGGCGGCATCTGCTTCTCTTGTACCTGCAATGCAGAAGGGAAGCGAAAGTGCAAGAAATCTTCACATTGCTTTAAATGCGTTGAATGTCCTCCTTTTCATGTCTCAGATCCCTTCAGGAATAGAAATTCTCTTCAAAGCATTTCAGTTCACTAGTTGGCCTTGAAATGGAACCCAGCTATTTGGGAAAACAAAAGAAATTGTTCACTGTAAGACAGTATTTTCTGTGTTGTTATCACACTGCAGATTAACCCCAACTGATCTTTAGGTTCCTCTATGAATACACAGCGGATTTTCCATGAAACACTTGTTGAACTGTAGACTGAAATTATGCAGTGGGAATTCTTTTTGCATCTTAGAATATGATCCCATACATACTCATGTTGTGAAAAAAGATTGTTTAAATTGCTAAAAATGAGTCTAAAAAAATCTTTAGCACCCCCACCATGATATTGGAAGATGCTAGAGAAAGGATTTGGTATAAAGATATGTTTTGATCCTGGAAGATGCTAGAGAAAGGAAATCAAATGGTAAGGAAATTATTTTCTCATGTTTGGGATAAATATACAGAGCTCTAAGGCTCTCCCGTTCAGGGAATAAAAAATATATAATTTTTTTATAATTTTACATTAGCAGAATTATTTAGATTTCTTAGCATTTATATAGTAAAAAAACAGTTGAACTAATATCTATAATACAACTATATAGTTTGAGCGTATCTTTTATTTTCCCCAAAATTTATATCCCTCCAATTTCATTCTGTATATTCTTTCCCTAATGATTTCCTGGATCTAAATGGACTCTTGATGCTTTCAATCAATCATAAGGCATGATCTGATGGAATGAAAATGAGTTTTGACTATTGAATTTGTCTCTATGCAGTTGGTTAAGAATATCATCGAGAGAGCAATGGTAACTGAACCCAATATTTTGCTAGCAAAGTTGACATATTTCAGTCTTACATGTTACAATTAATAGAGCTTTGATCATATTTGATTGCCTTAAAACCAAAACCCCTCATATTCTTGCAGGGAGCAAGAGATATTGCTGCAACAGAAGCGTTTTAAGGGGAAACACTTCTTTCTTGACTGTAAGTTCTATCCTTTGGCACAAATTTAGCCCTTGTTTGATTCAAGATTATGGAGGGGAATAATTTGGAGGAGCTATGACTCATCTGGTGTCCTAATATTCCACTCCCCACTTTGGTTACTTTTGAGGATTGATTATTTTTCTTAATTTCCTTTTTACCCTTGGTAAATATTAATATCTGAACTGAACCTCGTTTGCCTGGCCCAGTAATGGATTATGGATGGATGACTGGGTGGTAATGTCAGTTCCAAATGGATCCTCAGAGTATGTTTAGATCTCTGAAAATGCTAGAAAAATAGGAAAAAGCTAATGAAAATTACTCTTGATATACATATACGGAGTATATAATATTATAGATTGCCACAAAGATTCTACCAAATAAAGAGTGATGTTATATATTCTTTTATAAAAGTATGGACTATAATTTTCTTACTTATATAATTTTATTTCAATAGTCGCGTACATCCGACCCCCCCTTACCCCAATGATGATGATGATATAATCTTATTTTATTAAACTTTTGTTTTTATATCTTCCTTATTTTTTATCTTATCTTTTTATCTTTATCTTATCTTTATTTTATCTTTTCTCATCCTTTTATCTTCTTTGTCCTTTTTTAGATCCGATTTCATATGTCGATTCATGTTGGTTGACCCCAAACACTTTTTGGACTAAGGCTTGGATGTTGTTATTGTATGATTGTCTCACTAGTTCACCATATAACTAAGCATTTCATTTTCTTAATTCATCTATTTTCCTTCCCACCCATTTTCTACATCTCCTCTCATACCATTCCTTCTTTTGAACCCAACAACTTTACAATAAAGACAATCCTAGATTATTTTAATCTTTAATTTCTTCTAACCAATGGACAAAGATTAGTTATTTAACCTAAAAGTATTTACTTTTAATTCGAACAAAATCCAATGTACATCTCCGACGCGACTCCAATGTGGCTCAGATGCTTTGACATGATTCAAGTTTCGCTTGAATGTGGTTTAGATATGGTTCCAACGCGACTATGATTCACTCAGATATTCCGAGGGATCAGCATCTTGGACTCTTAGATATGGCTCGATGGCTTGAATGCAATTTGGTTACCGCTTCAATGCAGTTCAGACACGACTTGGACATGGCTGAGATGGCTCGGATTTGACTTGAACACAGTTGAGGTGTGGCTAGGAGTCTCGGACGCGGTTCGGGTCCGGCTCACACCTGGCTCATATGTATTTGGTCTATGAAAACTTTCCTTCCTCTGACTGTCTGCATGAAATAAAAAAAACAGAACCCGTGAAAACTTTCCTTCCTCTGTGACTGTCTGCATGAAATAAAAAAAACAGAACCGGTGTGTTTTATTTAAAGCTTCCTTCCAGAAAGTTGCAACCTTCAAAATGAGAGCCCCTTCTCGTTGCCATCTCCATTCTGTTTTGGACATGCGCTTCATTTTAGTTGGAAATGTATTTAGACAAAATATATATTTGGGTAGACAATAGTACAGGCAAATTTGGCTTTTAAAGATAACGGACCAACAATTCTTACTCCAAATGACACAGTTATTCACTAGTTTTCGGTAAACATTGATCTGCCAAATGACAAACTAATGTATCAACCATTGCTAATTTGTTTTTTTATATCTGCAGATCCTTTGACACACTGGTTGTATTACTGAAGGTCAAAGTGGATAGGTATGTCATATGAATCAAGGGATGGTCAATGTACATTCGCACTGCCTTTATGTATGAGTACACCATATCTATGGCCTGATATTGTATTTATTTGCTTTGAATTGTTGCTTGTCCCAGCAATGTCAACACACAAGTACTGTGCTGTCCAGTTAGTTTATTGAAACTATTTTTTCTTTCTTACAAAGAAACCATTTATTCCTTTAACCAAGTAAAAAAATTAGGGGTGGGCATAAAATCCGAACCGAACCGGTACCGAACCGTCCCGTAATGGTACCGAACCGAATACCGGGTATATAAATGGTTCTATAGATTTTTATCCCATACCTAAACCGTACCGTTTGAAACGGGTATGGGATCGGTCCTATATTTTGAGAACCGAAAAATACCGGACCGAACCGTTCGAAAATAATGTATTTTGAATTTTTTATATTTTATCTATACCAATAGATCTCTTTTATAGACCAACAATTTTATAGCCCAAGTATGTATATATTCATGTGTCCCTAAGATATCTAAATGTGTTTATATATATATATATATATATATATATATATATATATATATATATATATATTGTTATTTTTTCTTTTTAGATAATTTATGTTATATTTTGGTATGTATTGAAAGAATATTAAAATTTTAGAAATCATTAATGACTATTCATTTCTAGTAATGTAATGTACATGACTTTTTGTTGTATAATGTTTGTGCAATTTTTACAACTTAATGAATATGGTTTAAATATTAGCTTTCAAGGTTTAACTATAAATTAAGTGAGAACTACGGAGTAATATTTAACCTAGAACGAAGAAGAACATTGAAGATTTCTATTATATTCAACAATTTGATAATATTCGTTTTTATATTTTCACATAAACTTAGTAAATTAAAGATGATATTTATCCCGTGTGGCCGTGTGTCATCGTTTTGCTATACCTTTTCTTAGGTGTGTTGCACTATTTGTGTATTTGTGAATTTGAGTACTACGTATGCAATTGGTTGGTGTGATGATATCAAGATTTGTTCAAATTTTTTTAGCATGGGCTTGGCATTGTACCGTACCATTTTGTACCGTTCCGAAATGACATGGTACTGAATGGTTCTATCGTTGGAACAGGACCGTACTGGACCGTTAAAAATCTCACGGATACATTGCGGATTTGCGAGTTTTACCAATTTATCGGATCGTTCCGGACTGTGCACACCCCTAAAAAAAATTAAGGCAGTATAGTTTATGCCTCGTTCGGCAAGAAAGGCGGCATGGTAATTCCCTTCTATGTGGATATGGCAGAACGGGACTTGGATTTGCTATTCATCTTCATAAAGATGCGATTCACGAGCTATGGTGTACCATGAAAAAATTAGCTGCATTACACAAAGCATTTTTCTTGCTTGAATCACTCCCAGCATAATGCTCTTGTACTCTTGTAGCCCATCTTCAAAGCAAGCTTTAAAGTTCTCGTAATTAACTGAACACGTCTGTTTTAGAAAACTCGTAATTAACCCGTGACATACTACCGTGAATTTTTCTCATGACAAGATACAAATGTTTCTAAAAATCTAAACCCTTGAATCAAGTTTTTGGGAGTTGATGTCGCCTCAAATAAATGACCCCAAAAAAACAAAAAAAGGTGGCATTTAGGTCGCCTCAATTAAAAAATGACCCAAAAAAAGCCATTTAGGTTGCATCACCTAAAAAATGGTCCAAAAAAACAAGGGTAAGGGACGGACGGGGTGGGTGGATTTTGTGGTAGAAAGCATTGTAGGCGGGAGTAGGGGTGGACTCGCTTCGGAAGTCTGGCCCAGCTTTGAACTGGGTCCGATACTATTTCGGCCCAGACCAGGTCTGTTTTAAATGGTTCTAGGCTTGGGCCCATACGAGTTTGCTCTAGAGCGGTTTATGGTCCTGGACCTCCTGGTTCCGGATTTTGGGACCAAATCGGGCGGTTCCGATTCCTGCCCGGTTTTCTTTAAGCTTCGTTCGGCCAAAAAGCTAAAAAAATATAACAGGAAAATATATCATGAAAATTATCATGGGTCATGCTTGCCTGCTTGGTGTACACAAGATGTACACAAAATGTGTACATTGCCTGTGTACACTAGGGGTGGACCGGTTCGGGCCTGAGCCCAGCCGGGCCTTGGTTCATGAAAGAGGAGGCCCGGAATCGGCCCGGGTAACCCCGGGTTCGGGCCGGGCCGGGTCTCGGTTCTTATATTTTTTTTTTGGCTTTTCCTGATTAACCCCAACCCTCCCCCCTCACCCCAAACCACCCCAAACCACCTCAAATGGCCCATCATACCCAGCCCAACCCAAAAACTTAAAAAAAAGAAAAAAAAAAAAGAAAAAAAATAATTTGGCCCGGACCGGGCCTGAACCGGCCAGGTCGATTCACTATTTAGGAGGCCTGGGCCCGGCCCGCCTACCTCACCAGGCCAGGTGGCCCGAACCGGGCACCAACCGGTTCACCGGGCCGGTTCGGTTCTGGGCCGGTTGGCCCGGGCCGAGTCCACTCCTAGTGTACACAGGCAATTGAGTATTAAATTCTGTCTTTTTCTAAATGAATTGCTTGTGTACACAAACAACTAGGGGGTTTTATGTACAGTTTGTGTACAACTCATGTACACAAGCATTTTCCAATTATCAATCGGCTTGTATAAACCCCCATTAATGCTCTCAGATTCATTACTAGAAAGATAACCAATTTTGGACAAATCTTTATGAAAGAGTAAAGAGGGATTGATGGTGTGCTCTTCAAAGCATATTCCTCAATTTGAGAGTTAGCACCAAAAATCCCAAAATCATCGCAATTTATACCCTGCAACCGGCGCACTATGAGAATTAGGGATGGATTCGGTTCGGGCCACCCGACCCGTGACCCGGCCCGGCCCGGTACTGTGCGGGCCCGGGACCGGCCCGGTCGGGTGGTCCGGGACCGGGTATGGACCCGAACCGATGGGAAGGGCGGGGGCGGGCTCGGTTCTGGATTTTTGTGACCCGGCCCGGCCGGGTCGGGCCCGGGTCTATTTAAAAAAAAAAACTTTTTTTTTTGTTTTTTGGCTACTAGCCGTTGAGGCCTTGGGGGTGGGGCTGGGGACAACCCAAACGGCTATATAGCCGTTGGGTGGGGTAAAGGGGGGGTCCGGGGGGTTGGCTGGTAGGGGGGGTGGGGGGTGGGGGGGTAAAAAAACCTATAAATACTCGAACTCTTAAACATTTTTTCATATCTCTTCTCCAATTCTTCCTAAATCCTATTCTTAACTCTCTACTCTCTAATTCTCTTATTCTCCAATATATTATATATCTACTCTCTAATTCTCTTCTCCAAGAAGTTAAGATGGAAAATCAAAATGCCATTATACGGTATAATTTTGATAAGCAGAAGGACCCGAAGACCGGGATGTGGTACGCAATTTGCAAATGGTGTGAAAAAAATGTATCATGGGGGCTTCAGGCGGATTCAGGATGACAATCAAGCATATGAAGTCATGTGACAAAGCCAAAGGATCGGGAGGTGCGGGAAGTTCCGATTGAATACAATTTTCAAAATGTTTCTCTTAAAGTTTGTTTTAATTTTCAAATGTAGTTCCTATTTCATTTCAAATAAATGCAATTGAAGTTTGTTTTTAATACTCGTATAAAACTATAAACTATAAAATATAAATTATAAAAAAAAATTAACCGGCCCGGCCCGAACCGGACCCGACCCGTGACCCGGGCGGGTGGCCCGGCCCGAACCGGACCCGTCCAACCCGCGGGCCGGTCCCGGGCCCACTTTTCTTGAACCGGCGGCCCGACCGGGCCTAGGCCCGGCCCGGGCCCGACCCGGCCCGAATCCATCCCTAATGAGAATGGTGCGCCCGGTTGCAAAACGACGCAGCTTCACTGGTTGATTCCATTATTTTTTATTTCTTTTATTGTTAAAAATTGTAATAACTTTTTTATTTGATATCCGATTTTTATAAATTTTATATCATTTTTTTTATTTTTCATGATCTATCAAATGAGACCAATATTGCTTATGTAATTTTAACAAATTCTTTTGAAGTTACATTTGATAATATATCATGAAGTTACATCTTCTTCTGTGCGAGTTACATCTTATTATACGCGAGTTACGCGAAATACATCTTAATGTATGTGAGTTACACCACGAAATAAACCCATGCTACATCTTTCATTTTTATCATTTGAAAAATAGTGTATGAATATGAAATACATTATACTTATTTTATGTGGATTAATAAAATTTTGTATTAAATTGGCAAAGAAAAAAATTAATTCAGTTATAATTGAATTAGTTCAAGATAAAGATAAGTAAAAAATCACAAATAATTAGATATAACTCACACATAATTATATGTAACTCGCGCATAAAAGTATGTAACTCGTGTATAACAAGATGTACTCACACATAACAAGATGTAACTCACACATAATTACATGAAACTCGCGCATAAAAGTATGTAACTCGTGTATAACAAGATGTAACTCACACATAACAAGATGTAACTCACACATAATAACTTGTAACTGGAGTATAAGATGATGTAACTTCGTATATTATCAAATGTAACTCCAAACTAGAAGCAAAATAAACAAACTCAATATCTTAAAAACCTCTAAAAACATATAAAAGTGATAAAAAAATATATTATAGAAAAAGTGTATGCATATAAGAATATATTACAAAAAAATGTATGAATGTAAAAAATTAAAATTACATAGGCAATATTGGTCTCATTTGAAAGATCATGAAAAATAAAAAAAAATTGATATAAATTTTATAAAAATCAGATCAAAAATAAAAAATATTATTAACAATTTAAGAAAATGATAAATAAAAAATAACAAAGGATACATGGTGCTCACCATGCACCGGTTCCACGATATAAGCACTGCAAAATCATGAAGGGGAAGATTCTTATAGAATCTCGTCTTAAAATAGAAACCCTTTTATTATGAAAAGTTGAAAACTATTATACCACATAATTGCAGTCCAAAGTAGAGCTGTCCATACACGGATAAATATTTGCTCCCATCACAACTACAAATTCGAAGTGCTCTTCATAGGCGTCCATAAATACCATCTTCCAAGTAGCTCCATTCATGTTCCTCAAATGTATCATATTCATGATTCCTTAGACCTTTTGGCCACATGTCCAGTACCCCCAATAAATTGCTTTCTGACTGAGAAGCATAAGTAACCTCATCAAAGTAAGTACTAATCTGACGTGATATGGTATCCATAGCCTCAAACGCTACGTGGTAGGTACTGTGCTCCGCTGTGTTCTGAACATCTTTTACTATCCTGATAAGTTTTAGCTGCTGATGATGAGATTTCCCTCCTTGCATCTCACTGTGCTCCGAAAGTGCATAATCAATACACTTCTTGATCCTTCCATAATCCTCTTTGTCCTCCAAATCAACAGGAAAAAGGAAATCCTTCTGATAGAGTATATCTCTAGAGAGAAGTGAGAGCTAGAGAGAGAAGTGCAATAATATGCTTCAATAGAATGATTTTGTAACCCCTATAACTACTCCCAAGGGGAGTATTTATAGAGAAAATACGGTCTGGGCTCCCAAACCTTGGGCTTGGGAGGCCCATTTACAACTGGACCGCTACTGGGCCGAATACAAAGTCACTAATCGGCTGTACAAATGAATAAGTATAAAATCCGGTTCTGTGAGGTCTTCGGGGCCGACGAGGGCGTGGCCGACGAGGGCACGGCCGACGAGGGCATCCGGGTTCCTTGGGCTCAGGACCATAATCTGAGTTGGCCCCTTTTCGGCCGACGGGGGCGTCTTGGCCGACGAGGGCGCCACTCTGTGTCTAGTGCTTTCTGTTCTTCCGAGTATGTGGGTCCGGGGGCTCAGACCCATATACTCCATCAGGAGTCCCCCACTCTCTAAGCTGAGACGTAGACGAAGTGAAGGAGAGTATATTCCCGTGTTTTAGTGCTTTTGGCTGATGCGGGCACCCCCGGACCGTTAGCCGTTGCGGCGTTGGCGTTGTTTCCTCTTTGGTGATCCTGTTCTGTGCTTTGGCCGTTATCTGTTCCTCGCTGTGGGCGGGGAGGCCGTTGTTTCCTTAATGTGTTCATTTGAGGATGATGAGTGTCTTGTTTCAATGGCCGTTGAAGGCACGCTTTCCCTTTCCTGGACGTTGGTGGTTGAAGTTTATGTTTGGGCCGATGAGGCCGTTGAGGTTGTTCCTTGCTTTGAGGACGATGGCGTCCTTTCCTTTGGGTGGCCGATGAGGGTGCTCGCGCACTCCTTATGGCCGTTGTTGATGATGTTATGTGCCTCTGGCCGATGTGTCCATTGTGATGCGTGGACGATGTGGCCATGCTTTGTGGTTACATTCATGTTCTTTGTATTGTTCCTCTTTGCTTTGTTGAGGCCGATGTAGTCCCCCAGTCCCCCACTGCTTCAGGCCGAAGAGTGTGAGGGGTGAAGGAGTTGCTTGAGTCCCTGGCCGAGGCGGCCTCTCCGTAGTCCCCCTGAATCCAACCCTCATGGCGATTTTCTGGCCAAGGTAACCCTGTGGGAGAACCCTTGTGCGCAGATCGCTTGTAGAGAGTTATCATCAAGGGTCATTACGAGGAGCCGATGGCTGTGGGCTCTTTGTTCCTTTTGTTCTGTGGCCGTTACGGGCGTTCATTACGTTCCGAGCCGTTGACATCCCCTCATTGTTTGGTATTTGTGATCTTGGCGAGCAAGTAGGACGTTGTGGGCGCTGGCGAGCAAGTAGGACGATGTGGGCGCTTGCTGGCACTCGTGAAGCCGGCACGTGTATAGGCCGTAGAGTCCGTTTTGCCAGTGGGCTGTTGACATTGAGTTTGGCCCGTTGGTGACGTGGTGGCCTCCCATTGGTGACCGCTGATGTGGCCATTGGGAGGGTGCCACGTGTAGTGACCGTTGGGTGGGGGGTTCTATAAATACCCCTCCCCCTCCGACGAGAAAACGTATTTGCATTCTGAATTTGTCGAAGTGCTGGCCAATTTTCTAGAGAGATAAACTCCAAAGCTTGTTCTTCGTGTTCTTCGTGTTCAAGGTTAGTGTTCATCGCAATCTTCCTCACTTTTCATACTTTGCTTCCTAGGCTAGTGATCTAGTGTTAGGCGTTTGAACACCCTTAGATCCTAGGTTAATCTCCTTAGGCTCGTAGTAGTAGTTATGATGAAGAGTTTGAATGAAGACTACTATCCCTACGACGACCAGCCCTCCACGAGGTCACTTGACTATGAGGTGCTCGAGGAGTTCGAGGAGGAGATACAACACTTGAGTCCTTACAAGTCCGAGGAGCCGGTGGACGACGAAGTCGAGGACGAAGAGTCCGCCTCTTCAAAAGGTGAGGACGCATGTGCGTCCCGAGTGGTGGACGGGGCACCCACTTCCGCTGTCATTCCCTGCCCGAGGCCGGTGTCTGTCGTGAAGGGAGCAAATAAGCCGAAGAGGGTGAGGAGGCCGAAGAGTGGGCCGGGCCTCTCCTACCTGGATCTCACCAACATCTTCTTGATTAAGCCAGAGAGCAGCGCGGCTGACTATCTTGTTGCCCAGATGTATGTGGGGTCGTTCGGGCGGGTTAGGGCACCCAGGCCGACGGACCATGTTCTTCTTCCGCCACCGGGATACTTTGGAGTATACCCGATGAGTTTCGCTAAGGGGTTGAGGTTCCCCCTTCACCCTTTCATCACTGAGTACCTGGACATGGTAGGGCTTCCTCCGGCCTTGCTAACGCCGAACAGCTATTCCTTGATGGTGGGGTTTTTGCTCCGGTGTGAGGAGCTGGGATACAGGCCGACAACGGCCCTATTCATGAATCTGTACCAGATCGGCCGAGGAAGCCACAAGAACTGTGCGGCCTATGCTACTCTTCAACAGCTGCCGAAGAAGAGGAGCTTCACGGACTTGCCTTCGTCCATTCATGGGTGGAAGAGCAAGTTCGTTTTTGTATCCCTGGGTGAGAGTGGCACCGAGTTTCCCTCCCTCGGCCATACCGGGAGGTTCAATCTCCATGACCCGCCGAAGAGCTCTATCTTGGACGCTCAGGTGGAGGCTTTCCTGGAAGGGGGGCCGAGGAGCGTGAAGGATTACATTACTGAATACAAGATGACCGCCCTCGGCTTCTTTAGATACCATGTGTATGGCGATAAGGAGAATGACATCCAACTCTGGCCGAGGATGACCACCACCTTTGAAGAGGCCGACGGCCCGGACTTGGGCGTTCCTGCTGAGGCCGATGGTAACTATTTTTTCGGCTTTCTGTCTTTGTGCTTTGTTCTTTTGCCTTGCTAATCTTTTGTGTTTTTCCTTTGTAGATTTTGTCATGGACCGTCGCTCTATCATGGCTATAGCAAAGGCCAAAGCGGCCGAGGAGTTGGCTGCTAAGGCGGCCGAGGCGGCCAGGCGTGCTGCGGCCGAGGGGAGCGGGGCTACTGCTGGTGCGGCCCCAAAGCCTGCCCAATCGAAGAAGAAGAGGCCGGCCGCTGACGGCCAGAAAAAATTGACTGAAGCCGGCCTGAACGTCTCCAAGAAGACGAGGAGGGCACCGTCTCCCTCCCCGGCTACCGAGGCCGGTACTCTGACTGTCCCGAGCGTGGACGATAGTGGTCCCGTCGTGGACCTTACTGCTGCTCCCAGTGATGCCGCCCAGTCGCTCCCTATCGTCCAGGAGCCACGGACGAGAAGGGCTGGCAAGGAGATCGCTGCTGCCACCTACCAGAAGGTGGTGGAAAACCCTGTCAGCGGGGGTGTGTTCGACGATGCCGTCCTCGGCCATGATGTGCTCGCACAGGCCATGCCGGCCAAAGACCGAGCTTACCTCAAGAAGCTCGGGGACGTGAAGGTGTACGAGGGTGGCATGGACCTCCTCGTCCAAGTAAGTTCTCTGCCTTGTAGTGTGTACTTTTCTCGTCGTCCGTGTAGAGTCGTTTGCCTGAGTTTTGTTTTCCTTTTTTCTGCAGAGTGCCTTTATGCTCATGGAGAGCCATAAGAGGCAGTACCGGGAGATAGCTCGTTTGAAGGAGCTGGAGCAGAAGGCTGCCTCGGCCGACGAGGCGGTAGCTTGCCTGGATCGGCTCCGGGAGGATGCCAAGGCTCTGCAGCAGAGGGCCGATGAAGCCGCTGCAGCCAGGGACGATGCCCTGGCCAAGCTCGAGGAGAGCAAAAGGGAGCTTGAGGCCGAGTGGCGCAAGAATGAAGAAGCCGTGAAGGCGAAAGCTGAGGCCGAGGCCGCCGCTGTGAGAGCTGCTGATGAGGCCGTTGAGAAGTTCCTGGCCGAGGGGTGGAAGGCCGATGAGAGGCTTCCCTGGTGCTATGAGGTGGTGGCCGCCAGGCTTGAGAATTGGGGGATGAACTCCCCCGCCGGCCAGGAGTATTTCAGTAGGGAGATGGCCGTCTATTATAACATGGGCTAGGAGCGGATGCAGAGGCTCCTGTGTCGGCGGCTGTCTCGTGCTCTGAAGGCCATGAAATACACGTCCGGGTGGGCCAGACGGAACCTGAAGCTGCCAAAGCTGATGAAGGATCCAGAAGAGCAGGCCAAGCTTCCTTTGTCGGAGCGAGAGTCCCCTATTGAAAGCTCCGGCCTTGGCGAGCCGGATTACACCGAATTTGATTTCCTGGACGATGCCACCAGTGCTGCAGCCGCTGCCGGCCAGGAGACTGAGGCCGATGATGGAGCCGACGAGGCCGAAGAGCCAGCCGCGGATGGAGGTGCTCAAGAGGCTTGATCGGCTACTCCTTCCTTTGTAATTATTTTTTTGCCAAACTGATGTAATGGCCGAAGCGCCCCCAATTGTAATGAACTCACTATGAATGAAAAAAATTTTGCCGTCCTGCTCGGCTTTGAATTCCTTGTATGCTTGTTTGCCATTTGTCATTTCAATTCTAAAATTTGTCTAAGTGTCAAGGTCATAACTTGGGTCACCCGCGAGTGTCCGCTACGTCCGTGAGGTCGGCCTCCCTGTCCGGTGGCCTGGTCGGCCTATTCATCTTTGCTTTACTATCAGAACACTTAGGAATTTTTTCAAAAATTTCCTAAGTGTTTTGGGTCCACGTAGTTGCTGTCTTTCCGGCCTGGTGGCTTGATCGGCCTGGCCGTCGTTTCTCTGCTATCATAACACTTAGGATTTTTTCAAAAATTTCCTAAGTGTTTTGGATCCACTTAAGTGCCTTCTTTCCGGCCTGGTGGCTTTGTCGGCCTGTTCGGTGTTGATGTAGTATCATAACACTTGGGATTTATTCAAAAATTTCCCAAGTGTTTTGGATTCATTTAGGTGCTTTCCCTTCGGCCTTGACCGTGGTGTCCGCCCCGTCCTGGCATTGGATTTCTTCTTTTTTGTTAGAATTTTTCTAAGTGTCTAACTTCAAGTGGCTGAGCGTTCTCATCGTCCTGGCCTTGGATTTATCATTCTTGACAAATGCTCTGGGAGATTTCCCAAGTGTTTGAACTAGTGTCATTGTCGGCCTGCATCCTTGTGTTGTGGCCGATAAGGGCACCTTCACCTTGATCTTTTGAACTTAGAATTTTTCTAAGTACACATGCGGAGGTGTAGGTAGCTAACGGCCTTGGAGTATACAGGTAGCCGCTTCGGCTAGAGTTCCTTCATTTGAGTACCTAGAGAATTTTCTAAGTATGAATGTAAGGCATTTACTTCTTTGCGGTACCGCTGCTGGCCAAGGTCTGGCTTGTGGCCGATGAGGGTGCCGGATAAGGAATGACTTTTCCAAGGAGATGGTCCTACCTTCGTCGTCTAGTCATGGTTCCTTGCTGAGGAACCCTCTTTTTTCTCAGGATTTTTTCTAAGTGTTTGGTAAACACTTGAACAAATTCCCAAATAACTTTCGTTTGACCAACAACCTTGGTTCCAGTGCCTGCAGCGGCCATCCGAGGTGCTGTGGCAAGTAGGGATTGTCCCTTGATTGCTTGATTCTTCCGCGGGTGTGATAAGTGCCCGCTTCATCCTGGTCATGCTCAGGATTGTGATTCTTTGTTTCATACCACACGTTGGTGCTTCAAAGGATTGTGGCCGATGAAGGTCACCTCTCGCGTGTCACCCAACCAATGCGGTTAGGGTTTCATGGGTGTGTGTTTCGGCCTTGATTATTCCCTTGTAGCGCGTGGACGTGTCGTCCATGTTACTTGTCAGTGGTACTACACTTGTGTTCAACTGATATGTACTTGGCCTAGTTGGGCCTGAGTTATGGGGATTTTATTTTTTCATTGCTCGAGGCCGGCTAGTGTGCGCGGCCGTCGGCTTCCCTCTTTTTCCCTTATATATATATATATATATATATATATATATATATATATATATATATATATATATATTTTGTTTCCGGGGAGTATCCTTCTTTCAGGCTTCGGCCGAAGGGTGTGCTCGTCCTTCGGCCGGTTCGGACTTCGCTTATAACGTCCGTGATCTCAGGGCGGGTCCCGTCGCCTATTTATGACGCGGGCTAGACTTTTGGTCGGTTTCCAACGGCTGTCGTTGCCCATCCCTGAGTTTTGGGATTTTGTCACCTCGGCCATGATTTCAGGCCTGTCGTCCTGCGATCTGGCGCGTGGACGACGCGGTGAGCTTCCCGTTTCAAGACGTGGGCCGTTTGCGGGCCCCTCGTCCTGGGGACATCGTCGGCCATACCTGAGCATTTCACTTCTAGGCTTACGGGGCCAGGACGATGTGCTCTCTCAACTAGGCCTGAGCCCTTCGCTGATACAAAATACAATGGAGTGCCTGAGCTTGTTGCTCGTAGGCTTCAAATGAAAGGGGCCACGTCGGCCATACCTGAGCCTTTCGCTCTAAGGTGGCCGACGGGGGCACCTGCTAATGTTTTACTTTAAATTCCAGAGAAAAAATCAGGAACATGATTTTATTCATAAGTGGCTCGAGGCCGAGGGTGGCGTTCAATCAGTAACCCGTTAAGGGGTGAGGGCTTCGCCGTCTACACCTCCTTCGGATTACTGATAAAACTTCACCATATGGTGTACATTCCACGTTCGTGGTACATTGGACCCATTCGGGCGTTTAAGCTTGTAGGTGTCGGGTTTGACCACGGCACTGACGATGTAGGGCCCTTCGTACTTCAATGCTAGCTTGCCACCCTCTGTCGGCTGGCTTGCTTCCCTTCGGCGGAGGACGTAGTCCCCCACCTGAAATTCCCGGGAACGTACCTTGGCGTCATAGTATGATTTTACTTGACGCCGGTAGTTCTCTGCTCGGAAGTAAGCTTGCTCACGCCTCTCATCGACCAGGTGCAGGTCAATCTTCATGCTTTCCTCATTGGCGTCAGGTTCGTATTGTTCCACCCATCGGCTGGGGATGGCAACTTCCGTGGGTGCCTTTGCCTCAAAGCCGTAGCACAGGGCGAAAGGCGTTTCACCTGTCGCCCTTCTCGGCGTGGTTCTGTAGCACCACAGGATGTTGGGGAGCTCGTCGACCCAACTACCTCCTGCGGCCTGGAGTTTCTTCTTCAGCCCCTCCATGATTGTTCTGTTGGCGTTCTCGACCTGCCCGTTGCCCTGAGGGTAAGCAACGGAGGAGAAACGATGCTTTACCCCAAACTCCCGGAGGAGTTCTTGGAAAGGGGCTGCCTCGAATTGGGTGCCGTTGTCTGATATAATTTCCTGGGGGACGCCAAAACGTGTGATGATGTTCTTGTAAACAAATTTTTGGCATCTGGCCCCCGTGATGCTAGCCAAGGGCTCCGCTTCGACCCACTTGGTGAAGTAGTCGACGGCGACGATGATGTAGCGGTTATTCCCGGCGGCTCTGGGCAGGGGGCCGACCAGGTCAATCCCCCATCTAGAGAATGGAATTGCGGTGCTGACGGGGGCGTAGTTGACGGCTGGCCGACCAGGGGCCTTCTGGAGAACCTGGCATGTGGTGCACTTCCTGGCCAGGTCAGCGTAGTCTCGTGCCATCGTCGGCCAGAAGAAGCCCTGGACGACGAGACGCCGGGACATGCTGAAAGGGCCCTGGTGCGAGGAGCAGACGCCACAATGAACTTCTTCCATGGCAGTGTCGGCCTCGTCCTGGTGGAGGCATCTAAGGAGAGTGCCATTGTAGGATCATTTGTAGAGTTTACCATCTTCGATGGTGTAGCTTGGGGCCCTGAGTTTGGCAAGTTTGGCCCTCTCCTCGTCTGGGGGCAGCTCCCCTGTTGTGATGAAGGTGACGATGTCGGAGATCCAGTCCTCTGGTCGCTGTTGGACGCACAAGACGGGGCTGGCATGAATGCTGGACATGCTCAATTCCTCGATCTTGGCCAGCTGGGAGATGTGCTCCGGGGTGTCCGAGCTGAGTTTGGAGAGGATGTCGGCCTCGGCGTTCTCGGCCCTTGGGATCTGAGTGATCTCGTGGGTTTCAAACGCTTTCAGCAACTCCTCCGCTGCTTGTTTGTACTGCTTCATCCGGCCTTCCTTTGCTTCGTACGATCCCTCCACCTAGCCCACTACCAGTTTGGAGTCGCACTTGATTTTGAGGTGCTTGTCTTTGAGGCCGGCTGCGAGTCTGAGACCGCTGAGGAGGGCCTCATACTCGGCTTCGTTGTTGGACACCCTGAAGTTGAAGCGGATGGCATACTAAGCTCTGAATCCTTCAGGGGATATGAGGACGCCGCCGCCGCCACATGATTTCGCGGCCGACGAGCCGTCAGTGAACATGGTCCATGTATCGTCCTGCTCCGGCCTGGGGTTGGCGACGGCCGTCTCCCTTGCTGTGCATTCGATGACGAAGTCGGCCAAGGCTTGCCCTTTGATGGATGGCCTCGGCTTGATCTTAATTTGAAATTGGCTGAGGAAAATTGCCCATTTCACCATCCTAGAGGAGCTGGTGGGGCTCCTCATGAGTGCGCTGAGAGGCTGCTGGGTCAGTACATGGACGGCGTGGGCCTGGAAGTAGTGTCCCAGCTTCTTCACCGTGTGGACGATGGCCAGCACCGTCTTCTCAATGGGGGAGTACCTGAGCTCGGCCTCCCTGAGTGTCTTGCTGATGTAGAAGATGGCCTTCTGCACCCCTTCGTCCTCACAGATGAGCACGGAGCTGATGGCCGACGTGCTCACCCCTAAGTACAAGAAGAGGGTTTCGCCGGCTTTGGTCTTGGAGAGCACGGGTGGGGACGACAGGTACCTTTTCAATTCGTCGA
Source organism: Cuscuta europaea (assembly GCA_945859875.1). Lineage (NCBI taxonomy): Eukaryota > Viridiplantae > Streptophyta > Magnoliopsida > Solanales > Convolvulaceae > Cuscuta > Cuscuta europaea. The sequence continues at coordinate 821,354 of CAMAPE010000031.1, read as the reverse complement.
ATGCTTCCTGGCACTCCGTCGTCCACCTGAAGCTGTTTGCTTTACGCATGATCTGAAAGAAGGGGAGTGCCCTCTCGGCTGACCTGTAGAGGAACCGGTTTAAGGCCGCCAGGCGCCCCGTCAGTCGCTGTACCTCCTTGACGTTGCGGGGCGGCTCCATGTTGATGATAGCATGCGTCTTCTCCGGGTTTATCTCGATGCCTCTCCGGCTGACCATATAGCCGAGGAACTTGCCGCCCTGGACGCCGAAGGCGCACTTCTTGGGGTTGAGGCGGAGCCTGAACTCCTTCATTATTTCAAAGATTTCCCGGAGGTCGTCGACGTGGGAGGTGGCCTGCCTTCTCTTGACGATCATGTCGTCGACGTACGCCTCCATCGTCCGGCCAAGGACCGCTCTAAAGATCTTGGCCACCATCCTAGTATAGGTGGCGCCGGAGTTTTTGAGTCCGAAGGCCATGACGAGGTAGCAAAAGATTCCCTCTGGGGTCATGAATGCCGTCTTCTCAGCGTCATCTTCATGCATGGAGATTTGGTGGTACCCTCTGAAAGCGTCGAGGAACGACATCAACTCGCACCCTGCCGTCTCGTCCACCAGCTGGTCAATGTTGGGGAGAGGGAACGGGTCCATGGGGCATGCCTTGTTCAGGTCAGTGTAATCAACACACATTCTGAACGTCGGCGGTTTCTGTGCGAGGACGACGTTGGCCAACCATGTCGGGTACTTCACCTCTTTGATGTGTTTGATTGAGAGGAGCATGGCGACCTCCCCTTTGACGAAGTCCCGCCTGTCGGCGGACAAGTAGCGCCGCTTCTGTTTGACAAGCGCGGAGGCCGGATCGACGGTCAGCCGGTGAGTGATCACCTGGCGGCTGATGCCTGGCATATCGTCCGGGCCCCACGCGAAGACAACGGCGTATGACCGTAGGACGAGGAGGATGGCGTCTCGTTGGTTCTGGGGGAGTTGCTTTCCGACTCTGAGAACCCGCTCCGGCCGGGAGGTATCCAGAGGGATTTCCTCGACCTCCTCGGCCGGCTCAGCATGTGGCCTTTCCTCGTCCATGGCGACGGCGGCCGTGATGGTGTCTATCCTCTGGCCCTCCCTCTCGGCCGGCCTTGTCAGTTTGAGGTAGCATGCCCTGGCTATCCTCTGGTTTCCTCTGGCGTAGCCGATGCCGTCGTTGGTGGGGAACTTCAGGCACAAGTGCTTCATGGAGATGATGGCCTCCAAGTCCTCCAGCGCTGGCCGCCCCAAGATCAGGTTGTGGGCGCACTGGAGGTTGACCACCATGAACTCCATGTTAATTCTGGCGTGGTGGGGGCCGTCACCGACCTCCACGAGGAGGACTATCGTGCCCTCGGCGTCGATAGAGTCCCCGGTGAAGCCGGATAACGGGGTCTTGATCGGCTTCAGCAGAGCTCTGTCCAGCTTCAGCTACTTGAAGGTGTCCAGGTACATCACGTTGACGGAGCTCCCCGTATCGATGTAAGTACGGTGGATGATGGAGTCACCGATCTCACATCGGATGACGAGGGCGTCCCTGTGTGATTCCGTACCCGGAGGCAGATCCTTTTCGGTGAAGGTGATCGCCTCCGTTCGCTGCCTCTTTGGCTGGGGGGGGGGGGGGAACGTGGGACACCTCCCCAATGTAAAGGGATTGGGCCCATTTCTTTCTCTGAGTGGCGGAGTCCCCCCCCAGTGTTCCCACCTACGATGAGGTGGATGTGATTCTTCTTCGGCGGGGGCTCTTCGAAGTCCTCGTCGTCGCTGAGCCTACCAATCTCCCGCTTCTTCGCAGAGGGTTCGCCCCCATGTTTGCCGGTGTTTACCCAAGTGTTCTTGCGTGGGCCACCTTTGACAAACTGGGAGAGTTCCCCCTGGCGAATAAGGCGCTCGATGGCCTTCTTCAGTGTGATGCAATCGTCGGTGTTGTGTGACGAGTTCTTGTGGAACCGGCAGTACGTGCCGCCCTGCTGGATGGCAAGGATCTCCTCGGCCGGCCGAGGAGCCTGCTCGATGAGGCCGTGCTTCTCGGCATAATCGAGGATGGTGCCGACCGGGTGGGTGAGGGTTACCCCCGGCCGTTCCAACCTCGGCCGCCAGTGGCGATCTTTCTTACTTTGCCCACCAGAGCCGTGACGGCCCTGGGCACCCTGGCCGGCCGGGGACGGACCCAAAACCGGCGAAGGATTTGTCTTCTTGGAGGGATGGCCCCCCTCTCTCTTGTGATTGTGGAGCTCGTCGGCGTCGACATACAAGCCTCCGCGCTGGAGCGCCTTGGCGTACGACCTCGGGGGGTCGGTGATGAGGCTCCTGGCGTATGGGGAGCTGCGGAGGGCTCCCTGATACAAGGCGAGGAGGGTACGCTCATCGGCCCCCTCGACCTCCTCGGTTTCCCTCGTCCACCGATCAATGAATGATCGGAGGGACTCCTCGTGCTGCTGCTTGACGGAGAGGAGGTGGGTGAAATACTTCTTCGCGCGCTTCCTCCCGGCAAAGTGAGTGAGGAAGCGCTGGGCGAGATCCTGCCATGATTCGATGCTCCCTTCGGGGAGCGCGTTGAACCACTCGTACGCTGGCCCCTCGAGAGTAGAGAGGAACCAACGGCAGAGGTATTCGTCGGACGCGTTCACCATCAGCATGTTGTTCTGGTAACGGCTGAAGTGTTCCTGGGGGTCTGATCGGCCGTCGTAGGACTTGATGGCGTTCCCCCTGTACTTCTCCGGGATGGGGGCCGAGAGGACCCTGTTGGTGAAAAGGGTCCTGGTCCTGACCTGGATGATGGGGTCACCTCGCCCCTCGGCCAGCTCTCTCTCCAGGGCGCTAACCTTGTTCATGAGCGCGTTGAGGCCGGGGTCGTTGGAGGCACCGGCCGTAGGGACGTTGGCCGACTGCTTGGCCTCCATCTGAGCCAGCCTCCTTTCCAGCTGGGCGATGACCTCGTCCCGGGGGTCCCTGGCGGCCGCAGCGGCGCCCGGCTGGTTCCTCATGCGCTCGTTATGAGCCGCGTTGATCTGGTGGTGCACGTCATCCTCGTGCAACTTTCCCTTGCCCTTGTCCGGGCGGGGCTGGTCCGCTGTCCGGGACACAGACCCCAAGCTTTCCCTCGGCGAGCCAGGACGAGGCTCACCAATCCGTCCCGCCATCCTCTCCGAAACCGGACGACGGCGCGTGTCACCTAGCCTATTGAAGGCAGAGGCTTTTCCACGCGCTGGGGTCTGCCCAGGCCGAAGAGGGGAAGCAGGGTGGGAGTGGGACGACGTCGTGTCCTGGGGCACCACCCCCTCATCGTTGCCTATCTGGACGGCCAACGGTTGGGGCTGAGGAGGTTGAGTGACGTTCCCCCCGGTCCTTGGCAAGAATGCGCTGAGGACGGTGGGGTTCATAGCCAGGCTGGCGATGATGACCGACAGCGCGGCCTGGACCTGCGGATCCACGGACGGAGAGGCCGCGGCCATAGGCTGGGCCGGGGCGTGGTCCGTCTTCTCAGCTCGTTTCTTGTCCAAGCCGAGGCGGGCGTCGGGGACTCCGCCGTTGAGTTGGTTGCGGAGGTCCGTCGTGAGGTTGAAGGCCTCCTGGAAGAGGTCCCCTCCGCCGGCCTGGTCGGCCGTGGCGTCCTCATCGTGCTCCCTGGGCTCTTGGTCCTCAGGGATGACTTTGCTGACGAGGTTGCGGTTTGACTTAGTTCTCCCCATGATCAGTGGTTAGCTGTGCTTGGTAGCGACGAAGGGTGCTAACTTGATTGTTCTAGCTCTCAACGAGAGCACCAAATGATAGAGTATATCTCTAGAGAGAAGTGAGAGCTAGAGAGAGAAGTGCAATAATATGCTTCAATAGAATGATTTTGTAACCCCTATAACTACTCCCAAGGGGAGTATTTATAGAGAAAATACGGGCTGGGCTCCCAAACCTTGGGCTTGGGAGGCCCATTTACAACTGGACCGCTACTGGGCCGAATACAAAGCCACTAATGGGCTGTACAAATGAATAAGTATAAAATCCGGTTCTGTGAGGTCTTCGGGGCCGACGAGGGCGTGACCGACGAGGGCACGGCCGACGAGGGCATCCGGATTCCTTGGGCTCAGGACCATAATCTGAGTTGGCCCCTTTTCGGCCGACAGGAGCGTCTTGGCCGACGAGGGCGCCACTCTGTGTCTTGTGCTTTCTGTTCTTCCGAGTATGTGGGTCCGGGGGCTCAGACCCATATACTCCATCACCTTCTTTTCACCTTTCCTCCTAATGAATGCCATTTGCTTGTACTCCCTATCATTATCACAAAATATGCGAGTTTGATAGGTAGCAGACTGGTTAGTTATGTTATCCACAGCCACAAAAGTTATGAAACAAGCGTAATTAAAATTGTAACACTTATTAGCCTTCTCAATCTTCACAAGTTGAAGCTGGGAAATTGGTTGTCTGACTTTAGAGATTTTTTACTATCTCATTATCTATACTAGTATTACACCGGTGCGTTGCATGGAGGAATATTTTGTACAAATGTAACACACAAAGTTTTCATATGACACAAACAAACAATATTCTCAAATAAAAATAAAAGAATTTAAAATATAATCATAGTATAATTCTATTAGTATGCACGCAAAAATAGCGAACAAGAGTAGGAAAAAATGTCATGGCAATAAAAGAAGATCTCATTGTCACACGTAATAAAATGTTATAACAACAGTTAAGTATGTATACAAATCATACATTCTGGAATACTTCTTTATATACGACATTTGTAGTCTTGTTTGTGCTTCATATTACTGTCTATGACAAAAAAATGGTTTCTTTAACAATAAACCAACATGTGAAAAGAGATTGTCCTTGATTTTTATTTATAGTCATAGCATAAGCAACAATGATCGAAAAAAAAATCTCAAAGTCTCTGAGATCTTAAGTAATTTTAGTTGGTACATTTAATTGTAGTTCAAATTTAATAAACAAAGGCCTTTTGTTTAGTTTAATTTTTGGTCATTTGAATTTAGTTGTTAATTAATGTGTAATTTGGATTTTTCTCCACTATTGTCAAAAACGTCAATTTTTATACATATAAAATACATTGCATATTTGTACTTTGCGAGTAGGCTTCGATTTAGTCCTTCTACTCTTTGTACCGTCTTTTTTCTCAATAAAAAATAGTTGAGGTATTTTGTGGCCCTCACCCCAAAACTCTCAGGTTTTAGACTACCACCGGGTAAAAACATTAAATACCTTGTTTTTTTTTGTTTTTTAATTAAAATAGGATACTCCGTATTACAAATTGTTAATGGTCCCTAATTAACCGACCTAATGCACGATATACGGACTATAATTGAAGCAATATTTCTGTGTCTCTCATTGCACCGGTTCATCTTTGGCTGCCACTCTCTCTACATTCAAACTCTCTCTCGAGATTCAGCGTTTCTGTTCCTGTGTCGGTTGATTATCTCTCTATTCAATCTATCTTGATTCAATCCCGTTTAGAACTACAATTCAATCGAGTAAGTTGTTAATACTCCTAAAATTCTTTTAATATTTTGTTAAATTCATCTGAAGCCATGAATTTGTCATATGAAAGCAGTAGATTTTCGGTATAAATCATCTGTTACTTATTTCATACATATCGTTATTCGAACTGAATTCATGTATCTTTTTTCCTTGATTTGTAAGGACTGTCTTCACACACCGAAAACCAACGAAGAAACGGCTTTGCCATAGCTCTGATATGTTGGAAATTTTAATAGTATTTCAAATGAATATAAATTTACTTGTTTCAATTAATTTTTCCACTTTAAGTACATAGTTTTTCTATTCTTTTTAAAATCATTTTAATTAAATAAATTTTGCAACTAGAGCTTTGTACGTTACTTTTCAATAGTGTGAGTATTAAACCCAAAAGGCATTTGCTATTGTAACGGTTGTTTTACCGTTAGGCTTTTGTTGTTATTATTAAAGTATATTTATAACAAATTGCAAAAAAAAAGTATATTTATAACATTCCAAGCTCCAACGTTCATTCCTTTGCTGGCATGCGGCGTGTATAAATTCATGTTTGCATGGAGCTGGGAAAAAGTAGAGTGTTCGAAGAGCTACTTGAGACATAATTTTGGAGTTAAACATCCTCTATTATTTTCACTCTGTTGGATTAATTTTATTTTACTCTAGTTGTTCTGTTACCGGCTTACGCCGAAGAGCTCGTTTTATCTTGGGGAAAGATTTTCGCTAATCGGAAATACTTTCTTGAGGACAACGTTTGACGCGTCTCAAGCTATTATTATTTTTCTCACACTTTTTGCAGGTTTATCCGGCCAATTCCTCCAACACGATAGACCATATATAGCCGTCACCGACTGGGTTGGTTTCATCGTCCGACCACGTTCCCTCGTATAGGTATCCGGCCATCCTTTTGTTATGATGTAATTATTAGTAAATAATTATTTACTTTGTTTAACCTTTGTTGTTTCATCATTATTATCAAATGCCATTTGTAGGTGTCTTGCTTCTAATTACCATCTTAATAGAGCTCAAGGACGAAGCAACAAATAAGTAATTACCAATTATGATTGCCTGATTGGGATTCTTTTGTCATACTATCTGTTTAAAAATCAGAAAATTACATTTTAAAATAACGTGAAATGTTTCATCAAAACAGTTTTATTCCGTCTTTCTCACAGTTTTAAAACAGTTATGAAAATACATATGTAGTATTTTTTTGAAAAATGTAGGGGATGGAACCTGTCTTCTGCCATATACAATCTATTATGTAAAACATTCATATTCTGCTACTCTATTTTGAGTATTTTCTTTCTCAAAAGATTTTTGAAAAATTAAATCTAAAAAAACCTTTCTAGTGATTCTTGATTCTACAATAGCATTCTTCCATGAAAACACATAGTACCCATTAATATATTTTAGTTATATCATATCTATCACTATCATTAATGCACATCGGCCGCATGTTTAAATTTTTACCTTGTTTCCTCAACAATCTTGAAAACCTTTCTGAATTTTGTCTACTATATTTTACGAAAATGACCTCAAACCAAGATTCAATCTGAACTTTTAGAATCTTCTTGTGATTGGGTTTTACTAAATATGCTTCGGTTTTACCTGCATATTTAGCTAAATATGCTTTGGTTTTACCAATAGATTTAGCTACATATACTTCGGTTTTAATATCAACATATATTGTGTGAAAAAAGGCAATAAAGATTTAATCAAGAGATTTAGCTAAATATTGTATTTAATCAATTATGACAATCAGGACTCACTGATAAATAGTTATCAACGATTCAATCAAAATTGATTCACTGTCCATTGAAACACTGCACATGATTTTTTGGCTAAAATTTAATTATTTAAATTTCTAATGATTTTTCAAAAAGAAAAAATAACTAATTTTTCTACAAAACTATTAACCTAAAGAATACAATACCTGGATCTAAAATCTCTCAACTCCTCAGAATCACCATTCAAAATCATCTTGGTAACATCATGTACGTTAGACGAGTACAGTCTCTGCATTTACATTGGTTTCATTCATTAATTTGCTAACCCTTATTATTTGTGAATAAACTGTAGGATGATTTATCTTGATGGTTGTTAAATGTGAAATGAGATTGTTGCAAAAATCACATTATATTGGATATTATATTTTTTCTCAATAAAAAACTGGAATTAAAAAAAATATCAACACAATACTAACCTAGGTATTTGTGTCCTTTGCAACGTTGTAACAAAACAATTGTAGAATAATCCTGATGAGAGAATTCCTTGTATTCATATAGCATGTCGCCCCTAAGTGCACTAATACAAACTCGTACTATTGATCATATCTATTAGTACATATATTCACAAACTTGTACTATTGCCTTTAAACATACTTACATAGCATCATTAAGAACTAATTCCAAGTCCGAATGGAAGAAAACAACCAAACGAATCAGACAAAATAAAGATCTGGATGAGCTGACCATCCACAATCTTTATGATTGTCTAGGAGAATTCTCTGAGGATATTCGTGAAAAGGCCAATTCTTCAAAGGGAAAGAACGTTGTTGACACACTTGCCCTCCTCTCATGTGAGAAGAAGAAGAAGAAAAAAGCTCCTAAAATTACCTTTGAAGATGACTCATCCGATGAAGAGAAGAACATGTTTGATTCTGACCCTGAGATTAATGAGCTGAAAAAAGAGCTGGCTCTGCTGGCCAACAAGACGAGGAAAATAAACAAGAAGTTCACTAAGTTCAGAAATCCTGTTACAAACAACAAAAAAAGAACTTCTTCCTCAAATTATTCTGAAAGAGTCGGCAGACAATCAGATAAGGCAGTCATCAGTGACCCAATGAAGTGTTTTAAATGTGGAAAGCCTGGACACTTTGCTAAAGAGTGCCAATCTGCCAAGAAGAAGGACTTCAACTACTATATGCAGAAGGCACATCTCGCTAAACAAAAGGAGCAAGGGGTTGTCCTAATGGCTGAACATGATAGCTGGCTCGAAGATTCTGAAGATAGTGAGCCTGAGAATTTGGCTCTGATGGCAAGGATAACTGAATATGGAAGCGAAAGTGATGACTCTGAAGAAGAAGACAATGCTCCTACATCTGCTGAAAATGAGGTAAGTAACCTAAACTCTTTAATCTCTCAACAAAACATCAAAATGAAAGAGTTACTCACTTCTCTAAAAAGAGAGAAAACCAAGATAAAGGAACTTGAAGACAGACTTGTTAATAATCAAACAGTTCTGGAAAAACAAGTGTTAGAAGGAGCCTTTGAAACAGCACGCTTAAAAGACTCATGTGAAAAGGTTTCTAAGTTAGAGTCAGAAGTAACTAAGCTTAAGCAAACTGTTAGTGACTTAACTAAGGAACGTGATGAGAATAAACGACAACGTTCTGAAGCTATTATTCAATATGATCTAATTAACAAAGAACGAGATCAACTTTACTCTAAGATAATGGAGTTAGAGAACATCTTAGCCAGAAAGGTCAAACCGAACAGACAATTCATCTTTTGAATAGCAAAATCAAGGATACTCAGTTTTACAACCCTAGAGAAGGATTTGGCTTTCAAAACCCTGAAAATTTGAAGAAAGTCGATTGCATTCAGCTTTACGACATAAGATATATGAACCTAGGGTTGAGTAAACTTATGAAATTCACTTATGCTTCTGAAACCATTGAAGAAGAAGATGAGAAAAGGAAAAATCGGACTAAAGCTGAAATTAGTTTTGATTATACTGCTCTCAATGACAGTTATGCCACTAGAGATATTCCTTTGTCAAATGACTATCTTACCCATTCTCCTCTTGAGAATCAAAACGTGTCCAGTGAGGAAGAAGCCTCAACCTCAAAAGTTTCAAAACCCTGCGTTCTTCCTCTCATTAAGAAAATAGCTGACATTCACTCATCTTTTGAAGAGGAACGTGAAAAGTTTAAACTTGAAAAAGAAAATCTTTTAAAGAAAAATTCTGAATTGTCTTACGAATCCTCTCAAGGCTCAAAATCTCCTGAGACTTCTTTTTCTAATGAGCATAAAAAGAAAAATCATTTTGAAAAGAAAAGAAACTTATCTTCTGCTCTACATACATGAAAAGCTTTTTCTAAATCCACTGCAGGAAGGATGACATGGACTCCGAAGAAGCCTTCAAGCAAGGATACAAGACCTGAGCAGACGAAGAAGATTTCTAAAATCTTTAATTTTGTGGAAAAGGTCTTGTAATAGATTTAGAAATTGTTTTCGTTCTAGTTCTTCTGCTACTTCCTCTAGTTCTGTTTCTGACTATTCTCTTAAGCTTTCTACTTCTCACTCCAGTTCTATGAATTCTTATTCAAGTGATTGTTTTAAGGGTGATCAATTAAATTCTTCTCCTTTTTTCAAACATGATGTGTGCCATGTGAATGTTAATAATGATTGTGTTACTTTCTCTTCATGTAATGGTGTATGTCTGAATTATCCTCTCAAGGTATATTCTGTCAAACATCTCAAAAGATTAGAAAGAGAAAGTTTTCATAAACTCTGAAGCATCACACTCACGATTCCAAGACCATTCAAACAAATTTCATAAGGTCAAGCAAGTTTGGGTTCCTAAAAGTGATCTAGTCAAAACTGATTCAATTCTTTCTTCACATAAAAAGTATGGGTCCGTCCTTAAATGGATACCTAAGGCTGCTTAATTTTGCAGGTTAGTCATGTATGGTACTTAGATTCAGGTTGCTCCACACACATGACTGGGAAGAAAGAGCTATTGAGCAACTACGTTGACAAATTTGGTGGGAAAGTAAGATTTGGAAACAGTGACTCTGCTCCTATCCTTGGGTTCGGAGATATCTGCAATAGCAGGATCACAATCAAAGACGTTTCTTATGTTGCTGGGTTGATGCACAACTTGTTTAGCATCGGTCAATTCTGTGACAAGGGCATGAAAGTCATATTCCGAGCTAATAAGTGTTGCGTAAAGAATGATCAAGGGAACACCATTTTGAGGTGTAGACGCAAATCCAGCCTCTACACCATTGTGCTGAAAACTGTGTTTCCCAATACCGATATCTGCCTGCTGTCAAGAGCGTCCTCTGAACTAAATCAACTGTGGCATAAGAGAATGTGTCATCTGAACTACCGAGATCTGCATACATTGTCATCAAAGAAGCTTGTTACTGGTCTGTCAGCACTGCAAAGCAAATGTGATCATTTGTGCGATTCTTGCACACTTGGGAAAATGAAAAGAGATTCTCACAAGACGAAAGTGACTGCATCTATTACACATCCTCTTGAACTGCTTCACGTGGATCTTTGTGGGCCCATGCGTACACAAAGTATCAATGGGAAGAAATATGTCCTAGTGATAGTAAATGACTACTCAAAATATACATGGATCCTGTTCTTACGCTCAAAAGACAAGACAACAGACATCATCATCACCTTCATCCGTACTACACAGAATCTACTGCAGGCAACCACTCTTTTCATTCGATCTAACAATGGCACTGAGTTCAAAAACCAGAAACTCGGTGAATTCTATGAGACTCAAGGCATCATTCAACAATCTCTGCAGCAAAGACCCCACAGCAGAATGGGGTGGTTGAAAGAAAGAACAGAATTCTTGTTGAAGCTGCAAGAACAATGCTGATCCATTCCAAACTTCCACATTTTCTCTGGGCTGAAGCTATTAACACTGCTTGCTTAACTCAGAACAGGACCTCAATTCAAAAAAGGTTTGGAAAGACACCGTATGAGCTGATCAACCGTCGAACTCCCAGTGTTTCTTTTCTAAGGGTCTTTGGATGCAAGTGCTTTGTTGCTAATGATAGGGAAGATCGAAGCAAGTTTGACCCCAAAGCTATTGAAAGCGTGTTTATTGGCTACTCCTCTTCGTCTAAAGCTTACCGAGTTTACATCAGAGACATAAAGAAGGTCATTGAAAGCATCAATGTGACCTTTGATGAGAAGGAAGAACAGGCTTCTGGACATATTAGTTCAGAACCCGATGTCAGCGGTGTTCTAGCACAACTACCCGCCTCATCTCCCTCACCTGATTCCAACACTGTGGATCTCGATCATCTTTTTGACCAAATATACGAGAATCCACAACCACATGATCCATCTCCTCCACCCATTACTGCTTCTACAGCAATAACATCTACTTCAACATCGACTCCATCATCTTCTGCAACCACAGCTGAGACTGAAATCACTACTGAAGCTTCAACGCTTCCATCCATTGATCCTACATCTTCATCTGTTCCTCATGCTGACAATCCTTATGTTGATCAGCAACCTAACAATAATGCTCAGCCACTCCCTCATGTCAGAAAATGGACACGTGCTCATCCACTTGATCTTATACTTTGAAATCCTTCAAGTGGAGTGTGCACACGATCTGCTACCGAGAATGAATGTCTGTTTTCATGCTTCCTAAGTCAAACTGTGCCTACTCATGTCACTGAAGCATTAGCTGATCCTGATTGGATAATCGCCATGCAAGAAGAAATCAATCAGTTTGAGAGACTGAAAGTCTGGTCATTTGTGCCTCGTCCCCCTAGAAAATCAATCGTAGGCACTAAATGGATCTTCAAGAATAAGAAAGATGAAGACGGGATCATGATTCGCAATAAGGCCCGTTTGGTTGTGAAAGGTTATAATTAACAAGAAGGCATCGACTACAATGAGACGTTCACACCAGTTGCACGCATTGAAGCCATTCGACTGTTCGTGGCTTATGTTGCACACAAGAACTTCACCATTTATCAAATGGACGTGAAAACATCATTCTTGAATGGGATCTTGAAAGAAAAAGTTTATGTGGATCAACCAGAAGGCTTCATCAGTGAGAAATATCCAGATCACGTTTATCGTTTGATTAAAGCTTTGTATGGACTCAAACAAGCCCTGAGAGCTTGGTATGAGGAATTATCTGATTTCCTGGTTGATTCTGGCTTCTCAAAAGGAACGATTGATACTACTCTCTTTATTAAGCATCATGGGTCTGACATCATCTTGGTTCAGATCTACGTTGACGACATCATTTTTGGTTCTACTAATTCGGCCCTCTGCACTGCGTTTGGAAGTCTGATGCAATCTAAGTTCGAAATGAGCATGATGGGTGAAATGAATTTCTTTCTTGGACTGCAAGTTAAACAATTGCCTGACGGAATTTTCATTCATCAGTCCAAGTACATTCATGATTTCCTGAAGAAATACGGTCAAGAGAACACCACCCCTATGAAAACCCCGATGACTCCTACCTGCAAGCTTGATACTGATCCATCCGGAAAGCCTGTGAATGTTACCACTTTTAGGACCTCGAGCCGACCTGATATTATGTTTGTTACTTGTCTCTGTGCTCACTTTCAAGCAAATCCAAAGGAATCCCATCTGCTGGCTGTGAAACGAATTCTCCGCTATCTGAAAGAAACTCCCAATCTAGGACTCTTGTATTCTAAGGAGATTGCATTTGATCTGATTGCGTTTACTGACGCGGATTTCGCTGGATGTAAAATGGATAGAAAGAGTACTTCTGGTAGTGCTCAATTTCTTGGAGAAAAGCTGCTCTCTTGGTCCTCAAAGAAGCAAAATTGTGTGTCTACATCTACAACGGAGGCTGAATATGTCCCTGCTGCTAGCTGTTGTTCACAAGTATTATGGATGAGGACTCAACTGCGTGACTTTGGATTCTATTTTGACCACATTCCGATTTAGAGTGACTCAAAAAGTTTGATTGATATCTCTTGCAACCCAGTTCATCATTTTCGCACTAAGCACATTGACCTGAGATTCCACTTCATCAAAGATCATATTGAAAACGGTCATGTGGACCAATACTTTGTGTGCACTGAGCTTCAACTAGCTGATCTATTCACAAAAGCTCTGGACGAGAAAAGATTTCAGTTCCTGGTCTCTAAACTGGGAATGCTGAATTTGGAATTTTAATACCGTGCACAATTATAGGGGGAGTTTTATTTTATTTTTATTTTTTTGTTTTGTTTGTCAGATTTTATTTTTATTGAGCCAAGTTTCATGGTCTGTCAGTCTATTTCCCTAAAATGTGCAAATATTGAGGGGAGCAAAATTTTGTCTGGTCTGAGTGCTACAATTGAGGGGGAGTAATTTTAATTTCTCTTAGTATCCCTAATTTTTTAAAAATTAGAAAATCACAAAAATATTTTTCTCTTTTAATTTGAGTCAGTTTAGGATTTTTAGTCTGTTCAATTTTGTCTGTTTCCAAATTCAGAAAAAGCCCAAAAAAATCCCTTTTCTTTTCGCGGGTACTTAAGAAAGAAACGGTCAGAATTTCTTCATCTTCTCCCTTATACTTTCATACTCTCTCCAAATCGTAGTCAGAGTTAAAAAAATTCAAAGTTCATCTTCATCAATCTTCTTCTTCGGTCATCATCTCAAAAGTGTACTCAGAGGTTTAATTTCATTCTTTGATGATTTCCATGTGTGTGTGAGTATGTTATTGTTGCAGGTACTCACAAAATGATGCTGAGGACCGGACAACCACCGGAGAACACCTTTCACCGTCGTTCACCTTTCTCCAACACCAACCAATTAAGCTTTGTCACAAACGGCCATCAAAAACCACTCACATGAGGGAAACCATAGCTTAATACCTTCAAACCGCCATAGCCGAAATCATCATCATCACAATCTCGGAAACCACTTTACAGCCGAATTCCTAGCCCCGAGATATTCCCCCATCCGAAATCCTAAAAGATGATCGGGCTCCCGAAATCCCTTACCTCAGAAACCAGAATCTGAAATCCTTGAGCCCATAACCTGAAAACCCATTAACCGAAATCTTTCTCTTCAAAGCCCTTCCGAAATCCCTCTATCCGAAATCATACAAAAGGGCTACCGAGATCCTTCACCCGAAGTCCTCAACCAAAAACCCTTCACCCGAGATCTTCAAAGTACTTCACACCCGAGTTCCTTAAAGCCCAATAACCATACACTTAGCCCATTTAGCCCAATAACCCACAAAGCCCAAATCAATCAAGCATAATTATCCTAAACCAAGTCCATTTACCCAAAACCAAGCCCAAACCCAATATTTTTGATCACAAATGTTTATCTGTGCAATTCAGGCAATGGCTTTCATAACAGAGGAGGAAGTGTATCCAAAGGAGAGTTGGATTGATATTAAAGACAACAATCATGTGCTGGATCCCGCCATTTTCAAATGCCAAGACAAAGTGATGATTTCCATACTCAAAGGACATTCATTATGGCCAACACTCACTCTTTCAGTCAAAGCTCCAAAAATCTATCTCCGATAACTCTGGGGAACAATGCACACCACCAATGACCCCATTCCTACTCTCGAAGCCACAATAGCCAACTCCACTGTCCAAATCACCCAAAATACCTTCCATATCCTCCTCCATCTACCCATACAATCTGAATATGACCCATTTCCCGACAATCCCACAATCTTCACCGACATGCTCAAGATAGGCTATTTACCACCTCTGACCTCATCCTCACAATTCATAAGCAACAAGCTGCCCAGACCGTGGAAGGATTTCTGAGAGATTCAGGATATTGGGGGATTTTTGAAGCTAGTACGTTTAGAGAGATAAATGACAGTAGCGGTTTAGGTTGAAGGAGATGGATATAAATGGTTTTGGATTAGTGGACGTTTGGGATAATTTATGGTTTCGAGGTATCATTTAAATAAATGCGAGCGGAAAACGTTTCCGTTAACGACATAATTAATCAGGGGTATTCTGGTAAAAGACCTGTTCAAGTTAAAGGTCTTGCCCGATCCTCAAAAAAAATTAAGTCCACAAGGATCTCTGATGGACCACAGAAAAGGATCCCTGTATCAGAGAAGGAGGTTCTCTGATGAAGGGTGCTCTGGTGATCAGATAAGGGGTATTCTGGTGTAGGGTTTTCTGATCCAGACAACAGTTCTGGTCCACAGCAATTCTGGTTCATGCATCTCTAGGAAGATCATCCATCATTCCCAGTTCTTCCCTTAGTTTGTTGAACCTTGCCTCTGGTAAGGGCTTGGTTAAGATATCCGCTAGCTGATCTTCTGTAGGTACATGCTCCATACAAATATGCTTCTTCTCCACATGATCTCTGATGAAATGATGTCTGATCTCAGTGTGCTTTGTCCTGGAATGAAGTACTGGATTCTGAGTGATTGCAATGGCACTAGTGTTGTCACAGAGCAGTTTGATCTCCTTTGCTTGAATGTCATAATCCTTCAGCTGTTGCTTCATCCAGAGTAACTGAGCATAGCAACTCCCAGCTGCAATGTACTCAGCTTCTGCTGTACTTGTTGAGATTGAATTCTGCTTCTTGCTAAACCAGGAAACAAGCCTTCCTCCTAGCATTTGGCAATGACCAGAGGTGCTCTTCCTGTCTAATCTGCAACCTGCAAAATCTGAGTCAGAGTAACCAATTAGTTCAAAGTTACCTCCCTTTGGATACCATAGGCCTGCATTTGGATTTCCTTTGATATATCTGATGATTCTCTTTGCAGCACTAAGGTGGCTCTCCTTGGGCTTTGATTGGTATCTGGCACATATTCCAACAGAGAATGAAATGTCTGGTCTGCTTGCAGTCAGATAGAGCAGAGATCCTATTATTCCTCTGTAGGTTGTTGCATCGACATCCTTTCCTTCATCATCTGGACCAATTCCTTGTGAGGTGTTCATGGGAATCTTCACTGAGGATTTGCCTTCCACTCCAAACTTCTTGATCAGATCTCTAGTATACTTCCCTTGATTGATAAAGATTCCTTCTGGAACTTGTTTGACTTGTAGTCCTAGGAAGTAGCTGAGTTCTCCCATCATACTCATTTCAAATTGACTCTGCATCACTTGAGAAAATTTCTTGCACAGTTCTGGATTAGTACTACCAAATATAATATCATCAACATATATTTGTACTAACAGAATATGATTAGCAACAGAGATTTGAAATAGAGTTTTGTCAACCTTTCCTTTAGTAAACCCATGGTTCACTAGGAAAAGGGACAATGTGTCATACCATGCTCTGGGAGCTTGCTTAAGACCATAGAGGGCCTTTTTAAGCTTGTAGACACAGGAGGAGTGAGTAGGAATGACAAAACCTGGTGGTTGTTCCACATAAACTTCTTCTTCAAGATCTCCATTCAGAAATGCACTTTTGACATCCATCTGGTAGACCTTGATGTTATTGTAGGCAGCATAGGCTAGAAAGATTCTGATGGCTTCAAGTCTGGCTACTGGTGCAAATGTCTCATCAAAATCTATTCCTTCTTCATGGCAGTATCCCTTGGCTACCCAACTGTGTCTACCCAGGGAACTTCTAAGCCGAGTGGAAGTAAGGGTCCGAGATTGACTAAATTGAAAAAGAGGGCAGGTGAGACTCAGTCCAAGAGAGCTGATGTCTCCTCCTCTAGTGCTATAATTGTTTTATCATCACCAGTCACGGAAATACACCGAACTCAACCCATATGTACAGGTTCTGATGTTGTCAGTTCCCGAGTAGAAGACGCTACATTGAGTTCAATAGCGCAAAATGAGTCAAGCCTAAACTACTCAAACGTCTCCCAACAGATGGTTGTTTAAACCCAACAAGGGGAACCCATCAGCGAACCGCTCCACACTGCTACCCAATGCACGTTAGGTCATGTGTCCACACTCCCAGATGTTTTATCATTTTCTAGGGCACAACCTTATTCTTTCGCACACACTGATACAGACTCATTACCACCTGTCTTAAAAACCAGAGGTACGCCTATGATGGTTGGAAGTCCTGCCACACTTTACTCCCCAGTAGGCCATGGCACCACTATTTTTAGTGATGCTGTGAGAACTAATACATCATATAGCTCAGGATTTTCTTCATTCGCTAGTTTAACTAGGGAGGATCTAAGGTCTCAGCTTCCAGCCTTCAAGCTTTCACTTTTATAAGACCTACGTTCTTTAGACCCAACAGGCGTAGCAGACCAAAGATCACACCCAACTCCCTCCATAGGAACTCTTCTATCAACCATTACACCGACTACCATCATACCCACATCCACACCATCTACCTCACACCCTGACCCTAGCCATATGAACATTATTGATTTATCCGAGTATTTTCGGCACAGACTCTTATCCGAAACTAACCTTCCACCACACCTCTTACAAGTTCGTGAAATCCTAGCCTTAGCCCTACCTTACATCCAATCCACATATTGCCGTGATCAAGAACGCTTGCGTAAGCATAAGCATGATGACACCGATTATTCGGATCATCATGAGGGGGAGAAAAGGCAACGTACTTGTGAGCAATCCACCTCACAACCTCTCATTTCATATTCCACAAGCTCCAAACCATCCGCGTCTTCTCAACCTGAAACTTCATCCTCTACCGCACCTCACGACTCACTAGCTTTAACCGTTTATCACCCTTTCGGGCCCCTAAACACTGAGTCAGGACTTTGTGTCCTCTCGAGAACTTCTATAGGCTCATCCTTTATGGATGTTGACGAAGGATTGGAAGGAACTCCTCACAATGCAACATCGATATCACCATTGTCTTCAGACCGTCAGAACGATAAGTCTGATGAAAACGGTAAGTCTCCGTGACCCCAATGTTATGTTACCCAACTCTACCACATTTGTTTCCAATGATCCATAGGTTCCACAAGCTGAAAGAGAAACATATTCTTCTAAGTCCGCTTCTATTCCAATTCCAGTTGATCAACCATCATCATCAAGGAAGAAAGTTTCAAAGACAAAAGAAAGAGAACTCAAAAAGAAAGTTGTTGATCTGATATTGCTTGAATGGATAAAAGACAATGAAAAGGACGAACTTCAAAAGTTGACCAATGAAGAAGCTCTCATCAAGCTGAACTATCAAGCTGAACTACATTTGAGAAGTTAAGAAGACAATTGCTCAAAAGCTGATGGGACTGGAACCTGAGGAATATGTTCAAGGAGAATTTTATGATGATCCACTTCCTGATTTTCATTTAGTCAAAAATCTAATCAAGACGCACCCAGGGGAATCCAAAATAGAAGACAAGTTTGAGACACATTGGGAGAACATCAAGATAATTGTGCCTTATCAAGAAGATTTGAGACCAAGGATTTGGAGAAGTGAAAAGAGAATTAAGAAGGTCGATGAGCTTGAGCTAAAAGGACTAGAACAGTTGGAAGGAATTGCCGCTTCTAGACACATATGGATGCTACGCAACATGACTGCTGATCAGAATGATCCTTATGGACATCAAAAGAGATTGGTCAAGCATTCTGATTCACCGATAGATCATGGGGATTATGTAATACTTGAGATTTAATTTAAATGTATTAATAGTACTACTCATACGAACAAGGTGCATCTTCTTTTAAGGGAGCTCATTAGCCAAGAACTCCAAAGTTAAGCGTGCTTGCACGGGAGTAATCTTGGGATGGGTGACCCCCTGAGAATTTTCTCATGGCGCGCACGAGTGAGGACAAAGTGCGTGGAAAAGGTTAGTGGCGGTTTGTGAGGACAGTATTAGAGGTCTGGAGGGTGTGTTGGACTAACTACCTCAGGTCCTGTGGGGCCGAGTTGTTACAAATGGTATCAGAGCAATCCTGCGACAGTGTGCTGATCCGTTAGATATCGGGCGGGCACTTAGCAGGGGAAAAGATTCTAGGATATGATTAGGATTGGTTTATGGGCGCAACGAGGACGTTGCGTTCCTAAGTGGGGGTGATTGTAATACTTGAGATTTAATTTAAACGGATTAATAGTATTACTCATACCAACAAGGTGCATCTTCTTTTAAGGGAGCTCATTAGCCAAGAACTCCAAAGTTAAGCGTGCTTGCACGGGAGTAGTCTTGGGATGGGTGACCCCCTGGGAAGTTTCTCAGGGCGCGCACGAGTGAGGACAAAGTGCGTGGAAAAGGCTAGTGGCAGTTTGTGAGGATAGTACTAGAGGTCTGGAGGGTGTGTTGGAGTAACTACCTCGGGTCCTGTGGGGCCGGGGTGTTACATTGCGCCTCTAGAATGATTGTGCTAAAGAGTTCCGGGCGCACAAGGGATTCATCTTCACAATTTGATTCTCCGACCACTGCTTCCTCTAGAACGTGGGTTTTTTAACCCCCAGAAGGCAAACCACCAAAATCAGTGGGACAAATGCCGAGGGACATTTGTCGGGTTTTATTAAAGAAAATAATAATAAAAAGAGGGGGGATAGACCAATACCTCTTTTAACAATTAATACAAATTAAATTAATAATCTAAAAGAAGGTAAGCTAAATAAATCAAAAGTAGCAGCAATCTTGACGGGCCCAGGTAAAGAGGCCTGCTCGGACCATTTCATGAAGTGGGCTGAAAAAAGGCCTGCAAGAAGATGAGCCGGTTCATTACCTTCACGCAAAACATGTCGGAACCTAATGCCTTTCCTAAAACATAGCCGCCTGAAGTCAACAATCTCTTCACTCCATCTATCGTGTTTCCTACCTGAAACGTAATCCACAACTTCCTCTGCATCGCATTCAACCTGAAAAAAACCAAATCCTTCATTAACAGCCCACGATGTCGCCCTGATGAGAGCTATCAATTCCGCATGAAGACTGGAGCAAGCAACAATGGGGAAAGATATAACAGCAATGAGAACACCTTGTTCATTCCTCAAAATAGCGCCTGCAGATGCTATTCGAGGTATAAACGCAGCATCTACGTTTAGTTTTACACCACTCTTAGGCTTAATCCATCTAATAGGTTTCAAAATCATATTTGATTTGAAGTTGCTAGGAATTAGATGTTCTTCATGAAGAATATTATCAATGGAACGAAGTTTGGAGGAATTGAAGATTTGAACCCAAAATTGAGTATATAGTTTAATTCTCCAAATAGTGTTTTCAACCGTAGGCAAAGTATGCTGAGATCCCAAATTAAGCCTGTGTAAACTTTCCAAATATGCCAACTGATAATGCCTGGTACATTGTGTCTAAATACATCGATGAGTGATTTACTTCCAGCTTCTAACCACCAAACAAAGAACATTTATCTAATAGATTGTAGATTAGGGGGATAGGGATATTCATAATCCTGGCAAAGTAACTCCAAATAGGTTTAGAATAGGAACAACCATAGAAGATATGATCAGTAGTCTCACTATTCCTCCTGCAAAATGGACACACTGATGGTTGGAGCACCATCTGAAATCTGCTGAGATTCTCTGAATGAGGTAGGATACCTCTAAAAAGTTTCCATTGAAATAATTTAACTTTAAGCTGCTGTTTAGGATGCCAAATATGTTTGTAAGAGAAGGCTGACCCCTGAGAATTTCTAATTATATTGAAAGCTATTTTGTAGGTAAAATGCCCATCCTGAGAAGGCTTCCAGATCAAGCTCTAAGTAGAGGAGGAGTCTGTCAATGTAAGAGCCAGGTCATTGATTCTGCACAGTCTCTTCCAAATTGATGAATCGGTAAGTTTGGGTTGCATATCTTCTCTTCTTTGATATTTCAAATGCATAAATTGAGACCAAAAACCAGAGGAAGATTTCCATTTCCATCACATTTTTAGAGAGAAAGCTGTCTCCAGATCATTTAGAGATCGAATGTCCAATCCCCTTTCTTCCTTAGGATGGCATATTCTAGACCAACTGAGCCAATGATATTTGGGTTTGTCATTATTCGAACCCCAAAAGAAATTGGCAAGCTTCTTGTTTAAAATTCTTTTAACTCTTTGTGGCAGAAGGTCAACAGCCAGAACATGCATTGGAATAGATCCTAACACATGCTTGATCAAGATAAGTCTCCCTGCCTGTGATAAATTTTTTGCTTCCAAGTAAACAGTTTGGAATCAAACTGTTGAATAATATGATGACACTGCAGGTGTCTATTCATACCTCTGTGAAGATTTGCTCCCAGATACTTGAGAGGAAGATTTGTTTTCTGCATACCCAGTAAGTCCTTTATGATCTGACTTCTTGTTTGAGCATGCTTACCCACAACAAAAGAACTCTTATCAAAATTGACTGCGTGTCCCGAAGCACTTTGGTATTGAGTAAGAAATTTCTTAAAATTAAGAATAGATCTAGCACCCCCATTCATAAAAATTAACAAATCGTCAGCAAAGCCAAGATGAGTAACAGGTACACCATATCTGCCCATCCAAAAGGGATCAATCTTACCATTAGCCACCTGCCAATTTAAGCCCATGGAAAAAGCTTCTGAGGCAATAATGAACAAAAAAGGGGAAAGAGGATCTCCCTGTTTAACACCTCTCTTAGGTTGAAAAAAACCATGAGGACTTCCATTAATCAAAACAGATAAAAAAGTGGCCTGTAAATTATTTAGAACAAGGTTTACAAAATGATCATGAAAACCAAATCTGTGTAGAACCTTGGAAAGAAATCCACAAGACAGCCTATCAAAATCTTTGGCCATATCTAACTTGATCACCATGTTAGACCCCCTAATCTTTTTAGCAATAGCATGAATCATCTCTTGACCAATTAGTATCTGATCTGCCATATCTTTCCCTTTAAGAAATCCAGCTTGATCATTGGAAATAATCTTCAGAAGTAGGATGGTCAATCTATTAGCAAGCACTTTGGTACAGACTTTGTTAATAAAATTTGATAGACAAATAGGTCTATAGTCTGCAAAAGAAGCGGGATTATCCTTCTTAGCGATAAGCACCAAAAGAGAGCTAGATAGACCTTTAGGAATAGGAACTCCAATGAAGAAATCTTGAACAGCATTTACAACATCTTTCCCCACAATATGCCAACATTTTCTAAAGAACTTGCCATTATAACCATCTGGACCAGCAACACCATTTTGATTAAGAGCCCACACTGCCTCTTTAACCTCATCATCACCTGGAAGAGCAATTAATGATCTGTTATCTTCTTCTATTAATGATGGAATGTATTGCAGGACTTCCTCAGAATCAACTTCTTGTTCAAGAGAATAGAGTGAAGAGAAGTATCGGACAGCAGCCTCTGCAATCTCAGGTATAGAACTAACTGTAGCCCCCTCCATGTTAGATATAGAGGTGATTTGTTGATGTCTATTTCTGATTTTCACATAAGAGTGAAAAAAACTTGTATTTGCATCTCCCCCTTTAATCCATTTTAAATGTGCCCTTTGCTTCCAAAATTTTCTTTCAAGCTTGTACTTGTTAATAAGAAGAGCTCTTTTGAAAGACCAATCAGATCTATTTTCATCAGTAGGGTTATTCTCAAAAGCTATCTCAGCATTAGAGACCTCCTGCTCACAAAGTTTAATATCCTCAAAAATGTTACCAATGGTGTCAGTGTTCCATTTTTTGAGCTCATGTTTCAAGCATTTAAGCTTTTTAACCAAACCCAGCATACCACCCCCAAATCTGTAGGAATTCCAGCTTTTGGACACCAAATCAAGAAAGGAAGGATGAGAAATCCACATATTTTGAAATTTAAAGGGTTTAGTAGGTCCAGAGTAACCATTATTAAGAATCTGAATAAGAATCAGAGAGTGGTCAGAGGGAGTCTTATTAAGATGGGTAATCTGAATGTGATCAAAAGATTCAATACAATGTTGATTAACTAGAATTCTGTCAAGTCTTCTCCAAAGTCTACCATTAGACCTGACACCAGTCCAAGTATAGCTAGAACCTTTAAATGGAAGATCAACTAATCCACAAGAAGAAATACAATTAGCAAAGTCAAGCATGCTAGGCACATATGGAAGAGATGGACCAAAATGATCAACATGAGATGCAATAGAGTTAAAGTCACCTCCCACCAACCAATTATCTGTAATCTGAGTAGAGAAATCAGTTTATTTCTGCCACAAAGTTCTCCTTTGAATATAACTATGATTCCCATAAACTGCAGTGAAATGACCAGAGAAGAAACTGGAGTAGATTTTAAAGTGAGTATATTGAGAGTGCCATTCAACATGGGAAATGGTGAGTTTAGAATCATCCCAATAGACCCAAATCTTATTCATGTCAGAAAAAAGAACTCTGTTGAAACCCAATTGTCCATAAACAGATCAACTTTAGTAGAAGCCACAATAGGTTCAATAACAACTAGTAAATGAATATGCCATTGCTGAATTAAGGAGAATAACCTAGAAGCAGCACCTTCTAGCCCCCTTAAATTCCAAACTAGACAATTCATTTAGAAGTAGGTGAGGGAGAATTTTGTGAAAGCCTGTTGGCTGGAAAAGAGGCAGAGTTACCCTCAACAGTAATCATTTTCTTAGTAGTGTTTCTGGTCACTTGAGGAGGAATTTCTGGGAGAGATTTTTTCTTCTTATACCTTTTTATTCTGACCAAAATAAAGTCTGCACCATTCTCTTGTTTGGCATCATTCTGATCTTGTATTGCCTTCAATATTTCTTTTTGTTTAACCACATAATCAACTCCTTTGATTATATCAGGCAGGGCTTCTTTCCAAGTTAGAATATCTTCTCTCTGATGGGGTTCACCTCCATCAGATGAATAATCTTTGCTGATAATTTCATAATCAAAATCCAGGTCATTGATTAAATTTTGAAGCTGGGCATCATCAAGCAGTGGTCCCACGGGTTTATGGTAAGTTAGAGGAAGATCATTAGCAGCCTTTGATGTTTCAATCTTTTCTGAAGCATTGTAAACCTGTGACTGCTCTTTTCCCTTTGAATCAGGATGAGGATCATGGTAAATCTCCTCAGTCAGTGAGATCCTGAATTTCAACTATAGGTATAGAACTCCTCTGCAATCTCAGGTATAGAACTAACTGTAGCCCCCTCCATGTTAGATATAGAGGTGATTTGTTGATGTCTATTTCTGATTTTCGCATAAGAGTGAAAAAAACTTGTATTTGCATCTCCCCCTTTAAGCCATTTTAAATGTGCCCTTTGCTTCCAAAATTTTCTTTCAAGCTTGTACTTGTTAATAAGAAGAGCTCTTTTGAAAGACCAATCAGATCTATTTTCATCAGTAGGGTTATTCTCAAAAGCTATCTCAGCATTAGAGACCTCCTGCTCACAAAGTTTAATATCCTCAAAAATGTTACCAATGGTGTCAGTGTTCCATTTTTTGAGCTCATGTTTCAAGCATTTAAGATTTTTAACCAAACCCAGCATACCACCCCCAAATCTGTAGGAATTCTAGCTTTTGGACACCAAATCAAGAAAGGAAGGATGAGAAATCCACATATTTTGAAATTTAAAGGGTTTAGGTCCAGAGTAACCATTATTAAGAATCTGAATAAGAATCAGAGAGTGGTCAGAGGGAGTCTTATTAAGATGGGTAATCTGGATGTGATCAAAAGAATCAATACAATGTTGATTAACTAGAATTCTGTCAAGTCTTCTCCAAAGTCTACCATTAGACCTGACACCAGTCCAAGTATAGCTAGAACCTTTAAACGGAAGATCAACTAATCCACAAGAAGAAATACAATTAGCAAAGTCAAGCATTGTTGGTCCCGTTTGTAATGGGAACAGTCTAGAGGGGGGGTGAATAGACTGTTCAGAAATTTAAACTTTTCTCTAAGTCAAAGCTGACTTACCAGAGATGGTCGAAATCTGGTGTAATACCCGATATTAATTTAAGAGGATTAATAGTACTACTCATACCAACAGAGGTGCATCTCCTTTTAAGGGAGCTCATCACCCAAGAACTCCAAAGTTAAGCGTGCTTGCACGAGAGTAGTCTTGGGATGGGTGACCCCCTGGGAAGTTTCTCAGGGCGCGCATGAGTGAGGACAAAGTGCGCGGTAAAGGCTCGTGGTGGTTTGTGAGGACAGTACTATTGGTCTAGAGTAGCTACCTCGGGTCCTGCGAGGCCGGGGTGTTACATCTGGTGACAGAGAAGGTCAAGTTCTGATGGCAGAGCTGGACCTGGCTGCGGATTAGGTTCTGTCCGGGTAGCCTCAGACAACACTAAGGCAAATGCCTTTCTGATAACTCTTGAGGAAGATCTGCTGAACACAGAGTCCAACCTTTTGAGTTATGCAGTCAAGTTCTTAAGTGCAGAAATGAAATAAGTAAAGTAAGTGACATCGGGGATTTTTATAGTGGTTCAAGGAACAACTTGTTCCTCTAGTCCACTGTTCCACTAAGCTTGTAAAAACAACAGTTTACAACGCCTTAGTCCCTAGAACTTAAGAAGCTCTCCACGTCTTCTTCAAGCCTAGTTGCCACCCGGGATGCAGTCCTGCTTCCTGATGGCTGGTCTCGTTTCACTGTGTCTCTAGGAAGTATCACCACTTCACTTTACTCCAGTTAGTTTGAGACGTCCCTTCTTTTTCAAGAAGTGTTTGAATCAAGATCAGTTTTCTCCAATGTTGCTTCTTCACAAAGGATGTGTAGATGAAGTTTTCGAAGTGTTGAAGAACTAAGGAACTTTGCAACTTGCTAGTTGGATGAGGGATAAGAAAGTATATCTTCCAACTTGAGCTTTTCTTGTTGAGGTAAGTAAGTTTTTGATCTCAAGAAAGCTTGGAGGTATTTGATTTAGAGTAGAATGATCTGAGCAAGTTCGGCAGGCAATTGTTGTAGCAAAGTTATACTCGTACTTCTTCAGAGTGTATCTTATATACTGGGAGCAGTCTTCCCGTTGGAGTGTAGAAGACAGCTTCATTAAATGTTTGTACTGTTGACTTGACCGGTTGGACCTACGACTTGCTATTTTGGGGGCGCGAAGATACTCGCATGGTCAATCATCAGCTTTAAATATATATTCGTACGTACAACATTAATTGAGCATTTAATGCGTGTACAGTACCATGTTTCCGTTGAAAGGTTCGTAGCCGTTAGGGGATTTCCTGTTAGTTTAACGACCGTTGGTGAGTGTCTTCGAGTTCTGCAAGGTGCGAGCTTGTCTGATGAGGTTTTCTGATCAGAATTCTGATGACAGCTTCTGATGCCTACTCTGGTATCCAACTCTGATGGCTTCTCTGGAGAGCAGCTCTGAGAGCATCTCTGGTAGGAGTTCTGATAAGGAAGACCAAGAGGGTTTCTGGCATGTCGACTATTCTAGTACATACAAAGACAAATACTAATACAAAATTTTCTATTGGGGTACTTTCAAATACTAATCAACCTAGCATCATCAAAATCTAATTACATTTATTCCTTACAATTTCCCCCTTTTTGATGATGCCAAAACCCTTTAACTATTTCCAGAGAAGTGCCTTTCACCATATAAGAATAAAGTTAAACAACTTCTATTAAAATCTTGGTGGGCAGCTTAGCATAGGAAAATAGTAAGAGTACAATACAATCAGATAGCAATAAAAGGACAAAAGGAACTAGAGCAAGCACAAGGAATTCACAGAAAGTAAGTAAGAACAGATAATTTAAGATGCCATGCAAACTAGAGGCAGAGATGGAATCTTATTATCAGATGGTTAATTACATAATCAGAGATAGATAAAATTTAGGATTCATCTTCATCTACCTGAGGTCCTGCTTTGTCAATCCTTTCAAGCTCTGCATTGACCTTTGCTCTGATGGAGGCTAAGTCCATCGAATTCTGATAGTCTGCCCAATGAGGTGCAAGCTTGCAATCTAAGTAATTTCTGATTGCTTCTGAAATGTTCTTGCCAGATAGAACTCTCATCTGCCACCAGTTCTCAGCTTCTTGAATTGATCCACCATGATTGATTTGGATGAGTCCATCACTGTCCATAAACAAATTCTCTTGTTGCAGTGGAGTCATCAGCTTCTTCATCTGTGTAAATTGGGCTCTGTCAGGCTTAGACATCCCACTCTTCATCCATTCATTGAAGGTAAAGTTGGAGGACTTCTTCTTGGAACTTCTGGGAGGTGGAGGAGGAGGTCTGGTGCCTGCATTAGCTTGCTTTTTCTTCTTTGCAACTTCAAAATAAGGAGCAGGATCAACAGAAGATGAGGGTCCTCCGAAGGATAAGGTTCTGGAGCTTGGACCTTCTTCTTCTCTGGTGTCTTCCCCCTTTTTGGCATCAACAAGATCGCCAAGGAGGAGCTCAATCTTTGAGAATTCTGATGCTTGGGCATCTCTGATCTCATCCAGAGCTTCTGGCAGAGTCTGGGTAACAGAAGCCAGACCTTCAATGAGGTTTTGTTGCCTTTCCATGGTAGATTGGATACTCTGTGTACTTGCTTCAAGGAGTACCAACTTCTGGTAACGCTCCTTGTCTTTGTGAAGAATATGTAAGGCCTGCGCTTTGTGTTCTGTACACAAATTTCCTATCTCCATGAAGCGCTCTGAGGCTTGGTCAACATTCCATTGCAGAATGTCAATGGCTTCAGCTAGCTCCTGTAGTTTCTGATTCTGACCATTCATAGATTGAGAGTGAAAGTAGAGGACAGAGTTAATTCCATCTATTTCTCTGGAGATGGTGTCAATCTTCTGGTTGGATGAGCTCATGAAGGTGTGCAGGGACTCTGTCAGAGTGTCAAGCTTTTCTGACAGTTGCTGAAGGCCCTGATTAAGATGGATGTTGGTGTGTGTC
Source organism: Cuscuta europaea (assembly GCA_945859875.1). NCBI lineage: Eukaryota > Viridiplantae > Streptophyta > Magnoliopsida > Solanales > Convolvulaceae > Cuscuta > Cuscuta europaea. Next base: position 793,473 of record CAMAPE010000031.1, on the reverse strand, counting down.
AGATGCTCATAGTGTTTGTCATTGATGACGATGAGCTTGTTCATATTGTCTAGCATCTGACCGCCAAATTCTTCTGCAGACTGCACAAATTCGTTGAAGTCCATCTGTGGGGCTTCTGGAGCAAATCCAGGCATCTCCAAACCTCTTCCCTTGGGGAATGGAGTAGTATTGCCAATGGGTTCAGCAGGTTGGTCCCTGGGAGGGGTCTTCCTCCTCTTAGATGTGAAATCTGCCGCAAGAGAGGATGTGAGGAACCCATCATTGTCAGCATCTGAGGACAGAATGCGAATGGGAACCTCTCTCTTGGGTGTTGAGGCTACAGAGAGCTGAGGAGATAGTGGGGGTGTAGCAGCTCTGGTGATTGAAAGGTGTTGCTGCTGTGGAGGTGAACTCTGATGAGAGGGGGTTTTCTGATGGGGGGAGTTCTGATGGTGAGAGTTCTGAGGAGAGGGGTTCTGAGGAGTGACAGATGTTAGAGGTTTGGGAGAGGGTGGAGGTGAGGGTGACCGGTTTCTAGGAGGGGAGGGTTGCTTGCAGGTTGATGAAGACTTTGATTTGGTCTTCTGAGGTGAAGGAATTCTGATGAGGGATGGTGGAGGAGAGGAGGTTTTCTGAGGAGATGGGGTTTTCTGTTTGAGAGGGGTTGAAGGTTTTGAGGGTGATTTAGGAGGTGAGGAAGATTTAGGGGAAGGTACTTTAGGAGGGGGTGAAGGAATTACCTCAAGAACAGTCTCTGAGAACAGGGATTCTCTCCATTCCTTGACCAGCTTTTCCATGGTCAGAGGAACATCATTGGCTGTGGAGGGTTCTCCTTCCTCACGGGCACTGTGGCGAAACTTGATGAGAGATTCCTTTCTCTTCTTCTCCATTAGCCAAGCATCAAACTCTTCCATCTCATGCTCCTCCAGAGCTTTGACATGCCTTTCAGGAGATAGGGCAGTCATAGGTGCTTTACCTTGGTGTTTTTCTTTCTTCTTCTGTAGGACAGAGATGAGAAAGGCAAGGTTGAAGCACTGAGACACATCTTCTGTGCCTACCCAGTGTAAGACAACAGCTTCTTCTGCTTCATAACAGTCAAAATACTGTATGATTTTCTGAAGAGGTCCCATTCTCCATCTTCTCCAAGTCAGAACCCTTTCAAACTGCTTTTGCAAAATGGTGTTGTAATCAGTCTCTGGTACTTCGTCAGAGATGTGTTGGGGTTCTGATAAATCTGCAGTGAATACCAGGTCCGGTGCAGAGGAGGGTGGGGCAACTGGTTCAAGTTCCCCCTGAGTTTCTGATTCCCTTGTAGGTGAGGTTGTTGATGTTAATGAAGTTCATTTTCAGAAGGATTTCTGAGAGATTCAGGATATTGGGGGATTTTTGAAGCTAGTACGTTTAGAGAGATAAATGACAGTAGCGGTTTAGGTTGAAGGAGATGGATATAAATGGTTTTGGATTAGTGGACGTTTGGGATAATTTATGGTTTCGAGGTATCATTTAAATAAATGCGAGCGGAAAACGTTTCCGTTAACGACATAATTAATCAGGGGTATTCTGGTAAAAGACATGTTCAAGTTAAAGGTCTTGCCCGATCCTCAAAAAAATTTAAGTCCACAAGGATCTCTGATGGACTACAGAAAAGGATCCCTGTATCAGAGAAGGAGGTTCTCTGATGAAGGGTGCTCTGGTGATCAGATAAGGGGTATTCTGGTGTAGGGTTTTCTGATCCAGACAACAGTTCTGATCCACAGCAATTCTGGTTCATGCATCTCTAGGAAGATCATACATCATTCCCAGTTCTTCCCTTAGTTTGTTGAACCTTGCCTCTGGTAAGGGCTTGGTTAAGATATCCGCTAGCTGATCTTCTGTAGGTACATGCTCCATACAAATATGCTTCTTCTCCACATGATCTCTGATGAAATGATGTCTGATCTCAGTGTGCTTTGTCCTGGAATGAAGTACTGGATTCTGAGTGATTGCAATGGCACTAGTGTTGTCACAGAGCAGTTTGATCTCCTTTGCTTGAATGTCATAATCCTTCAGCTGTTGCTTCATCCAGAGTAACTGAGCATAGCAACTCCCAGCTGCAATGTACTCAGCTTCTGCTGTACTTGTTGAGATTGAATTCTGCTTCTTGCTAAACCAGGAAACAAGCCTTCCTCCTAGCATTTGGCAATGACCAGAGGTGCTCTTCCTGTCTAATCTGCAACCTGCAAAATCTGAGTCAGAGTAACCAATTAGTTCAAAGTTACCTCCCTTTGGATACCATAGGCCTGCATTTGGATTTCCTTTGATATATCTGATGATTCTCTTTGCAGCACTAAGGTGGCTCTCCTTGGGCTTTGATTGGTATCTGGCACATATTCCAACAGAGAATGAAATGTCTGGTCTGCTTGCAGTCAGATAGAGCAGAGATCCTATTATTCCTCTGTAGGTTGTTGCATCGACATCCTTTCCTTCATCATCTGGACCAATTCCTTGTGAGGTGTTCATGGGAATCTTCACTGAGGATTTGCCTTCCACTCCAAACTTCTTGATCAGATCTCTAGTATACTTCCCTTGATTGATAAAGATTCCTTCTGGAACTTGTTTGACTTGTAGTCCTAGGAAGTAGCTGAGTTCTCCCATCATACTCATTTCAAATTGACTCTGCATCACTTGAGAAAATTTCTTGCACAGTTCTGGATTAGTACTACCAAATATAATATCATCAACATATATTTGTACTAACAGAATATGATTAGCAACAGAGATTTGAAATAGAGTTTTGTCAACCTTTCCTTTAGTAAACCCATGGTTCACTAGGAAAAGGGATAATGTGTCATACCATGCTCTGGGAGCTTGCTTAAGACCATAGAGGGCCTTTTTAAGCTTGTAGACACAAGAGGAGTGAGTAGGAATGACAAAACCTGGTGGTTGTTCCACATAAACTTCTTCTTCAAGATCTCCATTCAGAAATGCACTTTTGACATCCATCTGGTAGACCTTGATGTTATTGTAGGCAGCATAGGCTAGAAAGATTCTGATGGCTTCAAGTCTGGCTACTGGTGCAAATGTCTCATCAAAATCTATTCCTTCTTCATGGCAGTATCCCTTGGCTACCCAACTGTGTCTACCCAGGGAACTTCTAAGCCGAGTGGAAGTAAGGGTCCGAGATTGACTAAATTGAAAAAGAGGGCAGGTGAGACTCAGTCCAAGAGAGCTGATGTAATACCCGAGATTAATATAAGAGGATTAATAGTACTACTCATATAAACAGAGGTGCATCTCCTTTTAAGGGAGCTCATCACCCAAGAACTCCAAAGTTAAGCGTGCTTGCACGGGAGTAGTCTTGGGATGGGTGACCCCCTGGGAAGTTTCTCAGGGCGCGCATGAGTGAGGACAAAGTGCGCGGTAAAGACTCGTGGTGGTTTGTGGGGACAGTACTAGAGGTCTGGAGTAACTACCTCGGGTCCGTGTGGGGCCCCGGGGTGTTACAGCTGATGTCTCCTCCTCTAGTGCTATAATTGTTTTATCATCACCAGTCACGGAAATACACCGAACTCAACCCATATGTACAGGTTCTGATGTTGTCAGTTCCCGAGTAGAAGACGCTACATTGAGTTCAATAGCGCAAAATGAGTCAAGCCTAAACTACTCAAACGTCTCCCAACAGATGGTTGTTTAAACCCAACAAGGGGAACCCATCAGCGAACCGCTCCACACTGCTACCCAATGCACGTTAGGTCATGTGTCCACACTCCCAGATGTTTTATCATTTTCTAGGGCACAACCTTATTCTTTCGCACACACTGATACAGACTCATTACCACCTGTCTTAAAAGCCAGAGGTACGCCTATGATGGTTGGAAGTCCTGCCACACTTTACTCCCCAGTAGGCCATGGCACCACTATTTTTAGTGATGCTGTGAGAACTAATACTTCATATAGCTCAGGATTTTCTTCATTCGCTAGTTTAACTAGGGAGGATCTAAGGTCTCAGCTTCCAGCCTTCAAGCTTTCACTTTTATAAGACCTACGTTCTTTAGACCCAACAGGCGTAGCAGACCAAAGATCACACCCAACTCCCTCCATAGGAACTCTTCTATCAACCATTACACCGACTACCATCATACCCACATCCACACCATCTACCTCACACCCTGACCCTAGCCATATGAACATTATTGATTTATCCGAGTATTTTCGGCACAGACTCTTATCCGAAACTAACCTTCCACCACACCTCTTACAAGTCCGTGAAATCCTAGCCTTAGCCCCACCTTACATCCAATCCACATATTGCCGTGATCAAGAACGCTTGCGTAAGAATAAGCATGATGACACCGATTATTCAGATCATCATGAGGGGGAGAAAAGGCAACGTACTTGTGAGCAATCCACCTCACAACCTCTCATTTCATATTCCACAAGCTCCAAACCATCCGCGTCTTCTCAACCTGAAACTTCATCCTCTACCGCACCTCACGACTCACTAGCTTTAACCGTTTATCACCCTTTCGGGCCCCTAAACACTGAGTCAGGACTTTGTGTCCTCTCGAGAACTTCTATAGGCTCATCCTTTATGGATGTTGACGAAGGATTGGAAGGAACTCCTCACAATGCAACATCGATATCACCATTGTCTTCAGACCGTCAGAACGATAAGTCTGATGAAAACGGTAAGTCTCCGTGACCCCAATGTTATGTTACCCACTGCTACCACATTTGTTTCCAATGATCCATAGGTTCCACAAGCTGAAAGAGAAACATATTCTTCTAAGTCCGCTTCTATTCCAATTCCAGTTGATCAACCATCATCATCAAGGAAGAAAGTTTCAAAGACAAAAGAAAGAGAACTCAAAAAGAAAGTTGTTGATCTGATATTGCTTGAATGGATAAAAGACAATGAAAAGGACGAACTTCAAAAGTTGACCAATGAAGAAGCTCTCATCAAGCTGAACTATCAAGCTGAACTACATTTGAGAAGTTAAGAAGACAGTTGCTGAAAAGCTGATGGGACTGGAACCTGAGGAATATGTTCAAGGAGAATTTTATGATGATCCACTTCCTGATTTTCATTTAGTCAAAAATCTAATCAAGACGCACCCAGGGGAATCCAAAATAGAAGACAAGTTTGAGACACCTTGGGAGAACATCAAGATAATTGTGCCTTATCAAGAAGATTTGAGACCAAGGATTTGGAGAAGTGAAAAGAGAATTAAGAAGGTCGATGAGCTTGAGCTAAAAGGACTAGAACAGTTGGAAGGAATTGCCGCTTCTAGACACATATGGATGCTACGCAACATGACTGCTGATCAGAATGATCCTTATGGACATCAAAAGAGATTGGTCAAGCATTCTGATTCACCGATCACTAGTGTAGAAAACACTTTTTATATGGGTTAAAAAACACTTTTTATGTCGGTTCCCGTAACGACATAGTAGCCAGCGACATAGAAAGTCGGGCTCTTTTCGTGTCGGGTAGTCGTACCCCTTATAGAATGTTTTTTATAACGGTTACGAATTTAACCGTTATTGAATGTTTTCGATGTCAGGTTGGTAATACCCCATATAAAATCCTTTTTATATGGGTTAAACCACCAACCGTTATAGAAAGACGGTTTTTTTTAAAAAAAAAAATAATCACACTTACTGTCACTTATATATATATAAAAGTGATTTTTTATTTTAAAATGTAATGTTTTTATTTAGATTTGCTACATAATAAAATTTCTAATTCATACTAAAAATATATATTGTCTAGAAATTAATGAGTAATATGTAAGCATCCCCTATCCCAATTCTTTACATTTATTAATTCAAAACAAAAAGAACAATAGACTCATTTGCATAGCCGAAGTAAATAACATAGAACCACACAATACAAACAAGCATTTAGTACAATAACTACTTTGTTGTAGCCAGATCACTGGCCAACTCCAAATTACTACTAACTTTGTCACGTAAGAAATAGCATGTCTCTATCAAATGTTAGCTGATCTCTATCCAAATAGTCCAGCTTCATAACCTACTTTCAATTCCCTATTCTTCTAAGTAGCTTGTATAGGCCAAAGACATTCATCTGCCGCCAACGATATGGAATAAAGAATGATCGGTAAAAGGGCGGTGATAGTTCTCTATCCAAATAAGTAAAGGCTGCAACAACCTGAGGCCAAATATCCTGTCAACAAAGTGCTGCATGAAATGAAAAGAAAGAATCGTGAACATACAACATTTTGGATAAGTAGAGGAGAGGAGAGGAGAGGAGAGGGGGTACAACAGACATATATTGTTACAAAGCAACCAATAAGTAACAAGCAATTAACGGCATTACAAGTTACCAACCTGACGATGTAAGTTTAACCCCGCGTTCGTCGATAATTCTTTCATCTTTTTTCTTAAGTATGATCACTTTCGCGTCCAATGCCTGAATGAAAATTGAAAAACTGGTTATGTAGTTATGTGCTTGTGAGACAGTGAGAATGTTAGAAATCGAAGTGTTTTTTATAAGGAAAGTAATAGAGAAGAGAGAAGAGGGTTAGAAAGAGATGAATCATATTACTCTCCTATTTGTACCCCCTTTAAGAGAATAGATTAAAACAAAGTGGTAAGATCTGCCACTTTAATTCCCCCCTCCACTTCTTCTCTTGTTACCAAACAAGAGAAGATTCTCATTTCTCCTCAAGTTTCTCCTTCACATTTCTGTTTTGTATTTACCCCAACCAAACAAAGAGAAATGAATTCCTATTTATCCTGCTTCTGTAATATGCCGTTTAATAGTACAAAACAGTTGCAAATTTCACAAGGAGAATCAGATTAAACATAAAGTCATAAAGGTACCATTTTGTAAGAGTTCTTTTGGGTAAATGACTAAATTGGCTGAGATTTCTGAAAGGTTTGGGAATTTGAACCGTTAAAACATCTGTTTCAGTAAAATAAGTGAGTCAAATCTAAAAGCTACTTAAAACGTATTTAGACAGGAAGAGGTACACATAGTATTTAGTATCTATAGAATGGATAACCTGATACAACATATTTTTTTAAAGAAAAGTGTGAAATAGTAAAGTTATCTTACATGCTCCTCCACAACAGCATGAACAGTTGCATCACGTAATATAGGCCGCCCAATAATTGTCTGTGTCTTGGAGCCCAACATCATAACCTTGCTCAATATTAACTGAATCACATATATAATGGATATGATCAATTTAAATAAAAACATATTCATTACGGGTGGGGGGATCAAAATGACAATATACATGGAGATATGTAAAATGATCTTAACCAACACCACTAAAACAATAGGCAACTTCTACTTATATGTTTACTTCTTCCTACAATGGTAATTCCATTGTACTATTGTAGTGAGAAATAAACACGTTCAAAGATTGAATTTTTCAATTTTGAAAACTAACATATGACTTTTTTACCCTTTAATGATCCTGGGATATGAAAATTCTGCTCATATCTTTACTTCTTCCTACAAAGATAATTCCTTTCTGGTAAGAAATACACACGTTCAAAGTTTATATTTGGAAAAGTAACATATGATCTTTTTATCCTTAAATGTTCCTGGGATATGAAACTTCTGCTCATATTTTTACTACTTCGTTCAAAGATAATTCCTTCGTGGTGAGAAATAAACAGGGTCAAAGTTTGAATTTGAAAAAGTAACATATGACCTTTTTACCCTTTTATGTTCCTTGGGTCACTGGGAGGGACACAACCCTTTTTAACTAAGGCAAGTGGAATATTAATATAAAGGTTTCAAATTTTTACTCCTTAGATTAATAGATCTCAAAGCCTTATACAGAATATCAAACCACGGTTTAATAGATTAATAGTCCCTACCATGATCAGTAGATGTTAGAAGACATAGAAATTTCGAACAGGTTGAAACAATGACTTATACAGAATATCAAACCACGGTTTAAAAATTTCGTGGCTCTAAAAATTGTAAGGGTCGGTTACTTCATATTATTGCAGAAAAATGATGCACAAATTGAGGTAGCATCCAACTCCATCCAAATGATCATACTAATAAAACCAGAAGGCTAAAATATATCTTGAAGTGAGATCGAATTCAGTTTCTCTTTCGGCAGAACCTTTGGTTGAATTCCTATTCTGAAGTATTATATTCAACTCTTCAAGGACCCTGTATGTTTTCTGTACACTAATCTAGTAACAGAGAATAGCTACATATGCAATCAGTTACATAATTATAACGTACCTAATTTGTTGATAGCATAAAAGAAAAACAAAGATGTGTCTCACCTTGTCATTGACGTCACAGTACTTCAATCTTTCAACAAAAATGTTATCCCCGTTGCTAACTTTGAATTGGTGCGATCCAATCTAACAATACAAGCCAGATAATAGGAACAAAAAACGCTTTATTACTATTTTAACATGCAGGTGTGTGTGCATAAATATACACAACGGGCTAATAATTCAAACCTGAACAACAGCAAAAGCTGGCTCATAAGGTTTGAAAACTCGGTCAGATTTCTTAAGTGGCCCGATCACCGCATATCCAATGTCAGCTGCCTCTTTTATCTTATCCTCCGCACTCTTCGGCCCACTATCTGCTTGCAGGACTTTCTCATTGTCCTCCTCGTCATCGCTATAATCGTCAGTTTCTTCTTAACAACCTGAGGCCAAATATCTTGTCAACATTTTAGCCACTCATTAACTTTACATAACACACGTGGTGAGAACATACAGCATATAGAAGAACCGTGTTGTAGCCTCGGATTTGAACTGTAAGCGTTCCAGAAAAGTATAACAAGAATACAAGTGCATCAGAACATCTAATACTATGATTAGGACTGTCATTGCAATTGAAACTCCAAACTTAATCATTATATAGTTTATTTATAGATGATTCACTGATAAAAAAGTTAATATCTCTTGAGTCTTAATAAATCAACACTTAACTAAACTTCAGATTTTAAAAAACTAACCTAAATATTCATATCTTCAAATCTGAATTATTAAATAACTAACCATTAGTGCTGTAACGTGATAGTGATGTCTCTGGATCCTGAGGAGTAATTATTGACGAGTGATTGTGCCTTTAGGAGTCTTAGTCGCGAGTGCGCCTCTCATTCGCTCTCAGGGAAACGGCCGCCTGCACTGCACGAGCTACCGAAGAGAAACGATTGATTTCTTATCCAAGGATCATGAGAGGATACCTAGAAGTCTGAAGCGGAAGCTGGGGTAAGCGATCGATATACAATAAAAGAAGCAATTCCTCTCGAAATGAAAAAATCTATGCAATAAATCTCTCTAACAAACGGGAGAGAGAACGACGGAGAATGATATTTGGAGGAAGAGAAGATGAATAACCTGGATCGAGAAGGAGATGAAACGTTGAAAGGAGCGCCGGTTGATTGGGAGCTGCAGCGGTGGTCATCGAATCCCTCTTCTCCGTCAACGTCGTCTTTTCCGTCGAAGTCCTCCTCTCCGTCGAAGGTCTTCTCTGTACTTCGTATACTTCGTATTCTTCGTGTAATCGTGTAGAGCGGTAGGTTTACTCGTGTAGTCCGTATGTCAATGGGGCAGTATCTATCGTAAGGGTTACACATCAGCTGACATAAAAAGCATTTTTAAATATTATAAAAAGCCCCCATTTCGAAACTAAGTTTCCAGAAATTATTTAAATGACCCCGTTTTTATTTAACGATGTCGGTTATTCTTTCAACCGTTATAAATAAGATTCTATATTTATAATACTTACTCGATAAATTTACTCAACTTTTATTATTTATAAATATGACCCCACGTCTACATTTCGTAACGGTTAAATGTGAACCCATATTAAAAACCTAGTTATAGAATGTGTATTTTGCACTAGTGGATCATGGGGATTATGTAATACTTGAGATTTAATTTAAATGGATTAATAGTACTACTCATACGAACAAGGTGCATCTTCTTTTAAGGGAACTCATTAGCCAAGAACTCCAAAGTTAAGCGTGCTTGCACGTGAGTAATCTTGGGATGGGTGACCCCCTGAGAATTTTCTCATGGCGCGCACGAGTGAGGACAAAGTGCGTGGAAAAGGTTAGTGGCGGTTTGTGAGGACAGTATTAGAGGTCTGGAGGGTGTGTTGGACTAACTACCTCAGGTCCTGTGGGGCCGAGTTGTTACAAATGGTATCAGAGCAATCCTGCGACAGTGTGCTGATCCGTTAGATATCGGGCGGGCACTTAGCAGGGGAAAAGATTCTAGGATATGATTAGGATTGGTTTATGGGCGCAACGAGGACGTTGCGTTCCTAAGTGGGGGTGATTGTAATACTTGAGATTTAATTTAAACGGATTAATAGTACTACTCATACCAACAAGGTGCATCTTCTTTTAAGGGAGCTCATTAGCCAAGAACTCCAAAGTTAACCGTGCTTGCACGGGAGTAGTCTTGGGATGGGTGACCCCCTGGGAAGTTTCTCAGGGCGCGCACGAGTGAGGACAAAGTGCGTGGAAAAGGCTAGTGGCAGTTTGTGAGGACAGTACTAGAGGTCTGGAGGGTGTGTTGGAGTAACTACCTCGGGTCCTGTGGGGCCGGGGTGTTACATTGCGCCTCTAGAATGATTGTGCTAAAGAGTTCCGGGCGCACAAGGGATTCATCTTCACAATTTGATTCTCCGACCACTGCTTCCTCTAGAACGTGGGTTTTTTAACCCCCAGAAGGCAAACCACCAAAATCAGTGGGACAAATGCCGAGGGACATTTGTCGGGTTTTATTAAAGAAAATAATAATAAAAAGAGGGGGGATAGACCAATACCTCTTTTAACAATTAATACAAATTAAATTAATAATCTAAAAGAAGGTAAGCTAAATAAATCAAAAGTAGCAGCAATCTTGACGGGCCCAGGTAAAGAGGCCTGCTCGGACCATTTCATGAAGTGGGCTGAAAAAAGGCCTGCAAGAAGATGAGCCGGTTCATTACCTTCACGCAAAACATGTCGGAACCTAATGCCTTTCCTAAAACATAGCCGCCTGAAGTCAACAATCTCTTCACTCCATCTATCGTGTTTCCTACCTGAAACGTAATCCACAACTTCCTCTGCATCGCATTCAACCTGAAAAAAACCAAATCCTTCATTAACAGCCCACGATGTCGCCCTGATGAGAGCTATCAATTCCGCATGAAGACTGGAGCAAGCAACAATGGGGAAAGATATAACAGCAATGAGAACACCTTGTTCATTCCTCAAAATAGCGCTTGCAGATGCTATTCGAGGTATAAACGCAGCATCTACGTTTAGTTTTACACCACTCTTAGGCTTAATCCATCTAATAGGTTTCAAAATCATATTTGATTTGAAGTTGCTAGGAATTAGATGTTCTTCATGAAGAATATTATCAATGGAACGAAGTTTGGAGGAATTGAAGATTTGAACCCAAAATTGAGTATATAGTTTAATTCTCCAAATAGTGTTTTCAACCGTAGGCAAAGTATGCTGAGATCCCAAATTAAGCCTGTGTAAACTTTCCAAATATGCCAACTGATAATGCCTGGTACATTGTGTCTAAATACATCGATGAGTGATTTACTTCCAGCTTCTAACCACCAAACAAAGAACATTTATCTAATAGATTGTAGATTAGGGGGATAGGGATATTCATAATCCTGGCAAAGTAACTCCAAATAGGTTTAGAATAGGAACAACCATAGAAGATATGATCAGTAGTCTCACTATTCCTCCTGCAAAATGGACACACTGATGGTTGGAGCACCATCTGAAATCTGCTGAGATTCTCTGAATGAGGTAGGATACCTCTAAAAAGTTTCCATTGAAATAATTTAACTTTAAGCTGCTGTTTAGGATGCCAAATATGTTTGTAAGAGAAGGCTGACCCATGAGAATTTCTAATTATATTGAAAGCTATTTTGTAGGTAAAATGCCCATCCTGAGAAGGCTTCCAGATCAAGCTCTAAGTAGAGGAGGAGTCTGTCAATGTAAGAGCCAGGTCATTGATTCTGCACAGTCTCTTCCAAATTGATGAATCGGTAAGTTTGGGCTGCATATCTTCTCTTCTTTGATATTTCAAATGCATAAATTGAGACCAAAAACCAGAGGAAGATTTCCATTTCCATCACATTTTTAGAGAGAAAGCTGTCTCCAGATCATTTAGAGATCGAATGTACAATCCCCTTTCTTCCTTAGGATAGCATATTCTAGACCAACTGAGCCAATGATATTTGGGTTTGTCATTATTCGAACCCCAAAAGAAATTGGCAAGCTTCTTGTTTAAAATTCTTTTAACTCTTTGTGGCAGAAGGTCAACAGCCAGAACATGCATTGGAATAGATCCTAACACATGCTTGATCAAGATAAGTCTCCCTGCCTGTGATAAATTTTTTGCTTCCAAGTAAACAGTTTGGAATCAAACTGTTGAATAATATGATGACACTGCAGGTGTCTATTCATACCTCTGTGAAGATTTGCTCCCAGATACTTCAGAGGAAGATTTGTTTTCTGCATACCCAGTAAGTCCTTTATGATCTGACTTCTTGTTTGAGCATGCTTACCCACAACAAAAGAACTCTTATCAAAATTGATTGCGTGTCCCGAAGCACTTTGGTATTGAGTAAGAAATTTCTTAAAATTAAGAATAGATCTAGCACCCCCATTCATAAAAATTAACAAATCGTCAGCAAAGCCAAGATGAGTAACAGGTACACCATATCTGCCCATCCAAAAGGGATCAATCTTACCATTAGCCACCTGCCAATTTAAGCCCATGGAAAAAGCTTCTGAGGCAATAATGAACAAAAAAGGGGAAAGAGGATCTCCCTGTTTAACACCTCTCTTAGGTTGAAAAAAACCATGAGGACTTCCATTAATCAAAACAGATAAAAAAGTGGCCTGTAAATTATTTAGAACAAGGTTTACAAAATGATCATGAAAACCAAATCTGTGTAGAACCTTGGAAAGAAATCCACAAGACAGCCTATCAAAAGCTTTGGCCATATCTAACTTGATCACCATGTTAGACCCTCTAATCTTTTTAGCAATAGCATGAATCATCTCTTGACCAATTAGTATCTGATCTGCCATATCTTTCCCTTTAAGAAATCCAGCTTGATCATTGGAAATAATCTTCAGAAGTAGGATGGTCAATCTATTAGCAAGCACTTTGGTACAGACTTTGTTAATAAAATTTGATAGACAAAATAGGTCTATAGTCTGCAAAAGAAGCGGGATTATCCTTCTTAGCGATAAGCACCAAAAGAGAGCTAGATAGACCTTTAGGAATAGGAACTCCAATGAAGAAATCTTGAACAGCATTTACAACATCTTTCCCCACAATATGCCAACATTTTCTAAAGAACTTGCCATTATAACCATCTGGACCAGCAGCACCATTTTGATTAAGAGCCCACACTGCCTCTTTAACCTCATCATCACCTGGAAGAGCAATTAATGATCTGTTATCTTCTTCTATTAATGATGGAATGTATTGCAGGACTTCCTCAGAATCAACTTCTTGTTCAAGAGAATAGAGTGAAGAGAAGTATCGGACAGCAGCCTCTGCAATCTCAGGTATAGAACTAACTGTAGCCCCCTCCATGTTAGATATAGAGGTGATTTGTTGATGTCTATTTCTGATTTTCACATAAGAGTGAAAAAAACTTGTATTTGCATCTCCCCCTTTAATCCATTTTAAATGTGCCCTTTGCTTCCAAAATTTTCTTTCAAGCTTGTACTTGTTAATAAGAAGAGCTCTTTTGAAAGACCAATCAGATCTATTTTCATCAGTAGGGTTATTCTCAAAAGCTATCTCAGCATTAGAGACCTCCTGCTCACAAAGTTTAATATCCTCAAAAATGTTACCAATGGTGTCAGTGTTCCATTTTTTGAGCTCATGTTTCAAGCATTTAAGCTTTTTAACCAAACCCAGCATACCACCCCCAAATCTGTAGGAATTCCAGCTTTTGGACATCAAATCAAGAAAGGAAGGATGAGAAATCCACATATTTTGAAATTTAAAGGGTTTAGTAGGTCCAGAGTAACCATTATTAAGAATCTGAATAAGAATCAGAGAGTGGTCAGAGGGAGTCTTATTAAGATGGGTAATCTGAATGTGATCAAAAGATTCAATACAATGTTGATTAACTAGAATTCTGTCAAGTCTTCTCCAAAGTCTACCATTAGACCTGACACCAGTCCAAGTATAGCTAGAACCTTTAAATGGAAGATCAACTAATCCACAAGAAGAAATACAATTAGCAAAGTCAAGCATGCTAGGCACATATGGAAGAGATGGACCAAAATGATCAGCATGAGATGCAATAGAGTTAAAGTCACCTCCCACCAACCAATTATCTGTAATCTGAGTAGAGAAATCAGTTTATTTCTGCCACAAAGTTCTCCTTTGAATATAACTATGATTCCCATAAACTGCAGTGAAATGACCAGAGAAGAAACTGGAGTAGATTTTAAAGTGAGTATATTGAGAGTGCCATTCAACATGGGAAATGGTGAGTTTAGAATCATCCCAATAGACCCAAATCTTATTCATGTCAGAAAAAAGAACTCTGTTGAAACCCAATTGTCCATAAACAGATCAACTTTAGTAGAAGCCACAATAGGTTCAATAACAACTAGTAAATGAATATGCCATTGCTGAATTAAGGAGAATAACCTAGAAGCAGCACCTTCTAGCCCCCTTAAATTCCAAACTAGACAATTCATTTAGAAGTAGGTGAGGGAGAATTTTGTGAAAGCCTGTTGGCTGGAAAAGAGGCAGAGTTACCCTCAACAGTAATCATTTTCTTAGTAGTGTTTCTGGTCACTTGAGGAGGAATTTCTGGGAGAGATTTTTTCTTCTTATACCTTTTTATTCTGACCAAAATAAAGTCTGCACCATTCTCTTGTTTGTCATCATTCTGATCTTGTATTGCCTTCAATTTTTCTTTTTGTTTAACCACATAATCAACTCCTTTGATTATATCAGGCAGGGCTTCTTTCCAAGTTAGAATATCTTCTCTCTGATGGGGTTCACCTCCATCAGATGAATAATCTTTGCTGATAATTTCATAATCAAAATCCAGGTCATTGATTAAATTTTGAAGCTGGGCATCATCAAGCAGTGGTCCCACGGGTTTATGGTAAGTTAGAGGAAGATCATTAGCAGCCTTTGATGTTTCAATCTTTTCTGAAGCATTGTAAACCTGTGACTGCTCTTTTCCCTTTGAATCAGGATGAGGATCATGGTAAATCTCCTCAGTCAGTGAGATCCTGAATTTCAACTATAGGTATAGAACTCCTCTGCAATCTCAGGTATAGAACTAACTGTAGCCCCCTCCATGTTAGATATAGAGGTGATTTGTTGATGTCTATTTCTGATTTTCGCATAAGAGTGAAAAAAACTTGTATTTGCATCTCCCCCTTTAAGCCATTTTAAATGTGCCCTTTGCTTCCAAAATTTTCTTTCAAGCTTGTACTTGTTAATAAGAAGAGCTCTTTTGAAAGACCAATCAGATCTATTTTCATCAGTAGGGTTATTCTCAAAAGCTATCTCAGCATTAGAGACCTCCTGCTCACAAAGTTTAATGTCCTCAAAAATGTTACCAATGGTGTCAGTGTTCCATTTTTTGAGCTCATGTTTCAAGCATTTAAGATTTTTAACCAAACCCAGCATACCACCCCCAAATCTGTAGGAATTCTAGCTTTTGGACACCAAATCAAGAAAGGAAGGATGAGAAATCCACATATTTTGAAATTTAAAGGGTTTAGGTCCAGAGTAACCATTATTAAGAATCTGAATAAGAATCAGAGAGTGGTCAGAGGGAGTCTTATTAAGATGGGTAATCTGGATGTGATCAAAAGAATCAATACAATGTTGATTAACTAGAATTCTGTCAAGTCTTCTCCAAAGTCTACCATTAGACCTGACACCAGTCCAAGTATAGCTAGAACCTTTAAATGGAAGATCAACTAATCCACAAGAAGAAATACAATTAGCAAAGTCAAGCATTGTTGGTCCCGTTTGTAATGGGAACAGTCTAGAGGGGGGGGGGTGAATAGACTGTTCAGGAATTTAAACTTTTCTCTAAGTCAAAGCTGACTTACCAGAGATGGTCGAAATCTGGTGTAATACCCGATATTAATTTAAGAGGATTAATAGTACTACTCATACCAACAGAGGTGCATCTCCTTTTAAGGGAGCTCATCACCCAAGAACTCCAAAGTTAAGCGTGCTTGCACGAGAGTAGTCTTGGGATGGGTGACCCCCTGGGAAGTTTCTCAGGGCGCGCATGAGTGAGGACAAAGTGCGCGGTAAAGGCTCGTGGTGGTTTGTGAGGACAGTACTATTGGTCTAGAGTAGCTACCTCGGGTCCTGCGAGGCCGGGATGTTACAAATGGTATTAGAGCAACCATGTGACAGTGTGTTGATCCGTTGGATATCGGGCGGGCACTTAACAGGGGAAAAAGATTCTGGGATATGATTGAGATTGGTTTATGGGCGCAACGAGGACGTTGTGATCCTAAGTGGGGGTGATTGTAATACCCGATATTAATTTAAGAGGATTAATAGTACTACTCATACCAACAGAGGTGCATCTCCTTTTAAGGGAGCTCATCACCCAAGAACTCCAAAGTTAAGCGTGCTTGCACAAAAGTAGTCTTGGGATGGGTGACCCCCTGGGAAGTTTCTCAGGGCGCGCATGAGTGAGGACAAAGTGTGCGGTAAAGGCTCGTGGTTGTTTGTGAGGACAGTACTATTGGTCTAGAGTAGCTACCTCGGGTCCTGCGAGGCCGGGGTGTTACATCTGGTGACAGAGAAGGTCAAGTTCTGATGGCAGAGCTGGACCTGGCTGCGGATTAGGTTCTGTCCGGGTAGCCTCAGACAACACTAAGGCAAATGCCTTTCTGATAACTCTTGAGGAAGATCTGCTGAACACAGAGTCCAACCTTTTGAGTTATGCAGTCAAGTTCTTAAGTGCAGAAATGAAATAAGTAAAGTAAGTGACATCGGGGATTTTTATAGTGGTTCAAGGAACAACTTGTTCCTCTAGTCCACTGTTCCACTAAGCTTGTAAAAACAACAGTTTACAACGCCTTAGTCCCTAGAACTTAAGAAGCTCTCCACGTCTTCTTCAAGCCTAGTTGCCACCCGGGATGCAGTCCTGCTTCCTGATGGCTGGTCTCGTTTCACTGTGTGTCTAGGAAGTATCACCACTTCACTTTACTCCAGTTAGTTTGAGACGTCCCTTCTTTTTCAAGAAGTGTTTGAATCAAGATCAGTTTTCTCCAACGTTGCTTCTTCACAAAGGATGTGTAGATGAAGTTTTCGAAGTGTTGAAGAACTAAGGAACTTTGCAACTTGCTAGTTGGATGAGGGATAAGAAAGTATATCTTCCAACTTGAGCTTTTCTTGTTGAGGTAAGTAAGTTTTTGATCTCAAGAAAGCTTGGAGGTATTTGATTTAGAGTAGAATGATCTGAGCAAGTTCGGCAGGCAATTGTTGTAGCAAAGTTATACTCGTACTTCTTCAGAGTGTATCTTATATACTGGGAGCAGTCTTCCCGTTGGAGTGTAGAAGACAGCTTCATTAAATGTTTGTACTGTTGACTTGACCGGTTGGACCTACGACTTGCTATTTTGGGGGCGCGAAGATACTCGCATGGTCAATCATCAGCTTTAAATATATATTCGTACGTACAACATTAATTGAGCATTTAATGCGTGTACAGTACCATGTTTCCGTTGAAAGGTTCGTAGCCGTTAGGGGATTTCCTGTTAGTTTGACGACCGTTGGTGAGTGTCTTCGAGTTCTGCAAGGTGCGAGCTTGTCTGATGAGGTTTTCTGATCAGAATTCTGATGACAGCTTCTGATGCCTACTCTGGTATCCAACTCTGATGGCTTCTCTGGAGAGCAGCTCTGAGAGCATCTCTGGTAGGAGTTCTGATAAGGAAGACCAAGAGGGTTTCTGGCATGTCGACTATTCTAGTACATACAAAGACAAATACTAATACAAAATTTTCTATTGGGGTACTTTCAAATACTAATCAACCTAGCATCATCAAAATCTAATTACATTTATTCCTTACAATTTCCCCCTTTTTGATGATGCCAAAACCCTTTAACTATTTCCAGAGAAGTGCCTTTCACCATATAAGAATAAAGTTAAACAACTTCTATTAAAATCTTGGTGGGCAGCTTAGCATAGGAAAATAGTAAGAGTACAATACAATCAGATAGCAATAAAAGGACAAAAGGAACTAGAGCAAGCACAAGGAATTCACAGAAAGTAAGTAAGAACAGATAATTTAAGATGCCATGCAAACTAGAGGCAGAGATGGAATCTTATTATCAGATGGTTAATTACATAATCAGAGATAGATAAAATTTACATGTGGTTAATTACATAATCAGACATTCCGATTTAGAGTGACTCAAAAAGTTTGATTGATATCTCTTGCAACCCAGTTCATCATTTTCGCACTAAGCACATTGACCTGAGATTCCACTTCATCAAAGATCATATTGAAAACGGTCATGTGGACCAATACTTTGTGTGCACTGAGCTTCAACTAGCTGATCTATTCACAAAAGCTCTGGACGAGAAAAGATTTCAGTTCCTGGTCTCTAAACTGGGAATGCTGAATTTGGAATTTTAATACCGTGCACAATTATAGGGGGAGTTTTATTTTATTTTTATTTTTTTGTTTTGTTTGTCAGATTTTATTTTTATTGAGCCAAGTTTCATGGTCTGTCAGTCTATTTCCCTAAAATGTGCAAATATTGAGGGGAGCAAAATTTTGTCTGGTCTGAGTGCTACAATTGAGGGGGAGTAATTTTAATTTCTCTTAGTATCCCTAATTTTTTAAAAATTAGAAAATCACAAAAATATTTTTCTCTTTTAATTTGAGTCAGTTTAGGATTTTTAGTCTGTTCAATTTTGTCTGTTTCCAAATTCAGAAAAAGCCCAAAAAAATCCCTTTTCTTTTCGCGGGTACTTAAGAAAGAAACGGTTAGAATTTCTTCATCTTCTCCCTTATACTTTCATACTCTCTCCAAATCGTAGTCAGAGTTAAAAAAATTCAAAGTTCATCTTCATCAATCTTCTTCTTCGGTCATCATCTCAAAAGTGTACTCAGAGGTTTAATTTCATTCTTTGATGATTTCCATGTGTGTGTGAGTATGTTATTGTTGCAGGTACTCACAAAATGATGCTGAGGACCGGACAACCACCGGAGAACACCTTTCACCGTCGTTCACCTTTCTCCAACACCAACCAATTAAGCTTTGTCACAAACGGCCATCAAAAACCACTCACATGAGGGAAACCATAGCTTAATACCTTCAAACCGCCATAGCCGAAATCATCATCATCACAATCTCGGAAACCACTTTACAGCCGAATTCCTAGCCCCGAGATATTCCCCCATCCGAAATCCTAAAAGATGATCGGGCTCCCGAAATCCCTTACCTCAGAAACCAGAATCTGAAATCCTTGAGCCCATAACCTGAAAACCCATTAACCGAAATCTTTCTCTTCAAAGCCCTTCCGAAATCCCTCTATCCGAAATCATACAAAAGGGCTACCGAGATCCTTCACCCGAAGTCCTCAACCAAAAACCCTTCACCCGAGATCTTCAAAGTACTTCACACCCGAGTTCCTTAAAGCCCAATAACCATACACTTAGCCCATTTAGCCCAATAACCCACAAAGCCCAAATCAATCAAGCATAATTATCCTAAACCAAGTCCATTTACCCAAAACCAAGCCCAAACCCAATATTTTTGATCACAAATGTTTATCTGTGCAATTCAGGCAATGGCTTTCATAACAGAGGAGGAAGTGTATCCAAAGGAGAGTTGGATTGATATTAAAGACAACAATCATGTGCTGGATCCCGCCATTTTCAAATGCCAAGACAAAGTGATGATTTCCATACTCAAAGGACATTCATTATGGCCAACACTCACTCTTTCAGTCAAAGCTCCAAAAATCTATCTCCGACAACTCTGGGGAACAATGCACACCACCAATGACCCCATTCCTACTCTCGAAGCCACAATAGCCAACTCCACTGTCCAAATCACCCAAAATACCTTCCATATCCTCCTCCATCTACCCATACAATCTGAATATGACCCATTTCCCGACAATCCCACAATCTTCACCGACATGCTCAAGATAGGCTATTTACCACCTCTGACCTCATCCTCACAATTCGTAAGCAACAAGCTGCCCAGACCGTGGAAGGATTTCTGAGAGATTCAGGATATTGGGGGATTTTTGAAGCTAGTACGTTTAGAGAGATAAATGACAGTAGCGGTTTAGGTTGAAGGAGATGGATATAAATGGTTTTGGATTAGTGGACGTTTGGGATAATTTATGGTTTCGAGGTATCATTTAAATAAATGCGAGCGGAAAACGTTTCCGTTAACGACATAATTAATCAGGGGTATTCTGGTAAAAGACCTGTTCAAGTTAAAGGTCTTGCCCGATCCTCAAAAAAAATTAAGTCCACAAGGATCTCTGATGGACCACAGAAAAGGATCCCTGTATCAGAGAAGGAGGTTCTCTGATGAAGGGTGCTCTGGTGATCAGATAAGGGGTATTCTGGTGTAGGGTTTTCTGATCCAGACAACAGTTCTGCTCCACAGCAATTCTGGTTCATGCATCTCTAGGAAGATCATCCATCATTCCCAGTTCTTCCCTTAGTTTGTTGAACCTTGCCTCTGGTAAGGGCTTGGTTAAGATATCCGCTAGCTGATCTTCTGTAGGTACATGCTCCATACAAATATGCTTCTTCTCCACATGATCTCTGATGAAATGATGTCTGATCTCAGTGTGCTTTGTCCTGGAATGAAGTACTGGATTCTGAGTGATTGCAATGGCACTAGTGTTGTCACAGAGCAGTTTGATCTCCTTTGCTTGAATGTCATAATCCTTCAGCTGTTGCTTCATCCAGAGTAACTGAGCATAGCAACTCCCAGCTGCAATGTACTCAGCTTCTGCTGTACTTGTTGAGATTGAATTCTGCTTCTTGCTAAACCAAGAAACAAGCCTTCCTCCTAGCATTTGGCAATGACCAGAGGTGCTCTTCCTGTCTAATCTGCAACCTGCAAAATCTGAGTCAGAGTAACCAATTAGTTCAAAGTTACCTCCCTTTGGATACCATAGGCCTGCATTTGGATTTCCTTTGATATATCTGATGATTCTCTTTGCAGCACTAAGGTGGCTCTCCTTGGGCTTTGATTGGTATCTGGCACATATTCCAACAGAGAATGAAATGTCTGGTCTGCTTGCAGTCAGATAGAGCAGAGATCCTATGATTCCTCTGTTGGTTGTTGCATCGACATCCTTTCCTTCATCATCTGGACCAATTCCTTGTGAGGTGTTCATGGGAATCTTCACTGAGGATTTGCCTTCCACTCCAAACTTATTGATCAGATCTCTAGTATACTTCCCTTGATTGATAAAGATTCCTTCTGGAACTTGTTTGACTTGTAGTCCTAGGAAGTAGCTGAGTTCTCCCATCATACTCATTTCAAATTGACTCTGCATCACTTGAGAAAATTTCTTGCACAGTTCTGGATTAGTACTACCAAATATAATATCATCAACATATATTTGTACTAACAGAATATGATTAGCAACAGAGATTTGAAATAGAGTTTTGTCAACCTTTCCTTTAGTAAACCCATGGTTCACTAGGAAAAGGGACAATGTGTCATACCATGCTCTGGGAGCTTGCTTAAGACCATAGAGGGCCTTTTTAAGCTTGTAGACACAGGAGGAGTGAGTAGGAATGACAAAACTTGGTGGTTGTTCCACATAAACTTCTTCTTCAAGATCTCCATTCAGAAATGCACTTTTGACATCCATCTGGTAGACCTTGATGTTATTGTAGGCAGCATAGGCTAGAAAGATTCTGATGGCTTCAAGTCTGGCTACTGGTGCAAATGTCTCATCAAAATCTATTCCTTCTTCTTGGCAGTATCCCTTGGCTACCAGCCTAGCCTTGTTCCTTACAATATTGAATTCTTCATCTGCTTTGTTCTTGAATACCCACTTGGTTCCAATGACATTCTGACGTTGAGGTCTAGGAGCAAGTTCCCATACTTTGTTCCTTTCAAACTGAGTGAGTTCTTCTTGCATTGCATTGATCCAATCTGAGTCTGCAAGAGCTTCTTCTACTGACATAGGTTCCATCTGAGATATGTAGCAGGCAAGCATTGCTTCTCTCCTTGTTGTAGCTGATCTGGTTTGTACTCCACTTCTGATCTGTCCTATCACCTAGTTTGGGGAATGATCCCTTAACCAAGTTAGGTCAGGTTCTTATAAGTGTTGTCTTGGTCTCTCTTGCTCTTCTTCAGGTTCTTCATCACTATCCTTGTCTTGTAGGATGGGATTCTGGAGGTGGATTGGTATGGCAGAGTTGTTGATCACTTCTGATGTTGTTACTTCTGGCGTTTCTTCTAGATTCAATTTCTCCAAGTTCTCTGTTATGTCCTCAACAACGTTGAGATCATCAAACTTGACATGAATCGATTCTTCAACAAGTAGGGTCCTTTTGTTGAGTCTTCTGTAGGCTTTGCTGGTGCTGGAGTAGCCTAAGAATGTTCCTTCATCAGCCTTTTCTTGGAACACTTTGAGATGTTCCTTTCTGTAAGGAATAATTGTAATTAGATTTTGATGATGCTAGATTAATTAGGACTTTAGAGTACCCCTTTAGAAATTATGTATTAGAATTTTCCTTTGTAAAGTTCTTAGAGTAATCGACTTGACAGAAGACCTTCAAGAGCAGAAGGGCTTCAAGAGCAGAAGGACTTCAAGAGCAGAAGTGCCTCTTAAGGCATTATTGAAACAGAGGACCTTTGGCTCTCTGCTCCAGAACAGAAGTCCTCAGGATCTCTGTTAGTCTTGACTCTGACAGAAACCCTTCTGGGTCTCTGTTGGATACTCCCAACAGAAGTGCTCCAGACCTCCTCTGTTCTACTCTCAGACAAAGACGCCAGAAGGTCTGACACTTAGAAGAATTTCAAAGAACCGGGAAGTCAACTAAAAGATTCCTTCAACGGCTAGGAGTATGAAACGGAAAAGCTACAGTGCATGCATTAAATGCTCATTTAATGCACCCCATGCTACGTAGAGTAATTGCAGATGATTGGCCGCAATGTCAGGAATACTTTATCCCAAAATAGTAACCCGCCAACTTTATCGGGCTCTACTAGTCAAGTCAACTGATCGCGCATTAAATGCAGTTGTCCTCCTACTCCTCCAACGGGAAGACAACCTCAGTATAAAAGATACACTACGAAGAACAACCGGATAACTTTGCTATAACTTTGCCAAGATTACATTGCAACTTTTGCTAACCACAAGCAAGATATTCAAACTCTGAAAAGCAAAAAGCCTCCTTGAGATTCAAACTCATTATCTTCTACAAGAGAAGGCAGAAGTTGGAAAAATACTCTTTCCAACTCAAGCAAAGTTCCAAGTGTTCTTCAACTCTTCAAGCTCATCACATACAAATCTTTTGTAACGAAGCTAGTTGGAGGAACCCCTGTTTCAATAGAAACTCTTCTTGCTACAAGAAGGACGTCCAAATAACTGGAGTAGTGAAGTGGTGATACTTCAAGGAAACTCAGTGAAAGGACCAGTGTTAAAGGAAGCCAGGCAGTGCATCCCAGGACACATCTAGGCTTGAAGAAGATGTGGAGTGCTTCTTAAGTACTAGGACTAAGGCTTTGTAAACGGCAGTTTTTACAGCTTAGTGGAACAGTGGATTAGAGGAACGAGTTGTTCCTTGAACTACTATAAAAATCCCTGGTGTCGTTTACTTACTGCTTTTAATACTTGCACTTAGATAGAACTGTCTAACTCCTTGGACTTGGTATCTGTGTTCAGCAGAACTTGTTCTACGAGTTAACAGAAGGCCTACTGCCTTTGCTTCTCTGAGGCTAACAGAACTCCCTGCCAGAACCCCATCCGCTGCCAGTCTGTTCTTTCAACAGAACAGGCTATTCTGTAAATCTGGTACTTAGCTTAAAAAGCTAAAAACCAATACAGTCTATTCACCCCCCCCCCCCTCTAGACTGTATCCAGTATAACCGGGACCAACAAGTGGTATCAGAGCCTCCTTGTTCTAATAATCTCTTAGGTTATTTGTTGAACAAAGATCCACTTGTTTTTCGGTTTTACCTCATTTCTATCTGATATAATGGATCACTCCTTGTCCAAGAATCTTATGTTTTCAGATCTTAAGTTTGATGACTGGAGGATCCGGATGAAAGCACATCTCTGTGCCCTGCATGATGAGATGTGGGAAGTTCTAGATATTGGCCCCTTCACAAGCTTCCAGAAGGTCAATCCTGAGCATGCCATAGACAACACCAGACCCCAGATGATCAGTAAAGCCAAGTCAGAATGGACCACTGAAGAGAGGAGAAAGTACAACCTAGACAATATTGCCAAGGACATCCTCTACAAATCCATTGATGATAGGTACTTCAACAGAATCAAGAAGTGCAAGACTGCTAAGGAAATCTGGGATACTCTTGATCTCATTGGAGCTGGTGATGAGCAAGAGAAGGACAACAAACTAACCATAGCCAACAAGAAGTTTGATGACTTCAAACTTCTCCCTGGTGAAAGCATCTCCAAGATGTATGACAGGCTCCTCACTCTCACTGGAGAGATCTCTGAGCTTGGCAAGGAACTCACCACCAAGGAGATCAACCTGAAGGTGTTGAGGGGACTGCCCTCAACATGGAACATGAAGGTGGTTGCTGTCCAAGCCAGCAAGGATGTAAAGACTTATCCCACTGATAAGCTCATTTCAGATCTCAAAGCTCATGAGTTTGAAATGATTGAAGAGAAGGAAGATGTACCAGAAGAGAGGACCACTACAGCCCTCACTGCCAGCACATCTAAGGTAAATGACTTTGACCCTTCAGTACTTTTATCTGATGAATATATGGCTGCCTTTGCCAGGAGATTCAGAAAGTTTATGAAGAATCCCAAAGATGGAAGGAGTCCATCTTTCAACAGAAAGCCGTACCAGAAGGTCAAAACAACAGAAAGCAGTGGAGAGCTTCTCTGTTACAATTGCAGACAACCTGGCCACTTCAAGGCTGACTGTCCCCATCCTAGAGTGTCCAAGAAGCAAGGACAGGATGGAGAAAAGAAGAAGTACGAGGACAACTCCAGAAGAAGAAAGGCACTTGTGACAGAACAGCTGGAGAAAGACCCTCTGTCAGAAACAGAATCCAGTTCTGACTCAGATTCTGATGAGGCCTTCTGTTGCCTTGATACTGAGACAGAAGACCTTTGCCTCATGGCTCATTCTGATGATGAGGTAACCTCTACTTCTGAATCTAGTTTTTCTTCGGTAGGCTTAGCTTTTGATTCTGATTCAATGTCAGAATTTTGGGAAGAGTTTAAGGCCATACAAGCCACTTATTCTTCTGTAACAGAAGAAAACAGTAAGTTGAAAGCTGAAATTCTTGACTTAAAGAAGGAGGTTGAGATCAAAATCAATCTTCTAATTGAGGAAAGAGATCAACTGGAGACTGAAAATGTTTCTCTTCTTAAGAGAATAAGAAAAATAGAGCCTCTCGAGATTAAGTACAAAGCTTACCAGAAGGCCCAGTCTTCCATGGAAAAGATTGTGCTTGATCAACAGATTGGCACTGGTTTTGGTCTTGGTTATGGCTCAACAGAATCAGGTGAGCCTTCTGTAATGCCTAGCACCAGAGTTGCTAAGGCAGATAAGGTCATAGAGCCACTGATTTCTAGCCCCATCTGTCAAGCTGGTGTATCTGGCACTAAGGTTGTTCATGAGGACGTCAGACCAGAAAATGGTAAGATAAAGGTTCAACAGAAACCCTTTTTGAAAAATAATGAACCTGGCAGAAAACCTAACAACAGAAGAGGTTTTCAAAATAACAAAAATAAAAGACCATTCATTGACAGACAACCTCATGTCAATCGTGCCAGAAATGATCACCAGAAGGGCAAATATCAAGAGAGAGATAACTTCAGGCAGAAGAGGTTGGCTGGTCAACTTCAGAAGCCCAAGGTTAACCGTCCCTCTGCTCTTGATAGTATATGGGACTTCTTTCCAACAAAGAAAGCTATGCAAAAGTATGTAAACAGGAAGCATGACCCTCACAAGCATCTGCCCAAAGTGAATCACACTTCAGTTTACTACAACTACCAGGTGGACAATGGGTACCACCCACCAAGGTTTCACTTGATGAGACCAAAATGGTACCAACTACCCAGACTCCATGACCCCCAGGACCCAGCATTGCTTGGGTACCTAAATCTTTCTTTTGATCTTGCAGGAACTGTGTGCTGGAGCCATCTCTGAACAAGAATGGTTTATTGATAGTGGATGCTCCAGGCACATGACAGGTGACAGAAGTTGCCTAACAGAGTTCCAGAAATGCAAAGGACCTAGAGTTACCTTTGGAGGTAATGACAAAGAAGGTCAAACAAAAGGAAGAGGAAAGCTGATCAAGAACCAGATAATCATTGATGATGTCTCATATGTCAAAGGACTGAAGTTCAACTTGCTAAGTGCTAGCCAATTCTGTGACAAAGGCTACACTGTTGAATTCACAAAGGACTTCTGCTATGTGAAGCATGAGACAACAAAGGAAGTGGTTCTTACAGCATCAAGGAAGAAGAACATCTATGTAGTTGATTGGAACACTGCAAAAGATGGAGTTTGCCTGATAGCCAAAGGAGATTCAAAACTGAGCTAGGACTGGCACAAAAAGCTCAACCATTTGAATTTTAAAACAATCAACAAACTGGCCAGAGAACACATTGTAGAAGGGCTACCAGACATTGTGTACAAGAAGGAGACCCTCTGCAGTGCATGTCAGAAAGGCAAACAAGTGAAGAATTCCTTCAAACCCATTGCTGGAGATCTTTCTACAAGTCCTCTAAATCTGATTCACATGGATTTATTTGGACCTGTTGAGACTCCAAGCGTTGGTGGCAAGAAATATACCTTAGTCATGGTTGATGACTACTCCAGATACACATGGACTGTTTTTCTGTCAAAGAAAAATGAAACTCTTCAGAAGTTGCCATCTCTGTTAAAGCAACTTCAGACTGAGAAGAACTTGAAAGTGAAGACAATCAGATCAGACAGAGGAACTGAATTTGTCAACCAAGTCATAAAGGACTTCTGTGATCAGAATGGAACTTTTCATCAACTTTCTACCGCCAGAACCCCTCAACAGAATGGCGTAGCAGAAAGAAGGAACAGAACGTTAAAAGAAGCTGCAAGAACAATGATTGCAGAATCTGGATTGCCTATGAGATATTGGGCTGAAGCAATCAACACTGCATGCTATACTCAGAACAGAAGCATGATCAACAAGAATCACCAGAAGACCCCTTATGAACTCTGGAAGGGAAGAAAACCTAACATCAGCTACTTTAATATATTTGGATGCAAGTGCTACATTCTCAACAATGGAAAGGAGCATCTGAAAGTATTTCAAGAAAAGGCTGATGAAGGAGTCTTTATGGGCTATTCAAACACCAGTAAAGCCTATAGAGTACTCAAAAGAAGGACCCTACATGTTGAAGAATCCATACATGTGAAGTTTGATGAAAGCACCTCTGTTAAAGAGGTAACAGAGATTCTCAAGGAAGTCAGCATAGAAGACAGAACACCAGAACCAACAGAAGAGGTGGAAGACAACCCTGCATTTCCAACACCTGCTCCAAACCCCCTTCTGTTGAATGAAGATGAAGACTCTGAAGATGAGGAACCAGAGAGACCAAGACAGCAGCTGACAGAACCAGACCTAACATGGTTAAGAGATCATCCTCCTAACCAAGTGATTGGTCAAATCAGAAGTGGAGTTCAAACCAGATCCACATCAAGGAGAGAAGCAATGCTTGCCTGCTATATATCTCAGATGGAACCTATGACAGTTGAAGAAGCTCTTGCAGACTCAGATTGGATCAATGCTATGCAAGAAGAGCTCACTCAGTTTGAAAGGAACAAAGTATGGGAACTTGTTCCTAGGCCAAAGCACCAGAATGTCATTGGAACCAAATGGGTATTCACGAACAAAGCTGATGAAGATGGCAACATTGTAAGGAACAAAGCAAGGCTAGTAGCTAAAGGATATTGTCAAGAAGAAGGAATAGATTTTGATGAGACCTTTGCACCAGTTGCCAGACTTGAAACCATCAGAATCTTTCTAGCCTATGCTGCCTACAACAACATCAAGGTCTACCAAATGGATGTCAAGAGTGCATTTCTGAATGGAGATCTTGAAGAGGAAGTTTATGTGGAACAACCACCAGGTTTTGTCATTCCTACTCAATCTTCTTGTGTCTACAAGCTTAAAAAGGCCCTCTAGGGTCTTAAGCAAGCTCCCAGAGCCTGGTATGACACATTGTCCCTTTTCCTAGTGAACCATGGGTTTACTAAAGGAAAGGTTGACAAAACTCTATTTCAAATCTCTGTTGCTAATCATATTCTGTTAGTACAAATATATGTTGATGACATTATATTTGGTAGTACTAATCCAGAACTGTGCAAGAAATTTTCTCAAGTAATGCAGAGCCAATTTGAAATGAGTATAATGGGAGAACTCAGTTACTTCCTAGGACTTCAAGTCAAACAAGTTCCAGAAGGGATCTTTATCAATCAAGGGAAGTACACCAGAGATCTAATCAAGAAGTTTGGAGTGGAAGGCAAGTCATCAGTGAAGATTCCCATGAACACTTCACAAGGAATTGGTCCAGATGATGAAGGAAAGGATGTAGATGCAACAACATATAGAGGAATCATAGGATCTCTGTTGTATCTAACTGCAAGCAGACCAGACATCTCATTCTCTGTTGGAATCTGTGCCAGATACCAATCAAAGCCCAAGGAAAGCCATTTAAGTGCTGCAAAAAGAATCATCAGATACATCAAAGGATATCCAAATGCAGGCCTATGGTATCCAAAGGGAGGTAACTTTGAACTAATTGGTTATTCTGACTCAGATTTTGCAGGTTGCAGACTAGACAGAAAGAGCACCTCTGGTCACTGCCAATTGCTAGGAGGAAGGCTTGTTTCCTGGTTTAGCAAGAAGCAGAACTCCATCTCAACAAGTACAGCTGAGGCAGAGTACATTGCAGCTGGGAGTTGCTGTGCTCAGCTACTCTGGATGAAGCAACAACTGAAGGACTATGGAATTCAAGCAAAGGAGATCAAGCTGTTGTGTGACAACACCAGTGCCATTGCTATCACTCAGAATCCAGTTCTTCATTCCAGAACAAAGCACATTGAGATCAGACATCACTTCATCAGAGATCATGTTGAAAAGAAGCACATCTGCATGGAACATGTGCCAACAGAAGACCAGCTTGCAGATATCTTGACAAAGCCTCTTCCTGAGGCTAGGTTCAACAAACTGAGAGAGGAATTGGGGATGATGGATGAGATTCCAAGGGAAAGATGAAAAGGAAGGCCCTCTGTTGCTCACTTGCTGTTGACAGAATTCCTGTAGCAGAACCCCTTCTGTTAACCCCTTCTGTCAACCTCTTCTGATCCCTACCCTGGCAGAACACCTCAGCAACAGAAACCCCCCTTCTTACAGAAAGACACTCTTATGTCTATGAGAAGGTGGTGGACTTAGAAAATCTTGTAAACCGGGTGACCTAGTAAATTATTAAAGGTCTTTTACCCTTTTACCCTTAAAACGGTATCAAGCCGTATAAAATTTACTGCGCCCCCGTTTATTTACTGCGCCCCTTTTTACATTTATTGGTATCTTGGAACCGTAAATTATCTCAAACGTCCACTAACCCATATCCATAAAACCCCCTTTCGCAAACCTAAACCGTTACTGCTCTCATAACTCTCAAGCTTTTGAACCTTTATCTCTCCAAAAATTCTCTAACCGCAGTAAACTCCATGGCCTTCTTGAGCTTCTCCGATCTCTCAAAGGAACAAAAGGCAACCCTCCTGAAGAATGTATTGACTGGCTTGAGATGCGAACTGGAAGTACTACCCAGGTTCGCAGAGAAAAAGGAGCGGATGACCGCCATTGTTGATGGTCTATCTAAATGTCAACTGAGCAAGATCATCTCCCATGGTTATGAAGCCTACAGAAACGTTGACACCGTTGAGTTCTATCTCAACGCATCCTTCAAGGGTGAAATCATCTCCTCCGTCGTCCAAGGAGAAGAGGTGTTGATTGATGCTGACGTCATCAACAACATTTTCAACATTCAGCAAGAGGAAGGAAGGGACTCTCTACTCGATTTGGAAGATACTGACATCCCTCTGACAGAATTCAAGAAGAAGTTCTGCAGAAAAGGGGAAGAAGTAGAGAAGGTAA
The DNA here is from genome assembly GCA_945859875.1 of Cuscuta europaea. Taxonomy (NCBI): domain Eukaryota; kingdom Viridiplantae; phylum Streptophyta; class Magnoliopsida; order Solanales; family Convolvulaceae; genus Cuscuta; species Cuscuta europaea. The sequence goes on along the minus strand of CAMAPE010000031.1, from coordinate 763,161 downwards.
ACATCAAGAAGAACCTGCTCAAGAGGGAATTTGAGTTGCTCATAAACATTTTCCACAAATGTTTATGGTGCAAGTACTCCTCCACAGATGATGTCACAACTGCCAATGCAAAGGCCCTGTATGCAGTACATCATGGGGTGAACATCAATTGGGGACAAGTCATGGTGAAGTCCCTGATTGAAGTCATCAAGAAGAAGAACCCAAAAACTAGCCTCTATTCTGGGAAGCTAGGACATGGGCTACTAATTTCAGAAGTGCTTCTCAAACAAGGGGTACACTTGAGGAAGGCTTCAACCTTGGATCACACCAAGGTAATCTTCTTGACTGCTTCTCCAAATAGGGAGAAAGCCATAAAGGCTGAAATAAAGAGACAGCTTCAACTTGAGGCTAAGAGACAACAGGGAGAGAAGGTACAGAAACCTCTCTCTGTAGCCCCTTCTGCTGAGAAGAAGAAGAAGAAGAAGAAGAAGAAGAAGAAGAAGAAGAAGAAGAAGACCGAAGGGGAAGCACCTGTTGCCCCTCCTAAGGCCGGACAGAAGAGGAAGAGGACCACAAAACCAAAGAAGAAGGTTTCTAAACCTGTGGTTTCTGCATCTGAAGGAGTGGCAGACACTCAGGGGGAACCAGAGATCCCCACCTCTGCTGCATCCCCTGAACAGAACAGGGTGTCTACTTCAACAGAACACCCCAGTCCTGTCAAAGACGGGTATCTGTCCTTGCTAGACAGACAGTTTACCCGGGTTCTCGAATGGAGAAGGTGGAGAATGGGACCCCTCTCCAAAATCATCCAGTATTTTGACCATTATGAGCCAGAAGAGGAAGCCATTCTGAGCTGGGTTGGGACTGATGATGTCTCAAAGTGCTTTGCCCTCAACTTCCTTCACTCTGTTCTTGAGAAGAAGAAGGCGAGCTACAAAGGGAAGGCCATTGTCATCTCCTCACCTTCAGAAGAGGCTGTCAAACCTCTAGAAGAGGAAGAAATTGAAGCCTTTGAGGAATGGCTATTCACAAAGATGGCAACAGATTCTGTGCAACCCCATCTCAACCCAGGAGAGCCCTCTGTACCCAAGACAGAAGGGCAAGCAATGATGGAGCATATAAAGGAGTGGAGGACTTCTTTGCTCAACGAGAACATCATTGAGGTAATCTCTCCAACCCCCTCTGTTATTATCCCAACAGAACCCCACATTCCCTCACCTCCTTCCAGCACCAGAACCCCTCCACCAGAACACCCTGAACCTTTATCTCCTAAACAGAAAACCCCCACCCCTCCTCATTCACCTAAACAGAAAATTGCATCTCCCTGCAGAGCAATTGTTCCTTTCAGAAACCGTTCACCCTCACCTCCACCATCCCCCCCTCAACAGAATGCCTCACCTGTTCACTCCTCACCCCAGCACCAGATTGTAACACCCCTAAATTTCCCGCCCAAAACATTGATATATTTAAAAGAAATACTTTATTCATTTATCAAAGAGTTGAAGAAATACAGCGGAAGTCTAAAAGGGAAATGAGTGTTACCGCCACATTCGGTCATCTCTTAACCGAATGCACAGGCAACTCAAAGTAAAACAATAAAAACTAATGTAATAATAAGTGAATGTTAATTTTCTGTCTAGTTTACTTGTTTAATAAAATGTTGTTCCTATTACTGAAATATTTTTATCTGACTAAAATGTCGTAAACTTGGAAATTTTTATCTGGTTAGAATGTCACAACTGTTGAATTTTTGTCTGGCTCAATTAATAATAAAAAATTTATTTTCGTAATATTTTATCTGATTAAAAATTATTTTTATTTTTATTTAAATTTTTGGAGTGTCACATTCTACCCTCCTTAAAAGATGTTTCGTCCCGAAACATAAACTAAAATAACTAAATTCTTAAGTATTACATTCTATTTTTATTTTTATTTAAATTTTTGGAGTGTCACATTCTACCCTCCTTAAAAGATGTTTCGTCCCGAAACATAAACTAAAATTAAATGACAAAATTCTAAAGTATCACATTCTATTCGCCTTAAAGAGAGGTTACGCGCTCGTAACTAAAACTATTACTTTAATAAAATTACTCAGGATAGCATTTGCGCATATCATCCTCCGTCTCCAAGTGGCGTTCTCAGCCAAGTGGTTAGACCACAACACTTTCACCATTTTGACCACTTAACTTCTTTTCTCACAAGTCTCTTAAATACTAAGGCATTCAAAAAGTCCCTACACTATTTGAACCGCAAAGTTCTTCAGTAGGTCCATACTAAGCTCTAACACATATAGACACTCAAAGATGTCATCAAAATTCATATATTTCACACGAGCAAGCAACTACATAAATTTCACTACTCAATCATATAAATCAATAACTTGAAAATCTCACATTATATCCTCACCGCGTTCCTAAAAGGTCTTTTTCCTAGTATATTCATTCTCCTAATTTTTCAAAAACATTTTGAAAATCCCTGCATCGAAACTATAGTTTTCGTCAAAGATTTCGAACAACGAAGTTTCAGCACAAGGAGAAATTCCCAGTTAGTTGGACGAGCGCAAGGCTCAATTATGCACCAACCAGCTTAGACTGTTATCGTCTTTGTGACAGAATTTCTCCCTACGACCTATTACCTCGTGTTCTAGTCCCTTCAGAAAACTTAAGTCTCTGATACCAATTTGTAACACCCCTAAATTTCCCGCCCAAAACATTGATATATTTAAAAGAAATACTTTATTCATTTATCAAAGAGTTGAAGAAATACAGCGGAAGTCTAAAAGGGAAATGAGTGTTACCGCCACATTCGGTCATCTCTTAACCGAATGCACAGGCAACTCAAAGTAAAACAATAAAAACTAATGTAATAATAAGTGAATGTTAATTTTCTGTCTAGTTTACTTGTTTAATAAAATGTTGTTCCTATTACTGAAATATTTTTATCTGACTAAAATGTCGTAAACTTGGAAATTTTTATCTGGTTAGAATGTCACAACTGTTGAATTTTTGTCTGGCTCAATTAATAATAAAAAATTTATTTTCGTAATATTTTATCTGATTAAAAATTATTTTTATTTTTATTTAAATTTTTGGAGTGTCACACAGATCCCCTCACCCCAACAGATCTCCTCCTCATCCTCTGAATCTGATCATCAATCTCCTCCTCCAGAATCTTCACCTCCACAACAACCTGCAGAGAACCTTAAACCTGTATGGTTTCTCAGGGATTCTGTGTAATACCCGAGATTAATATAAGAGGATTAATAGTACTACTCATACCAACAGAGGTGCATCTCCTTTTAAGGGAGCTCATCACCCAAGAACTTCAAAGTTAAGCGTGCTTGCACGAGAGTAGTCTTGGGATGGGTGACCCCCTGGGAAGTTTCTCAGGGCGCGCACGAGTGAGGACAAAGTGCGCGGAAAAGGCTAGTGGCGGTTTGTGAGGACAGTACTAGAGGTCAGAAGTAACTACCTCGGGGCCTACGGGGCCGGGGTGTTACATTCTGACCCTACAACTGTCTCCCCCATCTCTGCACCCCAAGGGAATTCTAGGCATTCTACTGCCCCCAATCCCTCCTTCAGAAAGAAAAAGAAGGTCATCAGGAACACCATTCCCATATACTCCTCTTACGAAGATTCATCTGACATGGATGGTTTCATGGTCAGCAAGTCTTATCAAGCTACATCCAAGAGACAGAAGACCCCTCCTCTGACTCAACTGGAACATGAACAGGCTGTCCAATCTCTTTCATCTGTCCAAGAGCATCATCCTTTGCCTAAGGGAAGAGGTCTAGAGATGCCTCAAGCTGATGGACAACAGAACAACGTTCCCTTCAACAAATTTGTTGAATCTGCTGAAGAATTTGGAGGACAGATCCTCCAAGGCTTGAACAAACTGATTGAGATCAATGACAAACACTATGGGCACCTTGCTCATGTGAATGACAATCTAAACTCAGGTATGCAGTTTATCTCTGATCGTTTTGAGAACCTCACTGGGACTCTCAATAACTTCATAGCCTCATCAACTGCCAGAACAGATGCCCTGTCAACAGAAGTGGTAGGCATCCACAACACTCTTTCTATCTTCCAGCAGACTCTCCTGAGTCAAAGCCATGCTATTCACAATATCTCAGAGCATCTTGAAGCTCTGAAGGAATCCGATTCCAGGACAGAGCGGCACTTGACCTCTATTGAGGCAATGTGCAGAGTTCATCAAGAACAGGCTCAAGCACTTCTATCTACTGACAGAGATCGTTATCAGAAGATGGTGCTCCTTGAAGCCAATAACAAGGACATCTTCTCTGCCATACAGAAGCAGTAAGGTCTCATTGAAGGCCTTACCTCTGTCACCCAGACACTACCAGAGGCCCTGGAGCAGATAGCCTCAACCTAGGCCTCAGAATTCCAGAAGATCAGTCTTATGATTGAAGATCTGAATGATGCCAAAAAGGGGGAAGAGGACCCTCAACAGACCAGGCCTAGGTCTCACAGAACTCCTACCAGGCCACCCTCCTCTGATGAGCCTGCAGTAGATCCGGCTCCCTACTTTGAAGCTGCCCTACAAAAGAAAAGAGCAGCAGGCATACCTAGACCCCCATCTCCAGTAAAGAAGAGCACCAAGAAGAAGAAAGTTTTCAACTTCACTAAGTGGAGATTGGGTGGCTCTCAGAACATTGACAGAGCTCAATTTGAGGAGATGAAGGCTAAAATGACTCCTACCCAACAACAGCACCTCTATCTGGACAAAGATGGTGTTGTCAGAGTTAGGTATGGGGGATCACTTGAAGAAGCAGAAGAATGGTACAAGAAGAACATTGTCCCAGGAAAGACCATACATGAAGGTGTCCTCAACTATTTGGACTGTAAGCTTTCTCCAATATGGGCATCTTATCAAAGGTCTAGGAATCTGTTCAAAATCAGAGCTGAAATAAACGAAGAACTACTCAGGCTTCAAAGACTAGAGGAAGAAGCTCTACAGGCAGCTAATCTGGAGAATGTGTAAGGCTTAAACTCTGTAATATCTATCTAATAAAATCACATCTCTGCCTTCTTACTTTGAAGTGCTTTTCCTCAAATTCTTGTCTTTTTGCCTTCTGCTTGTGTTTGTTTATTTCTGTTATATTCTGCTATCTGAATGTATCGTACTCTTACTATTTTCCTATGCCAAGTTGCCCACCAAGATTTTAATGGAAGTCGTTAAACTTAATTTTTCTTTATGGTGAAGGCACTTCTCTGGAAATAGTTAAAGGGTTTTGGCATCATCAAAAAGGGGGAAATTGTAAGGAATAATTGTAATTAGATTTTGATGATGCTAGATTAATTAGGACTTTAGAGTACCCCTTTAGAAATTATGTATTAGAATTTTCCTTTGTAAAGTTCTTAGAGTAATCGACTTGACAGAAGACCTTCAAGAGCAGAAGGGCTTCAAGAGCAGAAGGACTTCAAGAGCAGAAGTGCCTCTTAAGGCATTATTGAAACAGAGGACCTTTGGCTCTCTGCTCCAGAACAGAAGTCCTCAGGATCTCTGTTAGTCTTGACTCTGACAGAAACCCTTCTGGGTCTCTGTTGGATACTCCCAACAGAAGTGCTCCAGACCTCCTCTGTTCTACTCTCAAACAAAGACGCCAGAAGGTCTGACACTTAGAAGAATTTCAAAGAACCGGGAAGTCAACTAAAAGATTCCTTCAACGGCTAGGAGTATGAAACGGAAAAGCTACAATGCATGCATTAAATGTTCATTTAATGCACCCCATGCTACGTAGAGTAATTGCAGATGATTGGCCGCAATGTCAGGAATACTTTATCCCAAAATAGTAACCCGCCAACTTTATCGGGCTCTACTAGTCAAGTCAACTGATCGCGCATTAAATGCAGTTGTCATCCTACTCCTCCAACGGGAAGACAACCTCAGTATAAAAGATACACTACGAAGAACAACCGGATAACTTTGCTATAACTTTGCCAAGATTACATTGCAACTTTTGCTAACCACAAGCAAGATATTCAAACTCTGAAAAGCAAAAAGCCTCCTTGAGATTCAAACTCATTATCTTCTACAAGAGAAGGCAGAAGTTGGAAAAATACTCTTTCCAACTCAAGCAAAGTTCCAAGTGTTCTTCAACTCTTCAAGCTCATCACATACAAATCTTTTGTAACGAAGCTAGTTGGAGGAACCCCTGTTTCAACAGAAACTCTTCTTGCTACAAGAAGGACGTCCAAATAACTGGAGTAGTGAAGTGGTGATACTTCAAGGAAACTCAGTGAAAGGACCAGTGTTAAAGGAAGCCAGGCAGTGCATCCCAGGACACATCTAGGCTTGAAGAAGACGTGGAGTGCTTCTTATGTACTAGGACTAAGGCTTTGTAAACGGCAGTTTTTACAGCTTAGTGGAACAGTGGATTAGAGGAACGAGTTGTTCCTTGAACCACTATAAAAATCCCTGGTGTCGTTTACTTACTGCTTTTAATACTTGCACTTAGATAGAACTGTCTAACTCCTTGGACTTGGTATCTGTGTTCAGCAGAACTTGTTCTACGAGTTAACAGAAGGCCTACTGCCTTTGCTTCTCTGAGGCTAACAGAACTCCCTGCCAGAACCCCATCCGCTGTCAGTCTGTTCTTTCAATAGAACAGGCTATTCTGTAAATATGGTACTTAGCTTAAAAAGCTAAAAACCAATACAGTCTATTCACCCCCCCCCCCTCTAGACTGTATCCAGTATAACCGGGACCAACACTTTCCATTATTCAGTATATAGCATTTGCCTCCAAATGCATGAAAGTAGCTGATGTTAGGTTTCCTTCCTTTCCAGAGCTCATAGGGGGTCTTCTGATGAGTTTTGTGAATCATGCTCCGGTTCTGGGTGTAGCATGCAGTGTTGATAGCTTCAGCCCAGTATCTGTAAGGCAGACCTGATTCAGCAATCATGGTCCTTGCAGCTTCCTTGAGTGTTCTATTTCTTCTTTCTGCAACTCCATTCTGTTGAGGAGTTCTGGCTGCAGAGAGTTGATGCATTGTTCCATTTTGATCACAGAACTCTTGTATGACTTTGTTGACGAACTCTGTTCCTCTATCTGATCTGATAGATTTGACTTTCTGGTTCTGCTCATTCTGAAGTAGTTTCAACAGAGATGGTAGTTTCTGCAGAGTTTCATTTTTCTTCTTCAGAAAGATTGTCCAAGTGTATCTTGAATAGTCATCCACCATGACTAAGGTATATCTTTTTCCACCAACACTTGGAGTTTCTACAAGTCCAAATAAATCCATGTGAATCAGATTCAAAGGACTAGTAGAGAGATTTCCAGCAATGAGTTTGAAGGAGTTCTTCACTTGCTTTCCTTTCTGGCATGCACTGCACAGACTCTCCTTCTTGTACACAATGTTGGGGATGCCATCAACAATGTGATCCCTTGCTAGTTTGTTGATTGTTTTGAAATTCAGGTGACTCAGCTTCTTGTGCCATTCCCAGCTGAGTTTTGAACCTCCTTTAGCTAAAAGACAGATTCCACCCTTTGCAGTAGACCAATCAACAACATAGATGTTTCTTTTCCTGGTAGCAGTCAGTACCACTTCCATAGTTGTCTCATGCTTGACAGAACAGCCTTCTTTGGAGAATTCAACTGTGTAGCCTTTATCACAGAATTGGCTAGCACTAAGCAGATTGAATTTCAAGCCTTTGACATAAGAGACATCTTCAATGATTATCTGGTTTCTGATCAGCTTCCCTTTTCCTTTAGTTTGGCCATCTTTGTCATTACCACCAAAGGTAACTCTGGGCCCTTTGATTTTCTGGAACTCTGTAAGGCAACTCTTATCACCTGTCATGTGCCTGGAGCATCCACTATCAATGTACCAATCTTGTTCAGAGATAGCTCCAGCACACAGTTCCTACAACAATTAAAAGGAAGATTTAGGTACCCAAGCAATGTTGGGTCCTAGGGGGTCATGCAGTCTTGGCAGCCGGTACCACTTTGGTCTCATCAAGTGAAACCTTGGTGGGTGGTACCCATTGTCCACCTGGTAGTCATAGTAAACGGAAGTGTGATTCACTTTTGGCAGATGCTTGTGAGGATCATGCTTCCGGTTTACATACTTCTGCATAGCCTTTTTGGTTGGGTAGAAGTCCCATATACTATCAAGAGCAGAGGAATGATTAGCTTTGGGCTTCTTAGGTTGACCAGCCAGCCTTTTCCGCTTGAAGTTAACCTTCTCTTGATATTTGCCTCTCTGGTGGTCATTTTTGGCATGGTCATCATGAGGTTGTCTGTCAATAAATGGTCTTTTATTTTTGTTATTCTGAAAATCCTTTCTGTTGTTAGGTTTTCTGCCAGGTTCATTATGTTTCAAAAAGGGTTTCTGTTGAACCTTTATCTTCCCTTTTTCTGGTCTGACTTCCTCATGAACAACCTTGGTGCCAGATACACCAGCTTGGCAGATGGGGCTAGAGATCAGTGGCACTATGACCTTATCTGCCTTAGCAACTCTGGTGCTAGGCATTACAGAAGACTCACCTGATTCTGTTGATCCATAACCAAGACCAAAACCAGCGCCAATTTGTTGATCAAGTACAAACATTTCCATTGAGGCTTGGGCCTTCTGGTAGGTTTTATACTTAATCTCAAGAGGCTCTATCTCCCTTATTCTCTTTAGAAGAGAAACATTTTCAGCTTCCAGTTGATCTCTCTCCTTAATCAGAAGATTGATTTTGATTTCAACCTCCTTCCTTAAGTCAAGGATTTCAACCTTAAGCTTACTGTTTTCTTCTTTAACAGAGGAATAAGTGGCTTGGATGGCTTGAAACTCTTCCCAAAATTCTGACATTGAATCAGAATCAAAGGCTTTGCCTACCGAAGAAAAACTAGAGTTAGAAGTAGAGGATACCTCATCATCAGATTGACCCATAAGACATAGGTCTTCAGTCTCTGTATCCAGGCAACAGAATGCCTCATCGGATTCTGATTCTGAGTTGGACTCTGTCTCAGAGAGGGGGTCCTTCTCTGGTTGTTCAGTGATGAGTGCCTTCCTTCTTCTGTGCTCATACTTCTTCTCTCCTTCCTGGCCTTGCCTTTTGGAGACTATAGGATGTGGACAGTTGACTTTGAAATGACCTAGTTGTCGGGAGTTGTAGCAGAGAAGCTCTCCACTACTTTCTGATGCTTTGGGTTTCTGGTGCGGCTTTCTGCTTGAGGATGGACTTCTGCTGTCCTTTGGCTTCAGGAATTTCCTGAACTTCCTGGAAAAAGTAGTCATATATTCGTCAGTTAAAAGAATAGAAGGGTCAAAGTTATTTACCTGAGATGTGCTGGCTGTGAGGGCAGCAGTTGTTTTGTCCTCAACTTCTTCTTTCTCTTCTTCATTCATCTCGAACTCATAAGATTTGAGATCAGAGATGAGCTTCTCTGTGCTGTAGGTTCTGAGATCTTTGCTATCTCTCATGGCAGTGACCTTCATCTTCCAGGGTGAAGGTAAGCCTCTGAGAACTTTCAGATTGATCTCCTTGGGAGTGAGCTCCTTCCCAAGTTCTGATATCTCAGCAGTGAGTGTGAGTAGGCGTGCATACATCTCAGCTATGCACTCTTTGGGTAGAAGTTTGAAGTCTTCAAACTTCTTCATGGCAATGGTCAGTTTGTTGTCTTTTTCCTGCTCATCACCAGCTCCTATCAGGGTGAGTGTATCCCAGATTTCCTTGGCAGGGGTGCACTTCTTGATTCTTGTGAAGTATTTGTCATCTATGGACTTGTAGAGGATATCCTTGGCAATGTTATCAAGGTTGTACTTCCTTCTTTCTTCATTGGACCACTCATGTCGCAGTTTGGTGATCATCTGAGGTAGACCACCACCAGCAATGTATTCAGGATTGATCTTAGTAAACTCTGTGAAAGGACCAGCATCAAGGACTTCCCACATTTCATCATGGAGTGCGCAGAGGTGAGCTTTCATGCGAATCCTCCAGTCATCAAACTTTGTCACTGAGAACATAAGATTCTTTGAAAGAGTGTTATCCATAATATGAGATTAAAGAGGCTAAAACAAGTGGATCTCTTGTTTAGTAAGTAACCTAAAAGATTACAAGAACAAGGAGGCTCTGATACCACTTGTTGGTCCCGTTTGTAATGGGAACAGTCTAGAGGGGGGGTGAATAGACTGCTCAGGAATTTAAACTTTTCTCTAAGTCAAAGCTGACTTACCAGAGATGGTCGAAATCTGGTGACAGAGAAGGTCAAGTTCTGATGGCAGAACTGGACCTGGCAGCGGATTAGGTTCTGTCCGGGTAGCCTCAGACAACACTAAGGCAAATGCCTTTCTGATAACTCTTGAGGAAGATCTGCTGAACACAGAGTCCAACCTTTTGAGTTATGCAGTCAAGTTCTTAAGTGCAGAAATGAAATAAGTAAAGTAAGTGACACCGGGGATTTTTATAGTGGTTCAAGGAACAACTTGTTCCTCTAGTCCACTGTTCCACTAAGCTTGTAAAAACAACAGTTTACAACGCCTTAGTCCCTAGAACTTAAGAAGCTCTCCACGTCTTCTTCAAGCCTAGTTGCCACCCGGGATGCAGTCCTGCTTCCTGATGGATGGTCTCGTTTCACTAAGTCTCTAGGAAGTATCACCACTTCACTTTACTCCAGTTAGTTTGAGACGTCCCTTCTTTTTCAAGAAGTGTTTGAATCAAGATCAGTTTTCTCCAACGTTGCTTCTTCACAAAGGATGTGTAGATGAAGTTTTCGAAGTGTTGAAGAACTGAGGAACTTTGCAACTTGCTAGTTGGATGAGGGATAAGAAAGTATATCTTCCAACTCGAGCTTTTCTTGTTGAGGTAAGTAAGTCTTTGATCTCAAGAAAGCTTGGAGGTATTTGATTTAGAGTAGAATGATCTGAGCAAGTTCGTCAGGCAATTGTTGTAGCAAAGTTATACTCGTAGTTCTTCAGAGTGTATCTTATATACTGGGAGCAGTCTTCCCGTTGGAGTGTAGAAGACAGCTTCATTAAATGCTTGTACTGTTGACTTGACCGGTTGGACCTACGACTTGCTATTTTGGGGGCGCGAAGATACTCGCATGGTCAATCATCAGCTTTAAATGTATCTTCGTACGTACATCATTAATTGAGCATTTAATGCGTGTACAGTACCATGTTTCCGTTGAAAGGTTCGTAGCCGTTAGGGGATTTCCCGTTAGTTTAACGACCGTTGGTGAGTGTCTTCGAGTTCTGCAAGGTGCGAGTGTGACACCCTAAAAATTCAAATTTACAAATAATAATTGATAAAATATAATAGTACTATTAAAATCATATGAAAAAAAAAAGAGAAAATCAAACTAATATAACTATTAATAATAATAACAAAACATAAAGGGTAATGGGAAAATCAATAGTAATAATAATAGTTCCTAAACTATATCACACGTAGTATATAATACACATACGTTACATACATGGTGTATATATATACATAATACATACATAGGCATATATTACTATTCGCATGCAGACATGCATATTACCTATATACTTCGTATTTGAACTCCATAATTGATGCACAGATGGAAAGTGTTGGCAGCAGCTAATTCAAACAAAAGTTGACATACGTATATACTTCGTATAAACTTAACGCATGGAATTGATGGAAAGCCGGATGATTCTTTACAAAATAAACTACATACGTATTAACCCACACTTAACCAAAGAAGGAAAGACTTTAAGTGAAAAATTAAAGCAAAAGATTTCTTAACGTTAGAAACGGACGAGTGGAGCTCTTGGGCTGCTATATAAATAGCCGAACCACCGAAGACCTTCGTGGCACCAAACTGTACTCCCAAACCTTCGTCTCGTGAGAAAACAAGAGATCTAAAGTGATAGAATGAGAAACGATCGTGAGGAGGGCAAGCAATCGCTCACCGGAGTCATTGCCGGACTGGGTTTCACGTCGGAGGGTCGTAGCTTCGTCGCCGGAATTTGGAGACTTACATGGAAGACGACGAAACCGTATTGAACGAACCTTACTTTAATGTTGGTGAATCACAGAGTCACCACGATCTGTATAAACCGCTTCTGGAAGAATCGCCGGTCTCGCCGTCGTTGGAGATAACACGATTTCAGCCGCCGGAGAAGGAGTCTGAGTGGCTACCGCCGTACCGGACTGCTGCTACTGCCAAGGTGTTTCGCCGTCCACGACCTGCCCTGCGCGCTGCCAGCCTGTCACCGTCGGAAACTGCCTTATTCCCGTCTGCGCCCGCCGGCTAGCATCGTCGAGGAAGGCGACGACCACCTGCGTGCACACGTACGTACTCCGTATCACTTTAACTTACTCCGTATTATGCTAGTTTATTAGTAGGGGCTGAAGTTTGGATAATATCGGCTGAATCAATAATCATTGAAACAAATGAATATAATTCATTAATGAGGATTATGGAACTTAAATGATAAATGGGAGTGTTAAACCATAAATTATAAAGGAAATAATTTTAGAATTTTAATATTTAGAAGGTGAATTTGGAGAAGATCAAGATAGAAGCTTTGGTTATGAATTATCGCGAATTGAGGTAAGTTTCTCTGCCAATCTAAAATTGTTTCCTCGTATTATATGCTTATTATGCATTATGTGAATAAGTGTGAATTGTTGAATTTTGTGTATCTGATTTTTGAAGAGATATTATATATATGGTAGTTGAGAAATATAAATTAAGTACTTTTGGGGTATTAAATATTTTTAAATACCTTCAAGACTTTTTAGAGAGATTAAGAAGTATTTTTGAAGTATTGTTAAGCGAAGATAAAATTTACATTTTTATAAGAAGTGAGCATCTCGGGAGTAATCCGGGGTGTCGGTTTTCCACATCCGGATAAATGTGGAGGGTGATTAGGTTTGCTACTACTAAGAAGTACAGTTTGAGTTTAAAGTGATATTTGGATCGATGATCCCTTTTAAGAAGAAGTCATGGTAGTAGTAACCCCTAATCATTCAAAATATCTTATTCAGGGGTAGTTGGTAGACTGAGTCCCGACTACTCGTTACGACTTACTACTCGGAGGGCTTGGAATCCCTTTTAGGGGGTGTGCACACTTAAGGTAGTCGTTTCGTTTCCAACAGAGCAGTTGTGGTACCGGCACTTGTTCGGGGTGGCCGTCCGTAACCACGGTCCACCGGGCTCTACCGAAAGGTTGAGCACCGCCCTTCTAAATTACTAGGAAGTTAGAGAAGAAGTGATTTTTGAGGAAATCAAAGAGAAGAATTATTATGAAGTTTTATAGAGAAGTTGAGGATTTTTGTAAAGAAGTAGTCTTGAGAAAAATCAAAGTGAAAAGAATTTCGATGGTGTGAGTATTTTTATATTATTATATAAAAATTCTATTTTTGTCAAACATGATTATTTTACGGGGTTGGGTAGTACTTACTTAGCTCTAAAGCTAATTTTTGTTTTCTTTTCCTTGTTTTGTTTCTGCACTTTATTTGTGCAGGTGAGGATGATGTTGTCGAGTGATGAGTGCTTGCACGGTCGAGAGCGAGTTAGAAGTTGCCTTAGTTATACTAGTCAAAATAAACATTTACTTTTCAAACACTTTATTTCATTTAAATTATTTGTTATGTTCTAGTTGCCTGTGCATCCGGTTGAGAGATGACCGGATGTGGCGGTAACACCCATTTCCCTTACTAAGACTTCCGCTGTACTTTCTTTAGATTTTCATTATCAATAAATAAAAGTTTTATTTCAATTATATCAACGTTTTGGGTGGGAAATTTGGGGGTGTTACAGCGAGCTTGTCTGATGAGGTTTTCTGATCAGAATTCTGATGACAGCTTCTGATGCCTACTCTGGTATCCAACTCTGATGGCTTCTCTGGAGAGCAGCTCTGAGAGCATCTCTGGTAGGAGTTCTGATAAGGAAGACCAAGAGGGTTTCTTGCATGTCGACTATTCTAGTACATACAAAGACAAATACTAATACAAAATTTTCTATTGGGGTACTTTCAAATACTAATCAACCTAGCATCATCAAAATCTAATTACATTTATTCCTTATAAGCATGCTAGGCACATATGGAAGAGATGGACCAAAATGATCAGCATGAGATGCAATAGAGTTAAAGTCACCTCCCACCAACCAATTATCTGTAATCTGAGTAGAGAAATCAGTTAATTTCTGCCACAAAGTTCTCCTTTGAATATAACTATGATTCCCATAAACTGCAGTGAAATGACCAGAGAAGAAACTGGAGTAGATTTTAAAGTGAGTATATTGAGAGTGCCATTCAACATGGGAAATGGTGAGTTTAGAATCATCCCAATAGACCCAAATCTTATTCATGTCAGAAAAAAGAACTCTGTTGAAACCCAATTGTCCATAAACAGATCAACTTTAGTAGAAGCCACAATAGGTTCAATAACAACTAGTAAATGAATATGTCATTGCTGAATTAAGGAGAATAACCTAGAAGCAGCACCTTCTAGCCCCCTTAAATTCCAAACTAGACAATTCATTTAGAAGTAGGTGAGGGAGAATTTTGTGAAAGCCTGTTGGCTGGAAAAGAGGCAGAGTTACCCTCAACATTAATCATTTTCTTAGTAGTGTTTCTGGTCACCTGAGGAGGAATTTCTGGGAGAGATTTTTTCTTCTTATACCTTTTTATTCTGACCAAAATAAAGTCTGCACCATTCTCTTGTTTGTCATCATTCTGATCTTGTATTGCCTTCAATTTTTTTTTTTGTTTAACCACATAATCAACTCCTTTGATTATATTAGGCAGGGCTTCTTTCCAAGTTAGAATATCTTCTCTCTGATGGGGTTCACCTCCATCAGAAGAATAATCTTTGCTGATAATTTCATAATCAAAATCCAGGTCATTGATTAAATTTTGAAGCTGGGCATCATCAAGCAGTGGTCCCACGGGTTTATGGTAAGTTAGAGGAAGATCATTAGCAGCCTTTGATGTTTCAATCTTTTCTGAAGCATTGTAAACCTGTGACTGCTCTTTTCCCTTTGAATCCGGATGAGGATCATGGTAAATCTCCTCAGTCAGTGAGATCCTGAATTTCAACCAAGGGAGCCAAGTGATGTTTATCAGATTTGCTTGTAGATGGAGCCTGTTGATGATTTATAGTATTACTTGATTCACCATTTGTGATCTGTAGAATCTTTGTATTTTTAGGAATCCACATTTCTATAAGTTTGGCAGGATGTGTAATCTCCTTTGTATTGTCTGCAGCAGTATTTTGTTGTTGTGCGGTGGTGCTGGGTGGATTACGTTTAGGACATAGAGCAGCCTTATGACCCAGGTGTAGACAAGCATTGCAGTATTGAGGCAAGTCCTCATAGGTGATCTGTTGGGAGAAACCTTGTGACCCACATTGAATCCATATTTTCTGGGGTAGCTCCTGGGTTAAGTCTAGCTCAACACACACACGAGCAATAGAGGGTCTAGAAAGATTTGCAGTTGCCACATCAATTTTAATGGGTTTTCCAATTAGACCAGCAATATCAAAAAGAGCTCTCTGATCCTGTAAATGGATGGGCAACCCTTCCATACCAATCCAAACTGGGACCACAGGGGATTCCACATTAGGTCGGAAAGATGGATTCCATCTAGTCACACGCATCGTATAGCCCCTAATAGTCCATGTTTTCCGATTCCAGCATCTATAAAAATCTTCATCAGAATCAAATCGGATTAGGATATGCTTAGGATCAAGCAATCCCAATTGAAACGAACCAGAAAAACCAATAACTTCAAATGCCTTGCGGATAACCACTAGATTAGGCCTTCCTTTGAAAAAGTAACCAACCATTGACCTTTTGTGTCGTGCTGCTAAGCTCTGGATTTCTTCTTCTGGTAATTGGATGGCCGGCATACCCTTGTAATGAACTGGAATTTTTTGTGTTAGCGGATGGTCTTCACGATTGGTTAAAACATCAACAAACGATTTCTTTTTCCAAGCGTTATTTTCAGATGGCAGAGGCGGAGGCGCCGCCCCTGTAGGGGTGGTGGAATTCATCGAGCACATCAACCCTAAGCGTCGTAACCTAGAGAGAAAAAGCCGATGTCAATCTCACTGGAGCTTTGCATCTCATTGGGACTCATTCTATTCATCAAGCATACGTACACAACTTGTATAATGTTTCATCTACTTTTAAAGTAACTTGCTCTCTAAGTTTACAGGAGGTTTTAGAGCAGCTAAAACCATTATTCTAATAAATGAATTCAATGAATCAGGACGTCATGCATGTATTCATTCTTTTATTCTGAGAAACAAAAACTGAAAATAAAAATGAAAAGATAAGGACCGGAGATGTTGTGGTGTTCCTTTAACGCAAAATCAATGTAAACACCGATGCGTGTCATGTATATAATGATAGAAACATTGCTGCTCTAACAGGGCTTTCATCCAATCATTGTGAAGCATCTGAAGTAGTTGCCACTCTAGTTGTTATGGCATGATCACTAGGATCAACATAGATAATTGTAGCCCCCCGAGGTCCTGTAGATGCCCATTATCATCATTATAGAGATGAACTCTAAGGTGATGGCCTAAACATGTTGGTGATTTCTATATTGCAACATCAGGACTTCCTTCCAATCATGGTTCTACATCTATAGTAGATGAGTCCTACAGAAGTTATCACAGGTCGTGGACCGACATTTGACTCTAAAATGTGTATGTGTCCTAGAAAATTCAAAACATTTAGGAGTGAGGTAACTAGACACGACGTGATCAATGAAAATTCAGTGGCATGGGGTTGAGGGCCACTGTAGTCACATTAGTCGTCTCAGAAGGAGATGGTGATAGAGAGATGAGTTTCCCTGTGAAATGTGTTTAATCACATGTCTATTGGGAGATATATGGGTGGTCTAGGGTAGGGTGGTGCATGTTCTGTTTGGAAAAAATGCAGAGACTTCTACCCAGGATCTGATTAAATCAGACCAGTCCTGAACCTATGGAGATTTTCCGGAGTATTTGAGTGACTGAGAGTAATTCTTCGATTGAAAGCGCAACTGAGGTAGCAAACTTGTCATTGATTATCATTTTCTTGCTCACATGATCCTTTTGCTTCCTCACTCTCATGATGTTTACTCACCCACTAACTCTCGGCTTTGTCCTTTGGGTCGACTTAGTTGAGTTTACTAAGCCATTGGGACTTATATCTCATTGATCTCTTTGCTCTTTTGTTTCTTTTCTCTTTGAGCTCCCGCTCAACTAGAGCACTCGGTATGTTTTGTCATTGTTTGGCATTGGGGTAGAGAAAATTAAAAGCTCCCTTTAATATTTGCATCATTTGAGAGAATCCTTGCATTGATCATTGTCTGGCACCAGGAGGAGAAAAATGACCCCCCCCCCCCCCCCAGAGTGTGCAAGTTGTTGTTTGTCACATGGGGAATGAAGTAGAATACCCCCCTGAAATGTGCTTTCTTCATTGTAAGGCACCCGGAGGAGTGAAAAATAACACTCCCTCTCAGAATATGCACTTGTTGCTTGCTCTTGGCGTGTGATGGTGTTGGGTTGTGCATTTGTCGATTTTCAGCTCAGTGGAGACTATACATGCCAATACTCCCTTTGATAAATGTGCACAGGTTTATTGCTCGCGGCTCATCATACCGCCATGTGTGTGGAGCAATCGGATCAAGTAGCACACATGACAGCCGTGCAAAAGGTTAAGAAACCTTTGGTACCCATTTCAGGATGGGTCGATCCCTTTTAGCACAAAACAGATTTTGAAATTTTTGTTTTATTTTTGTTCTTAAACCAGTCTCTTTTATAGCTTTGGGAGAGCTATATGATTGGGATTCTGATTTAGGATCCCATTGAAAATTATTTGCAAGCGTTGGAAATATTTTTAGCTTTGGTGAATGATGGAACATATTTTTGAGAAGTAAAGATTTTCTCCCTTGATAACTGTTTCAGATGTTTGGTCAAATATACCTTGAGAGGATAAGTCAGACAAACACCATTACAAACAGTATAGGTTGAAACTTCAAATCTTTTTTGTTTAGATTTGCCATCATTCACATCACAATGAGGTTTAAGTTTCACATGTTTTCTAACTTCAGCACTGGAATGAGAAAACACATATCTAGAGCCATTGGAAGAAGACCGAGAAGAATAGTGTGTGGCAGAGCTAAACGGCTGATAGCTTGAACTTCAACTTTCTTTGAAAATGCTCTTTTGAACAGGAGAAGATGTAAAAGTTGTGTCTGTGAAGATCCGCAATTTTGCGAATGATCTTTGGAATGTAACCATTATCAAATTTAGGTTTTTCAGAAAACACACGATTCTTCCCCTTCAGATACAGTCTCAGACTCACTTGCTGGAGGAAAAAGTGATGCATAGTCATCAGACAAAGGAATTTTTCTTGTCTTATAACTAGTATTAGAATTATTTTCTCTCTTTTCCTTTTCTTTGGCATCAATTTCTGACGCTCTCACGAAGTGCATAAGTTTCGTTAAACCCAGGCCCATGTATCGAATGTCATACGACTGAGCACAATTGACTTTCTTTGGATTGCATGGGTTTTGGAAACCTAAGCCTTCCTTGGCATTGTAGAAAGTGGTGTCTTTAGGCTGATTTAAGAAAATGGTTTGGTATGTTTGACCTCTCTTAGGAAGTAAGTCCTCCAACTCCTTAATCTTAGAATATAATTTGTGGTGTTCAGTTTGAAGGTGTTCAAAATTGGTTACTGCAGTTATTCGTTAAAGTTGAGAAACTTTCAATTGTTTAGCTAAGTCACACATGCGTGCTTCTGAGTGTTCTAATTTAGACTTAAGCTTTGTGTTCTCATTCTCTACATTGGTTAAATGAACCGTGCGAAAAGATTGTTCAAGTAAGTGTTTTCTCAGGACACTTTCATTATTGACTATGTGGGCTTCTAATTCATTAATTAATATACGTTCATCACTCAAGGAAGCGATTTTATCCTGTGAGGAATGTATTTGATCAGTGAAAATAGGATTAGAAGAGTTTACCCTAAGCTCATCATTTGACAATTCATCACATTGAATATTACACAATGATGATGAGCTCGATGGGGCATCCATGTTTGATTGTTGAATGTTGATCGTTAACGTGAAGTTGATTGAATTTTCTGCAAGTTTGTGGACCTTGAAGTGTAGCTTTGTTCTTGAGAAAAGATAGTTTTAACCTTGAGATTTTTGATTTTGATTTTTTCCCCCATTTATTTTTTGATTTTTTTAAATCTCAAAGTTGACTGTTGGAAGTTTTGACCGAAGTGTTGACCTATGATGTTGGAGGTTTAACCTCAAAGTTTGAAATGGGCTCACACCTAAACTCCTTGAGAATTTTTGAGCCTATATATGAAGCACTACTTCCTTATGATTAAAAGGAGAATGAGAAGAGGGGACCTCTCGCGCACATGGGATTTCGGCTTGTAGTTTAAGATTTAAAATTTGCACCCCCAGCCCGGGCGACCTGCGGACATGATAACCGGAAAATTTAGGATGCGCCAAGTCAACGGAAAATTTAGCGGTCTCTAAGTAGCTTCGCGCATGACTGATGTGCTAAGTCTTGTTCTGCTTTGCGCTAAAGCACTTTAACGCATGAAGGTCCAAAAATCGCAGAAACTTCAATCGGTCACACGCTCGGCTCTAATACCAATTGTTTGTCCCATTTCCAACAATGAATCTGTGAATAGCATAATGATCGAGTAAAGAGGAGAGGAAGAAAGCTTAGATTCAATACCAACAATAATGTTGAAGAATTTCAATACAAGGTATGAATGCCACAACCCTCGCTTCTCTCTCACTCTAGCCATGCATGAATGCCTTGCGTTATTCTTACAATGATTCTCGATTTAGAGACTCAATGTAACACCCCACCCCGTAGGGCTCGAGAAAGTTACTTCCCAAGGGGTCACCCATCCCAAGACTACTGATGGAGTATATGGGTCCAGGCTCCAGGAGCCACATACTCAGAAGAACAGAAAGCACAAGCCACTACGCAGCGCCCTCGTCGGCCAAAGGACCCTCGTCGGCCGAAGAGGGACCGACTCAGAATATGATCCTGAAGCTAGGGAACCAGGGTGTCCTCATCGGCCGTGCCCTCATCGGCCGTGCCCTCGTCGGCCAGACCCTCGTCGGCCACGGAGGTCTCGCAGAACTAGATTTTACACTTATTCATTTATATATCCCATCATTTACTTTGTATACGGCCCAATAGCGGTCCAGTTGTAAATGGGCCACCCAAGCCCAAGGCTTGGGATCCCAGCCCGTATTTTTCCTATAAATACTTCCTCTGGAGGTAGTTGTAGGGGTTACAAAATCATTCTATTGAAGCATTTACTTGCACTTCTCTCTCTAGATCTCACTTCTCTCTAGATATATACTCTATCATTTGGTGCTCTCGTTGAGAGCTAGAACAATCAAGTTAGCACCCTTCGTCGCTACCAAGCACAGCTAACCACTGATCATGGGAAGAACCAAGTCAAACCGCAACCTCGTCAGCAAAGACATCCCTGAGGACCAGGAGACCAGGGAGCGTGAGGAGGACGCCACGGCCGACCAGGTCGGAGGAGGGGACGTCTCCCAGGAGGCCATCAACCTCACGACGGACCTCCGCAACCAACTCAACGGCGACGCCCCCGATGCCCGCATCGGCCTGGACAAGAAGCGTGCAGAGAAGACAGACCACGCCCCGGCCCAGCCTATGGCCGCGGCTTCCCCGTCTGTGGATCCACAGGTTCAGGCCGCTTTGTCGGTCATCATCGCCAGCTTGGCCCAGAACCCCATCGTCCTCAGCGCACTCTTGCCAAGGACTGGGGGGAACGTCACCCCTCCTCCTCAGCCCCAACCGTTGGCCACCAGGTTAGGCAACGATGAGGGGGTGATAGCCCAGGACACGGCGTCGTCCCACTCCCACCCCGTTTCCCCTCTTCGGCCTGGAAAGACCCCAGCGCGTGGCAAAGCCTCTGCCTTCAATGGGCTGGGTGACACGCGCCGTCGTCCGGTTTCAGAGAGGATGGCGGGGCGGATTGGTGAGCGTCGGCCTGGCTTGCCAAGAGAAAGCTTGGGGTCTGTATCCCGGACAGCGGACCAGCCCTGCCTGGACAAGGGCAAGGGAAAGTTGCACGAGGACGACGTGCGCCACCAGATCAATGCGGCCCACGACGAGCGCATGAAGAACCAGCAGGGCGCCGCTGCAGCCGCCAGGGATCCCCGGGACGAGGTCATCGCCCAGCTGGAAAGGAGGCTGGCCCAGATGGAGGCCAGGCAATCGGCAAACATCCCCACGGCCGGCGCCTCCAACGATCCTGGCCTCAACGCTCTCATGAACAAGGTCAACGCCCTTGAGAGGGAGTTGGCCGAAGGGCGAGGTGACCCCGTCATCCAGGTCAGGACCAGGACCCCTTTCACTAACAGGGTGCTCTCGGCCCCCATCCCGGAGAAGTACAGGGGAAACGCCATCAAGTCCTACGACCGTTGATCAGACCCTCAGGAGCACTTCAGCCGCTATCAGAACAACATGCTTATGGTGAACGCGTCGGATGAATACCTCTGCCGTTGGTTCCTCTCCACTCTTGAGGGGCCGGCGTACGAGTGGTTCAACGCGCTTCCCGAAGGAAGTATAGACTCATGGCAGGACCTTTCCCAGCGCTTCCTCACCCACTTTGCCGGGAGGAAGCGTGCGAAGAAGTATTTCACCCATCTCCTCTCCGTCAAGCAGCAACATGACGAACCCCTCCGGTCATTTATTGATCGGTGGACGAGGGAGACCGAAGAGGTCGAGGGGGCCGATGAGCGCACCCTCCTCGTCCTATACCAGGGAGCCCTCCGCAGCTCCCTGTATGCCAGGAGCCTCATCACCGACCCTCCGAGGTCATATGCAAAGGCGCTTCAGCGCGGGAGCTTGTACACTGATGGCGACGAACTCCACAACCACAAAAAAGACGGAGGCCATCCCTCCAAGAAGACAAATCCTTCGCCGGCCCCGGGAGCATCCCCGACCGGCCAGGGTGCCTAGGGCCGACATGGCTCTGGTGCACAAAGCAAGAAAGACAGCCACTGGCGGCCGAGGTTGGAACGGACGGGGGTCCCCCTCACCCACCAGGTCAGCACCATCCTCGACTATGCCAAGAAGCATGGCCTCATTGAACAAGCTTCTCAGCCGGCGGAGGAGGTCCTTGCCATCCAGCAAGGCGGCACATACTGTCGATTTCACAAGAACTCCTCACACAACACCGACGACTGCATCACGCTGAAGAAAGCCATCGAGCGCCTTATTCATCAGGGGGAACTCTCCCAATTTGTTAAAGGTGGCCCGCGCAAAAATACGTGGGTAAACACCGGCAATTCTGGGGGTGAACCCTCTGCGAAGAAGCGGGAGATCGGGAGGCTCAGCGACGACGAGGATTTTGAAGAGCCTCTGCTAAAGAAGAACCATATTCACCTCATCGTAGGTGGAAATACCGGGGGGGACTCCGTCACCCAGAGGAAGAAATGGGCCCAATCCCTTTACATTGGGGAGGTGTCCCACGTTCCCCCCCAGCCGAAGAAGCAGTGAACGGAGGCGATCACCTTCACCGACAAGGATCTGCCTCCGGGTACGGGGTCACACAGGGACGCCCTCGTCATCCGGTGTGAGATCGGTGACTCCATCATCCACCGTACTTACATCGATACGGGGAGCTCCGTCAACGTGATGTACCTGGACACCTTCAAGCAGCTGAAGCTGGACAAAGCTCTGCTAAAGCCGATCAAGACACTGTTGTCCAGCTTCACCGGGGACTCTATCGACGCCGAGGGCACGATAGTCCTCCCCGTGGAGGTCGGCGACGGCTCCCACCGTGCCAAAATTGGCATGGAGTTCATGGTGGTCAACCTTCAGTGCGCCCACAACCTGATCTTGGGGCGGCCAGCACCTGAGGACTTGGAGGCCATCATCTCCATGAAACACTTATGCCTGAAGTTTCCCACCAACGGCGGCATCGGCTACGCCAGAGGAAACCAGAGGATAGCCAGAGCATGCTACCTCAAGCTAACGAAGCCGGACGAGAGGGAAGGACAGAGAATAGACACCATCACGGCAGCCGTTGCCAAGGACGAGGAAAGACCGCATGCCGAACCGGCCGAAGAGGTCGAGGAGGTCCCCCTGGATACCTCCCGGCCGGAGCGGGTCCTCAGAATCGGGAATCAACTCCCGCAGGACCAGCGGGACGCCATCATTCTCGTCCTACGGTCATACGCTGTCATCTTCGCGTGGGGCCCGGACGACATGCCAGGCATCAGCCGGCAGGTGATCACCCACTGGCTGACCGTCGATCCAGCCTCCGCGCCCGTCAAACAGAAGCGGCGCTACTTATCCGCCGACAGGCGGGACTTCGTCAAAGGGGAGGTCGCCATGCTCCTCTCAATCAACCACATAAAAGAGGTGAAGTACCCGACGTGGCTAGCCAACGTCGTTCTCGCCCAAAAGCCGCCGACATTCAGAATGTGTGTTGATTACACTGACCTGAACCAGGCGTGTCCCATGGACCCATTCCCTCTCCCCAACATTGATCAATTGGTGGACGAGACGGCGGGATGTGAGTTGATGTCGTTCCTCGACGCCTTCAGAGGGTACCACCAGATTTTCATGCATGAAGATGATGCTTAGAAGACGGCCTTCATGACCCCGAAGGGAATTGTTTGCTACCTCGTCATGGCCTTCGGGCTCAAGAACTCCGGCGCCACCTATACCAGGATGGTGGCCAAGATCTTCAGAGCAGTCCTCGGCCGGACGATGGAGGCATACGTCGATGACATGATCGTCAAGAGCAAGCGAGCCACCACACATGCTGACAACCTCCGGGAAACTTTTGAAATCATGAAGGAATTCAAGCTCCGCCTCAATCCCAAGAAGTGCGCCGTTGGCATCCAAGGCGGTAAATTCCTCGGCTACATGGTCAGCCGGAGAGGCATCGAAATAAATCCGGAGAAGATACAGGCTATCATCAACATGGAACCACCCCGCAACGTCAAGGAGGTACAGCGGCTGACGGGGCGCTTGGCGGCCCTGAGCCGTTTCCTCTCCAAGTTAGCCGAGAGGGCACTCCCTTTCTTCCAGATCATGCGCAAAGCAAGCAGCTTCAAATGGACGACAGAGTGCCAGGAAGCATTTCAAGAACTGAAGAGGTACCTTTCGTCCCCACCAGTGCTCTCCAAGCCCAAAGCCGGCGAAACCCTCTTCTTGTACTTGGGGGTGAGCACGTCGGCCATCAGCTCTGTGCTCATCCGCGAGGACGAAGGGGTGCAGAAGGCCATATTCTACATCAGCAAAACACTTAGGGAGGCCGAGCTCAGGTACTCCCCCATTGAGAAGACGGTGCTAGCCATCGTCCATACGGTGAAAAAGCCGGGGCACTACTTATAGGCCCATGCCGTCCACGTACTGACCCAACAGCCCCTTGGCGCGCTCATGAGGAGCCCCACTAGCTTCTCAAGGATGGTGAAATGGGCGATTTTCCTCAGCCAATTCCAAATTGAGATCAAGCCAAGGCCATCTATCAAAGGGCAAGCCTTGGCCGACTTCGTCACCGAATGCACGGCAAGGGAGACAACCGCTACCACCCCCGGGCCAGAGCCTGATGACACATGGATCCTCTTCACCGACGGCTCGTCGGCCGCAAAATCATGCGGGGGCGGCAACGTCCTCATATCCCCTGAAGGATTCAGAGCTTACTATGTCATCCGCTTCAACTTCAGAGTATCTAACAATGAAGCCGAGTATGAGACCCTCCTCAGCGGCCTCAGACTGGCCGCTGGCCTCAGAGCCAAGCACATCAAAATCAGGTGCGACTCCAAGTTGGTAGTGGGCCAGGTTGAGGGTACGTACGAAGCAAAGGAAGGCTGGATGAAGCAATACAAACAGGCAGCAGAGGAGTTGCTGAAGGCGTTCGAAACCTACGAGATCACACAGATCCCAAGGGCCGAGAACGCCGAGGCCGACATCCTCTCCAAACTCAGCTCGGATACTCCGGAGCACATCTCCAAGTTAGCCAAGATCGAGGAGTTGAGCATGTCCAGCATCCATGCCAGCCCCATCTTGTGCATCCAACAGTGACCGGAGGACTGGATCTCCGACATCACCACCTTCATCACCACGGGGGAGCTACCCCAGGACGAGGAGAGGGCCAAGCTTGCCAAGCTCAGGGCCCCAAGCTACACTATTGAAGATGGCAAGCTCTACAAACGATCCTATAATGGTGCTCTCCTCCGATGCCTACACCAGGACGAGGCCGAGGTGGCCATGGAGGAAGTTCACTGCGGTGTTTGCTCCTCACACCAGGGCCCTTTCAGTATGTCCCGGCGTCTCGTCGTCCAGGGCAATTTCTGGCCGACGATGGCCCGGGATTGTGCGGATCTGGCCAGGAAGTGTACCGCGTGTCAGGTGCTCCAGAAGGCCCCTGGTCGGCCAGCCGTCAACTACGCCCCCATCAGCACTGCCATTCCATTTTCAAGGTGGGGGATTGACCTGGTCGGCCCACTACCCAGAGCTGCTGGCAACAACCGCTACATCATCGTCGCAGTCGACTACTTCACCAAGTGGGTCGAAGCAGAACCTTTGGCCAGCATCATGGGGGCTAGGTGCCAGAAGTTCGTCCACAAGAACATTCTCACCCGCTTTGGCGTCCCCCAAGAGATCATATCCGACAACTGCACCCAGTTCGAAGCGACGCCCTTTCAGGATCTCCTTCGAGAATGGGGAATAATGCACCATTTCTCCTCCGTTGCCTACCCTCAAGGCAACGGACAGGTTGAGAACGCCAACAGAACCATAATGGAGGGGCTGAAGAAGAACCTACAGGACGCAGGAGGAAGTTGGGTCGACGAGCTCCCCAACATCCTGTGGTGATATCGTACTACGCCAAGGAGGGCAACAGGTGAGACACCTTTCGCCCTATGCTACGGCTTTGAAGCAAAGGCACCCACGGAAGTCACCATTCCCAGCCGATGAGTGGAGCAATATGACCCTGAGGTCAATGAGGAAAAAATGAAAATCGACCTCCACCTGGTCGAAGAAAGACGTGAACAGGCATTCGTCCGAGCAGAGAACTACCGGCGTCAAGTGAAATCATACTATGACGCCAAGGTACGTTCCCGGGAATTCCAAGTGGGGGACTACGTCCTCCGCCGAAGGGAAACAAGTCAGCCGACGGAAGGAGGCAAGCTAGCCTTGAAGTATGAAGGTCCCTACATCGTCAGTGCCGTGGTGAAACCCGACACCTACAAGCTTAAACGCCCAAACGGGACCAATGTACCACGAACGTGGAATGTACACCATTTGGTGAAGATTTATCAATAATCCGAAGGAGGTGCAGCCGGCAGAGCCCTCACCCCTTGACGGGTTATTGATTGAACACCACCCTCGGCCTTGAGCCACTTATGAATAAAAATCATGTTTCCTTCGATTTCTTGGAATTTGAGTAGAACATTAACGGGTGCCCTCATCGGCCACCTTAGAGCGAAAGGCTCAGGCATGGACGATGTGGCACTTCGCATCTGCAGCCTCAGAGCGAAAAGCTCAGGTATGCCCCATTGTATTTTTTGTATCGGCGAAAGGTTTAGGCCCAGCTAAAAGAGCACGTCGTACCGGCCCCTCAGAGTGAAACGCTCGGACAGGACCGACGATGTCCCCAGGACGATGGGCCCGCAAACGGCCCGCGTCTTGAAATGGGAAGTTCGACGCGTCGTCCACGCGCCTGATCGCAGGACGACAGGCCTGAAATCATGGCCGAGGTGACAAAATCCCCAAACTCAGGGTTGGGCAACGACAGCCGTTGGAAACCAACCAAAAGTCTAGCCTGCGTCATAAACAGGCGACGGGACCCTCCTGAGATCATGGACGTTATAAACGAAGTCCAAACCGGCCGAAGGACTATCGACCCCTTCGGCCGAAGCCTGAAAGAAGGACACTCCCCGAAATAGGGAACGAAAAAAAAAAGAGGGAATCCGAGGACCGTGCACAGTTGCCGGCCTCGAGCACCAAAAATAAATCCCCACAAATCAAGCCACACATTTGGCTAAGTACATATCAGTTGAATATAAAGGTAACACTACCAACAGGTAACGCGGACAAAGCGGCCGCCCGGTACGAGGAAAGTGTCAAGGACGGAGCATCCGCCCACAAAATCCTAACCAAAGTGGTTGGGTGAAACGAGGGTGGCAACCCTTATCGGCCACAACATCCTTGTCGGCCGTCAAAGGCGCTAAAACCCGGGTTGAAAATTCGCGAGGAAAGTTGTCTAAGTAATTTTCAAACACTTAGAAAATTTTGAAGAACATTGCCAAGTGAATGTCAAACACTTAAAGGATATTCTGAAGAAAGCAAATGCAAAGGAAGAAGTAAACACCAGGGTGCAAAAACACCTGGGCACCTTCATCGGCCACACTGCCCAACTTGGCCGACGACGATACCAAGCAGAGGAAGCTACATGGCCTGACACTTGGGAAATCTCCAAACTATTGAAGCAGGCATTCAAACACTCGTAGGTACCCGCCTCGGCCAAAGCCACAGGCAGTAGTTATCTATGTTCTGGTTCAACACTTAGACGAATTTCGAAGTTGGAATAACTAAGGCAAGAAACAAGAACACTTAAAGCCGAAGGGGACAAAAGCAATCCATTCAAAGGTCAAGTCCCATAGGGGAGCACTTCGGCCACCACATCTAGACGGAAAAGGTCAAGTACCCTTATCGGCCATGACTACAGAAATCAGATACGGCTTCCTGTTTAGACAGGGACATGGGGACAAAAGGGCCGATAAGGGCACCGGGCCGATGGGGTTACCACGTGTGGTATATGGTTCAACACTTAGGAAATTTTCCAAAGTGTCGGGAAAAAGTGAAAGGGGGCGTAATACCAAGACGACGCGAACACCCACTCACTTGAAGCCTTGATACTTAGAAAATTACCTAAGTCCCAATTCCAAACACTTAGACAAATTTTGAAAACTTGAGAACAAAAGTAAAGGGAGAACAAGACGACGAAAAGACATGATAAGGCCGGAAACATGTTTTCATTAATATAGCCATTACATGGAGGGCGCTTCGGCCATTACATTCAGACGATGAAACAAAAATTACAATTTACAAATTAAAGACAGTTATGGATGTATCAGGCCTCCAGAGTGCCCTCATCAGCAGCGTGACCCGCAACGTCCTGGTTAACGACGAGCTCAGCACCCTCCTCGGTCTCGGCATCCAAGCCGGCCTCTACGGCGGAAGTGGCGGTGTCGGCCAAAAAAATCATCTTCATCGTAGTCCGGTTCGCCGAGACCGGAACTCTCTATGGGAGCCTGCATGTCGCATAGAGGAAGGTTGATCTGCTCCTCCGGATCCTTCATCAGCTTGGGAAGCTGCAGGTTCCGCCTGGCCCAACCCCGAGTATAGTTCAGGGCTCTGAAAGCGCGACTCAACCGCCGATAAATGAGCCTCTGCATCCGATGTTGGCCCATGTTGTAATACACGGACATTTCGCATTCGAAATATTCCTGGCCGGCAGGGGAGTTCTGCCCCCAGTCTTCGAACTTGGCCGCTACGACCTCATAGCACCAAGGCAGGCGCTCGTCGGCCTTCCAGCCTTCGGCCAAGAACTTCTCCACTGCATCATCAGCGGCCTTCACTACCGCAGCCTCGGCTTCGGCCTTGGCCCTCTCGGCCTCATCGGCCCGCCGACGATCAGCCTCGCGGGCACCCTTCTCTTCGGCCAGTTTTTCCAGGGCCTCTTCCTTGGCCGCATCGGCCTCATCGACCCTTTTTTGCAAGGCTGCAAAATCCTCCCGCAGCCTCCCTAAGCAGCTCATGGCCTCATCGGCCGAGGCTGCCTTCTGCTCAAATTCCTTCAAGCGGGCAATCTCCCGCTGCTGCCTTTTGTTGCTCTCCATGAGCATGAAGGCACCCTGCAACAGAAAAGACTATCAGACAAGTGTGCAAAAATGTCAAAGGAAAACAATAAGGCTAAGGACGAAAGGAATTACCTGGACGACAAGGTCCATCCCACCATCGTATATCTTGACATCCCCAAGCTTGTCAAGATACACCCGGTCCTTGGCCGGAATGGCCTGAGAAAGCATGTTGTGGCCGTCAACGCCATCATTGAAAACACCCCCGTCCTTGGGGTATTCAACCTCCAGCTTGTAAGTGGCCGTAGCCACCTCCTTGCCGGACCGCTTCGGCCGGGAATCCTCAGCAAGGGAGAGGGGTTGAGAAACATCCCCGGAAAGACCAGAGGTAAGGTCCACGAGGGCAGCTGCAACACTGGACCCTCCTTTGTCCGCAATCGGGACGGCTAGTGCGCCGGCCTCATCGGCAATGGCGGAAGATGAAGCTTTCTTCGACTTCTTGGCGGGTTGCATACCGGCCTTAGTCAGCTTCCTCTGAGATTCCTCCGTCGGCCGCTTTTTCTTCGGTGGGGGAGGTGGCCTCTTCGTGGCATCACCACCACCAGCTGCCTTCGCCGCGGCCTCCTTGGCGGCCAACTCCGCCTTTGCCCTCGCAGCGGCCTTGTTCATCACGGATCGGCGATCCATTACGAAATATGCACAACAAAGTAACAAGTCAGCAAAGTAAAAGAACAAAGTAAAATGAGGACGCCGTAGGAGGTATTACCATCAGCTTCGGCAGGAACGCCCAGATCGGGGCCGTCGGCCTCCTCGAAGGTAGTGGTCATCTTCGGCCACAGTTGGATGTCATCTTCCTTATCACCATACACGAAGTATCTAAAGAAGCCGATAGCGGTCATCTTGTACTCCGTAATGTAATCCTTCACACTCCTCGGCCCCCCCTCCAAGAATGCCACCACCTGAGCATCTAGGATTGAACTCTTGGGCGGGTCATGAAGATTAAACCTTCCATCATGGCCGACGGAGGGGAACTCAGTGCCACCCTCGCCCAAGGACACGAAGACAAATTTGCTCTTCCAACCATGTATGGATGAAGGCAAGTCCGTGAAGGTCCTCTTCTTCGGCAACTCTTGCAGAGTGGCGTAGCAGGCGCAATTCTTATGGCTCCCTCGGCCAATCTGATAGAGGTTCATGAAGAGGGCCGTTGTCGCCCTGTAACCCAACTCAGCACAACGGAGAAGGAACCCCACCATCAGTGAGTAGCTGTTAGGGGTCAGCAAGGCCGGAGGGAGCCCCACCATGTCCAAATACTCATGGATGAAGGGATGAAGGGGAAACCTCAGCCCCTTGGCGAAGCTCATCGGATACACTCCGAAGTATCCTGGTGGCGGATTAAGCACGTGGTTCGTCGGCCTAGGCGCCCTAACCCTCCCAAACGGCCCCACATACATCTGTGCGACCAAATAATCAGCGGCACTGCTCTCCGGCTTGATGAGGAAAATGTTGGTAAGGTCCAGGTAAGAGAAACCTGGCCCCTTCTTCGGCCGCCTTTTCCTCTTCGGCCGCGGTACCCCCTTCACAGCAGATACCGGCTTCGGACACAGAATGGTAGTAGAGGCGGACGCCCCGTCCACTACGCGGGAGACCCCTGCATCCTCACCCTCAGATGACGAGGCAGACCTTTCGTCCTCTTCCTCCTCGTCCGCATTATCTTCGGATTTATACGGGCTCAAGTGTTCAATCTCCTTGGCGCACTCCTCGATCACATCATAGTCAAGAGACTTGGCGGGGGGCTCGTCGTCATACGGGTAATACTCCTCGTTTAAGGATTTCATCTTAACAACTCCTAAGGCACTAAGGGGAGCTACTTTAGATCTAAAGTGTTTTTGTGACTAACACTGGATCAAAGCCTAGAGAGAGCAAAATATGTAAGAAGTAGAAGAACGGATTAAGAAACTGACCTTGAAGTTTTGAAGAAGATGAAGAACACTCAGCAAAGGCTTTATCTCTCTAAAAAAATTTGGGCAGCACTTCGTTACTCAGATGGCAAATGAAGGCTGTCCTCGGAACGGGGAGGGTATTTATAGCCCCCCCTCCCAACGGTAACTACACGTGGCATCACCTTAGTGGCCATACCAACGGCCACCAATGGGATGCCACCATTCTGTCTGCAGGACAAACCCCTTCCACAGATCAGCGGCCCACCAGCGAAGCAGGCCCTACGGAGCAAGGAAGGGAAAATAACACCCACGACGGCCAATACAGCCAACGGCCATCTACGTCGCACCCGTATCGGCCATCCAAGCGGCCACGCATATTATGCAAAGGAAGGCTTTACAACGGCCACAATACCCCGAAGGAAAGGAACCCAACGGCCATGAGGCCCTCGCACTAAACCCTTGATGATAACCCTTTGAAAGCGACCTGCATCCAAGGGTTCTCCCACAGGGTTACCTTGGTCAGGAAATCGCCAAAGGGTTGGATCCAAGGGCAGTATGAGGATCCCACTTCGGCCTAAGTTTCAAGCTACTCCTTCACCCCTCACTCACTCTTCGGCCTGAAGCAGTGGGTGACTGGGGGACTACACCGACCTCAAGAATAGCAAGCAAAATGAGAAAATAAAAATATACCAAGTCCACAACTACAACATCAGACATGCACCACAACGTCAATAACATCGTGGTACACCATCGGCCGCAGCAAAGCTTGAAATCACAGGACACTTATCGGCTTTGAGACCACAAACCACTCTCAGCCAGGAATCAAAGAACAGGAGGTTGACGTACCTGAATCACCATCGTCCATGTACCACAACGGCTCCAAGGTCCCCACAACTCCATCTCCGGCCAGACAGTGTTATCATCCCAAAAACTTGGGGAACATGGCGCCTTGCCGCCTAAAGACACATGATGTCATCAACAACGGCCAAAAGAAATGCACAGCACCCTCACCGGCCACCCAAGACAATAGACGCCCGTCGTCCTCAAAACAAGGCGCAACCCCAATGGCCTCATCAGCCCAAAAGGGAAGTTCAACCATCAACGACCAAGGATAGACACTACCTTCGTCGGCCACTCATGCCGGAACACTCATCGTCCACAAACAAACGCACCAAAGGATTAACAGCCTTCCTCGTCCACGTCAAGGAACGGGTAACGGCCAAACTCAGAACAGGGCCACCAAACGCCACGACAGGGAACTGCCAACGTGGTCCCGCATCGGCCAAGAGCATCAAGCACAGAAATCTACTCTCCTTCACTTCGTCTACATCTCAGCTTAGAGAGTGAGGGACTCCTGATGGAGTATATGGGTCCAGGCCCCAGGACCCACATACTCAGAAGAACAGAAAGCACAAGCCACTACGCAGTGCCCTCGTCGGCCGAAGAGGGACCGACTCAGAATATGATCCTGAAGCCAGGGAACCAGGGTGTCCTCATCGGCCGTGCCCTCATCGGCCGTGCCCTCGTCGGCCAGACCCTCGTCGGCCACGGAGGTCTCGCAGAACTAGATTTTACACTTATTCATTTATATATCCCATCATTTACTTTGTATTCGGCCCAATAGCGGTCCAGTTGTAAATGGGCCTCCCAAGCCCAAGGCTTGGGAGCCCAGCCCGTATTTTTCCTATAAATACTTCCTCTGGAGGTAGTTGTAGGGGTTACAAAATCATTCTATTGAAGTATTTACTTGCACTTCTCTCTCTAGCTCTCACTTCTCTCTAGATATATACTCTATCAACTACTCTCGTGGAAGCACGCTAAACTTTGGAGTTCTTAGCTGATGAGCTCCCTTAAAAGGAGATGCACCTTGGTTGTATGAGTAGTACTATTAATCCGTTTAAATTAAATCTCAAGTGTTACAATCACCCCCACTTAGGAATGCAACATCCTCATTGCGCCCATAAATCAATCTCAATCAAATCCCAAAATCTTTCCCCCTGCTAAGTGCATGCCCGATATTTAACGGATTAGTACACTGTCGCAGGGTTGCTTAGATACCACCTATAACACTCCGCCCCGTAGGGCCCGAGGTAGTTACTCCTACACACCCTCCAGACCTCTAGTACTGTCCTCACAAACCGCCACTAGCCTTTTCCGCGCACTTTGTCCTCACTCATGTCACCCATCCCAACACTACTCCCGTGCAAGCACGCTTAACTTTGGAGTTCTTAGCTGATGAGCTCCCTTAAAAGGAGATGCACTTTGTTGGTATGAGTAGTACTATTAATCTTTTTAAATTAAATTTCAAGTGTTACACTCAACCTCCAGACTATTTATAGGACTGTAGGTTCAGCCCTTTTACAATGGGCTTGTTTAAAGATAAATGGGCTCTAACATTAAATTGGCCTGATCTATTAATTAAAGTAAATGCAACACAAATACAAATAATTCAAACATGATTGGACACCATAAAGTATTTCTAACGGTTTTGAAATTCCAAAATAGCACTATCATGTTTTTATTCCCTAAATATGAGTAATTTCTGCCAAGTTTGGCATTATCAGACTGTAAACATGGCAATTTCTGCCAAGTTTTTTCCAAACTTGGCAGAAATTACTCATATTTAGGGAATAAAAACATGAAGATCCTTTTTTGGAATTTCAAAATGTTGTTACTCCTACTCAGGGCAATTTCTAAATACCTATGGAGTGCATATAGTCTTAAATGAGATTATTTTGTTCTAAACAATTCCTTTGATTTTGTCTTTCTAAGAAAAAGCATATCCCATTCTTAAATATGTATGTTATTGTCTAATAGCTCAAAT
This sequence comes from Cuscuta europaea, assembly GCA_945859875.1. Classification (NCBI taxonomy): domain Eukaryota; kingdom Viridiplantae; phylum Streptophyta; class Magnoliopsida; order Solanales; family Convolvulaceae; genus Cuscuta; species Cuscuta europaea. The sequence goes on along the minus strand of CAMAPE010000031.1, from coordinate 729,599 downwards.
AGTAGAGCGATGTGTGTATATAAACATGGTGTGGGTTCGAATCTCGCATAGGGAGATTCACTCAACATGGTTGAGTCAAAACAACATTGCATATTCGGTGCATTCTCAATCAATATAAAATAAAACATAAATCAACGAAATTCAAACATAAACTATTGTTAAAACTAAACAAAAATCAACCATTCAAGACCTGGCCACAAGAAATTTTTTAATATCCAAACAAAATTACTAGAGTTTAAATTAGCCCGTAAGTCCATTGTCAGCTCTTTTCCTCTTTTGAATTACATTTGGAACTTCTGATCCGATGAAGTATCATCTTATATCTTATATCTTATATCTATTTGTATCACATGTTGTATCAAATGACACCACATTACCTTATAGAGCATAATTTCTCCATGATACACTGTCTGCCCAAAATACATCTCTCAAGCTATCATCTTCATCCACTTCATATGCAAAATAAAATGAAGGATTAGCACCATTTTCCCTGTGAATATTATCAATAAATATGTGAGCACTAGAGTCCTTGATGAAACTTATTAAATCTCTTTGGGAATATTTCAAATCTGGTTGGGCTTCAACGAGTTATATACTCGTGTCACCTTAATAAACTAGGTCAATTTCTGTTAGCACCCAATGTTTGACATTACAATTCAAGGGTATGAACACTTGATTATACAATACTTCGAATTAAATACAACTTAATCTTAGTGTCTTAGTGTATGTGAAAAACATTTTTTTGTTTGTGGACAAACCCAACTATAAATTTTCATCACTAGCCTTTTCAAAATTTGCCCAATCCAACTTCTTGAGTAACCTATCTCGCACTAGTCCTTGTCATTGAATGCTTCATTCTTCAAAAGTTGATGCTACACCAAAAACATTTATAATGAAATTGTTTATCTAAATCTATGTAAGGACCGCTATGCTTTCTTCGTGACCCAAATAAGGAGTCATCACTTCATAGGGCTTCCCCACTTTGCAATTATGTAGCAGGTAAATAAGAGCATGCAAATGCTACCAAAAAGAAATTCAAAAGTAAATAAGAGCATCCAACTAGGAGAGGTAATATAAAAATATAAGAACTCTGTATATTCACTCACATAGCTCCATAACCATTCATCTTGATCAATAAGATCCAGGAAGAAGGCCTTATTCACTAAGAGAGAAAATGGGCTATCAAGTAGGGTAAGGTTGATGTTTCCAGAACCTTTGTGCCGCTAAACAATACGTTCAGTGAAAGGGTTGCATTGGTACTTCGACCGAAACCATTTTCTCTTTTTAACTTGTAGCATGCTGAATTCTTCCTTAACGTCAATGTCTATTCCACGCGTCCCAACCTCCTCAACAACTTTCATCACTATCCAAGTGTTCAAATGGCCCAAGAACTTTTAGTGGAGGGAACTTATTGTGTTCCACCTACACATATACATTGAAGTTGTGAGTTTTGTATACACACAAACAAATATATGTCGGTGAACACATGTATAATATCCCTGTGCACTTAATATGTGTTGTTTGTGGACAAACAAAACATTAAAAATCATAATGTGCACCTCATGTAAGCACATGAAAAGATCTTGGGGAGTAGGACAATTCTCATAGCTGCCATCTTCCTTACTTTGTTGAGTGTCCCACTTCAACTTTTAAATTAACTACAATTCGAATGTTTAAAAGCAAAAGCATGAAAATTGGAAATGCTATACCTCAGTCACGACATTCATGATAATGTCAGTAGCCTGTGTCACCTCCACATCATCTTTGGGTCTTGGAAGTTTTAAAGCTTCTCTGGACACTTCTTTTTCTTCACCAACAATAGCATCAACAACATCAGGCGTCATGGCCAAGGCTTCATTTCCTGCAGTATTCACATCACTTTGATTTCACGGGACATTGTTTTCTTCCTCTTGAGTTAACCACTTTCATTTAGTATGCCACAACTATTTATTGTTTAGGCAAAGACAAATAATGAAATATATAGACAAATACATGTTAAACACAGACACAAAAACACCACACAGAAAATTAAAGTTTTTACCTTTTCCTGAAATGATGTGTTAACTTTAGCAATTAACTCAACAAGTAGGTATCTAAGTTCACCGAGCCTCTGTTCAACCTGTGTTTCCAGACTTTTAACAGTTATCCTGATCTTCTACAAACTTACAGACATTTTTTTAGTTTCTCCCTGGTTTGTAACTCTTTCTCCGTGGTTTGTTCTTTTTCATTCTCTTCATCTTCTTCATCAGAAGTTGGAGCTATAACCTCCTCCTACAAAAATATAAATGTATTATAATTTATAAATTAGGGGACAAACAAAATGCAAAAATAATAAGACAACTCAACAAACACCACTTTTTGTAGCTTAGACGATCGGAAAACCCCGACACTTAACTAGTTTAGTATAGAAACCTCATTAGTACCAACACATTTGGTGAAATTTTCCCCAAATGTAGGTAGTTTTTCGTATGCTCATACTTATAGAGCTTTATAAAATGGAACAAATATATATATATATCATCAACACAAGTATCATATTCAATGCAAATAGACAATATATGTCTGGGAATTGCACAAGTATTGTCTATGGGAGGATAATTATTGTATGTGAACGTGTGTGTGTGTATATATATATAATATATATATATATATAGGGAGCGATTCTGGTAAGAACGGACTCCCAGGAGAGAAATAAGAACGAATCTGATCCATTAGATTGTATTATGTGGAACAGAAATGTGCATTTGATGAAACTGAAATGTGTATTACATGATACTGAAATGTGCAGAATTAAAATTTAAACTCAATTGTGCATTAGGTGAAACTGAAATGTGCGGAATAAAATGTACAAAAATAACATCACATCGTAACTTTTATTCTGCACATTTCAGTTCACCTATTGCACATTTCAATTTCACCTAATGCACAATTCAGCTTAAATTAATGACATTGTATCATACGCTTTGTGTTGCACATTTCAATTTCACCTAATGCACATTACAGTTTCATCTAATGCACATTGAATTTCACTTAAAGCAAATCTAACAGTCCAGATTCGTTCTCGTTTCTCTCCTAAGATCATGTTCTTATTTGAATCAAAACAAATATATATATATATATAGGGGAAGGTTCAGGTGAGAATGGTCTCTTAGGAGAGAAATGAGAATGAAATCCATCCATCAAATATATTAAACCAAAGGCTACGATTGAATGCAAATTGATTGTGGTATCATGGTAATTATGTTGATCTTTGAATGGCTATTATTATCATAACAGGAACGGTTTTAGCACTAAGGGTAGAATTGTAAAAGTCACAATTATTTAATATGGATAGTCAACAGTCGTAGCTCAATTTTCCATATGTATAGGTTCTCATCATTAAATGAAATATGGTCAACCTATTAATCCGGATAATTCTTTTCCTTTAATAGATTATTTATTTTGGTTGCTATTTTAAATAATAAATACAATCAAGAAATTCAATTAAATCTGCCCGAGTGCACCATTGCCCATATTCATTTGCACTTTGTAATTGTGAAGATTGCACCTTCAAATAATAATCCACTTTAATGTTATTACTATTTTTTTTTAAATTTAGTAATCTCTCACGTTAATTTATAAAAAACTTTATTTGAATTATGCATTTTTCATGTTTAATTATGTTTCCTAAGATAATATATCATCCACCTAGTTTTGTATTTTTGCACTCCAACGTTGAATAAGTGCACTTTAATTCCAAATATAATGCAACACATCAATTTAATTAAATATTTAAACTAGATGCACTTTTCTATTATATAACATATACATTTGGCATAAAATGCAACATGGTTATATAAAAGGTGCTAATTGAAATAAAAAATTCAATACCATTATTTATTTTTCAGGATGATTATATAAAAAGTGAATTTCTTTGATTTTTAATAATTTCTTAAAACTGGTAACATATAAATGTACCCATTTTCAACTAGAATTTATCATGCTCTTTTGATTAGAATATATTGCACTTTTTTGAACGACACTTTTCATTAAATTGATTTGCACCTTTTATCGTGCATTTGTGCACTTTTGAACATTATATATGCAATCCGTTTGTGCACCGTGTAAAACATAAAGTTGCACTATAAAAATCAGTCTGTGCACCTGAGCATAAAAAGTGTGGATTTATTTAATTTTTAGTACGGCATAATTTATTAAAAATGCATAACGTATAAATATAAAAAATTCTCAACTAGCATTTTTATTAGAATAGAATATCTTGCACTTTTTCAAGAGCGTTTTTCATTGAATCGCTTTGCACTTTTCTCGTGCATTTGTGCACTTTTGAACATTATTTATGTAATTCACTTGTGCACCGTGTAAAACATAAAGTTGCACTATAAAATTGGAGGCAACAAATGATCAAATTCAGATTATGCAATATCCTACTCGTCATGTAAATTTATAATAAGTGAAATAAAGATGTAAAAATGATAACACGTAAACTAAAAATGCACAATTATATAATATGTTATAAAATAATGTTTTTTGGGATACTACAATTTCAAGATTGGTAATAAATTAATGAGCACGAAGAAAAATAAAAAATTGTTTAAGCTACTCACTACGTAAAAGAAAACAACCGTACAAAAGAAAGTGTAAAATGAAAAAATGAAACCAATTTAAGGCCATAACTCATAGAAATGATAAAGACAAAATAAATAATCAAATATATTCAAAAGGAAGGAATCAAACGGTAGTGCCTAAAATTTTGGAAGTTAATAAATACGTATATGGAATGACATAATAGCCCCTTCGGCAGATTTGTAGCATGGTAGAATTAGGAGATGATCTAATGGTCTATATTTATTCTCATTTCTCTCCTAAGATGTTATTCTCACTTGATCCTAAATCTATATATATATATATGATAAAGATCAAATGAGAACAATGATTAACGTGAGAACGTGAGAACATCACATTTACCCCATGATAGAGTATATATCTAGAGAGAAGTGCGAGCTAGAGAGAGAAGTGCAAGTAATGCTTCAATAGAATGATTTTGTAACCCCTATAACTACCTCCAGAGGAAGTATTTAAAGGAAAAATACGGGCTGGGCTCCCAAGCCTTGGGCTTGGGAGGCCCATTTACAACCGGACCGCTATTGGGCCGAATACAAAGTAACTGATGGGCTATATAAATGAATAAGTGTAAAATCTAGTTCTGCGAGTCCTCCGTGGCCGACGAGGGTCTGGCCGACGAGGGCACGGCCGATGAGGGCACGGTCGATGAGGGCACGGCCGACGAGGACACCCTGGTTCCCTGGCTTCAGGATCATATTCTGAGTCGGTCCCTCTTCGGCCGACGAGGGTCCTTTGGCCGACGAGGGCACCGCGTAGTGTCTTTGTGCTTTCTATTCTTCTGAGTATGTGGGTCCTGGGGCCTAGACCCATATCCTCCATCAGGAGTCCCCCACTCTCTAAGCTGAGATGTAGACGAAGTGAAGGAGAGTAGATTTATGTGCTTGATGCTCTTGGCCGATGCGGGACCACGTTGGCCGTTCTCTGTCGTGGCGTTCGGTGGCCCTATTCTGAGTTTGGCCGTTTCCTGCCCCTTGATGTGGACGGGGAAGACTATTGTTCCTTTGGTGAGCTTTGTTTGTGGATGATGAGTGTTCTGGCGTGAGTGGCCGATGAAGGTAGGTTCTATCCTTGGTTGTTGATTGGTTGAGTTTCCCTTTTAGGCTGATGAGGCCGTAGGGGTTGCGTCTTTGTTTTGGGTGGCCGGTGAGGGTACAGTGCCTTCCTTTTGGCCGTTGTTGATGATACCATGTGTTTTTGGTCGACAAGGCATCATGTTGCCCAAGGTTTTAGGGATGATAACACTGTCTGGCCGAGGATGAAGTTGTGAGGATCTTGGAGCCATTGTGGTACATGGGCGACAATGTTTCAGGTATGTTAACCTGTCTTTTGATTCCTGGCTTGAGGGTGATGTGGTTTCAAAGCCGATAAGTGTCCTGTGATCTCAAACCATGCTGCGGCCGAAGGTGTGCCACGATGTTATGGACGTTGTGGTGCATGTCTACTGTTGTAGTTGTGGACTTAGTATTTTTGTGGATTTCTTTGATTTTGCCTGTTATTCTTGAGGCCGGTGTAGTCCCCCAGTCCCCCACTACTTCAGGCCGAAGAGTGAGTGAGGGGTGAAGGAGTAGATTGAAACTTAGGCCGAAGCGGGATCCTCATACTGCCCTTGGATCCAACCCTTTGGTGATTTCCTGACCAAGGTAACCCTGTGGGAGAACCCTTGGACGCAGGTCACTTTCAAAGGGTTATCATCAAGGGTTTAGTGTGAGGGCCTCATGGCCGTTACGTTCCTTTCCTTTGGGGTATGGTGGCCGTCTAGATGGCCGATACGGGTGATGTGGGGTAGCCGTTGTCTGTTGTTGGCCGTTGAGTGCCCTGGCCGTTGTGAGTGTTATTTTCCCCTTCCCCGTTCCGTAGAGCCTGCTTTGCCAGTGGGCTATTAGTCTGTGGATTGGGCTTGGCCCATTAATGACGTGGTGGCATCCCATTGGTGGCCGTTGGTGTGGCCACTGGGAGGGTGCCACGTGTAGTGACCGTTGGGTAGGGGGTTCTATAAATATCCCTCTCTGTCCGACGAGAGCTCTCATTTGCAATCTGAGCTACCGAAGTGCTGGCCAAATTTCCAGAGAGATAAACTTCAAAGCAAGTGTTCTTCGTGTTCTTCATGTTCTTCAAGGTTAGTGTCATCGAAATCTCTCTGTACTTTGAATATTTTGCTTCCTAGGCTAGTGATCTAGTGTTAGGCGTTTGAACGCCCTTAGATCTCAAAGTAGGTGGCCTTAGACTCGAAATAGTGTTTAAGATGAAAGACTTGAACGAAGAGTACTAGCCCTACGACGACGAGCCCTCCACCAAGTCCCTTGACTATGAAGTGGTCGAGGAGTTCTGTGAAGAGCTTGAAAATCTGAGCTCGTTCAAGTCTGGGGAGCAGGACGAGGAGGACGATGAGGACGAAGAGTCTGCCTCATCGTCCGGAGGTTGGGACGTAGGGCTCTCCCGGACTGCTGATGGGGCGTCCACGTCGGCTGCCATCCCATGCCCAAAGCCGGTGTCTGCTGTCAAGGGTGTTGCACCGCCGAAGAGGGTGAGGAGGCCGAAGAGAGGGCCAACCTTCTCTTACTTGGATCTTACAAATATCTTCATCATCAGGCCGCAGAGTAATGCGGGTGAGTACCTGGTTGCACAGATGTATGTGGGGCCGTATGGTAGGGTTAGGGCCCCTAGCCGACAGACCATGTCCTTAATCCACCCCCGGGCTACTTTGGAGTGTACCTGATGAGCTTTGCCAAAGGACTTAGGTTCCCGCTTCATCCCTTTATCACCGAGTACCTAGATATGGTGGGGCTCCCTCCGGCCTTCTTGACGCCGAATAGCTACTCGCTCATCGTCGACTTCCTCTTGCGGTGTGCTGAGTTGGATTTCAGGCCGACGACGGCGCTGTTTACGAACCTCTATCAGATAGGCCGTGGAAGCCACCAGACCTGTGCCTCGTATGCCACCCTCCAACAACTCCCCAAGAAAAGAAGTTTCACAGACCTGCCGACGTCCATCCATGGTTGAAAAGGGAAGTTTATGTTCGTGTCATTGGGTGAAGGGGGCGTAGAGTTTCCCTCCGTCGGCCATAGCGGGCGGTTTAATCTGCATGACACGCCGAGGAGCTCCATCCTGGACGCTCAGGTTGAGGCTTTCCTGAAGGGAGGGCCGAGGAGCGTGAATACGTACATCACCGAGTACAAAATGGCCGCCCTCGGCTTCGTAAGGTACTTTGTGTACGGTGACAATGACGACGATGTGGAGTTGTGGCCGAAGATGACCACATCTTACGAGGAGGCTAATGGTCCCGATCTGGGGGTGCCAGCTGAGGACGATGGTAATACCTTTCTGATGCACTCCTTCTCGTCGTACTTTTGCATTTTCTGTTTGCTGACCCTTAGTATTTTCCCTGGTGCAGGTTTTGTCATGGATCGTATGTCCTTCATGAAGAGGGCACAACTTAAGGCGGCCGAGGAGCTAAAGGCCCAGCAGCCTGGTGCTGCCCCTGCGGCCAAGCCCCCAGTGCAGCCGAAGAAGAAACAGCAGGCCGACGAGGGCCAAAAGAAGTTGACTGAGGCGGGCCTAAAGCCTACTAAGAAGTCAAAGAGGGCTTCCCCTTCTGATGATGCCGGGATGTCGGCTGTTCCCTCTTGGGACGGAGGGGGTTCCAATGCCTTGGTGGACCTTACTTCCGGCCCTCCGTCCACCACCCTGTCCACCGTTCCTACCGCCGCAGCGGCCACTCGGAAGAAGGGTTCCGGCCGAGAGCTGGTCAAGGGTACTTACAAGCTTGAGGTGGAGTACCCTGTCAAGGGGGGGGGGGGTGTTCAACGAGATCGTTGACGGCCACGAGGTGATCTCCCAGGCCATCCCTGACGAGGACCGGGCTTACCTGAAGAAGCTCGTCCATGTTAAGATGTACGATGGTGGGATGGACCACATCGTCTTAGTAAGTACTCATGTCTGCTTCGTCTGCGTTTCTGTTTTTTTTTATGCACCGTGGTCGTCTAACCCAAATTTTACCGCAGGGCGCCTTCATGTTGATGGAAAGCAACAGGATGCAGCAAAAAGAGATTGCTCATTTGAAGCAATTTGAGCAAAAGGTTGCTTCGGCCGACGAAGCGCTGGGCAGCTTGGAGAGGCTGCGGCTTGAAGTCGAAGGCCTGAAGAAGAGGGCTGATGAGGCCGATCAGTTGGCTGCTGAGAAGGAAGGGTCCCTCCAGCGCTTGGCCGATATGGAGCGCGTCCGTGATGAGGCCCTTCGGCGTGCGGAGGAGGCCGAGAAGGGTAAGGCCAGTGCGGAGCTGGCCCTTAGTGCCGCCGAGGAGAAAGCAGTTGAGGCTGCTGTGCAGAAATTCCTCGAAGTCGGTTGGAAGGACGAGGACCGGCTCTCCTGGTGCTTCGAGGTCGTGGCGGCGAGGCTTGTCGACTGGGTGACCAAATCCCCTGACGGCCAGGTGTACTGGGAGAAGGAGATGAAAGTCTTCTACGACCTTGGCCAGTACCGGATGCAACGGCTGCTCTACAGGAGGCTTCAGCGGCGTTTCATGGATTTGGGTGTGGCCAAGGAGTGGGCCGTCGGCCTTGAGCTGCCTTCATTGATGAGGCATCCCGAAGCGGAGTTGGAGCTCCCGGTGGCTGATCGGCAGCTCCCAATTGAGAGCTCTCACACCAGCGACGATTGGTCCTATGAGCCAAGTATATTTGAGGACACCGCGACGTCAGGTACTGCTGCCGGTACGTCCGCTGCCCAGGCCGAAGAGAGAGCCGGTGCCGAAAAGGACTCCGAAGCCCCTCCGGAGCCATGATTCCTTGTATTGTTTTTTGAATTTTGATTATGTAACGGCCGAGAAGCCCACTTTGTACTTTCTTGTTTTATGAATGAAAATACTTCTTCTCGTCTTTCATACTTCGATATATTTCCCTTGTGTCTTTTCTTTTCCTGTTTGTACGACGTCCCAGTGTGAGTGTTTGCTTCGTCTTGTTGCCACAATACTTAGAGAATTTTTGGAAAATTTCCTAAGTATAAAATGTATGTCATAGCTTTAGAAAATCTTCTAAGTAGGCAGCCGATACGGTTTGAAGAGTGTGCCTTCAATTGTTTTGTGTGCCCGATTCGGCTCGATGTCAAGATACTTAGAAAATTTTTTGGAAAATTTTCTAAGTGTCAGCTCTAATGTTAGGGCTCTTCTAAGTGGCGGCCGATACGGACGTCGGGGCCGAGGAGGGTACCTTCAATTGTCCTGGGTGCCCGCTTCGTCTGAGTGTTTTGGAGTTGTAGTTTTCTCTGCATGTTACCATTGTCGGCCACGCCTTTGGTATCTGTGTTTTCCGGAAAACTTGCTAAGTGTTTGAAGTCTACTTAGGCGAGTGTCAACTTGAGCAGCCGCTCTAGGTGTTGTGCCTTTAACGGTTAGCAGGCCTTATCGGCCTGGGTTGCACATCGTTGTGCTTTCTCGGCCGATGTGGGCGCTTGTTGAGTGTGTTATCCTTCCCGAGGGTCTTGTCGGCTGAGACCAAAACGGGGAGAGTAATGAGCTTGGCAGTGTTGACGTCCTGCCTGTTTGCCTCTTTATCGTTTCACACTTGTTAAAAAAATTCTTCCAGAGTGTCGGGATTTGGTAACTGCTTCCGTTGGGGGCCGCTGACGGCCCTGTATTGTTGAGTGGCCTTAGAGAACCACCAATCTTGTTTCACCCAACCAAGTTGGTTGGGGTTTTGGAGATGCACGCTTCGGTCGTGGCACATGTTCGTAGTGTAGTCTTCGTATTAGACTGATATGTACTTAGTATTTTTGTGGGGGTTTCATTTTTTGCTGCTCGAGGTCAGCAAGTGTGCACAGTCGTCGGCTTCCCTCTTCTTTTCTTTTTTTGTTCCCCATTTCGGGTAGTGTCCTTCTTTCAGGCTTCGGCCGAAGGGGTCGATGGCCCTTCGGTCGGTTTGGACTTCGTTTATAATGTCCATGATCTCAGGGGGAGGTCCCGTCGCCTATTTATGACGCGAGCTAGACTTTTGGTTGATTTCCAACGGCTGTCGATGCCCGACCCTGAGTTTTGGGATTTTGTCACCTCGGCCATGGTTTCAGGCCTTTCGTCCTGCGATCAGGCGCGTGGACGACGCGATGAACTTCCCGTTTCAAGACGCGGGCCGTTTGCGGGCCCATCGCCCTGGGGACGTCGTCGGGCCTGCTTGAGCGTTTCGCTCCAAGGGGCCGGTACGACGTGCTCTCTCAGCTAGGCCTAAACCTTTTGCTGATACAAAATACAATGGAGCGTTCCTGAGCTTTTCGCTCTAAGGTTGTTGGAGCGAAACGCCACATCGGCCATGCCTGAACCTTTCGCTCTAAGGTGGCCGATGAGGGCGCCCGTTAATGCTCAAATTTCAAGGAATCAAAGGAAACATGATTTTTATTCATAAGTGGCTCAAGGCCGAGGGTGGTGTTCAATCAATAACCCGTCAAAGGGTGAGGGCTTCACCGGCTGCACCTCCCTCGGATTATTGATAAAACTTCACCAAATGGTGTACATTCCACGTTCGTGGTACATCAGTCCCGTTTGGGCGTTTAAGCTTGTAGGTGTCGGGTTTCACCACGGCACTGATGATGTAGGGACCTTCGTATTTCAAGGCTAGCTTGCCTCCTTCCGTCGGCTGACTTGCTTCCCTTCGGCGGAGGACGTAGTCCCCCACTTGGAATTCTCTGGAACGTACCTTGGCGTCATAGTATGATTTCACTTGACGCCGGTAGTTCTCTGCTCGGATGAATGCCTGTTCACGTCTTTCATCGACCAGGTGGAGGTCGATTTTCATGTTGTCCTCGTTGACCTCAGGGTTATACTGCTTCACCCGTCGGCTGGGAATGGTGACTTCCGTGGGTGCCTTTGCTTCAAAGTCGTAGCACAGGGCAAAAGGTGTTTCACCCGTTGCCCTCCTCAGCGTAGTACGATAGCACCATAGGATGTTGGGGAGCTCGTCGACCCAACTTCCACCTGCGTCCTGTAGGTTCTTCTTTAGCCCTTCCATTATAGTTCTGTTGGCGTTCTCAACCTACCCGTTGCCTTGAGGGTAGGCAACGGAGGAGAAACGGTGATTTATTCCCCATTCTCGAAGGAGCTCCTGAAAGGGTGCTGCTTCGAACTGGGTGCCATTGTCGGTTATGATCTCTTGGGGGAAATCAAAGCGGGTGAGAATGTTCTTGTGGACGAACTTATGACACCTAGCTCCCGTGATGCTGGCCAAAGGTTCCGCTTCGACCCACTTGGTGAAGTAGTTGACTGCGACGATGATGTAGCGGTTGTTGCCAGCAGCTCTGGGTAGAGGGCCGACTAGGTCAATCCCCCATCTCGAGAATGGGATGGCAGTGCTGACGGGGGCGTAGTTGACGGCTGGCCGACCAGGGGCCTTCTGGAGCACCTGGCACGTGGTGCACTTCCTGGCTAGATCCGCACAATCCCGTGCCATCGTCGGCCAGAAATAGCCCTGGACGACGAGACGCCGGGACATACTGAAGGGGCCCTGGTGTGAGGAGCAAACACCACAGTGAACTTCTTCCATGGCCACATCGGCTTCGTCCTGGTGTAGGCACCAGAGGAGAGTACCATTATAGGATTGTTTGTAGAGTTTGCCATCTTCAATAGTGTAGCTTGGGGCCCTGAGCTTGGCGAGCTTGGCCCTCTCCTCGTCCTGGGGTAGTTCCCCTGTCATGATGAAAGTGGCGATGTCGGAGATCCAGTCCTCCGGTCGCTATTGGATGCATTAGATGGGGCTGGCATGGATGTTGGACATGCTCAGCTCCTCGATCTTGGCTAGCTTGGAGATGTGTTCCGGAGTGTCCGAGCTGAGCTTGGAGAGGATGTCGGCCTCGGCGTTCTCGGCCCTTGGGATCTGTGTGATCTCGTAGGTTTCTAACGCCTTTAGCAACTCCTCTGCCGCCTGCTTGTATTGCTTCATCCGGCCTTCCTTTGCTTCGTACGTACCCTCAACCTGGCCCACTACCAGCTTGAAGTCGCACCTGATTTTGATGTGCCTGGCTCTGAGGCCGGCGGCGAGTCTGAGGCCGCTGAGGAGGGCCTCATACTCAACTTCATTGTTGGATACCCTGAAGTTGAAGCGGATGGCATAGTAAGCTCTGAATCCTTCAGGGGATACGAGGACGACGCCGCCGCCGCATGACTTTGCGGCCGACGAGCCATCGGTGAAGAGGATCGATGTGTCATCAGGCTCTGGCTCGGGGGTGGTAGCGGTTGTCTCCCTTTCCGTGCATTCGGTGAAGAAGTCAGCCAAGGCTTGCCCTTTGATAGATGGCCTTGGCTTGATCTCAATCTGAAATTGGCTGAGGAAGATCGCCCATTTCACCATCCTTGAGGACCTAGTGGGGCTCCTCATGAGTGCACCCAGGGGCTGCTGGGTCAGCACATGGACGGCATGGGCCTGGAAGTAGTGCCCCAGCTTTTTCACCGTATGGACGATGGCTAGCACCGTCTTCTCAATGGGGGAGTACCTGAGCTCGGCCTCCCTAAGTGTCTTGCTGATGTAGAAAATGGCCTTCTGCACCCCTTCGTCCTCACGGATGAGTACGGAGCTGATGGCCGACGTGCTCACCCCCAAGTACAAGAAGAGGGTGTCGCCGGCCTTGGGCTTGGCGAGCACAGGTGGGGACGAAAGGTACCTCTTCAGCTCTTCAAATGCTTCCTGGCACTCTCCGTCGTCCATTTGAAGATGTTTGCCTTGCGTATGATCTGGAAGAAAGGGAGTGACCGCTCGGCTGACTTGGAGAGGAAACGGCTCAGGGCCGCCAGTCGCCCTGTCAGCCGTTGTACCTCTTTGACGTTGCGGGGTGGATCCATGTCGATGATGGCCTGTATCTTCTCTGGATTTATTTTGATGCCTCTCCGGCTGACCATGTAGCCGAGGAACTTGCCGCCTTGGACGCCATAGGCGCACTTCTTGGGGTTGAGGCGGAGTTTGAACTCCTTCATGATTTCAAAAATTTCTCGGAGGTCGTCAGCATGTGTGGCGGCTTGCCTGCTCTTGACAATCATGTCATCGACGTATGCTTCCATCGTCCGGCCGAGGACTGCTCTGAAGATCTTGGCCACCATCCTGGTATAGGTGGCGTCGGAGTTTTTGAGTCCGAAAGCCATGACGAGGTAGCAAAAAATTCCCTATGGGGTCATGAAGGCTGTCTTCTCAGCGTCCTCTTCATGCATGAAAATCTGGTGGTACCCTCTGAAAGCATCAAGGAACGACATCAACTCGCATCCCGCCGTCTCGTCCACCAACTGATCAATGTTGGGGAGCGGGAACGGGTCCATGGGGCACGCCTTGTTCAGGTCAGTGTAATCAACACACATTCTGAATGTCGGCGGTTTCTGGGCGAGGACGATGTTGGCTAGCCACGTCGGGTACTTCACCTCCTTGATATGGTTGATTGAGAGGAGCATGGCGACCTCCTCTTTGACAAAGTCCCGCCTGTCGGCGGATAAGTAGCACCGCTTCTGCTTGACAGGCGCGGAGGCTGGATCGACGGTAAACCGGTGGGTGATCACCTGTTGGCTGATACCTAGCATATCGTCCAGGCCCCACGTGAAGATGACGGCATATGACCGTAGGACTAGGAGGATGGCGTCCCGCTGGTCCTGTGGGAGTTGCTTCCCGATTTTGAGGACCCGCTCCGGCCGGGAGGTATCCAGAGGGACTTCCTCGACCTCCTCGGCCGGTTCGGCATGCGGTCTCTCCTCGTCCTTGGCAACGGCTGTCGTGATTGTGTCTATCCTCTGTCCTTCCCTCTCGGCCGGCCTCGTTAGCTTGAGGTAGCATGCTCTGGCTATCCTCTGGTTTCCTCTAGCGTAGCCGATGCCGCCATTGGTGGGGAACTTCAGACACAAGTGCTTCATGGAGATGATGGCCTCCAAGTCCTCCAGTGCTGGCCGCCCCAAGATCAGGTTTTGGGCGCACTGGAGGTTGACCACCATGAACTCCAGGTCAATTTTGGCGCGGTGGGGGCCGTCGCCGACCTCCATGGGGAGGACTATCGTGCCCCCGGCGTCGATAGATTCCCCGGTGAAGCCGGACAACGGTGTCTTGATCGGCTTCAGCAGAGCTTTGTCCAGCTTTAGCTGCCTGAAGGTGTTCAGGTACATCACGTTGACGGAGCTCCCCATATCGATGTAAGTGCGGTGGATGATGGAGTCACCGATCTCACACCATATGACGAGGGCGTCCCTGTGTGATTCCGTACCCGGAGGCAGATCTTTGTCGGTGAAGGTGATCGCCTCTGTTCGCTGCTTCTTCGGCTGGGGGGGAACAGGGGACACCTCCCCAATGTAAAGGGATTGGGCCCATTTCTTCCTCTGGGTGACGGAGTTCCCCCGGGTATTCCCACCTACGATGAGGTGAATATGGTTCTTCTTTGGCGGAGGCTCTTCAAAGTCCTCGTCGTCGTTGAGCCTGCCGATCTCCCGCTTCTTCGTAGAGGGCTCGCCCTTAGGTTTGCCGGTGTTTACCCACGTATTTTTGCGCGGGCCACCTTTAACAAATTGGGAGAGTTCCCCCTGATGAATAAGGCGCTCGATGGCTTTCTTCAGTGTGATGCAGTCGTCGGTGTTGTGTGAGGAGTTCTTGTGAAATCGGCAGTAGTCATCCAGCAAGGACCTCCTCGGCCGGCCGAGGGGCTTGCTCAATGAGGCCATGCTTCTCGGCGTAGTCGAGGATGGTGCTGACCGGGTGGGTGAGGGGGACCCCCGGCCGTTCCAGCCTCGGCCGCCAGTGGTGGTCTTTCTTGCTTTGTCCACCAGAGCCGTGACGGCCTTGGGCACCCTGGCCGGCCGGGGATGGTCCCGGGGCCGGCGAAGGATTTGTCTTCTTGGAGGGATAGCCTCCCTCTTTTTGTGGTTGTGGAGCTCGTCGGCGTCGACGTACAAGCTCCCGCGCTGAAGCGCCTTTGTATACGACCTTGGAGGGTCGGTGATGAGGCTCCTAGCGTATGGGGAGCTGTGGAGGGCTCCCTGGTATAGGACGATGAGGGTGTGCTCATCGGCCCCTCGACCTCTTCGGTCTCCCTCGTCCACCGATCAATGAATGAGCGGAGGGGTTCATCATGTTGCTGTTTGACGGAGAGGAGATGGGTGAAATACTTCTTCGCACGCTTCCTCCCGGCAAAGTGGGTGAGGAAGCGCTGGGCAAGGTCTTGCCATGAGTCAATGCTTTCTTCGGGAAGCGCGTTGAACCACTCGTACGCCGGCCCCTCAAGAGTAGAGAGGAACCAACGGCAGAGATATTCATCTGACGCGTTCACCATCAGCATGTTGTTCTGATAGCGGCTGAAGTGCTCCTGGGGGTCTGATCGGCCATCGTAGGACTTGATGGCGTTTCCCCTGTATTTCTCCAGGATGGGGGCCGAGAGCACCCTGTTGGTGAAAGGGGTCCTGGTCCTGACCTGGATGACGGGGTCACCTCGTCCTTCGGCCAACTCCCTCTCGAGGGCGCTGACCTTGTTCATGAGAGCGTTGAGGCCAGGATCGTTGGAGGCGTCGGCCGTGGGGATGTTTGCCGATTGCCTGGGCTCCATCTGGGCCAGCCTCCTTTCCAGCTGGGTGATGACCTCGTCACGGGGATCCCTGGCGGCTGCAGCGGCGCCCTGCTGGTTCTTCATGCGCTCGTCGTGGGCCGCATTGATCTGGTGGCGCACGTCGTCCTCGTGCAACTTTCCCTTGCCCTTGTCCAGGCGGGGCTGGTCCGCTGTCTGGGACACAGACCCCAAGCTTTCCCTTGGCGAGCCAGGCCGACGCTCACCAATCCGCCCTGCCATCCTCTTCGAAACTGGACGACGGCGCGTGTCACCTAGCCTATTGAAGGCAGAGGCTTTTCCACGCGCTGGGGTCTGCCCAGGCCGAAGACGGGAAGCGGGGTGGGAGTGGGACGATGTCGTGTCCTGGGCCATCACCCCCTCATCGTAGCCTAACTTGACGGCCAACGGTTGGGGCTGAGGAGGTGGAGTGACGTCCCCCCCAGTCCTTGGCAAGAGTACGCTGAGGACGGTGGGGTTCTGGGCCAAGCTGGCGATGATGACCGACAACGCGGCCTGGACCTGTGGATCCACAGACGGAGAAGCCGCGGCCATAGGCTGGGCCGGGGCGTGGTCTGTCTTCTCAGCTTGTTTCTTGTCCAGGCCGATGCGGGCATCAGGGGCTCCGCCGTTGAGTTGGTTGCGGAGGTCCGTCGTGAGATTGATGGCCTCCTGGAAGACGTCCCCTCCGCCGACCTGGTCGGCCGTGGCATCCTCCTCACGCTCCCTGGTCTCCTGGTCCTCAGGGATGGCCTTGCTTGCGAGGTTGCGGTTTGACTTAGTTCTTCCCATGATCAGTGGTTAGCTGTGCTTGGTAGCGACGAAGGGTGCTAACTTGATTGTTCTAACTCTCAACGAGAGCACCAAATTATAGAGTATATATCTAGAGAGAAGTGAGAGCTAGAGAGAGAAGTGCAAGTAATGCTTCAATAGAATGATTTTGTAACCCCTATAACTACCTCCAGAGGAAGTATTTATAGGAAAAATACGGGCTGGGCTCCCAAGCCTTGGGCTTGGGAGGCCCATTTACAACCGGACCGCTATTGGGCCGAATACAAAGTAACTGATGGGCTATATAAATGAATAAGTGTAAAATCTAGTTCTGCGAGTCCTCCGTGGCCGACGAGGATCTGGCCGACGAGGGCACGGCCGACGAGGACACTCTGGTTCCCTGGCTTCAGGATCATATTCTGAGTCGGCCCCTCTTCGGCCGACGAGGGTCCTTTGGCCGACGAGGGCACCGCGTAGTGTCTTTGTGTTTTCTTTTCTTCTGAGTATGTGGGTCCTGGGGCCTAGACTCATATACTCCATCACCCCAACGTGTTGCACAACGAAGCTTTTACATTGCACATTTTCACAATATTTACCAAAATGCCATCGTGTTTATTTAATATAGGCTTGATCGAACAAATTGAAAATGTGCAACAAAATAGCTCCTTGATTTAAATGTGAGTGTTCTCACGTTCTCACGTTAAGCATCGTTCTCACTCGAACCGCACCCTATATTATATATGAGAATGAATCTGGATCGTTAGATTTGCTATAAGTGAAATTCAATGTGCATTAGATGAAACTGTAATGTGTATTATGTGAAATTGAAATGTGCAGCACAAAGGATACGATACACCGACATTATGTAAAGCTGAATTGTGCATTACGTGAAATTGAAATGTGCACTAGGTGAAACTGAAATGTGTAGAATAAAAGGTAAGATTTGATGTTATTTTTGTACATTTTATTCTGCACATTTCAGTTTCACCTAATGCACACTTGAGTTTAAATTTTTATTATGCACATTTCAATACCATGTAATGCACATTTCAGTTTCAGCAAATGCACATTTCCGTTCCACATAATACAATCCAACGGTCCAGATTCGTTCTTATTTCTCTCTTGGGAGTTCATTCTTACCGGAACCGCTCCCTATGTGTGTGTGTGTGTGTGTGTTGTGTCCTCTTCCCATGCAAAGTGAGAATGAATCTTGTGCATTCATTTCCATATCTAATGGCTCAAATGAGCCAAAATGCACAAAATTTGACCAAACTCGCGGTGGCAATTTCGTAAATATGTTGCACTTTTTCGTTACCGCGAAATAGTGCAACAGAAACACGCAAAAGTGCGAGCGAAACATGCAAAAGTGCATATCTTCGCACTTTGCACGGGAAGAGGTCTTTTTATTTGAACTCTTCCCTATATATATAATGTCTTTGTATTTGAACCAATCCCTATGTGTGTGTGTGTGTGTCCGGGAAGCACACATGTATTGTATGCGGCAAACAATTACTGACTACGCCACAGACAATTCTTGTAGAATACAAGATTACAAAAGCAAAGAAATTAAACCACAACTACATATCCCATACCTGTTGAACCAGGGCAAAACTGTACACAATAAACTGCACATTCTGATAGTTTGGTCTGTCAGCCTTTTGTCATTAAACTAATTCGTTTGGTCAACCATAAGACCTTTCATATGGCTCACTAGAAGATTGTAAGACTCCTGCGCCCAAGGGTGCTTCTTAAACTTGTCAACCTAATTCACCAACTTAATGGACTAAAGGTTAATCCTTGTAGTCTTGTCTCTTGTCATTAACACATCAACAATGAAAAGAGATGCAAGCTTCACACCAAGCATTGGATCACCTCGTTTCGTAGGATGTACTTTTTCAACTTTGTAATATCAACCGATCCGCCAAAGCACTTATTTGGCACCTATCCGGCTTCTTCGTTCTACGTTTAATGAATCACTTTGTCTTTTCATTACAATAATGTAATACTATCTATGTACTTGATCTGAAATAGACAAAGGATTTGGAGGCAGGCTGTCTAGAAGTGGCTCGCCAATTTGTAATGTCATACTTTTTTATTATAATAATTGGGTGTTTTTGGGTGTGTTTTGAGTAACTTAAATTGGTTGGTTTGTTGGTTTTGATGGAAGTATTTTGGTTTCTAAGGCTGACTATTGCTTCGAATCTCTTACATGTCCAATGAAAAGTGTTGCTCTTTATGGGTAGACTCTTCTACATCTTATCAGAAAGTGAGGTTATGTGGGGGTTAAGAGGAGAGTGTTTGTGTTGTGGGGAGGCTTTCACGGTTTGGAACATTATTAATAAGAGTTGAGTGCTCTCCCTTAAAAGAAGTATATGGGATGAGGCTCATGACCACATACTCAGACATACAAGCAGCCCAAAGTGAGCAACTTGACCATACCCCTTGTCTAGACCCCTCAGTCGGACGAGGGGCTATACTCACAAGGCAACTAAAATCGAAGACTACACGTATTTGCCAGGTGGCCGCCTCGTCGCATCGTAGGCCCCTCGACCTCTAGCACCTCATCCAAAAGAGAAGATCCTGCCACGAAATTAAGAAGTAGGCTACAAGAGGGGGGAGGACTGTCAACCCCTCTTCCTGGATCACCTCATCCATTACTCAGCAAACTGTGAGCCAGCGCTACGTGTCATATTCTGCAACACAACAGGGCTCTCACCCATAGACTAGCTTACATGTGTACATGCATTTAATGCACGTACACACATCATTTATTACCAGGCCCTAAAACTCCTCTAGGTACTATCAACATGATTCAGCACTTTTCTAAAATGAAAAATGGTTCTTTCCCTTTCAAGTACCTGAGAGTTAACATTTTCCTTGAGAGAAATAAAAAATTTCTTTTCCCATTACATTAAACGAATTGATCAAAAACTTAATAGCTTGAACCATAAATGCCTTTCCCAAGCTACTAAACTCATTTTAATCAAACATGTACTCACCACCAATCCTCTTTTTTCCATAGGCTCCTCTAGACTCCCTAAAAGTATCCTTACGGCTATTGAGGAACATTGCAATAAATTTCTTTGGAGCAAGGACCCGAACTCTCCTAGTTAGTTTAGTTGGAGGTCATGGAAAAATTGTTCTTTCCCGCATAATGAAAATGGGTAGGGTTTTTACAAGTTACAGGTATTCAAAACCATTTCTATCTTAAAATGTGGTGAAAAAAGGACCAGGAACAAAGCATATGGGCTGTCATTTTTAACTCTTTTCGTTCTTCTTCCAGTTCTGTTTTCTAGAATTCCTTGTATTCTCTAAAGGACATTTATATTTCGAACACTATTATTATAGTTCATGATGTTAATAAAATTTGGTAAGAGACTCTTAGCTCTCACCCATTCATTTTGGTGGTTTGCATTCTACAATAAAAAAGTTAACAAATGTGGTAGGTGAATATATATATTTGATAGATTAATTATCTAGAGAGAAGGGAGAGCTAGAGAGACAAAGTGATATATATAATGAATTTCCAACCCTTTACATGGCTCCCATAGGGAAGTATTTATAGGAGAAAAGTGGGTTGGGCTTCCAGGCTTGGGCCTGGTAGGCCCAGTTACAATAAAATGCCAATAAATGGCTAATAAATGATGTTTAATAGATTCTAATGGGTACAAATGAATAAATAGAGTGTACAATGAGATAAATTCTATCTACTGAGCATACGTGGGCTGCTGTCCGGGCCCAATAGTCATGAGACCCGGGGGTCCGAGTCTATATACTCTATCAGGAGTCCCCCAATCCCTGAGTCGAGAGTACTCGAGGCAAAAGGGAGTAGAACTGTGTGCTAATATGTCGTCTGGTGAGTAAATTTCCGTCGTTGCCGAAGCGCCTCACCCGGATTCCGCCCTGACTGAGCCAACCCTATGGGAGAATCCTCAGCCGAAGGTCGCAGACCAGTGACCATCACCACCGGTCTTGAGGCCGAGGAGCTATGTATATGTACTGGCTGATGTGGCAGGCAGCTGAATCTGCATATGATGTGACGATGTCGTCGGTGCGTGTGACAATACTTGTGAAAATTTTCGAATTTGTGTCTTTTCCATTGCGGAGGCGCTAAGTCCCCCGCTCTTCTAGTCCCCCACTCCATGAGGCGAGTGTAATGAGGTGAGGAGGAGAAGAGTAATGCATGTCGGATGATGTCTTCAACAGGAGGCCGAGGGTTGACACCTTTTGATCCACAATGGGGAGGTGCCTCGTTAAAAACCTCATTAGTAAAAACCTTGTGGGAAAAATCCTAATGAGGGATAAAGAGTACATCGGATGCTCCCAAAATGAAACAAAAGGTGTGAGCCCTTCGGTATAGAGATGGAGCTGCAACGGTGTCCGTCTGCTGAGGGGATGGTCGAGGCCGATCTCTAGATGTGGGTAGCCCATCATGATCAGTAGTCCTAGTCATCAAATAAAGATGACTAATAGATAGGTCGAGTGATCATCCATAATGTGATCTCCAGGTCATCAAATAAAGATGACTAGAATATAAAGCCGATGGGCCGATATGAGCTCCACGTCATTAAATAAAGATGACTGGGAGGCTAATGGCCGAGAGGCCTGTATGAGAGCTCCACATCATCGAATAAGGACGACAAGGCGATGTATGGCCAAGGGGCCTGCATAAGAGCTCCACGTCGTCGAATAAGGACGACGAGGCGATGTATGGCCGAGGGGCCTGCATAAGAGCTCCACGTCGTCAAATAAAGACGACGGGGCGATGTATGGCCGGTGGGCCTGCAAATGAGCTTCACGTCATCAAATAAAGATGTCGGAGCGAGATATGGCTCAAGGGCCTACAAATGAGTTCCTCGTCATCAAATAAAGATGACTGAACGATATATGGTCGATGGGCCTGTAGATGAGCTCTTCGTCGTCAAATAAAGATGACAGAGTGATATATGGCCGATGGGCCTGTAGATGAGCTCTTCGTCATCAAATAAAGATGACAGAGCGATATATGGCCGATGGGCCTCTAGATGAGCTCTTCGTCATCAAATAAAGATGACAGAGCGATATATGGCCGATGGGCCTGCAGATGAGCTCTTCGTCATCAAATAAAGATGACAGAGCGATATGTGGCCGATGGGCCTGCAGATGAGCTCTTCGTCATCAAATAAAGATGACAGAGCGATATATGGCCGAGGGACCTGTAGATGAGCTTCTCGTCATCAAATAAAGACGACGGAGCGATATATAGCCGATGGGCCTGTATGAGGGATCTTCGTCATCAAATAAAGATGACAGAGTGCTATGTGGCCGATGGGCCTATAGATGGGCTTCACGTCATCAAATAAAGATGACGGAGCGATATATGGCCGAACTCTGAGCTCCTTTAGCCTTTCAGTCGGGGACCGCAAGATGTTCGCTATATATGAATATGAGGACGAGGCGGTGGACACCTGTCTGAATATGAGGACAATGACGCTGATGAGTCGGTCCGAATATGAGGACGACAGCGCTGACGAGCCGGTCCGAATATGTGGACGAGGCGATGGACACCTGTCTGAATATGAGGATGACGGCACTGATGAGCTGGTCCGAATAAGAAGACGAGGCACTGGACACCTGTATGAATATGAGGACGATGGCGCTGATGAGCCGGTCCGAATAAGAGGACGAGGCGGTGGACGCCTCTCTGAATATGAGGACGAGGCGATGGACGCCTGTCTGAATATGAGGACTACGATGCTGATGAGTTGGTCCAAATATGATGACGAGGCGATGATGAGCCGACCATCATATAAAGGCGACAGTCACCATCTAAGAAGGGATGGTGAGCCCGATCGCTAGATCAAGACTCTCGGCTTTAAGGAAGCCGGTCTTGAGATAGATAATCACGCCGAGGCCGAGGGGCCGGTCGTGATGTGAGGAGGACGACGATGAGAAGTCGTTCCTATAATATGATGACCGGGCGATGATGAGCCGACTGTCATATAGTGGTGATGGTCACCATCCAGGAAGGGATGGCGAGCCCGATCGCTAGCTCAAGACTCTCGGCGCTGAGAAAGCCGGTCTTCAGATAGATAATCACGTCGAGGCCGAGGGGCCAATCGTGATATGAGGACGACGGCGATTATGAGCCAGCCGTCATATAGAGGCGATGGTCACCATCCAAGAAGGGATGGCGAGCCCGATTGCTAGCTCAAGACTCTTGGTGCTGAGGAAGCCGGTCTTGAGATAGATAATCACGCCAAGGCTGAGGGGCCGGTCATGATATGAGGATGATGGCTATGAGGAGCTGGTCCTACAATCTATGTAACGGTCGCCATCTGGTAAATGAATGGCTAAGACCGGTCTTAAGATAGAGCATCACGCCATAGTCGAGGGGTTGGTCATGATGTGAGGACGACGACGATGAGGAGACGATCTTACAATCCATGCAACGGTCACCATCCGGTAAAGGAATGGCTAAGACCGGACTTAGGATAGAGCATCACGTCATAGCCGAGGGGCTGGTCGTGATGTGAGAACGACGGCGATGAGGAGCCGGTCCTACAATCCATGCAACGGTCGCCATCCGGTAAAGGAATGGCTAAGACCGGTCTTAAGATAGAGCATCACGCCATAGCCGAGGGGCTGGTCGTGATGTGAGGATGACGGCGATGAGGAGTCGGTCCTACAATCCATGCAACGGTCGCCATCCGGTAAAGGAATGGCTAAGACCGGTCTTAAGATAGAGCATCACACCATAGCCGAGGGGCTGGTCGTGATGTGAGGACGACGGCGATGAGGAGTCGTTCCAATAAATGATGATGAGGTGATGATGAAGCTGATCGTCATATAAAGGTGACGGTCGCTTATATGGGAGGGGAATAGCGAGCCCAGTCACTAGCTCAAGACTCTCGGCGCTGTGAGACGATCTTGAGATGAATTATCACATCGAGGCCGAGAGGCCGATCATGATGTGCGGACGACGGTGATGAGGAGCCGGTCTTATAATATGATGATGGGGCGATGATGAGCCAGCCGTCATATAGAGGCGATGATCACCATCCAGGAGGGGATGGCGAGCCCGATCGCTAACTCAAGACATTCAGCGCTTGGGACGTCGGTCTTGAGATATAGAATCACGCTGATGCCGTGGGGCCGATCGTGATATGAGGACGACGACAGTGATGGCCGATCGTCATATAAAGGTGATAGTCATCATCCTGGAAGGGAATGGCAAGCCTGATCGCTATCCCAAGACTCTCGGCGCTATGGAAGCCGATCTTGAGATAGATAATCACGCCGAGGCTGATGGACCGGTCGTGATGTGATGAAGGGCAAGGCGTTGAAGTCGTACTGAACATGAAGGACGGCGGAGCCGATCCGATGATGGACTAGGCTTGGACGCTCGTCTGAAGATGAGGGACGGCGATGGGCGCTCATCTGAAGATGAGGGATGGCGTTGGGTGCTCGTCCGAAGATGAGGGATGGCGTTGGGCGCTCATCTGAAGATGAGGGACGGAGCTGGGCGCTCGTCTAATGATGAGGGCCGGTGCTGGGCGCTCGTCTGAAGATGAGGGACGACGTTGGGCGCTCATCTGAAGATGAGGGACGGCGCTAGGCGCTCGTCTGATCCGCATGTATGGTCTTGCTTCGTCCATAATGCATAGTATTTGCCTAATATATACTTAGCCAAATATGTGGCTTGATTTGTGGGGATTTCATTTTTATCGCTCGAGGTCGGCGAGTGCGCGGTCCTCGGCTTCCCTCTTTTGATTTGTGGGGATTTCGCCTGAGACCGACGAGTGCACGGTCCTTCGACTGTCCCTCTTTTGATTTGTGGGGATTTCGCTTGAGACCGGCGAGTGCACGGTCCTCGGTTGTCCCTCTTTTATTTTCTTCCTCTACTTCTTTGAGCGAGGAGTATCCTTCTTTCAGGCTTCGACCGAGGGGGTCGATAGTCCCTCGGCCGGTAGGGAGTCCTACTGGATCGTCCCGTGATCTCAGGGAGGTCCTGTCGTCTATTTATGACGTGGGCTAAGACTTTTGGTCGATTACAGACGGTTGTCGTTCCTCAACCCCGAGTTTGGGGATTTTGTCACCTCGACCGTGATTTCATACCTATCGTCCTGCGATTTAGCGCGTGAACGACGCGGTGAGCTTCCCATTTCAAGATGTGGGCCGTTTGCGGGCCCCTCGTCCTGGGGACATCGTCGGCCTTACTTGAGCGTCTCGCTCTAAGGGATCGATACGATGTGCTATGTCGGCCATACCTGAACCTTTCGCTCCAAGGGGGCCGATATGATACGCAATATCTTTTACTTTAAATTCTTAAAAAATAAGAACATGATTTGTGCGTTATTCACGGCAACGGCTTTTGCGTGACACAATTAGTGTCTCAGAGACTGAGGTGTATCGTTCACCGTTTTTAGGCATAATGTCGTGTGCGGCCGATAGCGGCTCTCATTCTTAGATGTCTGAGTCACCAAATAAAGGTGACTAGGGTAGGTCGACGGACCTAAATACAATCTGAATCATCAAATAAAGATGTTCGGTAGACTAGAGCTCGGTTGGCACCACTTCGATTATTTTAACCGGCTAGAAGGTAGAGATAATAATAATAGTAGTAAAACTATTTGGCACCATATTTAATGCATTAGTAGAGAAGTGTTTTAGGATACTTAGCTCTTATTTGCAGCATGATTTTGGCTCTTGTTTAAAATTCGGCATCTTGGACCCTTTTTATTGGATTAGATACTGCTGGCCCACCAATTCAATTTAGCCTTGGCCCAGTGGCCTTTAATTCCAGCCGCAGAACTTGCTGCGATGAGATTTGGGAGATACGAAGAGGATGGCCTTTAATTCCAGCCGTTCATCATTGCTAGAGGCCATAAAGACTTTCGCCTACTGTAATCGCCGATGAGGCTATCCTGGAGCGAAGTGACGGTCTCCGGGAGGAGCTGGCCTGGGAGATGCTCTGGACGTGGGAGAGGGCGATTTCCAGGTTGTCGACGCCTTCCTACTGTGCTTGGACCCATCGGTTTTGTTCAGGCCCATGCGTGCGTGGCCGATGGGCTGCCGTTCCACTAAGGTAGCGCCGGTTTCCACACATTAATGGCAGACACTGAGGTAACTTCCGGGCCTGGCCGGAGCGTGATGTTTGGCCAGGGTGACCCTGATTTGGCCAATGTGAGACTTCGCCAGGGGTAGAGGACGGGTGACCCTGGACGAAGGAGGTGCAACTTTTCCGCCGATGGTGCACTTCTGGCCGATGGAGGCCTCCACGACTCATTATTTTGGGCGATGCGTCAGCACTGCTGGCCGATGACACCCTATTGGCCGATGGTGTTGGACTCGCCGAGGGCGTGTTATTCTCTCCTCTGTTCAGGTTTGGCCGAGGGGTAGCCAGGGATTCCCCACTTGGACGAAGGATGTTATGTGACCTTTGGCCTCAGTCAAGCTTGCCTCCTTTTGTGGAGCCGAGGGGCTGTAGTCGGTGTTGCTTCACTTGAGCTGTGGTGATGCTCGGCCGACGTGGGTCCTCTATCACCAAGACCGGTGGTGATACTTGGTTGATGGGTGGACAGTTGACTCCAATTTGGTATAGACAAGGTGATTTCCTTCGCCAAAGTTGGTCCCTTGGCCGAGGAGGTGTTTGGACGTTGATGACCACTGGTGGACATGCTTCCCCCAACTAGGCCGAAGTGGCGTCCTGATTTATGTAGTTTATCCGAGGGATGGAGCACTGTCTGCTTCATTGTTTTCATTCTGCTAACCTTGGCCGAGGGGGGTACCACCAATGTCTCCAGGAAGAAGGGGTGATGCCAGTTGACTTAACTACTTAACTGATTGAGGGAGTTGTTTGTTCCCTATGATTATTGGGTCGGGTAGTACATAGCCAGCTGGCCGGTGATGCACTGCTGGGGGGTTTGTTGTTGGCCGATGGTGCGTAGGTTCCGCGACTGAGTATTGTCTTTGGCCGGAGGGACTACCTTTCCCCTTTTGAGCCGATGGTTTGTTTGTTTGGCTGAAGAGAATCCACCCGCCGCCCGAAGATAAGGATCCCATTTAGCCGAGGTGAAACTTAGGGCGAAATTTGGCCGAAGAGAAGCCACCTGCTATTCGAAGATGGACTTTGACCTGTACTTGGGGGCTGGCCGGTCGTTGGAAGAGGGGTTGCCACAGGCTCTTTTTTCTGCCTTTTTCTTGTTTGAGTTTGACCAAGGGGGAGCTGTTGGCCGACGGATAATCTCTTGGCCATCATCTGCCGTACTCCTGCTTTCTTTGGCCGAGGCGTGAAGCTTGTCTTGGTTATGATTGTGTTTTGATTTTGACCCAGGGATAGCTTGAGGCGTCTTGGTGGTCGTTGGTTGTCCAAATGTCGCATGGTAATTTGGTGAAGGTGGCAGATGAGTACATCAACATGTCACTTTGCTCCTAGGCCGAAGGGGCATGCTTCCCCGATTATTGGTTTGGGAGGATCTCACTTAATGTATTATAACTCTCAATGAAAGCACCATTTGATAGATTAATTATCTAGGGAGTAGGGAGAGCTAAAGAGATAAAGTGATATATATAATGAATTTCCAACCCTTTACATGGCTCCCATAGGGAGTATTTATAGGAGAAAAGTGGGTTGGGCTTCCAGGCTTGGGCCTGGCAGGCCCAGTTACAATAAAAGGCCAATAAATGGCTAATAAATGATGTTTAATAGATTCTAATGGATACAAATGAATAAATAGAGTGTACAATGAGATAAATGCTATCTACTGAGCATACGTGGGCCGCTGTCCGGGTCCAATAGTCGTGAGACCCAAGGGTCCGAGTCTATATACTCTATCAATATTTATTTATTGTAAAACATTACCACAATAGTATATAGTATGGAACTTTAATTAGCATATAAGTTAATACTAGTTATCAAGAAATCAATTATATATGGTCATTGTTAGTAATTATTCCCTTCGTCCCGAAAAGGTTTTCGAAATTGACTTTTCTTAGTCAATGACAATCAACTTTGATCAATGATATTTTTTAATATGAAATTATTTTGAATATGAAAATTATATCAAAATGTTCCTTATTAAAAATATTTTTATTAGAGTATAAATTATACTCCCTCCGTGCCATTGGACTTTGCCAGCTTTCCTTTTTTGTTGTCAAAAAACTTTGTCACTTTCATATTAAAGCAACTAATTTTTTGTTCTGCACATTTCTCTCTACTCAGCACAAATCTCAACCACACAGTTTTACTATTCTTATTTATCACCTACTTTGCACTTGGCAAAGTCAACCGGGACGGAGGTAGTATACATATATGATAATTAAAATTATTGTCCAAAGTTTGTAGTTATGAAAATATCCATTTAGACGAGTCTACCCCATCCGTTTCCGAGACTCGTTGGTTTGAAAACAAAACACTTACTATAGTTCCTCTGGGTATTGGATTAAAGTCTGGAACATAAAATAATGCAACATAGATCCAAACAACCCAAGCCTAATTGCATGGAACATAGATCAGTGCTCAGTCCCCTACTATTATTTCCCCTCAACATTTAATATTCATTAATTACATTGAAAACGATGTCAAAGTAACTACTTTCTACCAACAACAAAAGTATGGATAAAGATAGTAAATCCAAGCGCATAAAACCATATGTTTTACTGGCATGTATAAACTGATCAAGTCGGAGCTTGCATAAATTGACCATGTCTTTTCAGTGAGAAGCAAGGATACTGAGAGAGAATGTAACAGATTGCAAGGCTCCAAGTGTGATACAAATCAAATAAAACATGGTGATTGATATAAATTTTCCCATACGAATATCCATGAAAAGATAACCATAAGAGGAGTGTTAACCACGAAAAAACACGGACTGTACAAGAGCGATCAAAAATCAATTTTGTGTTTATTGT
The DNA here is from genome assembly GCA_945859875.1 of Cuscuta europaea. Classification (NCBI taxonomy): domain Eukaryota; kingdom Viridiplantae; phylum Streptophyta; class Magnoliopsida; order Solanales; family Convolvulaceae; genus Cuscuta; species Cuscuta europaea. Next base: position 700,777 of record CAMAPE010000031.1, on the reverse strand, counting down.
AAGGACATACATAGGGAAAGCAAAAACATCTGAGTACATGGGAAAAGGAATAGTCAAGAGACCAGTGTTTGCCTGTTGGGATACCCATCTTCCACCTCTTTTGCCTCCAACTTTTCCCTTTGTTTCTCACATAGTTCCCCTAACCCCCACTAGATTCCCCTCATTCTTGTAGGAATTTTGTGTGTTTAGACTAAGAGCAAGAATGCTAAGAGTAGAGAAAACGTAAAGAGCGAGAAGAGAGTTATTTGATAATAGCTTGCTAAATTTTTATTTCATCATATTGCAGCATTTAAAGACTCAAGGTCTTACAAGTTTTAACAACCAACAAGTAGGAAACATAAGAAGATAAGAAGATAAGTAGGGCCTTAATAAAATATCTTAAGATGGGAATTTAGATAGACTTTTGCTCCATTCTTTTGAGTCAAAGGACCACTGACTTCAACAATCCTCCATGGAGCTAAGTCTTCGCATTCCAAGTTTTTCACACAGTACATCAAACCTTTGTTTTGGCAGAATCTTGGTGAGTATATCAGCAATTTGCTCTTCGGATGAGCAAAATCATAGATCAATTTCACCTTTGTTTTGCAACTGCCTTACTGAGTGAAACTTGATTTTGAAATGCTTCATTCTATCATGAAGCATTGGATTCTTGATGATGGCAATGGCGGCTTTGCTGTCACAGAACATCACAGTTGCATTCTTTTGCTCCAATTTCAAATCAATGAGAATTTTTCTTAGCCAAACTGCTTGATTTCCTCCTTTGGAAGATGCAATGTATTCAGCTTCTGCAGTTGATTGAGCAACAACAGATTGCTTCTTTGACTTCCAACTTATCATGCCTGAACAAGAGAGAAATAGTAGCCAAACACGCTTCTGCTTTCTTCATCAGAGCCAGCAAAATCACTATCAGTGAATCCAGTTAGATTAACTGGATTCTTGCCATAAAACACGCCATAATCAGCAGTGCCTTGCCCATACCTTAGAATCCTTTTTGCTGCTTTGAAGTGTTGCTCACTTGGAGAATGCATGAACCTAGAGAGTAGGTTAACCGAGAACACAAGATCAGGCCTTGATGCAGTTAGGTACAATAAGCTTCCCATCAAGCTTCTATAAACTTTGTTGTCAATTTTCTCTGTGCCATCTTCTTTGAAGAATTTCTGACCAGTCGCCAATGGTGTCCCAACTGGTTTGCATTCTGACATAGCAAACTTCCTCAACACTTCAGTAACAAACTTCCTTTGATGGATCAGAATTCCACAATCCATTTGTACCACTTCAAGTCCTAAGAAATAGGACATTAAGCCTAAATCGCTCATGTCAAATTTCTTTTCCATTTCTGACTTGAACTGATCTATCATCTTCACGGAGCTTCCAGTAATTAACAAGTCATCCACATACACTGAAACTATCAAGATGTCTTGATTGTGTGCCTTCACTTTTACTCTGGCTTCACTATCACATATAATGTGGCTTCACTATCACGTATAATGTGGCTTCACTTTTACTCTTCTCAAACTCCATTTCTTGCATGCAAGCATCAAGTCTATCATAACAGGACCTAGGTGCTTGTTTAAGACCATAAAGAGCTTTATTCAGCTTGTAGACCTTGCTCTCAGAACCAGCAACAACATAACCCTCAGGTTTCTCAACATAACTATTCTCTTGCAAGAAACCGTTTAAGAAAGCGGATTTGATATCTAACTGGCATACCTTCCATCCTTGCTGTGCAGCTAATGATAGAAGCAGTCTAATGGTCTCCATTCTTGCAACGGGAGAGAATGTTTCAAAGTAATCCACACCCGGATTTTTAGCATACCCTTTCACAACAAGTCTGTCCTTGTATTTGGATACAGTGCCATCAGGATTGAGCTTGGTTCTGTAAATCCATCTCACCCCAATTGCTTTCTTTTCAGTGGGTAAGTTGACAAGCTTCCACGTCTCATTCTTTTCAATTGCTGAAATTTCATCCTGCATCGCATGTCTCCAAACTTCAATTTCAAGAGCCTCATCAGTACTAGTCGGCTCATGAAGTGAGAAATTGCATCTTGCATAGACATCAAACATGATCAATGTGCTCGGATTCAGCATCTTCGAGTGCATCTTCAAGTTGTGCAGCTTCAAGAACATCATAAAATTGATCATCTTCTTCTATTGCCATCTTCTTCCAATTCCATTTCAAGCCTTCATCTACTCTAACATCTCTACTCACCTCCACCTTTTTTGTTTTCAAACTAAACACCCTGTAGCCTTTTGTAACTGAACTGTAACCAATAAAAATGCCAACCACGGTTCTAGTATCAAGCTTGTCTCGCTTCACATCAGGCACATGAATGTAGCATGGACTGCCAAACACTCTCAAGTGATCTAGTTTGGGTTTGTAACCAGACCAAGCTTCATATGGATTCTTGTTGTCTAAAGACTTGGTAGAGATTCTGTTGAGTAAATATACCGCAGTGTTGACTGCTTCTGCCCAAAACTGTTTCGGAAGATCTTTTTCAAACATCAAGCATCTGGACATATTCATCACGTTTCTATTCTTCCTCTCACTTACACCATTTTGTTGAGGAGTGTAAGGGTTGGTTTTCTGATGTACTATGTCGTGATCCTTCAGAAAAGATTCAAACTGATGAGAGCAAAACTCTCCACCGTTGTCAATTCTGAAAATTTTGATCACCTTCTCTGCTTCTTTTTCAACTGCTTTCTTGAAAGCAACAAAGTGATTAAACACTTCAGATTTCTGTTTCAGAAAGTAGCACCAAGTTCTCCTACTGTAATCATCAATAAATAGCAAAAAATACTTGCTTCCATTGAGCGATTCAACACTCATAGGACCACAAATATCAGAATGAAAGAGCTCTAGTTGATCTTTGGCCCTCTTCACTCCATCTTTGTTGAATGAACTCCTGCTAGATTTTCCTTTCTCACAAACACAGCACACACCATCTTCACTAACAACAGAAGGCGTGTTTTCAACCATGCTATGCTTGTGCATTTGTGACATAGTTGTGTAGCTACAATGACCCAGCCTACTGTGCAGCTGTTTTGACTTAGAAACTGCACTAGGATAGGCTACATGATCTGCATTCTTCAATTGTAGAGGAAAGCTTCTATCATGCATCTTAATAGTTATAACTGTCACGCCACTTTTGTCAATAATATCACAAATATTATCATGGAAGGCCAACGAGAAACCAGCATCAACTAGTTGCCCCACACTTATCAAATTCTGAGAAATATTAGGCACATAAAGCACCTCATGAAGAACTTTAGTACCTGAACTGGTTTTGATTGTAGCAGTGCCTCTTCCTTTGACTGGAAGAAATTCACCATTTCCCACTTTCACTCTTGAGTGGTAGTTTTCATCAAGGAACTTGAAAATACTCAAGTCAGGAGACATATGATTTGTGCAGCCACTGTCTATCAACCATGAATCGGTTTTTGGATTATCCATAAAGCCTCTTTGAACTGTTGAAGTCATGAACAGGTTCTTTTCCGCCTCTTTTTGTTCTTCAGCATTCTGAGCTTGTTGTTGCTCAAACTTTTCCGGAACAGAACACATCACCTTGTCCACAACTCTCTTATCAGGGGCATCTTCTCCAAGTAGTCTCATCTGAGTAACAACCTTCAGTACTCTACCAGAGAAATATTTCACCAGCTCATTATCTCTCATTTTTAGAGTTTCGAGCTGCCTTCTGAGATTGAGAATCTGCATTCCTCTGGCCCTAGTATCTCCTTGGAATTCTTGAGCAAGTTTGTCCCAAATTCCCTTTGTTGTTTTGCTTGTCATGATCCTGACAAACATATCTTCACTCAAGGCTGCGTGGAGGTAAGACATCGCCTTGAATTTCTTCGAAACAGCATCAGAGTGTTGCTTCATTTGAGCAAGTGTGGGATTTGCTCTCAGGGGCTTCGGATCTACATCTGTTTCTACAACATCCCATAAATCATGAGCTCTCAAAAAAACTTCCATTTTCACAACCCAAATATTGTAATTTTGGCCTGCAAAAATAGGAGCAATGGTGAAACCTTTTGATTCAGCCATCAAAACTTTTCCTTTCTTCTCTCAATTTGTTTTCCTCACTTTCACTCGTGTTTCACTCACCTTACAGCCTCTCAAAGATCACTCAAAGTGCTCTGGTACCAACTGTAAGAATTTTGTGTGTTTAGACTAAGAGCAAGAATGCTAAGAGTAGAGAAAACGTAAAGAGCAAGAAGAGAGTTATTTGATAATAGCTTGCTAAATTTTTATTTCATCATATTGCAGCATTTAAAGACTCAAGGTCTTACAAGTTTTAACAACCAACAAGTAGGAAATAAACATCCATTTGCTAAGCAAGTGGGTAAGTTGGTGCAAAGTCTTACACTCTTTCTACCTAGTGACTAGGTTGTAAGAAGATAAGAAGATAAGTAGGGCCTTAATAAAATATATTAAGATAGGAATTTAGATAGACTTTTGCTCCATTCTCAAAGGACCATTGACTTCAACAATTCTCTTCATTCTCATTGTCATCTTCTTTATCCTCATTGTCTTGTGTGTCACAATGAATTGGATCGGCATCTTCATGCTCAACCAGCCCATGATTAATCCCTCCATCACATCCTTCTTTTTCGCCCCATCCCTCTATTTCTTGTTCACAAGAAGCTACCTCGACCTCTACACCCGGAGTCTCCACGATTTGCTCTCCCTTTTCCTTCGTCACAAGTTCTTTGCATCTAAATGGGTGGTGTCCATATTTTTTTCAATGAAAATAGAAGTTAGAAAAGGTTTCATACATCATAAACTGCTCAAACTTTTTCCCGAAGGACATTCAGATTTGGAAAGAAAGTGTTGGTCATTTGGCCACATCAATTTCAACAAGCATCTTAGCAAAATCATAAATCATCATATCATGGATAATCTTATTTGTGGTTATTTGGTCGATGGGACACCAACCATGGATGCAGTCTCACTCGTAGCTTCCCCATTCCACAAGTTGAAAAGAAAATTTGGGAATTTAACCCAAATGGAAACCTTAAGGAACTCATCATCATCAAAAGAAATTAAAAGTCTTCCGAAAGCAACTTCAACATGAACATTGTACCAAAAATAGTATAAGGTCCTTTGTTTAAAACCATCAACCTATTGACCTATTTTTCGAATTTGAACACAACCCACCCCTTAGGATGGAGTTTAACGATGCAATTCACACCCCATTTTAGTTTCAATTCATGTATAGCCTTAAGCCCGGGAAACCTACCCGTAAAATGTCCCACAAGGTAAAACCTACGCACATCCCACAAGAATGTGTGTACAGTGTACAATACTTACTCCCAAAATGGTTGTAGCTTACCAATTGTACATCACTTCTTGATGATTCTGAAATTTGGGTATGATATGCGCCTAGAAGAGACGAACCTCACCACAAAATCTTAGCCTCAAAGCTTCAACCGATCAAAAGTTATGCTCAACACTCTTTTCGTATGTGTATCATGTATGTTCTTGGAAAAGTTCAAAAATGGGTCAAAATATCAATAATATTACACAACAAAGAGATTTGTATGTAGTAATGGTGATATCCCAACTCCAATGCTCAAAGAAATCCATATAGAATCAAAGAAAAGCAATGAATCAAAAGATTATCCATCATTTTGGCCATTGGGACCAAATGGCTAGTGAGAGAAGCTTTCAACTCTCTCCATGCTTTCTTTTTCAAACATTGAGGTTTCTCAAAAGAACAATTCCTAACATTACAAGTCTGTGTGCAAATTTAAATGCTCAAATATAGAAGAGTTACAGAAAATTATCAAAATAAGAGTGCTCAAAACAGTTGCCAACTTTGTGTATGAACAGCTATCGCTGTGATGACACAAGTTTGCTAGGCAATGGATATTGCGGGTAGCTTAGTTTGGTAGTCTTCCTTTTGTACATGACTACTTATATGTATTGACTACTGAAGATGTTTTATTTTGGACTGAAAACAATCCAAAAGAAAACATCCTAAATGGGATATAAAGCTCACAAAAACTCTGCTATGTATTCACATTCTTGGGCTGAGCGACAACATACATGTTGGTAAACTTGTTACTATAACTTTAGCTTATGGATGCTGAGTGAAATGGGGTCTCGTTTGAAATGTAAAAAAAGAACATTAGAAGCATCTAATGCCCTTGATAGATTTCCTACTTATTCGCATCTGATTATCATGATAGAAATCAAAACAATAAACTACATGAAATTTTAAGCAATGCACAAGAAGACTTCAGTAATTAATAACATCATTTGTTTTAGAATGATAAGCATTCATACAAATGATTTATTGCAATATACCAGTAGAATATAACTGGGTTAGAAACTTACAATGTCGTTAGAGAAGATCATTTCTGGCTTCAAAGTGGAAACAGAGGTAATTACCATAAATACGTCATACAAGATCAATCAAATCAACATACTTGCATAAACCATGGTAAATTAAAAGGGCAAATCAAGTGCTAACATTAATAATAATTGTGAGAGCTGAATTTGAAGGAGTATTTCAAGCTTAGTTCAACAACATGCGGCAAATTTACAAGAGTACCCCTAGTAAAAAATCTATGGTAGATCACTACGGGATTCTTGGCTCGTCATTTCCTCCCCCTCTTTGGGGCTGCTCTCTTCGCCGGCGACTTAACACTCTTCACCGGGGCTGCCTTTTTCGCCGGCGCTGCCTTTGCCGGAACTGCCTTCTTCGCCGGAGTTGCAATCTTCTTTACCGGAGTTGCCTTCTTCGGCGTCACTTTAGAAGCTGGAACTTTCGCACTAGGAGTGCTCCTAGTGGACGTCCTTGCTACTTTCGCTGCAGGCTTGGACTTGGACTTAGGTGCTGCCTTTGTCTTCGCCACAGCCTTTGGCTTGGCAACAGCTTTGGGTTTGGCAGGAGCAGCCGGCTTGGCAGCAGGCTTGGACTTGGCAACAACCTTAGGCTTGGCAGCTGGCTTTGCCTTAGGCTTCGGCTTAGCAGCAGCAACTTTTGCTTTGGGTGCAGCTTTGGCAACAGCCTTGGGCTTAGGTTTGGAGACAGCCTTGGATTTAGGCTTGGCAGGCGACTTCTTCGCCTTTACGGCAGCTTTGGACTTGGTGGCAGCGGTGGTTTTCTTAGCAGGAGCTGCAGTTGTAGCAGGCCTGGAAGCAGAAGGGAGCTTATAGGATTGCTTCACCTTCACAAGCTTATCCGAAGCCACAAACTTCCTCAGCTGAATGAGCAACAATTTCCTGAAGTTGGAAGGGAGATTCTTCTGCTTATCCTCGATGAACTTCTGAATTGCATATTGACTCGATCCAGTCCTCTCTTTCAGAGACAGGATAGCCTCCTGAACCATCTGCGTAAGACGAAGATCAAACCGAATCAGATCCAAAATCGATTAGCAAACCGAAATGCAATAGAATTTGACAACTGAAACCATTTCGAAACCGTACCTCGAAGTAGGGCGGGTGAGTAGCTGGGTTTCTCTTCTTCGAAACGGAGGACTTCGTTGACTTGGCAGGAGGAATCTTCGGCTCGTCCGCAGGTTCAACCGCCTCGATCTGCATCTCGGTTGCCTCAATCGTAGCATCGACGGCGTCGGCAACGGGTTCGTCCGTGGACATTTTCGTGGCCTGAAATGCTCTAATCACAGAATCTGAGTTAGGTCGTGTTGGGGGGGAAGAGATCAATTGAAACCTAAATGATGCGAGAGATATTAGATCGGTGATTGCATATGTAAGAGAAAAATCATCAGATTTAAATAGCAAGGATGAAGAACTTCATATCCGGAAGCTCATCTCTGATTGGTGTAGAGAGTGTAAAGCGGATTGATAGGCTCAGAAGTTTTGAATTTGAGCCGTGAGATTTAAGCCCTATCGACGGTGAAAGACTCGGATTGAGGAAAGCTTTGGTGGGTGATCATTTTATATTTTCTTGTTTTGGCTCATGGAGCTGTGTTTTTGTGATCGTTTAATCCACCCATAGCTTGCTCTAAACTTAATGGATTTTGATGATTCTTTTTTTAACTTGTAGGGATTTTCATAAGCTTTAAGGAGAGTATTCACTTGACTCGTGAACATGAGTCATTCAAAAGATATTTGGTTTAGAAGTGCAAATGGTCATTGGAACAATTTTCTTGTAGGGTTTTGTAGTTTTGATTTGTTTTACGAAATATAATTGATCTAAATCACAATTTTTTTGTTGTATATGATTCTAGATTAACTGAGGGATCTATAGGATCAAGAATCATAAAAATCCGACATCATATGAGCATTAAAATGTGCATTACAATGTGATTGAAGATGAACACCTTTAAAATAGTACACCTAATATTAGCATATTACTTATGAATGGGCTTAATTCAATAATTGTATTTTGTCACATAACATCTCATTTAGATTATATACTAACTCATATACAATACTCATAACATGCATGTTATTAAAATCCCAACTATAGGTTATACACAAAAACTATTCAATAATACATTTCTCATAATTTCTTCAAACTCAGTTTGTTGAATAAAACAAGTACATGTTCAGTATTGGTTCAACATATTTTGTAATTCTACATAGTAGATCAATCACCCCCATGTGAAAATACATATGATTAATTGAATTTTCCTTCTTTATGCTTGAAAGACACAATACTAGCCAATTCCACCACATATATAATCCAAGGTCATACAATGTCATCCATTGATAGACATCTTCAAGATTAACCAGCAGTCGAGTGTAGTTTTTATTTATAACTTGCATTTAGATAGTCAAAATAATTGTCCGTAGTGAAAGGGAGAGTTCTTCAATAATGGTTGTTTTAAGCAAGAATGATTAGACATAGAAAATGAAATAAAGCAACTTCACCCATCAAAAGAATAATAAGTTATAAAGGATTCAACTATAGAACGACTCAACTATCAAGGACTCCTATAGAAAACGATGATGCACTACAATGATTTTTGAGTTATCAATATTCACATCATTCAGTACTAACTCAACAAATAGACCATCTGACTAGTAATAAACTTCCAACTAACTTAGAAACACTTTGAAGGAACCAATTTAGCTTCAAATACATAGTCTAGTGTGAGGAGACTTTTGGCTAGAACAGCTTTTCAAAATTGAGTCAATACATGTGCATAAAAAGACAGAACACAACAACCACTATAAAAATTCACACCCCAACACATGCTCATTATGTGAATAAATTAATGCTTGATTCCATCTGCTACAACCAAAATACATACTATGGTTATAAACATATCCCTGTGACACTTTTGATCTCTATATGGGTTTATGTGTAACACCATGACCTCGTGATGTTCCCTCCAGGGTCCTGACTGTCCTCACGAACCAATATAAGTCTTTACTATATATTTCATCCTCACATGTGCATCCCAAGAAACTTCACCGGAGATCATAACGCTACTTTATCTCACGTATGCTCAACATTGGTGTTTTTAGATGGCATCCCTTAAAAGAAGATGCGCCTTATTGATATGAGTTATACTATTATCCTTAAGCTCTTCGCCAGTATTGCATAACATGCCTAGTTTGTTTTAAGCTATGTGGGCCACCAATGTGTGTGTTCCTATCAAATATGATTAAATGTGAGAGAGATGGAGTATGAAATATGGAGACCTGGTATATTGGCACTAGTTACTCGAGGCATGTCACGAATAATAAAAAAAAAACTTGTGAAATGTTATATCAATTAATAATCCTAAAATTAATATGAAAGTTTAAGAGAGGAAAAGAGAAAGTAATTGGGAGCATTATAAAAGTTAGTCATTTTATTACTCATGTCTCATGTGTCATGGGATTCAAGCTCAATCTCTTGAGCACAAAACATTTTGTTAAAAAGGTTATATTGTCAAATTCTACAATAAACACTTGCAACATCAAAGATGTTAAAACTTATAAAGTTGTGGTCACTAACAAGAAGAAGAAGGCCATGTGCATAGCTAATTTGAGGAAAACAAAGCACGGGGTCACTTTTTGTTGAAGGAGATTCTAAGATTAATTGAGAATGGCGCAAAGTAGAGCTTTCTCAACATTAAAATTATTAATAAGCTTTCTGAAATGAATCTCATGGGTGTGCCTGGGATCACATACAAGATTGAACATCAGAATTATGCTTGCTTGAGGGGGGGGGACAGACAAGTTATGTTATACCACTAGGTCGTTTACACATGGACTTATTTGGACCAATTAAACCAACAACTCTCAGTTGAAAAAACACACTTTGGTAGTAGTAGTAGTATAAATTATTCTACTCCCAAAATTGATGAAGTTGATTCAAAATGGACAAATCTCATCAATATTAAAGACGAGGTCTTATCAGTGCATTGACTTTGTTAATAAGGTGATTCTAAAGTTTTGTGAAGAATCTTGAATCCATAAACTCTCAACTACAATAACACCAAAACAAAATGGTGTTGTTAAAGGAAAGAATACAATTCTAAAGGAGGGAGGAAGGGTAATGATAGCTGAAGAAGGAGTATACACAACAGTTAAAGTCGAAGCTATGTATAGAACATGCCAAACTCAATATAAAAGTCTCATTTATCAAGCTTATAAGAAGAATCCCCATGAACTATGGAAAGATAGAATGAAACAAAAGTTTCAATTTTATTAGTTTCATTCATGAACTAATTAGAAAACTTTCGAGTTAGTTTCACATGTTTATGTAGAAATGTTTTATCCATAACAATGGGAAGGATCATCATGGACCCTTTAGTTATCAATTGGATAAGGGGATATTTATAGGATGCTTGCAGACACTAAATTTTATAAAGTTCTCAATAAAAGGAGCCTAATTGTTGAGGAGTCATTTAATTCATTTTTTAGATTGGTATGTAGATTAAAATGTTATAGGGTTGAATTATATCTGTATTTTAGAATTTCCGAACACGGGCCCATCAGAGTCTATGGAGAAACTAGTAGACTCATGGTACAAGGAGTGACATCCTCAACAATGTTTATCTAGGAGACTACTCACCAAGCATACAAAAAGATGTTCATCAAAGAGAGTCAATGATCAAACTATAAAGCCTTCAGTCTACTTCACTGCCTCAAGAATGTAACGAACCGGAGGAATATAAACCCAAAGCATTAATGAGTCTGATCTTATGTGGTTGAAAACTCATCCTCTGGATCTTGTAATTGGAAGCATCCATCAACACTGATGAATCTACTCAAGGTGTGAGAACCAAGGCTATAATTAAATTTAAAGAAAAGTCATGTAGCCGTTATTTATATCCCAAATTAAGCCTAAAAAGATTCAATCTCTAAAGGATTTAGATGTACTAGGTATTAGCTAAGCAATAAGAGCTTAATTAGTTTGAAACAGACAAAGTTTGTGATCATGTTCCGAAGACATCTAACCAATATGTGATTGAATGAATAAATTTGTATTAGGAAAAACGATGGATTAAAAAGGGACTAATTTTACGAACAAAGTTGGGTTTGATGTTTAGGGATACTTTAAAGTTCCTTTGGTGCACGTCATGATATCCATTCAACTTCTTACTACAATATTTTATCAACCAATTTGTCCATGTATGATGTTCTTCATAATTATCCTTTTCATGTTATGAGAAATTTAAATTTTAACTTATGACTACATCTTCTCAGAACCCAAACCTCATGAGCTATTATTACTGTAGACCCCATAACACGTTCTTATCCATTTATTTGACAGTGCTTTAATTAAATTCCCTTTGGTACATATACCAATTTTACTTCCTCTAGCGTCTAATTCCTTATTGGTAACACGTGTACCAAACATCGTTAAGACTTAAGAACCTTTCTAATTGTTCCCATAACTGTTAATCCATTACTCATGTTTAATAGGTCATGTATTATGTTTAGTCTCATCCTTGTACGACTTTGTGAGAAGGTTCTCCTTTCAAGTAGTTACTAATATTTACTGCGTTTTTTAAATTTCTTCTCATTGTGTAAGTTTATTCACTTTTCATCTGAATGAGGCTCATTACACATTCCAAAAAAGTTAGCATTCCGAGTCTCACTATGATTTTAGTTTTAACGACTAATTCCTGTTGTTCTCGACTCATGAGATCATTTCGTCTAGTAAAAGAAAGTGTGGTCTGCCCTATGATTGGTTTAAACTCAAACACATACTCGACCATACTGCTAGATGAAAATCCTCATAATTCCTTTGGTAATGCATCACAACAACCATTTAATTACTTCTCCTATGTATTCTTCTCTCCTTTTAGCTTATCCCCAGCATTTTATAAATATAAATTTGTGCAAGCCTTTCATCAACAAGAGTTTAGCCCTTATTAATAAATCACACAACTTCCTAGAACTTATATTTCTCTACAAGTGTATAGCTATACTTTTTCATAGATCGAAATCGTTCATGGATGTATGAGTTCAAGAATTAAAACTCACCCTTCTACCTCAATAATGTGTGTCGTTGGATGGTAGTCATTTTTCTCGAGTCCTTCCCCTAGGGGTGTGAAACCCACAAAGGTCTCATTAGAAGTCATGTTCCTTTTCCTAGTTTTTAGGACATATTTCATTCCTAGACGAGCCTTGTGTGTAGGTATCAGTGAGGATATTGCATCCTAACATCTGATCTCGAGTGATCTTACATATACTTATGGACTTAGAATACCTCTTTTCTTTTGTTTGAGTTTTATATGATGACATAACTTAAATATAAATAGTAACTAGAGGTCGCTCGTCTTTCATTAGCCATTGCCCAACATTTTTACCTAAAATCTGGTTAGTTTTCAGAATAACAAAAATAAAAGACAAACCATTGACAGACAACCTCATGATAACCATGCTAGAAATGATCACCAGAAGGGCAGATATCAAGAAAGAGTTAACTTTAGGCAGAAGAGGTTGGCTGGTCAACTTCAGAAGCCCAAAGCTAATCGTCCCTCTGCTCTTGATAGTATATGGGACTTCTTTCCAACAAATAAAGCTATGCAAAAGTACGTAAACAGGAAGCATGACCCTCACAAGAATCTGTCCAAAGTGAATCACACTTCAGTTTACTATAACTACCAGGTGGACAATGGGTACCATCCACCAAGGTTTCACCTGATGAGATCAAAATGGTATCAACTACCCAGACTTCATGACCCCCAGGACCCAACATTGCTTGGGTACCTAAATCTTTCTTTTGATCTTGCAGGAACTGTGTGCTGGAGCTATCTCAGAGCAAGAATGGTTTATTGATAGTGGATGCTCCAGGCACATGACAGGTGATAGAAGTTGCCTAACAGAGTTCCAGAAATGCAAAGGACCCAGAGTTACCTTTGGAGGTAATGACAAAGAAGGTCAAACCAAAGGAAGAGGGAAGCTGATCAAGAACCAGATAGTCATTGATGATGTCTCATATGTCAAAGGCCTGAAGTTCAATTTGCTAAGTGCTAGCCAATTCTATGACAAAGGCTACACTGTTGAATTCAAAAAGGACTTCTGCTATGTGAAGCATGAGACAACAAAAGAAGTGGTTCTTACAGCATCAAGGAAGAAGAACATCTATGTGGTTGATTGGAAAACTGCAAAGGATGGAGTTTGCCTGATAGCCAAGGGAGATTCAAAACTAAGCTGGGACTGGCACAAGAAGCTTAGCCATTTGAACTTCAAAACAATCAACAAACTGGCAAGAGAACACATTGTTGATGGACTGCCAGACATAGTATACAAGAAAGAGACCCTCTGCAGTGAATGCCAGAAGGGAAAGCAACAGAGGAACTTTTTCAAACCCATTGCTGGAGATCTTTCTACAAGTCCTTTAAATCTGATTCACATGTATTTATTTGGACCTGTTGAGACTCCAAGTGTTGGTGGCATGAAGTACACCCTAGTCTTGGTTGATGACTACTCCAGATATACATGGACTATCTTTCTGTCAAAGAAGAATGAAACTCTTCAGAAGTTGCCATCTTTGTTAAAGCAACTTCAGACTGAGAAGAATTTGAAGATTAAGACAATCAGGTCTGACAGAGGAACTGAATTTGTCAACCAAGTCATAAAGGACTTCTGTGATCAAAATGGAACCTTTCATCAACTCTCTGCCGCCAGAACCCCTCAAGAGAATGGCGTAGCAGAAAGGAGGAACAGAACATTGAAAGAAGCTGCAAGGACAATGATTGCAGAATCTGGACTACCTATGAGATACTGGGCTGAAGCAATCAACACCGCATGCTACACCCAGAACAGAAGTATGATCAATAAGAATCACCAGAAGACCCCTTATGAACTTTGGAAAGGAAGAAAACCTAACATCAGTTACTTTCATGTATTTGGATGCAAATGCTACATTCTTAACAATGGAAAGGAGCATCTGAAAGTCTTCCAAGAGAAAGATGATGAAGGTATATTCATAGGTTATTCAAACACCAGTAAAGCCTATAGAGTACTCAACAGAAGAACTCTACATGTTGAAGAATCTATACATGTAAAGTTTGATGATAGTATCTCTGTTAAAGAAGTAATAGAGACCCTCAAGGAAGTCAACATAGAAGACAGAACACCTGAACCAACAGAAGAGGTAGCAGATAATCCTGCATTCCCAACACCTGCACCAAACCCCCTTCTGTTGAATGAAGATGAAGATTCAGAAGATGAAGAACCAGAGAGACCCAGACAGCAACTGACAGAACCTGATCTGACATGGTTAAGAGATCATCCTCCTAACCAAGTGATTGGACATATCAGAAGTGGTGTGCAGACCAGATCAGCATCAACAAGGAGAGAAGCAATGCTTGCCTGCTACATATCTCAGATGGAACCCATGACTGTAGAGGAAGCTCTTGCAGACTCAGATTGGATTAATGCAATGCAAGAAGAGCTTACTCAATTTGAAAGGAACAAAGTATGGGAACTTGTTCCTAGGCCAAAGCACCAGAATGTCATTGGAACAAAATGGGTATTTAAGAACAAAGCTGATGAAGATGGCAACATTGTAAGGAATAAAGCAAGGCCGGTAGCTAAGGGTTACTGCCAAGAGGAAGGAATAGATTTTGATGAGACTTTTGCACCAGTGGCAAGACTGGAAGCCATCAGAATATTTCTAGCCTATGCTGCCTACAACAACATCAAGGTCTACCAGATGGATGTCAAGAGTTCATTCCTGAATGGAGATCTTGAAGAAGAGGTTTATGTGGAACAACCACCAGGTTTTGTCATTCCTACTCACTCCTCTTGTGTCTACAAGCTTAAAAAGGCCCTTTATGGTCTTAAGCAAGCTCCCAGAGCATGGTATGACACATTGTCCCTATTCCTAGTGAACCATGGGTTTACTAAGGGAAAGGTTGACAAAACTTTATTTCAAATCTCTGTTGCTAACCATATTCTGCTAGTACAAATATATGTTGATCATATTATATTTGGAAGTACTAATGCAGAGTTATGCAAGAAATTTTCTCAAGTGATGCAGAGTCAATTTGAAATGAGTATGATGGGAGAACTCAGCTACTTCCTAGGACTACAAGTCAAACAAGTTACAAAAGGAATCTTTATCAATCAAGGAAAGTACACCAGAGATCTGATCAAGAAATTTGGAGTAGAAGGCAAATCCTCAGTATAGATTCCCATGAACACTTCCCAAGGAATTGGTCCGGATGATGAAGGCAAAGATGTTGATGCAACAATCTACAGAGGAATCATTGGATCTCTTCTCTATCTCACTGCAAGCAGACCAGACATCTCATTCTCTGTTGGAATCTGTGCCAGATACCAATCAAAGCCCAAGGAGAGTCATCTTAGTGCTGCAAAGAGAATCATCAGATACATCAAAGGAAATCCAAATGCAGGCCTATGGTATCCAAAGGGAGGTAACTTTGAACTAATTGGTTACTCTGACTCAGATTTTGCAGGTTGCAGATTAGACAGGAAGAGCACCTCTGGTCACTGCCAAATAATAGGAGGAAGGCTTGTTTCCTGGTTTAGCAAGAAGCAGAACTCAATCTCAACCAGTACAGCTGAAGCTGAATACATTGCAGCTGGGAGTTGCTGTGCTCAGCTACTCTGGATGAAGCAACAATTGAAGGATTATGGCATTCAAGCAAAGGAGATCAAACTGCTGTGTGACAACACCAGTGCCATTGCCATCACTCAAAATCCAGTTCTTCACTCCAGGACAAAGCACATTGAGATCAGACATCACTTCATCAGAGATCATGTTGAAAAGAAGCACATATGCATGGAGCATGTGTCAACAGAAGACCGGCTTGCAGATATTCTGACAAAGCCTCTGCCTGAGGCTAGATTCAACAAACTGAGAGAGGAATTGGGAATGATGGATGAAATTCCAAGAGACAGTTGAAAAAGAAGAACTTCTGTTGCAGATTCTCTGCTAGCAGAATACCTGTTGCAGAACCCCTTCTGTTCTCAAGCCTGAACAGAGAACCTCCGTTCCTGACAGAACACCTCAGCAACAAAAACCCTCCCTTCTTACCCTCAGAAACCCTTACCTGTAGCAGAAGGTTGTGGACTTAGAAATATTTTGAGAAACCGGGTGACCTAGTAACTTAATAAAGGTCTTTTACCCTTTTACCCTTAAAACGGTATTACAACCGCAAAATATTTACTGCACCCCATTTTCATTTATTGGTACCTCGGAACCACCAATAATCTCAAACGTCCACTAACCCGAACCCATATATTCCCGTCTCTCAAATCTAAACCGTTACTGCTCTCAATACTCTCAAACTCTCAAACCTCCATAGCTCTCAAGCTTTCAAAAATCTCTCTCTGCTCTAATGGCTCCTATCAGCTTCAACACTCTCTCAAAGGATCAACAGGAAACCCTAACCAAGAATGTTCTCACTAGGATGAAATGCGATCTTTTCGCACTCCCAAGACTGGCTGAGGACGAGACACTGATGGAAAGGATTGTGGAATGCATCATCGACTCCCAACTGGCCAAGGTTATCACCTACAACTACACTCAGTACAGCAGTATTGAAGTGGTTGAGTTCTATCTCAACGTTGATTACGAGGGCGAGGTCATCACCTCCATTGTAAACGGAGAGCAAGTCACCATTGATGCCGGGGCCATCAATAGTCTTTTCAAGATTGTGGTTGTCAATGAATCAAACGGTCTCTTTGATCTAGAAGACGCTGACCTCACTGCTGAGAAATTCGCCATGAACTATGGCAGACCAGGTGCCAACCTTCCAAAGCTGATAGGGAAGAAACACTCTGAAAAGAGACATCGAGCTGCTAGTGAACATTCTTCACAGGTGTGTATGGTGCAGATACACATCCACTGATGAATTCACCATCTCACAAGCCAAAGCCATCTATGTTGTGCTGCACAAGGCAAACATCAACTGGGGCCAAATGATTGTCAGGTCAATGATAGAGTTTGTCAAGGTGGCAAAGAGGAAGAACAAAGACACAAGCACCTACTCAGGGGAGGTAGGTCATGCCCTCCTTATCTCTGAACTCCTGGTACGGGGAACTGTAGGCTCAGGCAGCCAATTCTGGTAGATCACTCCAAAGTGATCTTTGTTGGGAAACGAACTACGAACATGCATCTCATGTTTGATACGAAGCTAAAACATTTACAAAAGGATCTATACTATTCCATGAATTTCAATTGCTAATAAGCAATATAGTTTGCAATAAATCAAGAAACTAATCATTATAAGTTCGTATGAAACCATACCTTTTGATGGATCAATGGAAACCTAGGTCTTAGCACTTGTTTATGTCGTTCTAGCGTAGAAAGTACCACGCCTCTACGGTGTGCACACACGATCGGATCAGACTTGCTCAATGTACTAGCATCCAAAAAGGGTTTTCTCAAATTATGTTTTGTCTCATGTATGTGTGAGAACGGCCAGCCCTATTAATCTCTTAGGTTCCTCCTTTTATAGAGAACATAATGTAGAAAACCCTAACAACAAACGGACATGGGCTTGAAGTCATTCGGATCCAAACACTATCTGATTCTAATCCAAAACGTTTTAGCGTGCGACCCTATAGGTATATATACAAATAAAAAGCGGTCTCTAGTAAGACATTATTATTATCCAAAGGATATAAAATTCAAAACGACACAACTTATAAATATATTATGTCACATATATATTCCTTTTGCCAAACGATGTCTAGATTGAACACAAGACTAGGCGAGTGTCATTCTTGTATAGTTCAATCATTGTATCTTGATTTCCAAGTATATTTAATACAAATGACACCTCATTTGTGCATGGCCATGCTATAATTAAATATACTTATCAAGGGGCCCAAAGATTTCTTCTCTCAATATATGAAAGTGACAAATCCCATCTTAACCAACCACATACCTCTATATATTTCATAATACATTTGATCATTATCTTTATAGTTACTCATTTAGGAGTAACGTTTGATAATGTCTAATGTATTAATCCTTATATTGGTAACCATGGCGATCTCAAGTCCGAGGACGATATGATTTCACTAAAGGGAACATCACTGATGACATTTATAACATTTCCTTGCAGTGTTCCCAAAACGGGTCGGTCCAATATTTGTTTACCAACAAGTATTAGTGTGTTTAGCTTGATATCACCATATCCATGACTTGTGGAACATAGTCATCAGCTAACCCACACTCTAATCAATATGTCTATGTAATCCTAGATTATAGAGATATGATTAGGGACATAGTATATTTTACAAAACGACTAGTATTCCACAATCAAGTCACATACTTGGTGAACTAGTAATAATAATATACTATATTTAAGAATATAAGGTGAAATAAAATAAACCTTATTAATAAGCATAAGATATCCAATTATAAGTCATACACATATGAATAGTTCTAGGGCATATCTCTTTCAGTCTCCCACTTGCACTAGGACCATTCATTCATGAAATGAATTCCCATTGCACTTATATGTCTATCATGTTTGGATTGACAAAGCGGCTTGGTCAAAGGATCAGCAACGTTCTCATCTGTGGGAACTTTGCACATCTATACCTCACCATCACTTATAAACCCACGTATCAGGTGATAACGTCTTTGAATATGCTTAGACTTGTGGTGTGACCTTGGATCTTTAGCCTGAGCAATCGCTCCATTATTGTCACAATACAAATCTATTGGATCGGTGCTACTAGGAATGACACCAAGATCAGTGATAAACTTCTTTATCCATACTGCTTCCTTTGCTGCTTCTGAAGCAACAACATATTCAGCTTCCGTTGTAGAATCCGTAACCGTGTCTTGCTTAGAACTCTTCCAACTCACAGCTCCACCGTTTAGACAAAATACAAAACCGGATTGCGATTTGAAGTCATCCTTGTCTGACTGAAAGCCCGAATCAGTGTAACCACTCATAACCAATTCTTCCTGTCCGCCATAGACCAAGAACATATCCTTAGTTCTTTTTAAGTACTTTAGAATATTCTTGACAGCGGTCCAGTGGCCCTCATCAGGGTCTGACTGGTATCTGCTAGTCACACTCAATGCATGTGCTATATCAGGACGAGTACATAGCATGGCATACATGATAGATCCTATAGCCGAAGCATATGGGATTCTATCCATGCGATCTCGCTCATCTTGTGTTTGAGGACACTGAGTCTTGCTGAGTGTTATGCCATGTGTCATTGGCAAGAATCCCCTCTTAGAGTTTTGCATGCAAAACCTATTTAAGATTTTGTCAATGTATGTACTTTGGCTTAATCCTATTAGTTTTCTTGATCTATCCCTATAGACCTTGATCCCTAATATATAGGTTGCCTCGCCCAAGTCTTTCATTGAAAAACAATTTCCCAGCCAAGTCTTAACAGATTGAAGCATGGGAACATCATTTCCAATGAGTAGTATGTCATCTACATACAATACCAGAAAGATTATTGCGCTCCCACTGACCTTCTTGTATACACAAGGTTCTTCTTCGTTTTTCATGAAACCAAACTCTTTGACAACCTCATTAAAACGAAGATTCCAACTCCGAGATGCTTGCTTAAGACCATATATGGATCTCTTAAGCTTGCATACTTTATTAGCATTTATCGGATCGACAAAACCTTCAGGTTGTGTCATGTACACATCCTCTTCAAGGTGTCCATTTAGGAAAGCAGTTTTGACATCCATTTGTCATATCTCATAGTCATAATACGCGACAATGCTTAAAAGTATCCTGATTGATTTAAACGTGACAACTGGAGAAAAGGATTCATCATAGTCAATACCATGAATTTGTCTATATCCTTTTGCAACCAATCGAGCCTTATAGACATCGATCTTTCCATCCTTATCAAGCTTTATTTTGAAAATCCATTTGCATTCTATGGCTCTATAGCCATCTGGCAAGTCAACCAAGTCCCATACTTGATTGTCGTACATGGATTTCATTTCGGATCTCATGGCTTCTTGCCATTCTTTGGAACTAGAACTCTCCATTGCTTCCTTGAAAGTGAGTGACTCATTGTTGTCTAACAACAACACGTCTTTCTCATTTGAGACGATAAATGAATATCTCTCAGGTTCTCGACGTGGCCTACTTGACCTTCATAAGGTTGTCACTTCCTCTAGAGCATGTGAACCTGTTTGCATATTTGATTCAGGCTCTTCATTGAGAGCATCAATTTCATCTCGAATTTCTTCAAGATGTATCTTGGTCCCACTGTTCTCCTTTGAAATAAATTCTCTTTCTAAGAAGACACCATTCCGAGCTACAAACACTTTGTTTTCGGTCTGGTTATAGAAGTAATATCCTTTGGTTTCTTTAGGATATCCAACAAAGAAGCATCTCTTTGATTTGGGTTTTAATTTAGTCGTGGTCAATCATCTAACGAAAGCTTGACATCCCCAAATCTTAAAAAATGATAAACTAAGAACCTTTCCAATCCATAAATCGTAAGGTGTCTTTTCTACAACCTTGGATGGAGATCTATTCAGTGTGAACGCTGCGGTTTCAAGAGCATATCCCCAAAAGGATGCTGGAAGGGAAGTCTGACTCATCATTGATCGAACCATGTCTAACAGAGTCTGATTCCTCCTTTCTGATACACCATTCCATTGTGGTGTTCCTGGTGGAGTAAGTTGGGAAATGATGCCACAACTTTTAAGATGATCATTGAAATCATGGCTTAAATATTCTCCTCCTCGATCTGATCGAAGAATTTTAATACTCTTACCAAGTTGATTTTGTACTTCATTCTGAAAATCCTTGAATCTTCCAAAAGATTCTGATTTATGTTTATCAAATAAACATAACCATGTCTACTGAGATCATCAGTGAATGTGATGAAGTATTGATATCCTCCTCTAGCATGTGTGTTCAGTGGTCCACATACATCGGTATGAATGAGTCCCAAAAGATCACTTGCCCTTTCGTTGTTACCAATGAATGGACTCTTAGTCATCTTTCCCAATAAACAAGATTCACAATGTTCAAGAGACTACAAGTCAAATGAACTTAGAAGACCATCTTTATGGAGCTTCTGTAAGCGTTTCTCATTTATGTGGCCTAAGCGACAATGCCATAGAAGAGTAGGATTAGAATCATCAGACTTGATTCTCTTGCTACTTATGTTATAGATATCTATTTCAAGAATTAGAATGTAAAGACCATCCAATAATTGGCCAAAACCATAGTGCACATTATTCTTAGAAAACGAACAACTATTGTTCTTTAAGTTAAATTCAAAACCTTCCTTGTCCAACAAGGAAATAGAAATAATGTTTCTGCTAAACAAAGGCACATGGTAGCAATTATTCAATTCTAAAATAACTCCTGAAGGCAAAGGTATTTCGAGTGTTCCTACAGCTAAAGCAGCAACTTTTGCTCGATTTCCAACTCGTAGGTCCACTTCCCCTTTAGCAAGCTTCCTACTCCTTTTGAACCTCTGCACATTTGTACAAATGTGAGATGCACTTCCAGTATCTAATACCCAAGAAGTAGAAGAAGCTGAGGTAACATTTACTTCTATAACGTAAGTACCTGATTTAGAAGAATTCATTCCCTTCTTTTCCTCAAGGTATTTCTTACAGTTCCTCTTCCAATGACCCTTTTCATTGCAGTGGAAGCATAACATTTCAACTTGTGGATTGGGCTTGGACTCAGATTTCACCTTGTTGTTTTTCCAGTTCTTAACGGGAGTTTTGCCCTTGCCCTTTCCTTTCTTAGTTCCATGTCTCTTGAAACCCTTTCCCTTTTGAACCACTAGAACACCGTTCTTCCTTTTCTTAACAATGTTCTGCTCAGCCGTTTTCAACATTCCATGAAGCTAATTCAATGTCTTCTCCAGGTTGTGCATGTTGAAATTCATGATGAAACCATCAAATGATTCTGGCAACGACTGGAGAATGACATTAGTAGCCAACTCTTGGCTAATGGTTGTCCCCAACCTTTCAAGGTGATCAATGTACCCAATCATTTTGAGTACACGGGGGCTAACAGAGCTTCCCTCGTGAAGCTTGCATGAAAACAAAGACTTAGTAGTCTCATAGCGTTCAACTCGAGCTTGTTCTTGAAACAAACCTTTTAGTTCCTTAACCATGTTGAAAGCAGTTAAGTTCTCAAACTGTTTTTGCAGATCAGCGTTCATGCTAGCAAGCATGAGGCATGAAACATCCAAATCATCATTTAGATGCTTCTGATATGCATCCTTTTGAGCACGAGGGGCATTAGCTGCTGGTTCTTCAGCAGGAATTGCATTCTCGAGGACATAGTCTTTCCTCTCATGCTTGAGAACAATTCTCAAATTCCTAAACCAGTCTAGGAAGTTGGTTGTGTTCAGTTTTTCCTTCTCAAGGACGGATCGCAGGGAAAAAGTGGATGTGTTGTTATTTGTCATTTTCTACAGAAAACATGTACAAATATTAATATGTGTGCTTATTATTAAAGACTCCTACTATGTCAAACAAGTAAACGTCCCAATGGGACATAGTAGGACCAAGATCCCTTTTAGCAAAAATTTGAGAAAGCTTTGGCTTTTCACTCAAAACTTTGTTAATTGGGTAAGCAACAATTGCTAATTACATCCTATGTAATTCTTGGTTTGTTGAGTTTTATATCTTATTTTTGAGCTACTCAACACTTTGCCTCAAAGTCCAAAACCTTTTTGATGACTTTGTGAGATCAAACCAACATTTTATGACCAATGAATGTCCGACATTCTTACCATTATGATAATTTTAGATGACTTTGCTTTGGCAAACGTCTTCTATAATTCTCATAATATGTAATAGTTGTCAATGTTGGAAAGGCACAAATGATTCATTTTTATAGGGCCATAACTATGCAATGCAATAAGGTGTTTAAACAATCACAAAGCAATAAATATGGGTAAAATGCGTGTGATATAGTATGGCCAATATATCAAGCTATTGTTAGCTTCTAGCACTCCATCCTTGGCAGCTCTGGACACTCCAACATGCTCACCATGCTTCTCCTTGATGGGCACTCTTCCATCTTTTGATGTATAATTTACAATATTTACATTTTGCATCCTAATACAAAATCCTAATACTGAAAAACGTACAATAATTTAAACGACACGCAGGTCATACAAAACAAAACAAAAATATGGCCATACTATATCACTTATAACCATAATCCTGCAGGTTAGTGTTATCTCATAGCATGAAGTATCACATACATGTAAAAGCCCATAAGTAGAGTTTAATCTACGAATTATCAGTTAATATGTCTAATCTCATTAGACATAATTCTTTTGGATCTTTTATGATATGAAAAATCTAACAAGATAATTTGTATATGCTAAATATGGTAATTGCGGATTTTTTTATATCATAATAGCAAACAATGGGAAACTTTTTAATATAATAACTTTGTCAAAATCAGATTGTATCATTTTCCTTAATCATATTAACACAAACTATCTCATTAGTCTTGATCTCATCAAGTCTAATATGATTAAAAAAAATCTTATGGGAAAATCATATATGCTAATCATAGTAATTGTGAAATTTCAATTACACTAGCATTTAGTACGAATTTTTCCTAAAATGATACGTTAATGACAAGATCATACACCTTACAAAACGTGGAATAAATTAAAGCAAAAAATCCCATTAGATTTGATCTCATCAAATCTAATTATATTGAAAATCTTATAGGAAATTCATATATGCTAATTAAGGTAATCGTGGACTTTCAATTACACTAGCATATAATATGAACTTTCCTAATACAAATGCTTAAAAGCAAGATCATATTTGTTACAAATCGGACATAAAATCAAATCAAACAATTCCAATAGATTTGATCTAATCAAATCGAATATGATTGAAAATATTATAGGAAATTCATATATGCTAATTAAGGTAATTGTGAACATTCAATTACTTTAGCATATAATACGAATATTCCTAATAAACATGCTTAAAAACACGATCATATATGTAACAAAACCGACATAAAATCAAATCACCAATTCCAATAGATTTGATCTAATCAAATCGAATATGATTGAAAATATTATAGGAAATTCGTATATGCTAATTAAGGTAATTGTGAACATTCAATTACTTTAGCATATAATACGAACTTTTCTAATAATCATACTTAAAAACAAAAAAAAAAACATTGATGTTGCAATTTGTTCTAGTCCATAATCAGATCTCAAGAAAGTCATATTCAAGAAATATGGACAGTTTGTGAAACACAACAAACATGATACAAAAGTTCGATCAAAACTTGATGAATTGCACGATTCTTCCAAAAATACTAATATGCCAATTGAAAACCATGGAATAGTAAGCCAAGGCTCTTATACCACTGTTGGGAAACGAGCTACGAACATGCATCTCATGCTTCATACGAAGCTAAAACATTTACAAAAGGATCTATACTATTCCATGATTTTCAATTGATAATAAGCAATATAGTTTGCAATAAATCAAGAAACTAATCATTATAAGTTCGTATGAAACCATACCTTTTGATGGATCAATGGAAACCTAGGTCTTAGCACTTGTTTATATCGTTTTAGCGTAGAAAGTACCACGCCTCTACGGTGTGCACACACGATCGGATCAGACTTGCTCAATGTACTAGCATCCAAAAAGGGTTTTCTCAAATTATGTTTTGTCTCATGTATGTGTGAGAACGGCCAGCCCTATTAAGCTCTTAGGCTCCTCCTTTTATAGAGAACATAATGTAGAAAACCCTAGCAACAAACGGACATGGGCTTGAAGTCATTCGGACCCAAACACTATCCGATTCTAATCCAAAACGTTTTAGCGTGCGACCCTATAGGTATATATTCCTTTGGTAGTATAATTAAATACTCTTTTAATTATACAAATAAAAAGCGGTCTCTAGTAAGACATTATTATTATCCAAAGGATATAAAATTCAAAACGACACAACTTATAAATATATTATGTCACATATATATTCCTTTTGCCAAACGATATCTAGATTGAACACAAGACTAGGCGAGTGTCATTCTTGTATAGTTCAATCATTGTATCTTGATTTCCAAGTATATTTAATACAAATGACACCTCATTTGTGCATGGCCATGCTATAATTAAATATACTTATCAAGGGGCCCAAAGATATCTTCTCTCAATATATGAAAGTGACAAATCCCATCTTAACCAACCACATACCTCTATAAATTTCATAATACATTTGATCATTATCTTTATAGTTACTCATTTAGGAGTAACATTTGATAATGTCTAATGTATTAATCCTTATATTGGTAACCATGGCGATCTCAGGTCCGAGGACGATATGATTTCACTAAAGGGAACATCACTGATGACATTTATAACATTTCCTTGCAGTGTTCCCAAAACGGGTCGGTCCAATATTTGTTCACCAACAAGTATTAGTGTGTTTAGCTTGATATCACCATATCCATGACTTGTGGAACATAGTCATCAACTAACCCACACTCTAATCAATATGTCTATGTAATCCTAGATTATAGAGATATGATTAGGGACATAGTATATTTTACGAAACAACTAGTATTTCAAAACCAAGTCACATACTTGGTGAACTAGTAATAATAATATACTATATTTAAGAATATAAGGTGAAATAAAATAAACCTTATTAATAAGCATAAGATATCCAACTATAAGTCATACACATATGAATAGTTCTAGGGCATATCTCTTTCAATCTTTCTGTCAACTACCAACAACAGAGAAGCAGCTATAAGAGCTGAAGTCAAAAGGTTAGCCAAATTGGACCTTAACAGACAGAAGCTCCAACAGAGACCCTCTCAACAGAACACCTCCAGCAGTTCTGAGGAAGAACCCCTGGTAAGGAATGTTGTAAGAAAGCAGTCACCAAGAAAGCAGCTCCTGCAAAGGCCAAAAAGGTTTTGGCCAAGAAACCTAATCCCAAGAGAAAGAGACCCTCTTCTTATTCCAGCTCACCTACCCCATCTGCCACACCAATCCCTAAGAAGCAGAAGATCAGAATACCTACTCCTCAAGAAACCCCAGAAGCTAAGGGGAACTAGAAAAATCTAAATCATCTTCTCTGCCAAAACAACTACTTTGGCAAGGGAAGAAAATCATTTTTGAGTCCAATGACTCTGAGACTGAAGATATGGTGCAAGATGATACCATCCAGGGGGAACGTGGGACCTCTATACCTCAAGAATACCAAGTTATAATGTCATCACCAGAGCAACAGAATGCCTCTCCAGACAGAGAACTTCAGATTGACTACAGAGCAGCCCTGGACAAGCAATTTGAGCGTGTGCTAACCTGTAGAAGGTGGAGGATGTGACATTTACAGAAGATCATTCAGTATTTCGATCACTATGAGTCTGAGGAAGCTGAAGTCCTCAACTGAGTAGGTACAGATGATGTATCCAAATGCTTTGCCCTCAACTTTCTTCAATCTGTCCTTGAGAAGAAGAAAGTCAGCTACAAAGGCAAGGCTGTTTTTATCTCCACTCTATCAGAAGAGGCTGTCCGACCTCTTGCAGATGATGAAATTGAAGCCTTTGAAGCCTGGCTATTTGCCAAGAAAGCAAAGGAATCTGTAGTTCCCTACTCTACCCCTGGGGAACCCTCAGTACCAAAAACAGAAGGTCAAGCTATGATGGAACTAATCCATGAATGGAGAGCCACTCTGATAGAGGAACCTGCATTCGAGGTAATCTACCCCTCTACCTCTGTAAATATTGCATCAGAAATTCCTATTCCATCACCCTCTCCCTCTACTCATATTCCCTCCGAACCTCTCAAAACCCCCTCTGTGCAAAAATCCCTTACACCTCTACAGAACACCCCCTCACCTAAACAGAGAACCCTCTCTCAACAGAAGACCCCCACTCCCCAAAAATCTCCAACCCCAAATCTAAACCTTCTTCACCCTGCAAATTGTTATCTCCCTCAAAGAACATATCCCCTTCCCCTCCCCCATCTCCTCAACGCCAAGTTATTCAAGCCCAACCTCAACAGATCATCCCCTCATCTCAACCGTCTCAACAGCAATCCCCTACCCCTCACAAGTCTGAGCATCAGGATACCCAACAAGCTTCTCTTCCACCACAGCAACCTCCAACTCAGCAGAAACCAGTCTGGTTTCTGAGAGATTCTGATCCTACAACCGTCTCCCCTATCTCTGCACCTCAAGGCTACTCTAGGCATTCTACTGCCTCCAATCCCTCTTTTCACAGAAAGAAAAAGGTGATCCAGAACAGAATTCCAATATACTCCTCCTATGAGGACTCCTCTGACATGGAGGGCTTCATTGTCAGCAAATCCAACCAAGCTACCTCCAAGAGACAGAAGACCCCCCTCTGACTCAACTCGAGCATGAAAAGCTTGTTCAATCCTTCTCCTCTGTCCAAGAACATCACCCTTTGCCTAAGGGAAGAGGCTTAGAGCTGCCTCATTCTGTTGGACAAGAGGATCAGATACCTTTCAATGAATTTGTGGCTGCAGCAGAGGACTCCGGAGGACAAATGTTAGAAGGCATGAACAAGCTCATAATGATCAATGATAAACATTATGAGGGTCTGACACAGGTGGATGACAATGTTAAATCAGGCTTCAAGCACATGTTTGCTACCTTGACAACTGTTCTTCAGGACTTCATGACCTCATCAAATTTCAAGATTGATGTTGTCTATACTGAAGTGGATACTATCAAGACAGTCCTATCATCCATGAATCAGACCTTGAACTCCCAACATACCACCCTTACAACTCTTTCCCAGGCAGTTGCGTCTCTTCAGAAATCTGATTCCTTACTTCATGAAAGGTTACAAGAACTCAACACACTCTGCAAAGAGCATTCTACTCAAGGACAACTTCTTCTAGTTGCAGACAAAGAACGATATCAGAAGATGGTTCTACTAGAAGCCAGCAACAAAGATGTCCTCTCTTCTATCCAGAAACAACAAGGGTTGATTGAAGGGCTCACATCTGTTACTCAAACCTTGCCAGAAACCCTTGAACAAATCGCATCTACACAAGCCACAGAATTCCAGAAACTCTCCCTACTGATTGGTGATCTAGATGATGCCAAAAAGGGGGAAGAAGATCCTCATCACTCCAAACCTAGGACCACCAGAGCCTCATCATCTGCTGAACTAGCCGTTGATCCCACTCCTTATTTTGAAGCTGCCCTCCAGAAGAAAAGGCTAGCTGGTATCCCTAGACCTTCATCTTCACAGGAGAAAGGTACTAAGAAGAAGAAAGCATTGAGCTTTAAAGAATGGAGACTGGGAGGATCTCAGGTGATGACCAAAGCCCAATTTGAGGAAATGAAACAGAAAATGACCTCTACACGGCAACAGAACCTTTATTTGGACAATGATGGTCATGTAAAGGTCAGACATGGTGGATCTCTGGAGGAGGCAGAATTTTGGTACCATAACAGCATCCTTCCAGGAAAGGACATTCATGAAGGTGTCCTTAGCTACCTAGACTGCAAGCTCTCACCCGTCTGGGCTTCTTACCAGAGATCTGGAAATCTCATTGGGATCAGAGAAGAGGTGAATGCAGAGTTGAAAAGGCTACAAGGATTGGATGAACAAGCAAGAGCTGAAGCTGCAAGGGCTATTATGTAATCGGATATTCTTGTAAACTATCCTTAATAAAAGAACATCTCTGCCTCTCACTTTGTAAGGCAATTCCTTCATATCTGTCTCTGCTTTTTGTTTTTGTTTGTTTGTTCTCTTTCTACTCTTAACTGCTATCTGTATGTACTGCACTCTTACTATTTTCCTATGCCAAGTTGCCCACCAAGATTTTAATGAAAGTTTTAAACTTTAACTCCTTTATGGTGAAGGCACTTCTCTGGAAATAGTTAAAGGGTTTTGGCATCATCAAAAAGGGGGAAATTGTAAGGAATCATTGTAATTAGATTTTGATGATGCTATATTAATTAGGACTTTAGAGTACCCCTCTTTTTATTAGAATTTTCCTTGTAAAGTTCTTTAGTATAGTCGACTGACAGAAGGCCTCCAGAACAGAAGACCTCCTGACAGAAGACCCTTTGATAAGCTTTGTATTAACAGAAGACCTTTGGCTCTTTGCTTCAGAACAGAAGACCTCTGGGTCTCTGTTAGCCTTTACACAGACAGAAAACCTCCTTGTTCTCTGTTGGACATTTCTTCAACAAAACCCTCAAGAGTCTCTGATAACTTTCTCCAACAGAAGTGCTCAAGACCTTCTCTGACCGACTCTCTGCTAAAGACACCAGAAGGCTTGACACTTAGAGAATTTCACCAAGCCGGTAAACCAACTAAAGATTCCTTCAACGGCTAGGAGTCTTGAACGGAAAAGCTACAGTACACGCATTAAATGCACATTTAATGCCTCCCGTACTCTGTAGAGTAAATGCAGATGATTGGCCGCAATGTCAGGATAGCTTTATCCCAAAATAGTAACCCGCCAACTTTGCTGGGTCCTACTGGTCAAGTCAACTGCTCGCACATTTAATGCAGTTGTCCTCCTTCTCCTCCAACGGGAAGACAACTTCAGTATAAAAGATACACTACGAAGAACAACCGAATAACTTTGCTACAACAGTGCGAATACCAAAACAATCAAAAGCTACAAAACGCAAAAAGCCTCCTTGAGATTAAATCTTCATTATCTTCTACAAGAGAAGGCAGACGTTGGAAAGAATCTTACTTCCAACTCAAGCAAAGTTCTAGTCGTTCTTCAACTCTTCAAGCACTTCATATACAAATCTTTTGTAACGAAGCAAGTTGGAGAAACCCCTGTTTCAACAGAAATTCTTCTTTCACAAGAAGGACATTCAAGTACCTGGAGCAGTGAAGTGGTGATACTTCCGGGAAGCTCAGTGAAAGGACCAGTCTTAAAGGAAGCCAGGAAGTGCATCCCAGGAGACATCTACACTTGAAGAAGACGTGGAGAGCTTCTTAAGTGATAGGACTAAGGCGTTGTAAACGGTCGTTTTTGCAAGCTTAGTGGAACAGTGGATTAGAGGAACAAGTTGTTCCTTGAACCACTATAAAAAAACCCTGGTGTCATTTACTTACTGCATTCATTTATCGTTTCTACTTGAACTGTTTAACTCCAAAGACTTGATCTCTGTGTTCAGCAGAACTTGTCTTGTGAGTTAACAGAAGGCCTACTGCCTTTGCTTCCTTGAGGCTAAACTAACAGAACCCCTACCAGAACCCCATCCGCTGCCAGTCTGTTCTGCCAACAGAACAGGCTAATCTGTTAAATCTGGTACTTAGCTTGAAAAAGTTAAAAACCAATACAGTCTATTCACCCCCCTCTAGACTGTATCCAGTACAACCGGGACCAACAGAGTCCGATATGTTTAGTTGGTCGCTCCCCTGAGCTGTCGGATTGGCGCTTTTGATTACATATCACGGGCCCACAGTTAAAAAATTAGCCACAAAGAGTTTACAGAAATTGTATGAGATCTCTTTCAGAATGTTTTACAGAAAGTTTAATGAGATATCTTTTAGAAAGTTGTTTTTGAGATCCCTTTCAGAAAATTCTACAGAGATGTTTTGAGAAGGAAATTTTGAGATCTCTCCAGCAGTTTTGAGAAATTATTTTAGAAAATATTTTCTTTTGGGGTCTTTTTAAAATTTATTTGAGAAACTATTTGATAGTTGTCTGTTTAGTGCATGCTTATAGCCTAGAGTTATCTATTGATAAATTAACATAGACTTCTCAGATATTTTTGTGGATCCATAGTGACTTACTAAGCGTAAAGCTTATCAGTTTTCTTCCTTCGCATGTACAAATACTAAAGGTAAGACCAAGGCCTAGGAAGATGATGAGAGAGTGGAACACGTGCTGAAATGAGTTAGCGGGGACAACCTTGGTGGCTTCTAGCTAGCTATTATTTTATTTAAGTATTTCAGATGTTATAATAAAGTGATTATTGTTACTTTATTTTATTTGAGGATTTGAAGTTTTAGTAAATTCCTGGATCCAGGTGGTTATCACATTTGCTGGTGATAACTAGATTTTATTGAGTTTTATTTGGAGTAATATTTTAGTTATCATTGAGATTTTATGTACTGTTTCCTTTAACCCTGAGAGGGGCGTTACATGCATACACCTTTAAGTGCCCCCATGTTGTAGTGTGTTGTTTATTCGACTTATTTTGGGGACTATGTTTTTCCTCTCCCTCTGCTTTGTTTCTTCTTCAAACTCTTCAGCTCTCTTAGCATGAGCTTTCTCCCAATTCTAAATTAAGTACGAATAAGATTAAAGGTTAATTCAAGTAGGTAGCTAACCCTTTCATAGTCGTGTATCATGGAGAAACTTTCTAATTAATGCCCATAAACCCTACCCCACTTTGCTTGTTGTGAACTTGTTTCCCTATTTCAATTATTCATATTTTTTTTACCTCAAATGCAAAGCTTGACTACTCGACCACAGAGTTTCTACTTAGAACGGCCTCATGTAACCACCTCATGCTACATGGATTTTAACCCATCCCACAAGGCCATTGCTTTCCCTTTACATTATGCATGGTGGCTATTTACTTATTTATTGGTATTATTTTATTTTATTTTATTTTGTTTTATTTTCCATATTAAACTTCATATCATAAGCTTCATTGTTCACGTTTCCCCCCATTCAGCTTCCTCTGAGATGTTTATATGCTTCTGAGAGTCGTGCATCCATGGAATGTAACTTGCTTTAAGTATTATTATCGGTTGTCATCTAGTCTTTCGATGATGTCAATTTCTAAGTCACTCCCAACGACACTCATGAACTACATTTGAGCCTTTGACTCTAACTTCTCACTAACGTCACATCTTCAAATGCCATAGAGGCAAGAGTATATCAAAGACTAAGAACGAATGTCCAAGGTATTCACAAGGCTTTCACCAAGTTTTTAGTGTAAAGGAGTTAACGGTTTATAACATTATATAGGTGTAGAAAACCATGAATTAAGGTAGGATATTAATGGTGTTATGTTTTAGGATCCTACGCCTTTCCTTTTATGTTAAGTTACCATTGACAAGGTTACTTAACATGGCTTCCGTTAACTAGGCCGTTAAGGCACTAAAGCGGATTCGCCTTGTTTTCAGTTTGGGTTTCAAAAATGTTTCTTGAGTGATACTTTTTGGAAACATGATATGCATGAACATTTTCGAGCTTGCGTTGCTCGTGGGTGTACTAATACTTTTTTAGAGAATAGTATTAATTAATTCCGAGACTAAATCTTTGTTGTGCTTGAGTTGATTTCTTGGAAATTGTAGGATAAATGGATTGGGATTCATCTACACAAACTGAAGAAAGTTATTATTTGTTAACAACTAAAACCTTATGAAATCATAGAATGCAGGACATCTATGCGGACATGGGTAATCCCACAATAACACTATAATAAAATAATCTAAACTAATACACAACAAAAAATAATATTTAATTTAATATTTAGCCGCACAAGGTAAGCAAAGTGAAACGGGTATAAACCAAAAATAATATTTACTACATAAAAAATATTTATCCATATGAGTATCTAAGTAATAAATATTTGAAACAAATTGGGTACCAAGTAATAACTTCAAGTAAAAACTTCAACTTGAAAGTATATATATTAGTGAGACTCCATGAAAATTCATTACTTCCGTCGTCGCACTAGTAGTCTAGTACTTGTGAGAGAAAAAATAGTTATAAATGTTGGGGTATATCACGTAGGGGGTGATAATCGAGTACTTGGATCGCTAAGTTCACTTTCCGAATTGATATTTCTCCCCTATGCCTGGGTTACAAGAAATTCAATCTAGGATAATCCTTAAGGACACTCTAGAACTTAGGCCCAAGAACTAGAGCCAAACTAGTGAGTATATGGATTGATATCTTAAGTTGAATGCCAAAAGTCATCAAGATATGTTGTATATCTCTACTCTAGCTTCTTTGTACGAAATATGGTGATATATATCCATATTACACGTCCCAGGCAGTTGCAACACGTTTTGGAATAACTGTGACAGTTTTTAGAAAACTGCACGAAACTGCCCAACCGCCCTAGACCTCGGTCTAGAACCACGTAGTTGGTCTACTGAGTGTTCTACCTCGAGTTCCACTGCCGTAGACACTTTGGAATAGAACTCGTTCTTATATACAAGTGTGCACTCCACACCTCCTAGCTTGTATTAGAACACGGTTCTAATCCCTATTGGTATCCATGTCATTTCCAATTACACAAAACGGCCGGTGACACTAAAATCACCAACAATCCTCCCCCATTTTAGTGTAACCCATGAAATGACATAACAAAGTTTACAAACCAAAACTTGCACATAAATGGAAATGTCGATACGATTGAATTTCCATCTTAGTATTTTACACATTCAAAATATTCAAGAATCGGGGTGTCCTACGGATTGAACCCTTCAACCCATTTGAATACCTCAAGATAAAATACATACAAGTTTCTATACTCAACTAGAATACAAACTTGACACAATTATAAAGCTGTGAGTCCTAATCCCATTCATGATCGTATAAAAGTCAAGTCCCAAGCTTTTTGAAGTGCGGCTACACTTCACGATCATATAGGTAATTCCTTTACTCGTGTACCTGCTTACACTTTATCAAAGGAATTATTAGGAAATAAATTCAGCCTCCCTACTACAGGTCCGAACGCACACCTTGGGATGATTTTCATTGTGTGTTCCACATCTTGTCATATTTCGTCCCACTTCGTCCATTTGCGAGGCCATTTGTCATGTATAATGATGTCTTCGAGATCGTCATGAATGTACTTGGATGGAGGAGTAGGGGGAGCTTCCTGTTGCTGTACTGACGTCCTATTATCAGAAGTGAAATCGGGATCACTTGGTTTGCCCGTTGTCATCAGCTTCGAACAGGGTTCTGACTGATGGCCTGAACTAAAGAATGTACCGGAGGTAGCATCGTCAGGTCTTCCATTCCCTCCTCGGTCTGTATCTCTAAGAGATAAGCCTCAGAATGTTTCATCTAGCTCGACCGGGCTAGATAAGGTGGCTTGGGTAATGGCTTGGGTTTTGTGTTGGTGTGAGGAGGATGGTTGGTTGGCTGAGGAGGAGGGTTGGTTTGGTTGTGGGGCTTGGCTAGATGAAACATCATGCTCAAGTGTCCGAGGCCTCTTGTTCTCCCTCTCATGAGGAGCCGAATCATCGGGATCCTCATGCGAACGTTTGAGACCACAGGGACTTTCATGGCATGTGCTGAATTGGGGGCGATCATGTTTGTGGAAAACCTCAAGAAGATCTCGTTGGAAAGGAGTAAGTTCGTGGTCATCGGTGGAAAGAATGCGGAGGCATAGGATATTGGCTAAAGAAGTGAAAGGCATGGTATAGGGATTGGGTGTGGTCGATGGAGGGGATGATACTAGTTCTGTATCATGGGTTCTGATGGTCCCTGAAAGAGGTAAAAGTCTAGAGGGGGGTGAATAGACTTTTAAAGCTTTTTCAACTTTAAAAACTTTTCCCTACTAGATAGGATGATCTACAATATTTTGGAAGATTGTAGATGCACAACGGAAGTCTTGAACTCTAAATAAACAATGTATAATAACTTTATGTGTTTGAGTGAAGTATGGACGTATTTGAGTGAGCAGTTGACTGGGCTGCTGAGTGGACTGCATGGAGTTGCTGAGTCAACTGCTTAAGGAAAGATGAAGGTATGACAAAGCTTTTTATGGAATCTTACTCAGAATGATGAGAGCTTTCTGGTAATGTTCTGAGCTATGTTGGAAGTGGAAGTTTATGAGAGCAGTGGTCCGAGCAGTTGGGTGGTCACTAGGGAACTGCTGAGTCAACTGCTTGATAAAAGATGAAGATATGAGAAAGCTGATTGTAAAATCTTACTTAGAATGATGAGAGCTTTCTGTAAATGTGCTGAGCTGAGTTGAAGTGGAGGTTTATGGGAGCAGTGGCTTGAGCAGTTGGGTGGTTACCAGGGAACTGCTGAGGCACCTGCTGAGTTATAGAGTGATTCCCAGAAATCCGTTTCAACAAACTTCTTTGTAATGATGTAATGATGATCTTGTGATGTTGAAATGTTTCAAAGAAAGTATGTATGTGGGCAGTGGGCTGAGCAGTTGGGTAAAGTAAGGCAACTGCTTAGATAACTGCTGGCAGCTAACTTTCTTAGTCTAAGTGTTTGGTGTGTGCTTTGTTGACCGAAAGGAAATCAACATACAATATATCCTGGTTCAGAGGTGGTGTAATCCTCTTATGTCTAGTCCCACCCTCTTTCATATGGATTTCCACTAAAGTATTCATCCCAATACACTTAGTGCCAATCTAGCCTTTACAACAAACTGGCCTAGATTGAAGGTGTTTCAGTTTGGAGTACACACCATTCCAAGTTACTCAATCCTTAGACTTTTCTCAATTAATCCAGTGGGGATCAAAAGGTACTCTATCTATCTATCCACACTTAGGACTTGATTACAAAATCCTTCTAAGTGTTTACAATTGTTTTATGATTTACAAGAAAATGGTCTCCAACTAAGAACTAAACTTCCAGAATATAGCAATGAGAAATTCTAATTTGGAAATTTAGTGAAGCATGAGTCTAAGCAGAGAGCAAAGTTAAACTGACACTTTCTCTTTTGCTAGATATCTCTTGAATGCTTAGTAAGGTTTTCTCTACTTAAAAGACTCAAAACCTTAGTTGTGAACTCATGCTTCAACCTATATTTATAGGTTTCTCTAGTTTGATTGATCTCATCTGTTGGTTAAGACGATTCAATCTCTGACGTTGAACGTGTTGACCTTTGTCTTCTTGTGTTGGAGCTGATCTTGGTGATTTCCTTTGTCTTTCACTGATGAGCCGTTGAAAGATCACTTCAAGATCATTAAAATGATTTCATTGTGTGCATCCCATGCTCTGGGTCCCATGTACAATTTAGCATTAAATACCTATCAAACTTTGTCTTCAATCATACACATGCAGTGTATATGATATGCTTACCTTTTTGACCTTATTTTCGTGACAATGTTAATTTTTGTGTTAGATAAATATATACCGGTAGGATTTAAATATCCTGTTAGTCCCTGTTTATGTAACAACAATGAATAACGATCTAACAACGAAAATTAAACGTAAGGATGAACACAGATTGAATCAAGTAAAACCCTCTTTGATAGACCGTGAACTCGTACAACACAAATATATGCGCGTAAGGCTATGAAGAATAAGTACGACGTTAACCTAATCCTAAACCCTCGGCTCCCTTTTTATAGGCGAGGTTTAGGTTAGGCGTACAAGGCTTTTAGCCTGTTTATATGGGCCTAACACTTGGCCCGATTGCTATCTAATTCATGCACTAATTAAATACAAGGATTAAATATAAAGCTAATCTATGACAAACTTGATTCACAATTAAATATCTCCAACAATCTCCCCCTTTGTGATCAAGTGCCACTCTGTTATTGCTTCTGCGACTTGAAGTAGTGCTTCCTCATACCAAGTGCATGTTCGTATTGCCTCAGCATATTTCTCTTTTCTAGGCGATCGTCAATGGCCTTTAAAATTGTCTCTACTGTAGAGTGTTCCTTTTGAACATAAGACGATGCCTCTTGAAGATTTTCCTCTAGTTCTGCCTTCATCTTTAGAAGCTGTTCTTTGATTATCTTCAGCGTTCCGTCATAGTACTTCTCAATTTCATTGACTACCATCAGACGTTTTTCGTTCTTGTGGTTCAGATAGGTGACTGCTGGCGGTGTGAAGAAGATGTGGTAGGCTGGGAAGTCTTCAAGTTCAGGACCATACAGTCTTGGCTTTGTCAGATTTGTCTTTTTCAGGTTGCACTCAATAGCCATCTGTAGGTCATGTGAAGAGTGTACTCTGATCTGTCTAAGCATGAATCTCTTGATTGCTGCAAGGCCTTCGCTGTATGTTATGCTCTGCCTGACTGGAAGGTATCTATAGGCCATGAACATTTGATAGATATCGTCGGGTTTAAGCATGATGAAGTCATTCTCTTGGCAAGTAAATTCACTCCCGTCAGTGCGTTGAAGTCTGTAAGTGTAGAATGTTACTCCGTGATAATCTTCAGCTTTCACTTGTAGAATTTGATGAATCGGGAGAATATTTGACTTCAAATCTTGTTCCATCAGTTCTCTCTGAGTACCGGTTGACCTTTGTAGCAGCATATGCAGATGACCTCCAGCCTGCTTTCCTTTTAGATGAGTAAGGCCTCTTAGCTTCAGTTCATTCAGCGGTTTGACTCTGTCTGGTCTACGCCAGATATGCTCTCTGATTTCCTCTTGGAAGGGGGCTTTGATGCGAACGTTATCCCAGGGTTTCTCTGTCTTGGGAAGTCTTCCCGCTGATTGTCTTACGACGGATTCAAGAGTTTTCTGGAATTCCTTGTAGTTCTCCCCTTCCTTGCGTTCATCGTCCTCGAGCCTAATGATATCTTCAGAGCATTTGTTAATTAGCTCTCGTAGCCACCAATTTCTCTGCATGTCCTCTTGTTCAGCCTCATTACGAAGATCATCCCATTCTGTCCATTGTCTCGGCCATTTATCGTATATCACCGCCTCCTCCAGTGCATCATGGATGTCTTTGCCTGGGGAGATGTATGGAACTCTTTGCTGCTTTTGAGGCGGTGATTGTTCCTTGGTAGCACAACCGGGTTCACTTGGATTGCCCGCTGACATCAGCTTAGAACTAGGTTCCAACTGATGGCCTGATGCAGAAGATGTACCAGTGGTAACATCATCAGGACTTCCATCCCCTCCTCGGTTGGTATCTCTGGGAGATACGCCTCGGGATGTTACTTCTAGCTCGACCATGCTAGATAAGTTGGCTGTGGGTGGTGGCTGTTGGTTTGTCGAGGTTTCAGGTTGGATGGGCTGTGGAGTTGGCTTGGTAAAGCAGTTTGCTCAAGTGATCGAGGTCGCTTGTTCTCCCCCTCATGAGGATCCGAATCATCAGGGTCCTCATGGGAACATTTGCGACCACGAGGACTCTCCTTGCAAGTGCTCTTGGTTTCCGGTGAAGAAAGAAGGGCTTCGAGTATGGCTTGCTGATGAAGAGTAAGTTTGTCTTCAGGGGTGTTTAGGAGGTTGTTCAGCAAAGCCGATGCAAGAGTGTCGAAGGATAGTGAGGAGAGATCGATGGAGGGTGTGGTCGGGTGTGGGGAGAATACTAGTTCTGTATCCTGGGTTCCCCGAGAGAGTGAGGGAATGGGTATTTGATTTATGGATTGGTGGGATAGAGGGGTGGAGGATACGGGTTGTGTATGGGATATGAAAGGTTCGGGTGAAGGTTGGGGTGGGGTTTGTTCAGACCGAACCGCTTGGGTGGTCCTAAATTCCTGTGCTAGAGCGGTCATTGCATCTTGCACCCATGGTTTAATGGTGGAATCTAGGAAGCGATTGAGTAGAACGTTTACATCTTCAAAGGTAGGGTGACCAGTTACGGGGGTTGTAACTGTTGACACAACATCAGTGAAGATTGCTGATGTGTGGCCTGCATTCAATGATGGAATCATTGTGGGCGTAGCAGGGCTTCCAACCGTCATAGCTTGCGCTCTGGTTGTTGCGTTCAGGGTGTGTGCACCTGTATGTGCAGTGAATAGTGTAGGTGTCCTAGAAAATGAAGAAAATGTTGGGAATGTGACACCTAGACTCGATGTGTGAGAAGAAGGGGTTTTGACCTCGGGAGATAGGTCAATTGTACGCTCAACTGATTCAGAAGGAACCAGTGAGGGGGTGGAGTCCCGTTCTTTTGAAACAATAGCCTGTTGAGAGGCTATTGAGTGGCTGGGAGAGGGCTGTGCTTGCGCAGTTGAGCCAGATGTTGCGACTTCTACCCGGGAACCGAAAAGATCGGCTGTTGTGCTTAAGGATTCAGCTCGGCTTATCTGGATAAATGTATCGCAGCCAGCAAAGATATGCTCGTCTGCCTTATCAATCAGGCTCTTTCTGGCTCGGGGCTGGGGCTTTGCCTTGGCAGTCTTGTCATTCTTAACTTTGGCCCTTTTCTCCCGGATGATGACTTCTTCAGAATTCTTAATTGTGTGAGCTGCCTCGTCATAGTCGTCCTTTGAGCAGTTTGTCTCGCTGGGAACAACTATCGGTTTAGCTTTCTCTTTAATAGTGAAGACTTGGGGTCTGCCAGCGATTATTGGTGCTGCATCTTCAGCAGTTATTCTTTTCTTCTTTGGAGTCTGTTTCGGTGCCCTCAGCCGCCTGACTCGACTCTAGAGAGTCGTCAGACTTTCCTTTATTGGGCGAACCGGCCACTGGTTTCTGTGGCTTTTGGGCTCTCTTTGGACCCTTACCAACACTCTGCTTTGCCCCCGGGGTAGGTCGAGCTGGGTTTTGCTGAACCATAGGGACAGTTCTCTCAGTGGCTTCCTTGTACTGCTGGACCGCTGGATTTGAAGATTTGACCAGCTTGAGCAGAAATCCAGGTATCCTCAGACCGAAGGTAGGATTCTTATCTGCTTTAAAGTATTGCAGCTTCGGTGCGGTGAAGTGAGGATCAGTACTGCGTCTTGGTATTGAGGAGTGCTCTGCCATGCAGTCGTGTATGATCAGCCCGAGCCACCTTGCGTACGGAATGGTACCTGTCCTGTTCTTTTCTTTGGCTTTGACCAGGTCCATTAGCTCTGAGAAGAAGAGCTGTGCCAGATCGTAGTTCTTGTTGAACGCGATGCCATGAAAGACTAGCAATATTTGCTTGTTGCACTTGTCGAAGCCGGCATGCTTAGGCGACAGGCACTTGTTCACCAGCCCGAATAGATTTTTCCACGGATGGTGAAGATATGCTCCATTGAAGTTGGAGAGCTGTGGCAGTAGTGAGGTGTAGCCTAGGGACGCCACGTCTTTCAATAGATCTGGGATGGACGGCAGTGCATCGTATTCGTCATGAATCGGCAGCGATAGAGTAGTCCGTAGAGTGGATGGTGTCAGAATCACCCGCATGCCGTTCAACTTGGTCTTGATCTTGGAGCGATCCTTCAGTGAATCCGTGTGCATATGACCCCAGAACTGTTGCAGGTATATCTCTGGCACCGGTTTTGAGTTGTGAAGAGCAGACCAGAGATAGTGACCTTTCATGATTGCTGGCACTATAGGGTTCTGACACTTGAACACCGCAAGGTCTAGCTAGAAATTGTTGTCCAGCACCTTGATCCATTTTCCTTTGAGGTAGATGGCATCATCGATCTGCGTTTGA
Source organism: Cuscuta europaea (assembly GCA_945859875.1). Classification (NCBI taxonomy): domain Eukaryota; kingdom Viridiplantae; phylum Streptophyta; class Magnoliopsida; order Solanales; family Convolvulaceae; genus Cuscuta; species Cuscuta europaea. The sequence continues at coordinate 660,212 of CAMAPE010000031.1, read as the reverse complement.
GTGTTTCCTGCCATTTTAAACTGTACAAGCAGGGGGTCAGCACATGAAATTCAACTGTTTGATTTGATTGAAAGAGTTTGATGTGAAGGTTTCAGATTAAGCTTATGCAGGTGGGATTGTGAAAAAGTTGCCAAGTCCAAATCTCGAGATCTGAATCTCGAGATCATGATTTCGAGATTCAAATCTCGAGATCATGATTTCGAGATTCAAATCTCGAGATCAAGATGTGGAGATGCAGATCTCGAGATCTTGATTTCGAGATTCAAATCTCGAGATCAAGATGTCGAGATGAAGATCTCGAGATCTTGATTTCGAGATTCAAATCTCGAGATCAAGATGTCGAGATGCAAATCTCGAGATCTTGATTTCGAGATTCAAATCTCGAGATCAAGATGTCGAGATGCAGATCTCGAGATCTTGATTTCGAGATTCAAATCTCGAGATCAAGATGTCGAGATGCCCATCTCGAGATCTTGATTTCGAGAAGATGAAACGACGATTTCGAAGAGATTAACCACCTGCAAAAACAAAGATATGATATACCTAACATGAAATCAACAAGATTGCGACATACATTCAAACAAAAACTTCTGATTTGATTTTTAGAAAATTCAAGGGTTTTTTTTTTTGTTTTGCGAAATCAAACGTTTGTTTCTGGATGATGAACACGAACAGGTTTTCGAGATGATCGTTCGTATTCGAGATGGGTGATTGCGACTTGAGCGTTAACTACCTTCGAAGGATGTCGGGAAGAGAGGATCGAAGAAGAAGAAGGTAGGTTTTTGGGAAGACGAAGGTTTCTGAGAGCTCTGCCTTTGCGAAAAGATTTTTGGCCTTTGATTTTGAGAATGGAGAGAAGGCTTTCCGATTGGGGATTATATACGCGTTAAAAAAATTTGGACCTCCTCCGTAACAATTGAGCCCGAATTGTTGGGCTGGCATACAGTGCCTTTTTAAAAGATTTTCGAGGCCCAAACCAGTAAAAAAATAGAGCTCCCCCTCAATCAGTGAAAATTTTCTCCTCCCCAAAAAATGCAACAAACAATATGTACAAATGCAACGCACTCACACTATTTTTGTTCTTTTTGATTTTTCACCCACTCAACACATGCAACACACGCACACTATTTTTTGTTATTTTTCTGGTTTTCTCCCCCTCAACACATGCAACACACACACACACTATTTTTTGTTATGTTTCTGGTTTTCTCCCCCTCAACACATGCAACGCACACACACTATTTACAGATCACACTCACACACACTTTTTACAAGTCCCACACACACACACACACACTTTTTAGACCAGTGGAGACAAAAATTAAACAGGCTCGAGGTTCAACATGCCCAACTTGGAGACCAGGAACTGGAATCTTTTTTCATCCAATGCCTTAGTGAACAAGTCAGCCAATTGAAGCTCTGAGCTTACAAAGTACATATCTATGTCTCCTTTCTCCACGTGATCCTTGATGAAATGATAGCGCAGATCAATGTGTTTGGTGCGGGAGTGGTGAACCGGATTGCTTGTGATGGCGATGGCGCTTTGAGAGTCACTGTAGATCGGGATGTGGCGGAATGTGTAACCGTAGTCCTGTAGCTGAGTCTTCATCCATAATATTTGTGAACAACAACTAGCAGCCGCGACGTATTCGGCCTCAACTGTAGATGTTGACACACAGTTCTGCTTTTTGGAAGACCAGCAGACTAGCTTCTCGCCCAAGAATTGGACGGCTCCCGATGTACTTTTGCGGTCCATCCGGCAACCAGCAAAGTCAGCATCCGAGTATCCGACTAGATCGAAGCCTGAATGCTTGGGATACCAAAGGCCTAGATTCACCGTGCCTTTGAGGTATCTTAAAATTCGTCGTACAACTGTCAGATGAGATTCCTTCGGATTTGCTTGAAAGCGAGCACATAAGCATGTGGAGAAGACAATGTCAGGCCTGCTTGACGTGAGATATAGCAAATATCCAATGATGGCCCTGTACTTCGTAGCATCAACTGGCTTCCCGGAGGGGTCTGAGTCCAGTTTGTTGTTTGGGGACATGGGGTTCGTCATGGAAGATTTGCCTTCTATGTTGAATCTCTTTAGCATATCCAGAATGTATTTGGACTGATTGATGAAAATGCCATCAGAGAGTTGTCTTACTTGCAGGCCTAAGAAGAAGTTAAGTTCGCCCATCATGCTCATCTCGAACTTGGTTTTCATCAGTTTCTCAAAGTGTTGGCACAGGCGCGGATTTGAAGAGGCAAAGATGATGTCATCAACATAGATCTGAATCAGGATGATGTCAGACTTCTGTCGTTTGATAAACAAAGTAGTATCAATCTTTCCTTTTGAGAAACCTGAATCGATCAAGAATTCGGTCAAGGCATCGTACCAAGCTCTGGGTGCCTGTTTCAACCCATAGAGAGCTTTCTTGAGCTTGTATACATGGTCTGGGAATTTTGGATCTACAAATCCTTCTGGTTGAGCGACATAGACTTCTTCTTCTAAAGTCCCATTTAGAAAAGTTGTTTTTACGTCCATCTGAAAGACGGTGAAGTTTTTGTGCGCCGCGTATGCAAGAAAGAGGCGGATTGCTTCAATTCTAGCTACGGGCGCAAACGTTTCATCGTAGTCTATGCCTTCCTGTTGATTATATCCCTTTGCGACCAGCCTTGCCTTGTTCCTCACAACTGTTCCTTCTTCATCTCTTTTATTTTTGAATACTCACTTCGTGCCAATGATTGTCTTTCTCTGAGGCCTGGGTACCAGTGACCATACATCCAGTCTGTCAAACTGATTGAGTTCATCTTGCATAGCAATCACCCAATCTGGATCAAGTAGCGCATCAGAGACTTTTGATGGTTCTGACTGGCTTAGGAAGCATGCGAAGTGGCATTCATTCATCGTTGCAGATCTTGTTCGCACACCTTGACTCGGATCACCTATTATCTGTTCAACGGGATGTGCTCTCGTCCACTTCCTCTCATGAGCTAGAGGAGTTGGAGTAATTATTGGTTGATCGGAGTCCTGATATGAGGTTGAAGGCTCTGGAGCAGCTGTGGTGTGTAATGGAGATGATTCTGGACTCGTAGCAAAGCCGTGATCATCCACATTTCATATGGAGTCTTGTCGAAGCATTTATGGATGGATGTTCTGTTCTGAGTGAAGCACGCAGTATTGATTGCCTCTGCCCACATGAAGTGAGGCAGTCTGGATTGGATTAACATGGTGCGTGCTGCTTCAACAAGGGTTCTGTTCTTTCTCTCAACAACTCCGTTCTGTTGGGGAGTTTTAGCTGTTGCAAATTGCTGAGTGATACCGAGTGATTCATAGAACTCAGTGAGAGTTTGATTTTTGAACTCGGTACCATTGTCAGTTCTAACAATTCGAACACTGTGCTGTAGCAGTTTCTGGATGGTTCTGGTAAAGGTCATAATGTTTTCTGCAGCCTCGTCTTTTGAACGGAGAAATTTTGTCCATGTGTACCTAGAGAAGTCATCAACGATCACCAGAGTGTATTTGCGACCGTTGATGCTTTGGACTCTCATAGGTCCACACAGATCCATGTGAATTAGCTGCAACTGATGTGTAGATGATGGTTCAGTTTTTGACTTGTGGGAGCTTCGCGTCATTTTGCCCATTTTGCAGGCACTGCAATGATTTTCAGCGGAAGACTTTAGCAGAGGAAGCCCCTTGACAAGTTTCTTGGAGGACAAGGTTGATAGATGTTTGAAATTCAGATGGGAGAGACGTCTGTGCCATAGGTTGTTCTGTTCAGTTGAAGCTTTGGACAACAGACAGATGGACGTGGTGGATTGGACGCTTTTCAGATCAATAGTGTACAGATTTGATGTTCTGTAACACGTTAATAATGTATTCCCTGTGCTGTCAAGAACACAGCATTGTTTTGCAAAGAACCTCACTTCCATCCCGCTGTCACAGAATTGTCCAATGCTCAGTAAGTTGTGTTTGAGCCCTTTGACAAATGAAACGTCTTTTATAGTGACACTGGCACAGACGACGTCCCCATACCCAAGAATAGGAGATGAGGCGTCATTCCCGAATCTGACATTGCCTCCATAGCAGTTGGTGTAGTTGCTCAAAAGGTGCTTTATTCCGGTCATGTGGGTTGAGCATCCTGAGTCTAAGTGCCACACATGACCGTCAGAGCTTGTTGAGCATTCGCTTTCGGGGATCGCAGCATCACCTTTTCTTTCATCTTCCTCCACTCGTGCCATAAGGGCATAGTTGTCTTCCTCCTCCTCCTCCTCAGAAGAATCTTCTGCCCAGTTCTCATTCTCAGCAATCATTGCAGAAGTTTCTTCTTCTTTCTGCACCATCAGCATTTTCTGCTTATTCCACAGCATCTTCTGCTTGTAGAAATTAGCATCTTTCTTCTTTGGGAGGCGGTAGTCTTTGATGACATGTCCAGGCTTACCGCAGTTGTAGCATTTGGGAGCTTCTTCCGCTGATGGTGCCTTTCTGGAAGATCCTTGATCATGGTTCTTCTGCTTGTAGTTTGAGGAGGAGGTTCTCAGCTTGTTGGAGGAGCTGTTCTTCTTAACAAATCTTTTGGCAAGCAGTGCCATCTTCTTCTGTAAGTCTGTTAGCTCAGCCTCTAGATCAGATTTGTCATCATCACTCTCGTCATCATCTGATTCAACCACCACCTTCTTCTTTTTCTTCTTTAGTGAAGTTGTTGTCCTTCTTGGTTGAGCCTCCATTACAAGAGCTAAGGGGTTTGTGGTGTGATGATCCTCGGCACAGGTAACCTCGTTGACAAATTGCTTAAGATGTTCATAGAGTGTGCAGAGGCCAATTTCGTCCAAATCAATCCGAGATCTGACATCCTTCACTGTCTTTTCCCATGCAGGATGCAGGCTGGATAGAAATCTAATATTCAGTTCCAAGTTGGACCTGAATACTTTGATTTTCCCGAGTTCATTGACCAGTTGAACAAGTCTGTTGTAAGTCTCATTCAATGGTTCTCCTGGACCTGCTTTGAAGGAGTCATAAGCAATAAGAATCGTAGTCTTCTTGGTTTTAAGGCTGATGCTTGTGCCTTGGAGCAGCTTCTCTATCTCATCCCACATTTCCTTAGCTTTTTGCATGCTGTCTATGAGAACGTATACTTCATTGGGGATTGCTTGAAGAAGGTATGTTTTGGCCATGAGATCACCACGAAGCCTGAGCCTGTCAGCTTCTGTGTATTCAGATGGCACTTTCCTCCTTATTTCTGGAAGAATAGGAGGGTTGTTCTCTGGATCACCGCCAACTGAAATCAAGAGTTCAGCTGGTCCTTCAAGCAACGATTCAAGCATCGTAGCGGAGTTCTCTTTGTGCTCAAGGAAATTAAGGAATCTGTTCCTCCACATTTGGTATTCTCCCTTCCTGAGACTAGGAGGGGTACTACTGTTCCCTTGCGCATTGAATTCTGAAGCCATTGCTGTACTAAACTGACCGTTCGAGAAAATTGATCAAAAGATTTTCAGAGGCAGAAAGTCGAAAAATCAGATGTCGAGATCTGAATATCGAAATCTCAGATTTCGATAAAGGAGGCCCGGTATCGAGATTTGAGCTCGAGATTAAAGATCTCGAGATTAAGGATCTCGAGATTTCAAATTTCGAGAAGCTGATCTCGAGATTTGAAATGTCGAGAAGTTAAAACTCGAAATCTAATTTCGAGATGTCAAATGTCGAGACCAGATGTCGAGACCTTGTTTTCAAAATCTTGATCTCGAAATCCTAGATGTCAAAATCCTCAATGTCGAAATCCTGCAAACTGTAAAAATCAGATAAGCAAAATCTGAAGGTAGTTTCCTGTAGAGTAGAATGTCGAGATCCTCGGGTAAAGTTTTCAGCTCGAAAAACGTAGCAGAACATGTGAAAAATCAAGATGTCGACAAGGCCTACTCGAGATATCTCGAATACAGAATATGCGTAAAACAAAATCTGAAGTATACCCCTTGATCGCTTTGAAAAGACGATTCTAAGGGTGTAACTTTTACAACTTTTGAACAAGAAACAAAATTACAGAGTGAAATATCGACAGTAAGAACAACGTAAAGAAAAACAGAGTCTTCTGCAGGCGTTCTTCTAATCGGCTCTCGATCGGCTCTGATACCAATTGTTAGTCCCTGTTTATGTAACATCAATGAATAACGATCTAACAACGAAGATTAAACGTAAGGATGAACACAGATTGAATCAAGTAAAACCCTCTTTGATAGACCGTGAACTCGTACAACACAAATATATGCGCGTAAGGCTATGAAGAATAAGTACGACGTTAACCTAATCCTAAACCCTCGGCTCCCTTTTTATAGGCGAGGTTTAGGTTAGGCGTACAAGGCTTTTAGCCTGTTTATATGGGCCTAACACTTGGCCCGATTGCTATCTAATTCATGCACTAATTAAATACAAGGATTAAATATAAAGCTAATCTATGACAAACTTGATTCACAATTAAATATCTCCAACATATCCTATTAAGGTAAAAAAATTACCTTATTGCATTTTTATATTTCCGGTATAATTTTATTTGTCACAAAAATTGTACATTGATTTGTCACTTTATTTTTTGAATACTAACTCTCAAGGTAAATAAGACATAATGAACAAGAGTAAAGTATAGTGACATCATCAAAATCTATCAAAATTGGGTACTAACAATTTCTCCCTTTTTGATAATGCCAAAACTATACAACACAGGAAACAAACATTTTTATTGATTTTCAATGAGAATGGTACATTGTTCTAAAATCTAAAGTACAATAGTTTTTAGTCACTTTTGGACTGTTGATCAAGTCTGCTTTTGTTGGCGTCTTCTAATTTATTTTGGACTCGTCTCTGGCTTTTGCTTCTTCTTCTTTCCTTCTTCGGATTTCCCTTTCTTTTTGGTACAGTTTGTTCTTTCTTCTTGTTTCAGTTGCTTTCTTAGCTGCTAATGATCTTGAGGATGAGGGACCTGCTGAAGTTGTTCTTTCCCCCTTTTTGGCATCATCTAGAAGAGGTGTGTGACTTTCTTTGAAGAGTTCTCCGATTTCCTCATCTGAGTCTTCATCTTCTTGTCTTCTGCTTGAGGGATTCAGGCCATAGATTGATACGGATAGGGAGTTGATGGTGTTCTTGATATCCACAAGATCAGTCTTCACTCCATCTCGTACTTCATTCTCCAAGTTGTGAAGCTTGTGCTTAGTATCCTCCAAGTCTTGTCCCAACTTCTGGAAGGCACTACCTTGCTTCCAAAAGGTGTCTTGTGTTGCCTTTTGAAGAACTTTGAAGTTGTTCTCAATGGCCTTTTTTAATTTCTCATAGGCTTGAGCATGAGCCTGCTGCTCCATGAGGAACTTGTGGGAGAGTTTGAGCATGGCAGGGAACTCCTCACTCCTTAGATTTGTGAGGTAGTCTTCATGCTCCTGCACCTTTTGAAGAGCTTGTTCAAGGTTAGGAGGTAAAGAGGGAAGTAGAGGTACCTGAGCAGAGGACTCTACTGCCGGTTGGGAGGTTGTTGTTGTCTCTTGCTATCGCAGTTCCCTTAGAGATGCCAGTATTTGGTGTTCCAGCTCTTCATCTTTAGCTCGTAGTGCAGTGAGCTCTTGGTGTATAGCTTCCATCTGAGCCGACTGCTGGGACAGTTGGATTTGTAGTTGTGCCTTTTGCTCAGAGTTGAAGAGTTGCTGGATCATCAAGTTGCTTTTGATGTGGCAGTGTACTTCAGCAAACCGCATCTCTAGTAGGTGATCAAAGTGTTTCTTCATCTTGATCAACCTCTTGTGAAGCCTAACCTCAGCATTGCTAATGAATTTGGTGATGACCCTTCTTTCTTAGATGAAGACCTCTGCCATTGTTGGAGTATCTTCTGCATCTTCTGCGATGATTTTCCTTCCAAGATCCTCAGATGTAGTAGGCTGTTGCTCAAGAGCTTCTTCTTGGTTTGGTTCGATGTTGAGGTCTGGAAGTGGAGTCGCCAGCTGTGAGATGGCAGTTGGCTGTGCTTGAGATGTTTTAGAGGTTTGTCCACCTCCTTGGGTTTCCATTCTTGATTTCTCCATAACTCTCCTAAGATCTTTGTCACTAGAAGAGGAGTGGATGATTTGCTTACCTTTTGAGCTAGGTGGTCCCTTAGGAGCATCATCATCGTCATCATCCAGATCATTTGAGTCTGAATCTTGTATTGGTGTCTTGGGAGTCAGGTGCCTCTTCTTCAGTGCATAGACTTGGTTGATTTTGTAGAGGTTGACTGCAGTTGCAAGATCATCTGTGCCCACCCACTCTAGTGCAAAGTCTTCCTCGTAGATGAAGCTTGATAGAGTTTCAGCTTGCACTAGGATGCGAGATAGCTTCCATTTTCTCCACTCCTTTACTCTGGCATAGTCTGCATCCACTTGCTCCAGAGGTGTGAGAACTGGTGAGCCGTATGCTGAGGAAGGATTAGGCACTTGCTTGCATGTTTGAGCCAGCTACTCTTGAGTTGGAGCCGGCTCCTCAACTTGTTGTAGTTTGGGAATTAGGACAGAGAGAGGTATTGCTGATCTATTGGTTCCTTCGGAAGGCGACAATGGATTCGCTTTTGGTGTGCCTGAGTAGAATTCTGCTTCTTCTTCGTGGATGATGGGTAGAGATGAGGCTGCATCTTCCATTTCTTCTTGTAAATATCTGGTTTCTGTAGTGGGTGATATTCAGGATCTCTTTGATTGGACTTCTTCACATCCTGATGTGATTGTTTGATGTGATTGTTTTAGTTGTTTTGGTCTTGATTCTGGTGAAGGCAGTTTGGAGGAGCTCGTTGGAGGGGACTTCTATTCTCTCTTGAATTTCCGGGGCTTCTGCCTTTGAGGTTTGGAAGAGGATTTTCCTCCAGTTTGATGTTTCCTTAGTTGTTCCTAGGATTCCCTTCTTCTTTAGTAGTTATCCAATCAGAAATCCATACCCTACCAACGACAGAGTATTGTCTTTTCTTCTCTTTGCATGTTACTTATCTACGTACTCTTGCATTTGGTTGTAAACGTACCTGGACTAGTTCTGTGGGGACCCTGAGATTATGGCAGACAATGGAACTGCCCTCTTCTTGTTTATTTCATCTAAGGCTGTGCTCTTGGTACCAATGCACTTGTAGAGGATGTCTAGTAGAAGAGCATATTCTAGTATCATCTTCTTCTTCAGTTTGAGTGTGTTGGTGTTTCTTGCACTCGGGAGGAGAGTTGTTTCTTTGAATTCTTCTTCGTCGAAGCCAAAGTCTTCTACCAGCGGGGCTTCATCACCGGGTAGAGAGAGCAGCTCCCTGATTTCACCTTCTTGTATCTCTACTTCGAATCCCAGTACTACTGATTTCAGAGTCTTTGGTGTTTAATTGATGTAGAACTCTGCCACCGTTTCTGGATAGAAATGGGAGTAGGGGAAGGTCGCCATCTTCATAAGCCGGTTGATTCCGGTTTCCTAAGAAGCTCTCTCATCAGATCACCATTTTCTGCTTTGTTTATGGCTATGGGAGTGTTGAGAATGGATCCGGTGTAGATGGATTTTGAGATTTGGATGAGAGTGGCCATGTGTAGTTGTGGGGAAGTAGAAAGTAGTTGTGAAAATAAGGTGGTAGTTTTGATAGCTTTTGAGAGCTTTGAGATCGTTTAAGAGCTTAGAAAGAGGTTTGAGAGTGATTGCAAGCAAAAGGGGTTAAAGAATTGTACGGAGGAGGTATTTATAGGTTATCGGAAACTGGCCGTTAAGATATTACCGTTGGAGAATACGGCTGGTCACTTGTGACATTAACTGCTAGTTTCTGTGTTCACATTGGGTGGGAGCAGGGGGCTCAAGCTTAAGAAAATTTTGGTGGTTTCTTAGGGCAAAACATAACTTTTGGGAATCATTGATATGAGAGGATTAGGATGACATGTATCTTTGTCAGAAATTGAGCCATCTGTTGTCCTGAGACAGACACCTGCTGTCCTGAGGCAGACACATGTTGTCCTGAGGTAGGCACTTGCTCGAATTTTATGAACCTGTGTTTTTACCTCCATTTCACTTTCCTTGTTTCTCTCTTCTCCTTTTTGTATGAATTATGTGATGTAAATTCTCGCAAGCCTTAAGAAAATGTAGCAGTGGGCTAGTGGCACTCACCTGCTGAGCCAACTGCTATTTGGAGGCAGTCACTTGCGGAGCCTACTGCTTTGATTTTGACTCCTTCTTGATGTTTTGAAAGTCTGAGATTGACTTTCTTGGACCTGTATGCTTCATTCCTTGTGGATTTCAGTAACATTCCTTCAGCAGGTGGCTACCTGTGAGTACTGCATAAGAATTCCCCCTCAGCAGGTGGCTAGGAATTCCCCCTTGATTTAAGAATTAAGTTCCCCCTGAATAAGTGTGGGGTTATTCCTTCATTTGATCAAGATCATCTAGCATTCCAAGCTCTTGTCTTAGTGCACTAAATCTTGCTTCATTCAATGGCTTGGTGAAGATGTCAGCCAGCTGCTTTTCTGTGGGAATATATTCTAACTTGATGGTCTTTTTCTCAACATGTTCTCTGATAAAGTGGTGCCTTATCTCAATATGCTTGGTTCTTGAGTGAAATAGTGGATTGTGAGTAATTGCAATAGCACTTTTGTTATCACACAGGATGCTAATATCCTTTGTTTCTTCACCATAATCCTTCAATTGCTGTTTCATCCAGAGTATTTGAGCACAGCAGCTGCTTGCAACTATGTATTAAGCTTCGGCAGTGCTAGTAACAATTGAGTTTTGTTTCTTGCTGAACCAAGAGACAAGTCTTCCACCAATTAATTGACAAGTACCAGATGTACTTTTTATGTCAAGCTAGCATCCAGCAAAGTCAGAATCCGAATAGCCATAGAGTTTGAAACCCTCCATTTGTTGGATACCATAATCCAGAGTTGGGATTGCTTTTGAGGTATCTCAATATCTTATTTGCTGCGAGGAGATGGCTTTCCTTAGGTTTTGATTGGAATCTTGCACATACTCCAACTGAGTAGGATATATCTGGCCTGGTACTAGTGAGATACAACAAGGAACCAATCAAACCTCTATAGAGTGTAGGATCAACATCATTCCCATCTTTATCTTGACTTAACCCTTGTGAAGTATTCATGGGAATCTTCACAGTAGACTTGTTTTCAACCTTGAATTTCTTCAAGAGATCTTTTGTATACTTGACTTGGTTGATAAAGATACCTTGTGGAGTCTGCTTCACTTGTAATCCCAAGAAATAGTTCAACTCTCCCATCATGCTGATTTCAAATTTTTTTTGCATGAGAGTTGAAAATTTATCACATAGTGCTTGATTTGAGCTTCCAAAGATTATGTCATCAACATAGATTTGGACAAGCGGTATGTTTGGACCTTCTTCAATTTTGAATAGTGTTTTGTCTACTTTTCCTTTAGTGAACCCATTACTCACTAAATATTCAGAGAGAGTGTCATACCATGCTCTTGGGGCTTGCTTGAGTCCATAAAGAGCTTTATGCAATTTGTAGACTTGATCCTTCTCTCTATTGATTTCAAATCCAGGAGGCTGCTCCACGTAGACTTCTTCTTCTAGTAGATCGTTTAGGAAGACACTCTTCACGTCCATTTGATAGACAGTGAATTGCTTATGGGCAGCATAAGCTAAGAATATTCTTATTGCTTCAAGTCTGGCAACAGGAGCAAAAGTTTCATCAACATCTATCCCTTCTTCCTGACAGTAGCCTTTGGCTACCAATCTTGCCTTGTTCTTAACAATGGTGCCTTCCTCATTCATTTTGTTTCTGAACACCCATTTGGTCCCTATCACATGTTGATGATAGGGGCTAGACACAAGCTCCCATACATTATTTCTCTCAAACTGGTTGAGTTCTTCTTGCATAGATTGTATCCAGTCAGAGTCAAGTAGAGCTTCTTCGATTTTCTTAGGCTCAGTTTGTGAGATGAAGCACGAGAATATTGCTTCTCTCTGAATAGCTGACCTAGTACGAACCCCTTCATGGATGTTTCCAATAATTTGGTGAGAGGGATGATGGTTCAACCATCTAATGTCAGATGTTTGAACTTTTTGAATTTGTTGTTCATCCTCCTCTTCTTCTTCACTATCTTTTGGTAGAGCAGGAGGATTAGGAACTTCAAGTCTTGAACTAGTTACAGCTGGAATATCCGGAAGATTGATTCTGGGTGAGTCAGCTGCTGGCAATGTCCTGCTGTTTGAGTCAACTGTTGGTTCCAGAATCCTGTCATCTTTTTGTTTATCATTTCTGGGAAGGCAACTTGGAGCCTTTCCAGTGTCTTTCTTTGTTTTAGATGGCTCACCTTCATCCATGTTGTGAGCAGTGGACTGGTTTTCAAAGACCGCATGGATTGATTCTTCTACAACCAGAGTTCTTTTGTTCAGGATCCAGAATGCCTTGCTTGTATCTGAGTAGCCCAGGAAGATCCCTTCATCAGATTTGGGATCAAATGGCTTGAGATAATCTTTTCCATTATTTAGAATGAAACATTTGCATCCAAATGTATGGAAATGACTAACATTTGGCTTCCTTTCCTTCCATAGCTCATATGGTATCTTTTTATAGGTCTTATGAATAAGACTTCTATTTTGGGTGTAGCAGACGATAAGGATTTTGTTGTGGTGTTCTTGCTGTTGAAGTTTGGTGATGGATTCCATTTTCTTCACAGTACTGAATTACTATTGAGTTTAGAAATTCAGTACCTCTGTCTGACCTGATCTTTTGAATTGAGAGACTTTTCTCATTCTGTATCAGTTTCATCAGTTCAGGGAGCTTCTTTTCTGTTTCATTCTTCTTCTTGAGGAATAGGGTCCATGTGTATCTGGAGTAATCAGCAACTATAACCAAGGTGTACCTTCTGCCACTTAAGCTTGTTGGTTCAACTGGTCCAAACAAATCAAGGTACAATAGGCTTAATGGGCTAGTTGATGATTCTACCTCTTTGGATTTGAATGATACCTTTGTTTGCTTCCCTTTTTGACATGCATCACATAAATGGTCCTTTTTGAAGTTGATTTCTGGAAGTCCTTTCACCAATCCTTTTCTGGACAATTTGTTGATGGTTTTGAAGTTGAGATGGTTGAGTTTGCTGTGCCATTCCCAACTTAGATTTGAATCTGCCTTTGTTACTAGGCAGATCCCTTCCTTTGCCGAGCTCCAATCAACAACGTACATGTCCCTTTTTCATCTACCAGAGAGCACAACTTTATCATTTTTGACATCTTTAATCAAACAGATGTCTTTGGAGAATACTACATTGTAGCCATTGTCACAAAGCTGGCTTGTGCTTATTAAATTGAACTTCAAACCCTTAACATAGGATATGTTTTGGATTGTAAGTCCACCTTTTATTAAGTCTCCAACTCCTTTGGTTTCTCCTTTCTTTTCCACATTCCCAAATGTTACTTTGGGTTATTCCCTAGTCGTGTAGTTAGACAGTAGCCTCCTGCTGTCTGTCATGTGCCTGGAGCAGCCTGAATCTATGTACCACTCTTGTGAGTCAGCTGCTCCAGCACCTTCCTGTATTTATTAGTGTTGAGCAGTAGCCCACAAGTTAGTGGGCATCTTCCCTTGTATAAGTTTGGGCATCCATGCCCATCTGGAACCATTTAATTTCAAGCAGATTGGTCTATAGGCAATTAAGGTGTTATAATCATATATAATGGCTATATATTTGTTTAATTTCTTCCTCCTGGATAAAGAAGAAGGAATATTCATTTTTGGGGGATTCTGCTTTGTCTTTGGTATGTGGTTGGTCTTATTGACTATGTTGAAGATCATTTAATTGTGAATCAAGTTTGTCACCTATCTTGTAATAGATTAGCTTTATTATTATTCCTTGTATTTAATATGTGTATTTATTAGGTAAAAGAATATGGGACCAAGTGTCAGGCCCATATCAGGCTGAAAGCCTTTTACGCCAACCCTATACCTGCGCATATAAAAAGGCGCTTCAGGTTTAGGGTTGCGTTAACTTTCGTACTCGTTCCAAATAGCCTTAGCGCAAATACTTCTCTGTACGAGTTCATGGTATATAAAGGTAGGTTTACATCGATCTATCCGTGTTCATCTTTACTGTTAATCTTCTACTTGTTATACTGTTATTCCTTGCTGTAATAGAAAACAGGGACTAACAAATGGTATCAGAGCCGATCGAGAGCTGATCAGAAGAACGTCTGCAGAAATACTCTGTTTTTCTTTACGCTTGTGTTTCTGTCGAGTTCTTACACTGTAATCTTGTTTCTTGTTGAAAAGTTGTAAAAGTTATACCTTTAGAATCGTCGTTTCGAAGCGATCAAGGTGTATACTTCAAATTTCTCTTTATGTAATTTTTGTACTCGAGATATCTCGAGATCCATATGTCGACATCTATGTTTTGAATAGGTTCTGCCCAGTATTTCGAGCTGAAAATTTCACCTGAGGATCTCGACATCATACTCTACCAGAAACTACCCTCAGATTTTGCTTATCTGATTTTTTCACTTTGCAGGATTTCGACATTGAGGATCTCGACATCCAAATCTCTAGATCGAGGTTTCGATTTTAAGGTCTCAACTTCTTGTGCTCGACATTTGACATCTCGAAATCTTATCTCGAGTTTCATTTCTCGACATCTCAAATCTCGAGATTTGCTTCTCGACATTTGAAATCTCGAGATTTCCAAACTCGACATTTGATATCTCGATATCAAATCTCGATATCAAATCTCGATACCGGGCCTCCTTTATCGAAATCTTGGATCTCGATATTCAGATCTCAACATCTGAATTTCGATATTCTGCCTTTGAAAATCTTTTGATCAAATATCTCGAACGGTCAGTTTTCTACAGCAATGGCTTCAGAATACAATGCCCAAGGGAACATCAGTACTCCTCCCAGTCTAAGGAAAGGAGAATATCAGATGTGGAGGAATCGATTCCTAAATTTCCTCGAACACAAAGAAAATTCCGCTGCAATGCTTGAATCTTTGCTTGAAGGACCGACTGAACTGATGATTTCAGTTGGAGGAGATCCAGAAAACAACCCACCTATCCCTCCAGAAAGAAGGCGGAAAGTGGCATCTGAATACACCGAAGCTGACAAGCTCAGGCTTCGAGGTGATCTCATGGCCAAGACGTACCTCCTTCAAGCCATCCCAAACGAAGTATATGTGCTCATCGACAGCATGCAAACTGCAAAGGAGATGTGGGATGAGATTGAGAAACTGCTCCAAGGCACAAGCGTCAGCCTTAAAACCAAGAAAACAACCATCCTTATTGCCTATGACTCCTTCAAAGCTGCCCCGGGAGAACCATTGAGCGACAGATACAACAGACTCGTCCAACTGGTCAATGAACTAAGGAAAATCAAAGTATTCAGGACCAACTTGGAACCGAATATAAGATTTCTATCCAGCCTACATCCTGCATGGGAAAAGACAGTAAAGGATGTCAGATCACGTACTGACTTGGATGAAATTGATCTCTCCACTCTATATGAACACCTAAAGCAATTTGTCAATGAGGTTGCTTGTGCCGAGGATCAACACAACACAAATCCCCTGGCTCTAGTGATGGAAGCTCAGCCCCGAAGGACAACCACACCACTGAAAAAGAAGAAGAAGAAGGTGGTGGTTGAATCAGATGAAGATGAGAGTGATGATGACAAATCTGACCTGGAGGCTGAACTTGCAGACCTACAGAAGAAAATGACACTGCTTGCCAAGAGATTTGCTAAGAAGAACAGCTCCTCTAACAAGTTGAGAACCTCCTCCTCAAACTACAAACAGAAGAACCATGATCAATGATCTTATAGGAAGGCATCAGCAGCTGAAGATGCCCCCAAATGCTACAACTGTGGAAAGGCTGGACATATCATCAAAGACTGTCGTCTGCCAAAGAAGAGGGATGCAAACTTCTACAAGCAGAAGATGCTGTGGAATAAGCAAAAGATGCTGATGGTGTAGAAAGAAGAAGAAAATTCTGCAGTGCTTGCTGAGAATGATCACTGGGCAGAAGACACTTCTGATGAGGAGGAGGAAGAAGAAAACTATGCCTTGATGGCTCGAGTGGAGGAAGAAGATGAAAGAAAAGGTGATGATGCGATCCCCGGAAGTGAATGCTCTACAAGTTCTGTAAGTACCTCTTATCTCCCTTTCAATAATCAAAATCAGTCCTTACTTGAGAAGGACAATCTAATTAAAGAACTAAAGGAGAGATTAGACAATAATCACAGGGTACTGAAACAGAATCTAGACCAAAAGTCTTCTTTAAGTGTTCAACTTGAAATTGCGAAAGAACAGGTCATAAAGGTGTCCTCAGATTTTGAAAGTTTTGAACTTAAGATAGCTGAATTAACTAAGAAATTTGAGGACAGTGAACGAGAGAAAAGCACAGCAAAGGCTGAATGCGTTTTTTTTGCAAAATAAAAGAAGAACACTTTTAAACAAAGTAAAAGAACTAGAGGATCTAGCTGCTACGAGAGGTCAATCTGAACAGACAATTTTTCTAAATCAAATAAAGGATGACCGGTTCTACAATCCTAGAATGGGACTGGGCATAACCAACCCATGTAATCTAAAGAAAGTTAACTGTCTTCAGATTTATAACAAAGATTACAGGGGACTAGGGTTTGGTGAGAAAATGTATTTTAGAAGTGATGAAGAAAACGCAGAAGAAGAAGAAAAGAGAAAGAATCCTAAAGCTGTGATTTCTTGTGATTATCCTTCTGTAAATGAAAAACAACTCACACAAGAAGAACGTAGTTCGTGCTTTAGTGAATGTCTTGACCCTTATGCAAAGGATATTCCACACATAGGACATCCTTTAGATCCACCCCCAAGAGTAGGTATCTCAAAAACTGGAGAGGAACCCTGTATTTTTCCAATAGCACAAAAACTCAAAAACCTCTAGAAAACTCTAGACAACGAGAGAGATTTGAAACAGAAAGGAGAGGTTTTGAGAGTAACTGGCAGGAACTTCTCCACAAGTTCAATGAATTAAGTGAGCAATATCATGCTAAAACAACCTCTCAACCCGCTTCTAATAACAAGTCTGAAAATTCTCAAACCTCACCTGAGAAAACTAAGCTTTCAAAAGGTTCGTCCACTCATCACTCTTCTCCTTTGCACACAGGACAAGAAGTGAAGAAGGAAGGAGAAGAGAAGGACGAGTGGAGGAAGAAAAGGAAGGAAATTGCTGAAGGGAAAAAGAAAGTCTTTGAAAATAAGACCAGTACTAGATCCAGTTCTATTTTATATTCCAAAGTTAAATGTAATTCTGGCTCTGTCAAACAAACTCCTAGTAGTTCAGTCTTGAGTCCCAAGCTGAATATTTCTGAGACATCTTTTGGACATCGTTCAATTCATAATTCTAGTATTGCTTATGGTTATTCTATTCCAGATCCTCATAATTATGAATGTGATGTGAACGTTGTTAAAGCAAAGCCTCACAGAAAGCTCAAACCGAGAATGGAAACCGAGAACAGAACTTCTAAGGGAATATTTTGTATACCTGATATGAAATATCCCCTCAGAGTTCATTCAAGGAAACATCTTAATCGGCTTTCTAAGGAGGAAATTTTTAAAAACCAACTTAAGAAACAACCATTCAATCACAAAGCACGTGTCTACTCTCCTCCCACAACAAATCACAGGTGGGTCCCCAAAAACAGACCCACCAAAACTGAAACTGAAAGGTGGGTCCCCAAAATCAGACCTACCAAGCCTGAAACTGAAAGGTGGGTCCCCAAATTCAGACCCACCAAAACTAAAACTGAAAGGTGGGTTCCCATGAACAGACCCACCGAGACTAAAACGGAAAGGTGGGTTCCCAAAAACAGCCCCACTAAAACGAAAACTGCTAAGCGGGCTCCAAAAACCAGACCCACTGCAAAAGCAGATCTGGCTATTAGAGAGCCCGCGAGAGAAAGATCTTTTGTTGAGAGAGCTGCTGACCTTGGATCACATCTAAAAGCAAGATTTAAAAAGGTGTTTTTTGTTGATAAGGAAGGACCCATTCCAAGATGGGTACCTAAACCTGTTCAATTATTTTGCAGGACGGTCATGCGTGGCACTTAGATTCAGGATGCTCAACCCACATGACCGGAATAAAACACCTGTTGAGCAACTACACCAACTGTTACGGAGGCAATGTCAGATTTGGGAATGACGCCTCATCTCTTATTCTTGGATATGGGGATGTCATCTGTGTCAGTGTCACCATCAAAGATGTTTCTTTTGTCAAAGGGCTCAAACACAATTTACTGAGCATAGGGCAATTCTGTGACAGCGGGATGGAAGTGAGGTTCTTTGCAAGACAATGCCGTGTACTAGACAGCATGGGAAACACATTATTAACGTGCTACAGAACATCAAATCTGTACACGATTGATCTGAAAAGCGTACAATCCACCACTCCAAAGAAGATAACCGCTGAAGACGCAACACCCATAATCGCCGGCAGACCCAAGATCTTCACCATCAAGGAATTACAAAATTCCAAAAGCGTTCACAGAGAAACCAACAGCTCCAAAGCTGACTATGATGAAGCAGCTCACGCCATCAAGAACTCTAAGGATGCCATCATTCGTGAAAAACGGGCTAAAATAAAGAATGACAAATCTGCTAAGCCAAAGCCTCAGCCTCGCATCCGAAAGAGCCTCATAGATAAGGCTGACGAGCACATATTCGCTGGCTGTGACCCGTTCATCCAGATAAGCCGAGCCGAATCCCTAAGTACAGAAGCCGATCTTTTCGGTTCCCGAGTAGAAGCCGCAGCATCTGGCTCAACTGCGCATGCACAGCCCTCATCCAGCCACTCGTTAGCCTCCCAACAGGCTATCGTTTCACAAGCACAGGACTCACCCACCTCCCTGGTTCCTTCTGAATCAGTTGAGCGAACTATTGACCAATCGCCCGAGGTCAAAACCCCTCCTTCAAACACATCGAGTCTAGGTGTCACATTTCCAACATTTTCTTCATTTTCTAGGACACCTACACTATTCACAGCACATACAGGTGCACCCACCCTGAACGCAACGACCAGAGGTCAAGCTATGACGGTCGGAAGTCCTGCTATGCCTTCAATGATTCCATCATTGCACGCATGCCACACATCAGCTATCTTCACTGATGCTGTGACAACAGTTACAACCCCCGTAACTGGCCACCCCACCTTTGAAGATGTCAACGTTCTGCTGAATCGCTTCCTGGATTCCACCATCAAACCATGAGTGCAAGAAGCAATGACCACTCTTACACAGGAATTTAGGACCACCCAAGCGGTTCAGCCTGAACATCCCACACCCCAACCTACACCCGAACCCTTCCTCTCTCATACCCAACCAATATCTTCCACAGCCCTCTCTCACCACTCCATCAACCAACTACCCATCCCTTCACGTTCTCGGGGCACCCATGATACAGAACCAGTATTATCCCCACGCTCGACCACACCTTCCATCGATCTCCCTTCACTACCCTTCGAAACCTTGGCATCCGCTTTGCTGGACCATCTCCTCAACATCCCAGAAGCCAACCTCACCCTCCACCAGCAAGCCATCCTCGATGCCCTCCTCTCTTCCCCTGAAACCAAGAGCAAATGCCGTGACAGTACTCGTGGTCGCAAACGTTCCCATGAGGACCTCGACGATTCGGATCCTCATGAGGGGGAGAACAAGCGGCCACGAACACTCGAGCAAACTGCTTTAGCCAGCCACACTCCACATCCCATTCAACCTGAAACCTCTACCAACCAACAGCCACCCGTAACCAAACTTTATAGCCTGGTCGAGCTAGATGAAACATCCCGAGGTGTATCTCCTAAAGATACCAACCGAGGAGGGGATGGAAGTCCTGATGATGCTACTACTGGTACATCTTATAAGTCAGGCCATCAGTTAGAAGCTCGTTCGAAGCTGATGACAACGGGAAATCCTAGTGACCCCGGTGTCCCAGTCAACAGGTCTCCGTCACTACAAGATCAACCAGCTACTACCATTCTGTCATCAGATGAAATGCATGATCAACTTGAGGATATCATCATTCACGACAGATGGCCCAGACAGTGGACGGAGATGGATCAAATCATGCAGGATGAAGAATGTGAAGATATGCAAAGGAACTGGTTCTTACGAGAACTCATTAACAAATGTGCAGAGGACATAATCGGGCTCGAGGATGATGAACGAAAGGAAGGGGAAAACTACAAGGAAACTCAGAAAGAACTTGAATCTGTTGTCAGACAAACGGCGGGACGACTTCCCATGACAGAGAAACCTTGGGAAAATGTACGCATCAAAGCCCCCTTCCAAGAGGAAATCAGAGAGCGTATATGGCGTAGACCAGAGAAAGTCAGACCTCTGAATGAACTAAAGCTGCGTGGACTCACCCATCTCAAAGGAAAGCAGGCAGGAGGTCATCTTCATATGCTGATGCAACGGTCAACCGGGACTCAACGAGAGCTGATGGAAGAGGATCTGAAATCCAACACTCCCAATTCATCAAATCCTACAGGTCAAGGCTGAGGATTATCATGGAGTGAGATTCTACTCTTACAAACTTCAACGCACCGATAGGAGTGAATTCACATGCCAGGAAAATGATTTCATCATGCTCAAACCAGACGACATCTATCAAATGTTTATGGCATACAGATACCTCCCAGTCAGACAAAGCAGAACATACAACGAAGGCCTCGCAACAATCAAGAGGTTCATGCTCAGACAAGTCAGAGTTCACTCATCTCACGACCTACAGATGGCTATCGAGTGCAACTTCACAAAAACAAATCTAACAAAGCCAAGACTGTATGGTCCAGAGCTCGAGGACTTCCCTGCATACCACATCTTTTTCACACCGCCAACAGTCACTTATCTCAACCACAAGAATGAAAAACGCCTGATGATGGTTAACAAAGTTGAGAAATACTGTGATGGAACGCTGAAGATCATCAGGGAATAGCTGCAGAAGATGAAGGAACAGCTAGAGAAAAATCTTGAGGAGGCATCGTCATACATTCAAAAGGAACATTCAACACTGGAAATCATTCTAAAAGCCATCGACGATCACCTGAACAAGAGAAACATACTGAGACAATATGAGCACCCGCTAAATATGAGGAAACATTACTTCAAAGCTTAGAAGCAATAACAAGGTGGCACTTGATCACAAAGGGGGAGATTGTTGAAGATCATTTAATTGTGAATCAAGTTTGTCACCTATCTTGTAATAGATTAGCTTTATTATTATTCCTTGTATTTAATATGTGTATTTATTAGGTTAAAGAATATGGGACCAAGTGTCAGGCCCATATCAGACTGAAAGCCTTTTACGCCAACCCTATACCTGCGCATATAAAAAGGCGCTTCAGGTTTAGGGTTGCGTTAACTTTCGTACTCGTTCCAAATAGCCTTAGCGCAAATACTTCTCTGTACGAGTTCATGGTATATCAAGGAAGGGTTACATCGATCTATTCGTGTTCATCTTTACTGTTAATCTTCTACTTGTTATACTGTTATTCCTTGCTGTAATAGAAAACAGGGACTAACAGACTGGTTGCCAACTGGTTCTTTTGTTTGATTGTTTACTTGGGATGTTTTGAGTGTGTAGGAATTATGATTTTAATCTGGGAGTAGGCAGGTTCCTGTTGTGGGAACATTTTGGGAATGAGGCTTTTGGTAGATTAGCTTTCTTGTGTTCTTTTGGTAGCTAGTGGATGGGGAGTTTTGAGTGTTTTTGTGGGGGATATGTAGCCAATACCTCTTCTCTTCCTATTTGGAATAACCTCAGCAGTTGGGTCAAGGGTTTTACTATCCTTGCTAAGATTATTTTTCAGCTCATTGTTCTCTTCTTCTAAGACTTTGTTTCAGGTTAAGGCATCTAAAAGCTTAGCATGAATAACCTTAATGTCTTGTTTTAATCTATCATTTTCTGATCTCAAAAGAACATGGTGATTTTGGACCTTTTGGAAGTTTTGTAGTAAAGATTTCAGTGTAGTGTTGGTTTGTCCAGAATCACTAGAGCTATAGGAAGAGCAGGATGTTACCTTAACATCATTGGAGTGATCATTTTCCATAAAGCATCTAGGTGAGCTGCTTCCTTCATCAGTTTGCCTTTCATTGGTGGTAGGCTCTTGGAGTCGGCTACTGTCTTCCACAGTAGTCTGCCAGGCTCCAAGATATAGTAGTGCTTCTTCTGAGCTTTCAGATGAAGAGCTTTCATCACTTGAGCTATTTTCTTCATCACTGTGGGAGTCCTCCTTCTTCTTTTCACTTACAAAGGCTTGTCGTTTGCCTTTGAAGTCCTTCTTATATCTAGCTTTTTGAGCAGTGATTGGCTGCCTTTGATATTTGTGTGCCAATGGAAGCTGTCACTCATTCTTGTAGTGTCCTGGTTGTCTACAGTTGTAACATAAGACAATATCCTCACTAGATTGAGGTCTCCCTTGTCTTCTGGGAGGCTGATTGTATGGCTTCTTTGGGGAAAATCCCTCCTTCTTCATAAACTTTTTGAACTTCCTCACAAACATTGCAAATTTTTCATCAATGAGGAGGTTGTTAAGGGATTTCTCAGTAGATTTTGATGTGCTTGGTTCAGACACTAGATCTAGTGTCTTGGATTCTTCTTCCTTTTCATCCTTGATTTCCTTCATCTCAAACTCATAAGCTTTAAGATCACTGAAAAGTTTGTCAGTTGAAAGACTTCTGAGATCTCTGCTATCTCGCATATCAGTAACCTTCATATCCCACTTTGAGGGCAAACCTCTCAAAACCTCAAGGGAAATTTCCTTTTGAGATAGTTCTTTCCCTAGGCCAGAGATCTCTGCCACGACCTTCAGGAATCTAGATTCCATCTCATGAATTGATTCATTGGGCAGCATTCCGAAGTCCTCAAACTTCTTGAGCGCAATGGTAAGCTTGTTATCCTTCTCTTTCTTATCTTCTGCACCTATATTGGTTAGTTCATCCCAGACATCCTTACCAGTTTCACATTTCCTTATTCTAGGAAATATGGATTCATCTACAGATTTAAAGAGAATATCTTTGGCAATGTTGTCAAGATTGTTTCTCTTTCTCTCTTCAGTTGTCCATTCCAATTTGGGTTTTGAAATGTACACATCATCTGGTGCTTCTGCCGATTTGGATGTATTGACCTTCATTATCTTGATAGGTCCATCAGTAATTACTTCCAACATTTCACCATGCAAAGCAATGAGGTGTGCTTTCATTCTGATTTTCCAGTCATCAAACTTATATAAGTTGAACAAGAGATTTTTGGCAAGTTGACTGTCCATTTTTCAGAAAGTTTTTGGGAATTTAGTGGATTGGATCTTTAGTTCAAACTAGTCAAGCAAAATGAATCTAGGAACACTCTGCTCTGATACCACTTGATGGTCCCTGATAGAAGTAAAAGTCTAGAGGGGGGGGGGGGGGGTGAATAGACTTTGAAAACCTTTTCAACTTTAAAAACTTTTCCCTGCTAGATAGGATGATAAACAATGTATAATAACTTTCTGTGTTTGAGTGAAGTATGGACGTATTTGAGTGAGCAATTGACTGGGCAGCTGAGTGGACTGCAGGGAACTGCTGAGTGAACTACTTAAAAAAAGATTAAGGAATGACAAAGCAGCTCTCGAATGTATAGATTTCTCTTCATCTCGTACTGGTCCACATCTTGTCATATTTCATCCCACTCGGTCCACTTGTGAGGCCATTTGTCATGTATAATGATGTCTTCGAGCTCGTCATGAATGTCCTTGGATGGAGGAGTACGGGAGCTTCCTGCTGCTGTACTGACGTCCTATTGTCAGAAGTGAAATCGGGATCACTTGGATTGCCCGTTGTCATCAGCTTCGAACTGGGTTCTAACTGATGGCCTGAACTAAAGAATGTACCAGAGGTAGCATCATCAGGTCTTCCATTCCCTCCTCGGTCTGTATCTCTAGGAGATAAGCCTCATAATGTTTCATCATCTAGCTCGACCGGGCTAGATAAGGTGGCTTGGGTAATGGCTTGGGTTTTGTGTTGGTGTGAGGAGGATGGTTGGTTGGCTGAGGAGGAGGGTTGGTTTGGCTGTGGGGCTTGGCTAGATGAAACATCATGCTCAAGTGTCTGTGTGGCCTCTTGTTCTCCCCCTCATGAGGAGCCGAATCATCGGGATCCTCATGCGAACGTTTGAGACCATAGGGACTTTCTCGGCATGTGCTGAATTGTGGGCGATCATGTTTGTGGAAAACCTCAAGAAGATCTCGTTGGAAAGGAGTAAGTTCGTGGTCATCGGTGAAAAGAATGCAGAGGAATAGGATATATGCTAAAGAAGTGAAAAGCATGGTATAGGGATTGTGTAACACCCCCAAATTTCTCACCCAAAAATACATTTAAATAACGATTTATTGGAAAGTATTATTAGCTTTATTTGAAAACATCACAAAATGTGCAGCGGAAAATTCAAAGGGAAATAGGGGTGCTACCGCCACACTCGGTTCTCTCTTAACCGAGTGCACAGGCTAAAACAACTTAAACTTCAAAATCAAAAACTCACTGATTAAAGTTATTGAAAAGAAATTTACAATGATTTACTAATAATGTTTTCTAGCGAAAGCTCTCTCTCGAAATCAACTTCAACATCGATCAACTCAACACCTGTACAAAAATCATGTACAGAAAGAAAAATAAAAGAAACAAACATTAGCAATAATGCTAAGTAAGTCCCACCTAACCTTTTAAAATAATAATAAATAATATATATAAAATTCGTACAACCTCATAAAATATTTTTCAACACTTTATAAACCATAAATCATAAGTAAACAATATCTATTTAAAATCCCAATCACATAATTAACTCGTAAACCATAATAATTCCAAAATACATGAAACACCCAAAATTCTCCTTTTGAATTTCTCCCAAAATCACTTTGTATCTAACTTCCTAGTAATTTAGAAGGGCGGTGCTCAACACTTCGGTTGAGCCCGGTGGTCCGTCGTTATGTACGGCCACCCCGGAACTATCGCCGGTACCACAACTGCTCCTTGGAAACGGAAACAACTACTTTAAGTGTGCACACCCCTAAAGGTATTCCAAGCCCTCCGGGTTAGTAAGTCGATCCGGGTAGCCGGGATGTTTTCTACCAACTACCCCACCTCAAAACCTGAATGATTAGGAGCTACTACTACCACTACTACTCAAAAGCCGGGATGTTTTCTACCGACCGACAATTCACCTCAAACCAACACAAACCAAAAATTGCGTAGTAGTAGACCTAACCATCCTCCACATTTTAAGGGACGTGGAAAACCAACACCACGGATTTCTCTCGTGATGCTCACCCTTTATGAAAATATTTATTTCTCTTTGTTTTCTCAAAATCAATCGAAGGTTATACTTCAAGAATTTCCTTTTTCATTAAACTCCCACAAAGATAACAAATTACGTACTATTACAAAATCTTCCAAAATAACTCATATCAACAAACTAATATCTCAAATACAATCCTTTTATATAATAATATTCAAATTCAGCACACATAAATTCAATTCTCAAATAAGCACACAAAAATATTTAAAAGAAATCACGAAGAAAAAGAACTAATATCGGTTGACGTGAAACTTACCTTAAGTCCCGATGCTCCTAATTCTCTTCTTCAATTTGGGTCTCTAAGTATTCACCTTTTTAATTAAGATAATATAATTAGTCACTTATTCTATTTCAATCATTTATCCTTTTTCCCCCCTTTTTATTTCCTTATTCAAATTTATTAATTAATTAATTATTCGAGTTAATCACTTTTTATTAATCAAATTACCTTATTAATTCAGTCATTAATTACAATATTTGAATTCTAATATTAAATAAAATATTCGAATATAATTAACTACAACATCTAAATTTTTATTCAATAATCACGATTAATATTAATATTTCCTTATTTAATTACTTAACTAGTCTTATATGGCCTAATTTAAATAAATAGACTAAGAATCGACTTTATAAATTAGTAACCGTCCATAAATATATTTTGGGTCTATATTCGACCTAGGTTGTCCAGATATTTATTTTATAATTATTTTCCATAATTATTCCTTTAATTTCATATATCTATTAATCGGTTTAATTACAATTAAATATACTAATCCTTATTTTTATTAATTATAAATGGTCCATAAGGTCCTAGTTAGTCATATATTTATCCTAGTTTATTCCAATATTTTTTTCATAATTATTTTCGTCACTTAGTTAATTATTTACTAAATGTGTATAATTTGGCCTAATTACCATTAAATCCATTAAAAATAGCTAAAAAATTTATTTTCCAATTCTGGTTGGTCCGAATATGTATATTTATACTAGGTATTTAATTTATATTTGTCAAGATTTTATTTATTTCATTTACTATTTTATTTTTAATTTTTATTGCAACTGGGCCGAACTGGGCCAAATTAAATTATTCTGGCCCAAAAAAATATTAGGCCCAAGAGGGAAAAACAGGGGGGGAAGAACTTACTCCGTTTGGACGAGCGAACGGCCGAAAATGGTGGTAGCAGGGCGGCGAAGGTCAGAGGTGGTACGGCGGCGGCGGCAGCTCCTCCCTCTTCTCCGTTTTCCGTCGAAATGTTTTTCCCCGGCGAAACTCCGGCGAGGCTTTTCTCCCTCGTTTCACGACCGATTTCGACGATTCTTTTTCCGTTGGATTCGTATCACGAAGGGGAAGGTTTGGGAAGTATTTTCACTGCTTGGTTCTGGCTAAAACGATGGGTCGCAATTTTTTATATATATATATACGTATATATGTATGTATATTTCGTAGCTTTTTGGGATGAAGAAAACGTAAGTTCTGGCCTATTATTTATAGGGAAAGATGAGGATTTTAGGCTGGGATGTTAGAGTTGGAGTTGGAGTTGAATTTTGTTTTTTTTTTGAAGTTGCCGGCCAAAACTACCGGGAATAGTTTTACCTCCCGTAGGAGTTTACTTAATAGTATATACGTAGTAGTAGTAATATAATAGTAGGAGTATACTATTATAATTAGGTTATAGTAGTTTATTTAGGAGTATAGTAATTATATGTAGTTATATACTAGGTTATACGTAGGTTAGTTATATTACGTAGGTTTATATTACTACTACTACGTACGTATATATATATATATATATATATATATATATATATATCTATATGTATTATGATTATTTTACTTATTTAGTTTATACTTTGTATATTATACAATCTAAAATAGTTGTAAAAATTAATTTTATACTAAAATGTAACTTCTTCTATCGGACCATTTTTATCTGATTAAAAAAATCGTGAACTTGGAAATTTTATCTGATTAGAATGTTATGACTGTTGAATTTTTGTCTGACTCAATTAATAATTAAAATGTTATTTTCGTAATATTTTATCTGATTAATAAAAATTATTTTTATTTTTATTTAAATTTTTGAAGTGTCACAGATTGGGTGTGGTCGATGGAGGGGATGATACTAGTTTTGTATCATGGGTTCTGATGGCCCCTGATAGAGGTAAAAGTCCAGGGGTGAATAGAATTTTAAAGCTTTTTCAACTTTAAAAACTTTTCCCTGCTAGATAGGATGATCTACAATATTTTGGAAGATTGTAGATGCACAGTGGAAGTCTTGACCTCTAAATAAACAAGCATAATAACTTTATGTGTTTGAGTGAAGTATGGACGTATTTGAGTGAGCAGTTGACTGGGCAGCTGAGTGGACTGCATGGAACTGCAGAGTCAACTGCTTAAGGAAAGATGAAGGTATGACAAAGCTTTTTATGGAATCTTACTCAGAATGATGAGAGCTTTCTAGTAATGTTCTGAGCTGTGTTAGAAGTGGAAGTTTATGAGAGCAGTGGTATGAGAAGTTGGTTGGTCACCCGGGAACTGCTGAGTCAATTACTTGATAAAAGATGAAGATATGCGAAAGTTGATTGTGAAATCTTACTTAGAATGATGAGAGCTTTCTGGAAATGTGCTGAGCTGAGTTGAAGTGGAGGTTTATGGGAGCAGTGGCCTGAGCAGTTGGGTGGTTACCAGGGAACTGCTGAGGCACCTGCTGAGTTATAGAGTGTTTCCCAGAAATCTGTTTGAACAAACTTCTTTGTAATGATGTAATGATGATCTTGTGATGTTGAAATGTTTCAAAGAAGGTATGTATGTGGGCAGTGGGCTGAGCAGTGGGGTAAAGTAAGGGACCTGCTTAGATAACTCCTGACAGCTAACTTTCTTACTCTAAGTGTTTGGTGTGTGCTTTGTTGACTGAAAGGAAATAAACATACAATATATCCTGGTTCAGAGGTGGTGTAATCCTCGTACGTCCAGTCCCACCCTCTTTCATATGGATTTCCACTAAAGTATTCAGCCCAATACACTTAGTGCCAATCTAGCCTGTACAACAAACTGGCCTAGATTGAAGGTGTTTCACTTTGGAGTACACACCATTCCAAGTTACTCAATCCTTAGACTTTTCTCAATTAATCCAGTGAGGATCGAAAGGTACTCTATCTATCTATCCACACTTAGGACTTGATAACAAAATCCTTCTAAGTGTTTACAATTGTTTTATGATTGACAAGAAAACTGGTCTCCAACTAAGAACTAAACTTCCAGAATATAGCAATGAGAAATTCTAACTTGGAAATTTAGTGAAGCATGAGTCTAAGCAGAGAGCAAAGTTAAACATGCACTTTCTCTTTTGCTAGATATCTCTTGAATGTTTAGTAATGTTTTCTCTACTTAGAAGACTCAAAAACTTAGTTGTGAACTCATGCTTCAGCCTATATTTATAGGCTTCTCTAGTTTGATTGATCTCATCTATTGGTTAAGATGATTCAATCTCTTACGTTGAACGTGTTGACCTTTGTCTTCTTGTGCTGCAGCCGATCTTGGTGATTTCCTTTGTCTTTCACTGATGAGCCGCTGAAAGATCGCTTCAAGATCATTAAAATGATTTCATTGTGTGTGTCCCATGCTTCGGGTTCCATGTACAATTTAGCATTAAATACCTATCAAACTTTGTCTTCAATCATACACATGTAGTGTATATGATATGCTTACCATTTTGACCTTATTTTCGTGACAATGTTAATTTTTGTCTCAGTTAAATATATACCGGTAGTATTTAAATATCCTATTTAGGTAAAAAAATTACGTTATTGCATTTTTATATTTCCGGTATAATTTTATTTGTCACAAAAATTGTACATTGATTTGTCACTTTATTTTTTGAATACTAACTCTCAAGGTAAATAAGACATAATGTACAAGAGTAAAGTATAGTGGCATCATCAAAATCTATCAAAATGGGTACTAACAGGTTCCCCTAAAGTGGGTGGATTGGTTAAGAGAAATGGTTTGGGTGTTATCTGATTGGGAAAGGGGAGGGGAGGCCTGTGGTTGGGCTTGGGTTGTTCTGTCTGAACCGCATGGGTGTTTCTGAAGTCCTGTGCGTGAGCGGTTATTGCTTCGTGCACCCGTGGCATAACTGTGGACTCCTGAAAACGATTTAGGAGAACGTGTATGTCTTCAGGGATCAGTGTACCAGTTACGGGGGTAGTAACTGTTGTCACAACATCAGTGAAGATAGCTGATGAGTGGCCTGCGTTCAATGATGGAATCATTAGTTGCGTAGTAGGGCTTCCAATCGTCATCATTTGCACTATGGTCGTTGCATTCAGGGTGTGTGCACCTGTCTATGCAGTGAATAGTGTAGGTGTCCTAGAAAATGAAGAAAATGTGGGGAGTGTGACACCTAGACTCGATGTGATTGGAAGAGGGATTGTGGTCTAGGGCGGTGGACCACTTGATCTCTCAACTGATCCAGAAGGGACCAGTGAGTTGGGTAAATCCCTTGATGTTGAAACTCCAGCCTGTTAAGAGCTTGAAGAGTGGCTGGGAGGGGGCTGTGATTGCGCAGTTGAACTGAATGCCGCGTCTTCTATGCGGGACTGACAATGTCAGATCCTGCACCTAAGGGTGAGGTTCGGCTTATCTGGATAACGGGTTGAAAATCGGCAAAAATATCCAAGTCTTCGTCGATTAGACTCTTCTTAACTAGCCTGGACGTGTTGCTGCTTGGACTGTGTCTCTGTGAGAATGATTCCTTTCCCATGTCGGCTTAGGAGAATGACCCTTGTTTCTTCAGCAGTTATCTTTGTGGGAGTTTGGGTAATCATTTTTCCTTTTCGGATCATAGTAGCCCCTGCCTCATCATCGTCATTGTCATCGTCACCATCCTCACCATCACTGCTCTTCTTGGCCTCACTATCAGATGCCTCTACATCAACTTTATTGGTGACTGGGCTTGATGGTTCATCGGCAGGTTCCTCTATGTGTGTCGGGGTGCCCTCAGTAGACTGAGTTCTCTCGAAAGAGTCGGCAGACTGATCATCATCGGGCCGACGTGCCACTGGCTTCTGTGGCTTCTTGGCTCTCTTAGGACCCTCACGTTCACTCAGCTGAGTCCCTTAGGTAGATCCAGTTGGGTTTTGCTGAATCATAGGGACTTCTTTTGAGATCTTCTCTGTACTAGGTGACAGTTGGATCCCGTTGATTTGCAAGAGTAAGCAGATATTCTGGGATTGCCATTCCAACAGCTTCATGTGGATCCTTCTTGAAATACTTGAGCTTAGGAGCGATGAAGTGTGGTTCGTCACGATGCCTCGGGATGGCCTTGTTTGCTGACATAGTGTCATGGATAATGAGGGCCAACCATCGAGCATAGGGGATGGTGTTTCTTTTGTTGTTCTCCTTATCTTTCACTTGATCCATCAGCTCTGTCCAGAAGAGCTGGGCCATGTCATAATTTTTGTTGAAGGCGATCCCATGGAAGATTTGCATGATTTGCTTGTTGCATTTGTCTTGTCCGACGTGCTTTGGAGAAAGACACTTGTTGACAAGGCCAAACAGACTCTTCCATGGGTGCAGCAGATTAGCTATGCTGAAGTTGGAGAGCAGTGGGAGAGGTGCATCGTAGCCAAGATTCTTCATCCCTTGGATCAGCTCTTTGTTGGATGGGAGAGTATCGTATTTTCCGTGCACCGGTAGCTCAAGAGTTGTCCTTAGCGTAGATGGTGTTAGGACCACTCGCATATTGTTCAGCTTCGTCAGAATTTTTGTTCTGTCCTTTTTGGACTCGGTGTGCATGCGGTCCCATAATTGCTGTAGGTATATCTCTGGCACCGCCTCAGCCTTGTGAAACGCGGTCCAGAGATAGTGTCCCCTAATGATTGCTGGGATGATTGGGTCGTGACACTTAAAAAGCTTCAGATCGAGCTGGTAGCTGTTGCCCAGCAACTTGATCCAATGTTCTCTGGGGAAAATGTCATCATCGAGTGTGGTTTGATTGGTGCCTGACATGATTAGCTGAAAGAGTATGGGTTAGCACATTAGTCTTGTTGCTTGTTCTCTTTGTGAGAATTTTGTGTTGTTTTTGGATTTTCAAGAAAATTTTGTACAGGTGAAATTTGTCAAAAAATTCTAAGTCAAAACTTTGAGATCCAGATCTCGAGGTTTAAGCTTCGAGATTCAGAGCTCGAGGTTTAAACTTCGAGATTCAGATCTCGAGTTTTAAACGTCAAGATTCAAATCTCGAGGTTTAAATTCCGAGATTCAAATCTTGAGATTTAAACTTCGAGATCTCAATCGCGAGGTTTAAACGTAGAGATCTCAATCTCGAGGTTCAAACTTCGAGATCTCAATCTCGAGGTTCAAACTTCGAGATCTCAATCTCGAGGTTCAAACTTCGAGATCTCAATCTCGAGGTTCAAACTTCGAGATCTCAATCTCGAGGTTCAAACGTCGAGATCTCAATCTCGAGGTTTAAACTTCGAGATCTCAATCTCAAGGTTTAAACCTCAAATCTCAATCTCGAGATTTAAACTTCGAGATTAGTTCTCGAAGTTGAAATGTCAAGTTGAGAATCTCGAGTTTAAACGTCGAAATCAGAAACCTCGAGGTCGCCTCATAGATTAATGACGAAATCCACCTGCAATTTTAACAACAAATACATAATGATAATCCATATAAACCCCAACGTCGAAGTTTGTTGGTTCGTGAACAGGTTCTCGAAATCAAAATTGTGAAAAATGATTTGGGATTGATTTTGAGATGCAGATTAGCAGGTGCGAAAACTATTGAAGTCGTCCAATGTAAAGGATCACTACCTTAGCAGGTTTGATTGAGAAAAGAATGCGATAGACAATTCGAGATAGAATTTTGAGAGACAAGAATAGAGAATCACGAACTTGAATGCGAGAAAGTGAGAAGTGTTGCTCACCGAAGCCCTTATATATGCGACAGAAAAGATTTGGGCCACATGAGAAAAGTTCTGGGCCCAAGGTCAAGAGTTGGGCCCAGTTGCAGGTTAAAAGGTATTTGGAGGCCCAAAGAAAATAGTTAATTATGAGCCCCCCTCGAACGATGCATGAAAAAAATGAAACACACACACACATTATTTTTGCGATTTTTCTTCTTGTACGCCCCCCCCCCCCCTTGACACATGCACTTCACCTTCATAGTCTGACATGATATGGATGGTGTTCAAATATGATATTGAGATATATCACTAATGAATTCTCAAGTACCAGTAATTTCTCATTCTCGACTTCCTCCCATATTTCTTCAAAAGATGGAGAGATTCTTCAGCATAGGTTCCTTCACTCACTTCCAAGCATAAACTAGATTTAACATACTTCTATGTTATACACCATAGTCATAAACAATCAAAGTATAAAGGATAAATCACAATTTATTGGTTTAGAACTTTTATCAAACACCTTGTGGGCATAGAGGTTCATCCCTAACCTTAGCTAAGGATTTAGCCTCTTAAGCTCATACATTTACAAAAGAGTAACAAAGATAAAGGAAATACAATAACATACAAGAGAATGCAAAAATAAAGCATACAAACTGAAATTTAAACTTTAAAGATGGATTGATGATCTTGTTTGATGAATTGAGGGCTTTATATAGGCTAAAGAATGACATCTTTTAGTCTATTTGAGCCCAACAATCAGGCATGGAAGAAATATTTGATCATATCATAAGGAAGATGAAGTTTTCCCATAAAATTATGGTTGCACGTCTTCATGCTTTCTGCAGAATCAAACCCAACTTGCACTGGTTGTAGTCTAACTGACGCCGGTTCTATGTGTTCTGAAGGTTCTTAATAAAAGTCTAGAGGGGGAGGGGAATAGACTTCCCTCTAGGTCAGTTTAATCCTTGAAACCTTTTGAGAGGTTTAGGATTGGCAGCGGAAGATTTGACTTTTAGATAAACACACCGAGAGATTATAAAGGACTGACTTTTGAAAAGTTACTAGAAGTTGGTTGGTTGGAAATGTGGTTTTGAGTATGAACTGTTTTTCTGGGAATTTTACTGAGGCTTTTTGGTTTGGTGGTAGGTAGCTTTAAAGATTGTGACGCACTGATGTATCCTGGTTCAGAGGTGATGTAATCCTCCTACATCCAGTCCCACCCTATAGATGGATTTCACAAAGAGTACACACCACTCCAAGTTACTCTAGCCTCTAGGTTTTTCACAAATGAACCAGACTGATTCAGAAGTTACTGATGTCCTATTCTACCCACTCTTTGGATTTGTTGCACAAATTCTTTCCAAAGGTGTTACAACTTCTTTCCAACTATTCTAAGCTCTAGTATGAAAATGTCATTGTGAACTAGTTTAAGAGCTTAAAGAAATGTGAACAAGCCAAGAATAAAGTGATGGATTACCACTTTATCTTTTGCAAGATATTCTGAGTATGATTGCTTTGGTTGCACTAAGCTCGCTGAGTCTTCTTTGTCACATTCCTTGGTAATTTATAGACTTGAGTTCGTTGAATATCTCCTGTCGGCTGAGGAGATTCAATCTTGATCGTTAAAGCATCCACTCGATCTTTTATCTTTAGCATGTCCTCCTTTTATCTTGTTTGGAGTAGCCAGTGTCTCTAGTTTTGTTTTCTTGTTTGAGTCCATGCTTCCATTTGTATGTGAGCGTATGGGTTGACTCTGTAAAGTAAACTATTCTTCAGTCCACTTGCATATGAGAGTACGGGTTGACACAGTGAAGTGAAATATTCTTCAGTCCACTTGTATATTTCGTGTCGTGACTCTTTGATTCAAGTTGCAAAAGTATCAGCTAATACTTTGCCTTTGCATTGTGATCAGTTGTTGTAATTAGAATACCTTCAGCTTCTCTGTTGCAATTCCGAGCTTCTCTGTTCCAACTCTGAGGTTCTCTGATTCCAACTCTGAGGTTCTCTGATTCCAACTCTGAGGTTCTTGGATTCCAACTCTGAGGTTCTCTGATTTTTACAGAATACATCGAGACTCTCTATTGCAATCAGAATTCCTCGATATCTTTTGTTAGAATCAGAATACCTTGGTTACTGGTACTTCTGATTCTTTTCTTTGTTACTGGTACTTCTTCTCTTATGTATGGGTTTACAGAGTTCATGATCAAGTGTTTTGTCTATAAAATGTGCATCATCAAAATCTTAGAGGGACCTAACATGTTCTCCGCATGTAAACGTGACGGGGATGACCGACGCTGGTTGGTCAGGTGACTGGCGCCGGTTGGAGCTATTTTTTACCGGTTGCATTGAATGACCGGCCCCGGGTGATTACAAGCCCTTTTTCCTCACAAAATGCATCTGACCGAGGACTGTTGTGGCCTGATCGGCGCCAGTTGATGCGATTTCACAATGTACATTTTTTGTTCCTTTTTCGGCATCCGCAGTTGATCCAGAAGTGCCGGTTTTTGACCCCTTTTGACTTTTGATCTCATATTTGTCACTTCTAGCTGTTCTTCACATTCTTTTCTCAATTTGGATTTTTATCCATTTTCTGTTTATATTTTTGTACAGATAAATATAATCACCTATGTAAAAATAGGTAATTATCGTGCTTATCAATAGGACCGTATGATTCTACATTCCAACCTCTTAGCAGTTTTAGTGTCCAGGAAAATGTGGGTACTCCCAAAGTCAATTAACACATGCATGTCATTTTCTTAACCATCCCCTTCACCTTCATAGTCTGACATGATATGGATGGTGTTCAAATATGACATTGAGATATATCACTACTGAATTCTCAAGTACTAGTAATTTCTCATTCTCGACTTCCTCCCATATTTCTTCAAAAGATGGAGAGATTCTTCAGCATAGGTTCCTTCACTCACTTCCACTTCAAAGTGATCTAATTTCCAAACCACCTTCAGAAGTAGGTAAACAAATATCCTTCCACCTTAACCAATGATATTTGTTCTTAGAGTTGGACTGTCCCCATAGAAAATGGGCCATTTTTCTCTCTAGAATCTTGATAATAGGCTTTGGTAATTTATTAACAGCAAGAATATGTTGAGGAATTGTGTATGAGAAAATAATTCTACCCACTGGCTTAGGTTCCTTTGTTTCCAAGTAGTAAGTTTTTTTATCAAAAGCTTGAATGAGATCTTTACAGAAATTAATCATATTCATACCTTTATGGAAAGAGGAGCCCAAGTATTTCATTGGGAGATTAACCTTGGTCATTTGGAGAAGATTTTCCATTCTTTTGATTTGACAAAGGGAAGTTCTTCCACATACAAAATTGCTTTTGTTAAAATTTATAGCTTGGCCTGATGCCCTCTGATGGAGACCGAGGAACCTTTTAAAATTCATTAATGACTTGGCCTACCCATTAATAAAGATGAGAATATCATATGCAAAGCTCAAATGGGAAACTGAAAGCCAAAGTAGGGGAAGAAGCTAAAATAAATACATCACAAGCTATTGTGCTACATCACTCAGAAATACAATCTACTTCTAAGAATGTAATCAGTCATTACATTGAGGCTCATAGTGATGATGAAGTTGATGAGGAAATTATCATGAAGGAACCACCTGCACCAACAAACAAGAAGCAAAGTCAAGAGGTTACAAAGCCGGCTGATGCTACTGATGATGCTACAAATACAGTACATGACTATGAACTTGTTAAAGATGACTTAAATATGCAGGAGTTGTATAAATTACTAGATTTTGATCAATATCTAGTTCATAAGGGTTACTGGTCTGATGGTGAGAAAAGAGAAAAGATTTTTTTTGTCAAAATCTCAAGCAAATTTGGGATGAAATCAAACTTAAAGCAGAAACTTTAATCTTACAAAAGCAAACAGAAGGAAATCAAGAAGTTCACAGTAGTGCCCCCACAAATGAATTACTAGAAGAAGATGGAAATTTAGGCATGGAGGATACCTCTAATCAACAAAAGATTGGTGGACATCTTACCATGGAGGTTCAAGATATTCAGAAGGAAGAGGAAGGACTTACCTTCCAGCCTGTGAGGGAAGGATAGGATAGCCTGCAGTCAGAGGATAGGGTAGAAGAGTTTATTGAAGTGGGCAGAAAAAACAAAAAGAAAAAGAATCAAGAGGCTGGAGCTCCTTCAAGAAGAATTACAAGAAGTGCTCCTAAGGAGGTTTCTCCTATACCCTCCAAATGAATTGGTTAATTTGGAACTCTAGGGGTTTAGAGTCCTCCAGCTCTAGACTACATTCCCTAGTTACTCAATGGAGGCTTCATTTGGTGGTTGTTATTGAACCTATGGTTCAAGGGCAAAAGGCTGACTACTATAAAAATATTCTGGGTTTCTCTGATGTTTTGACTTCCCATATTAACAAAATTTGGGTGT
This sequence comes from Cuscuta europaea, assembly GCA_945859875.1. Lineage (NCBI taxonomy): Eukaryota > Viridiplantae > Streptophyta > Magnoliopsida > Solanales > Convolvulaceae > Cuscuta > Cuscuta europaea. The sequence continues at coordinate 623,566 of CAMAPE010000031.1, read as the reverse complement.
TTTGGGATAGAACAATTATGGACATATCACAAACTTCTTGGCACCCTCAATTCACTCACTTTAAAGTTGATAGTCAACTGTTTGATAGTTGGGTTACAACAGTCTATGGTCTTCATACATATATTGCTAGGATGGAGCTTTGGACAGGGCTGATTGATATTTCTTCTACTATGATAAAACTTTGGGTTGTGGGTGGTGACTTTAATGCTATTACCGGTTATAGTGAGCATAGGGGCAATTCATCTCCTATCATTAGAGGTATTAATGATTTCACAGAGTGTATGGCTTCATGTAACCTGATTGATCTGCCTCATAATGGGCCTAAATACACATGGGCCGGAGTTAGAGCAAATGGCTGGGTTTGGAGAAGATTGGATATGTGTTTGTTAAATCCTAATTTCCTGGATAGTTTTGAAAAGATTCAGATTTCCTTACTGAATAAGTCTCCCTCTGATCATAACCCTATGTTAATTCGATTTCACAAAAAGTCTCATCATGGACCTAAATCTTTTAGGTTTCAAAACATGTGGGTAGCACATTCAGGCTTTATGGACTTTGTGACTCAGAAATGGCAATCTTACTCTACAGGGGGAGGTACGAGAGGCCTAATTTTCAAGCTAAAAAGTCTGAAGAAGGATTTGAAAGAGTGGAACAAATGTGTTTTTGGAAACATTTTTACTGATATTAAGACATGTGAAAGAGAGGTGCTTTTGGCAGAAAAACATTTCGGGGATAAGCCAATTGAAGGAACTAGAGAAGAGCTGGCATATAAAAGGGGTTTGCTTTTGCATAAATACAACCTGGAAAAGAAGTACTGGAAGCAAAAAGCTAGAATTAAGTGGATCAGGGAGGGAGATTCAAATACTTAGTTTTTTCACTCTTATGTGAAAATTAGAAACAAAATACAGTCCATTACCTCAATTCAAAATTCACAGGGGCACAGTCTGAATGATATTGGGGAAGCTGTTGTGGAGTACTTCTCAGATTTATACTCTAGAAGTCCTGTGACAGATTCTAGAGACATCCCGCACAATATTCCAAGCATCATCAGTAATGAAGATAATAATTTTTTGACTACATTTCCAACTTTGGAAGAGGTCAAGGATGCTATTTGGGGCTTAAACCAGAATAGTGCAGCTAGGCCTGATGGATATAATGGGAAATTTTTCAGAAAATGTTGGCAGGTGGTTAAAAGCGATGAGTTCTTTATGGGACATTCCATTCCTAAGGGGATGGCTAGTACTCTGATCACTCTTATTCCTAAGAAGGATACACCTAGCTCTTCTGCTGATTTCAGACCAATTTGTTTATTCAATTTTATCAGTAAAATTTGTACTAAAATTTTGGCTAACAGATTGATCTCTATTATGCCTAAGATCATATCAAAAGAGCAGGCATGCTTTATGCAAAAAAGAGACATCTCAGATCAAATTTTAATTGCCCAGGAGATGGTGCACAACATTGACAAGACGGTTAGAGGTTCTAACATGATTATTAAGTTGGATATGGCTAAAGCCTTTGCTATGGTTTCTTGGGAGTTCCAAAATGATATTTTGTTGAAGTTTGGGTTTTGCAGTCATTTTGTCAGACTGGTTATGAACAAACTCAAAGCTGCCTATTTCTCAGTTCTGGTTAATGGCTCACCTCATGGTTTCTTTAAACCTTTTAAAGGGGTTAAGCAAGGAAATCCCCTTTCCCCCTTTTTGTTTATTATTGCCTCAGAAGCTTTTTCAATGGGACTAAAGAGCCCTTTTCAGACTGGAAAAATTAAGCCATATTGGATGGGTAATCAAGGATTTCCAATCACCCACTTAGGCTTTGCTGATGATTTGCTTATTTTTCTAACTGGAGAGGCCATCTCTTCATTAACTTTTAAAAAGTTTTTGGAAGATTATCAGGGGGCATCTGGTCAGGTCATTAACTATGGAAAAAGCTCTTTTGTTTGTGGTAAGACCTCACCTGACAGGCAGACTAGTATTAAAAACCTCTTGGGAATGCATCCAACTTCTCTTCCTATCAAATATCTTGGAGTCCAGCTGCACAAAGGAGTCAATAGAATGAGTTATTGTGGGCATATTATTTATCAATTTGAAAAAAAAACTCTCCTCTTGGAAGCAAAAGTTGTTATCACAAGGTGGAAGGATTGTCCTAATCAAATATGTCCTTAACACATTGCCTCTTCATATTATGGCAGTAGATTCTCTACCTAGAAAGGTGGTCACAATATGGAATTATAAAATGGCCTTATTTTTTTGGGGTTCCAAAAATGATAGGAAGAAGTATCATTGCGCCAACTGGGAAACTCTTTGCTTCCCTACTGAGGAGGGAGGATTGGGAATTAGATCCCTGAACCATATTGATAAGGCTTTTACACTTAAAATATAGTGGAAATGGAGGACAGGTGACTCCCTTTGGGCGGATTTTATTAGAGATAGATACAAGAGGGGAGAGAATATGATACCTAAGGTTTATGATTCTGTTACTTGGAGAAGGATCTGTAGCATCCATGAAGAGGCTATAACCTTATGCTCTGTAGATAACACTGGTACTGTGATCTGGAATGAGGAAACAAGTGGTCAATTTACTTTTAAATCAGCTTATGAAGAAGTAAGGGCAAAACAAGATACTACTTTTACCTATGCTCATATTTGGCATCCTCAGCAAGAACTCAAGGTGAAACTTCTTCAATGGAAGATAATTAGGAGCCTCTTACCTACAACAGATCAATTAAAGAGATTCAGAATAGTTCTATAACCCTCTATGTGTGTTATGTGCAGGAAACACTCTGATAGTCTCGAGCATCTTTTTTACCAGTGTGACACAGTGAAGCCAATTTGGACATATTTTATGAAAATCTTTGGCATACTTATTCCTACAAATGGAACTCTATGCCAAGTTTTGAGAAATTGGTGGCTGGAAGCTGGTTCTAGAAGTGTGATGGATATATTTAAACATAATATGGTAGGAATCATATGTTGGCAAGTCTGGAAAACTTATGCAAATATAATTTGGGGAAATCAATCAAGGAACAGTGTGCTAGATACAAACGGTCTCATCATTCAAATTAAAAGATATACTCAAGACTGAGTGTGGTCTTTTCCTAAAATAAAGTGCATGACTTTGAATAACATTTTGAAGGAGGAACAAATTGTTTCTCCTAATTTCACTGCAAGAGGCAATGCGATTCAGATAATAAGTTGGAGGAAACCTAACACCAGACTAAAGATGAATATGGATGCTAGATACTTAGCTGATGATGCTACAGGAGGAGCGGTTATGAGAGACTCTTCGGGCGAGATGATTTGGGCGATTAGCTTTCCAATAGCTGCATCCTCGCCGGTGGAAGCAGAACTGTTAGCGTTAGTGGAGGCCACACGAAGAGCGATTGAGGATGGCTTTGTTGGGTTTCAGGTGGGATCCGACTCCATGTTGGATTTGGCTATGATACGAGATGATGATGTGCGGCGTTGGTTTAACCTAATTAAGGAAACCAAGCTCAATGCAACAAGGAATGACTTGGGTTTCGGACATACTCTGCGAGAAGGGAATTGGACACCACATTTTTTGGCGTGGAAGCATACGGGCCCAATTAAAACTTTTCTTAGACCATCTGCACTTCCTATTCGGGCCAGGCGGGCTTATTACATGGATAAATTTAGCATTCCCTCTATTAGATTTCAATTTTTTTATGATTGTATTTTCAATTGGGTTAGGTCTAGCCCCCCAATTGCTGTTTTAGTTTTTTATATTGTGGTTGTATTTCGAAGAAGGATGCTTCTTCTAGGGAGGTTTTGGCCTAGTCCCCATTTCAATAAAATCTGACAAATGTTCCCCAACATTTGCCCCACTGATTTTGGTGGTTTGCCTTCCGGGTTAAAAAAAAGCCTCTTATCTTTTTATCAATAGAGTTTACCATCTCCTGAGCTATCAAAATATTATCATTAATATCCCTTCCTTGCATAAAACCAGCCTGTTCTATAGAAATTAATTTGGGAAGAATATGGTTCATTCTGGTAGCCAAAATTCTAGTACATACCTTACTGACAAAATTAGACAAACTGATAGGTCTAAAATCAGCAAAAGATGATGGTTTGTCCGTCTTAGGGATAAGAACAGTCAGTGTATTAGCAAATGCTTTAGGAATATGATTACCCAGTAAAATGTACTAAGTTGCCCTCACCACATCACTGCCCACAGTATCCCAATAGGATCTAAAGAAAGCCCCATTGAACCCATCAGGCCCAACAGCCCCATTTTTATTCAAATCCCATATTGCATGTTTAACCTCTTCTGTAATCGGGATCTGCATAAGCATCTGATTATCTGTATTGTTAACCAATGTTGGAATATATTGAAGAAGCTCATCAACATCACTAGCAGGTTCTTCAGAGAAGATATTAGAGAAGTAGTCTACACCAGCTTTCCCAATGGATTCAGGATCAGAACAGGATTGGCCTTCAGAGCCTTTGATGGTACTTATATTCTGCATTCTTCTTCTGGTATTAATAAATGAGTGAAAGAATTGGGATATTAGAATCCCCTTCTTTCAACCATTTGATATGTGCTTTCTGTTTCTAGAAAGTTCTTTCCTGTTTGTGCTTAGAAAGAAGTAGAGCTTGCTTGTGGACCATTGTTCTCTGTTATCATTGGTAGGGTCATTTTCAAAATTCTTCCCAGCTTATAGAACTTCTGCTTCAAGTTTTTTAACATCCTCAAAGATGTTGCCAAAAAAAATTTATTCCACATCCTAAGAATCTGTGTAAGCCCTTTTAACTTGATATATAAGCCTTTCATCCCACCACCACCATATGGAATAGATTCCCAGACAAATTTAATAACTTCTAGAAAATTAGGATGTGAAATCCACATCTTCTGAAATCGAAAAGACTTATGCTCTTCTACCTTCCATCTTTTACATTGAAGAAGCACAGGACTGTGATCTGAAGATGCTTTATTTAAATGATTAATATGATCTGTGTCATAGAAATCCATAAATTAAGGGTTAACAAGAAATCTATCCAACCTTCTCCAAATTCTACCATTAGCCCTTATTCTAGACCATGTAAATTAAATGAGTTTCCATGATATGGTAGATCAACCAAATTACACTCAGCCATACAATCCTTGAAGTCAGTAATACTAGCCAGATTAGGAGTTGAAAGCCCTTTATGTTCACTGTGGGATGCTATAGCATTAAAATCCCCACAAACCAACCATGGATCAGAATTAGAAGCAGCCCAACTAGCAATAAAAGACCAAAGCATCCTTCTTTCAGTATAAGTGTGAGCCCCATAAATAGAAGTAAAGTAGAAACAAAAATTCTCAACTATAATCTTCATGTGAATAAATTGACTCCCAAATGAGAAATAAGAAATCCCTATTGACATAGAATCCCAGAACAGCCAGATATTATTAATATGACAATAGAAATAACTATCGAGACCAAGTTCCGTAGAGAAGGTTGAATTTTTGTAAATATCAACAATAGGCCCAATAACAACAAGAATATGAATTCTCCACTGTCTAATGAATTCCCGAAGCCTTGGATAGGAAGAAAAAAGGTCACAGACATTCCAGATTAGACAATTCATCATAAACATTGAGAGAAATTTTGAGAAAGCGTCTTTGCAGCAGCTCTTGTAATTCTTGGTGAAATAGGGTTAGGTTATGTTGGTTTCTTTTTCTTTTTCTTTTTCCTGGTGACCTTGAAGAATCCTTCATCATTAAAGTTGTTATCCATGCTAGCCAGTAGATCATCAATGGCTGAATTACCAATATGCTTAATTGTATTAATTACCTTAATTACCAGCCGGGCCCTTTGAAGTAGAAGCAATGCAGAAATCATTCAATTTTGTTTTTCCTTTGTCTGTAATATTCGTTTCCCCTTGGGTCCTGTAATAGCTGGAGATGAATTTCATTTGACAGAATTAGCTTGGCCATGTTTAGGAATCCATTAATCAACAGCCACACCTGAGGCCTCAGAAGCCTTATTCTTTTCTGGGACCTTAGCCAAACCTGAGACCTTCACCTTGTCTGGTACTTTGCTGTTCATAGGGCATGAGGTCACAGAATGACCAAGATTTAAGCATTGAGAGCAGTAAAGTGGTCTATTTTCATAGACCACCGATTGTGAGAAAATGCTTGATCCACAATTAATCCAATCATTAGTAGGCATTTCCTTAGTTAAGTCAACCTCCACGCAAACCCTAGCTAATGAAGGCTTTTCTAGATTAGCTGTAGCAATATCAATCTTAAGGAGGTTACCAATCAAACCGGCTATATCAAAGAGTGTTCTCCTATCATGGAGATGGATAGGTAGCCCCTCAAACGATAACCAAACTAGAACAATGGGAGATTCCATATTTGGTCTAAACTCCGGTGTCCATTTGGTGACACGCATCATACTATCAAATATATCCCAAATCTGTCTATTCCAGCAACGTATATAATCCTCTTCAACATCAAATCGTATTAATAAGTGTTTATAATCTAACATGCCAAGATGAAAGGCACTCTTAAAACCAAGGAATTGTATCAATTCAGGACCCGAAAGATAGATGAATTATCAATTCGGGATCTGAAAGACGAGATCTACCGGTAGAGGACCCAAATAATTAAAAACTATCAATTTAGGACCTATAGTTTCATAGGTTTTGATTTATTTAATTTTTTATTAATTCCATTGCTAATTTTTGATAAACTTGTCTTCACAAAAGTTTATTAGTTTCATAAAGCTAAATAATATTTTAAAAGTTTAAGATAAAAAAATTAATAAAATTTCAGACAACTTAGGTTCGAAATTTATAATTTCCAATCATTCAAGTCCTAAATTAATAGTTTTCCATCATTCGGGTCCTATATGGATACATTTCATCTTTCAGGTCCTAAATTGATAATTCATCTATCTTTCGGGTCCTGAATTGATAAAATTCCTAAAACCAATTAGATCGAAAGCATTACGCAGAGAGTAAAGAAATATCCAACAAGAGATGATTTATGCTTAGCTGTAAGAATCTGGATTTCGTCTTCAGGAAATGAAATCGCGGGCATTCCTTTAAAGCTCCTGAACTCTGTTTGAGGATAATGGTGGATCAGGATGATCCGCCATCACCGCTGCAAATTCCCACTCCACGCACGCCTGGAGGGCGGAGGAGCCGCCGCCACCTTGTCTGACATATACGTTCAAAATTCAAAAATCGCCAGAGCTCCGTACACGTTCTTTTCAATTATCTTCTTTTCCTTCATCAAAATATTAAGAATCGATGTTGTTCAATGTCATAGTTTCTGAATTGGGTTTCATGGAGACGGTGATTTAGCTTTCTATTTTGTCTCAATTTGAAATTATACAATTTCATTTTTCTTCATATTCAAAATAAATGTAAATTTTATTCTCTATCAATTCAAAATTGGAGTTTTGTTAATCTAAAATAAAAATTCGTATTTGTATTTGAAGCCTTACAATTTTTCTTTAAGCTATCACTCCACGCACGCCTGGAGGGCGGAGGAGCCGCCGCCACCTTGTCTGACATATACGTTCAAAATTCAAAAATCGCCAGAGCTCCGTACACGTTCTTTTCAATTATCTTCTTTTCCTTCATCAAAATATTAAGAATCGATGTTGTTCAATGTCATAGTTTCTGAATTGGGTTTCATGGAGACGGTGATTTAGCTTTCTATTTTGTCTCAATTTGAAATTATACAATTTCATTTTTCTTCATATTCAAAATAAATGTAAATTTTATTCTCTATCAATTCAAAATTGGAGTTTTGTTAATCTAAAATAAAAATTCGTATTTGTATTTGAAGCCTTACAATTTTTCTTTAAGCTATATATCTTATACTGAAGTATTAGATAGCTTACATTTTGACTTTTCTTTACCAGAGGAGGTCGGGGGGGGGGGGGGGGGGGGGGTCTGGGAGAAATATGGTTGAAACTGTCTCGATGGAGTTTGAACCCAAGACCTCTCATAAGGGAGAGCGAGTTGGCGACCTGCTGAGCTGGACTGCTTCATCAGCTTACATTTTGACTTGCTCCAAGTTATATTTTCATTCATGCGATTTACATTTCAATTTGACTCAGGTTACATTTCCATTAACGTGATTTACATTTTGACTTAATTCAAGTTTCATTTTCATTAACATTAATTACATTTCAACTTGTTTCAAGTTACATTTCAATTAACATGTTTTATATTTTGACTCCCCCCAAATTACATTTCTATTAACGTGTTTATTTCGACTTGTCTCATGTTACATTTCCATTAACGTGATTTACATTTCGAATTGCCTCGAATTATATTTTGCATTCACGGGATTTGCAGTTCGCCTTGCCTTGAGTCACATATTGCATCCACACGGTTGACATGTCGAAATGTTTCAAGTAACATTTTCATACACATGATCACTCATATTTCGATCGACTTGTCTCAAGTTACATTTTACATACACACATTAATTTCATTTATGAGAGGTGAGAGAGTAACTCCTAGAGGGAGTAATGCGGGGTACATTTGAGTGCATGAATTATATTTGTCGTTAACTACTACTACATTTGTAGTAATACGAGTTATATTTTAGTGCATGAGATTTACATCACAAAAAATGTTGAAACAAAACATATTCAGAAAGCTAAAAATTCTGAAGTCATTTTGAAGATGAAGAAAAATGAAATTTATTTTGAAGTGTCTCATTGTGGGGAAAAGTGTTTGAAGTCGTGACCTCAAAGAACTTCACGAATGATGGAAATAAAACTCATAAAACTCGTGACGTAAATCCCTCCCCTTTTCAATATATGCTAAATCTCTCCACTTTTCATCAAGAAAGTTTTATTTCTGAAGTTAAAACAAAACACGGGTTTTATTTACATCACGAATTTTATTGCATAAAAAAATCATTTTAGACGAAATGTCAGGTCGTGATGATGAGTACTGAAGTCTCACAACGGTAAATTAAAAAGTAATAAAGTATATATTGAGATTTTGGATTACTCTTCCTATCATGTTGACCTTTTACGATGGAAGCTCAAATTTTAATAAATTTTAGTCTAATTAAAAAACATCCTAAATTCTTCGTTGACTATAATCCTATACAAAACATCTTTCCTTTTAGAAACACTAGATTCTCACCGTGTGATGCACGGGGCAAAATTAAGCAACAATTATATTTTCTTGTGTGTAAAAATATATAAAAAATGTGTAAAATTATTAATAAAAGAAAGTTTATATATAATTTGAATGTGTAAATGTACTAAAAGAATAATAAAAGTAAGGGATATTTACCTAAATAGGAGTAAATAAAAGGATAATTGCAACAATAGGAGTTTAAAGTTTAAATTCTCAAAATAGGACTAACCCTTCCTATTCTACCCTTTCCTTTGTCCTTGATAATAGGATTTCTAAACAATCATTATAAAATATAAAAAAAAAATAAAAAAAAATCGTAAAAAATAATTAAAAAATATATAGACCTCAACCACCACCTCAGCCACCTTCCAGCACCGCCACCTCCAGTCGCCGGAAAAGATTGCCAAGTTGGGGAAAAAATGTCATCATGATGACAATTTTGAAGAGAAAGCAAGAGAAAGCTAGATATTTTCAAAGAATAAAAATGTCATCTTTATGGCATTTTCAGAGAAATGTGGCATTTTTTACACAAAATGACATTTTTTTCTTGTGACTGGAGTCGGTGGTGCTGGGAGGTAGAGGGCGCATTGGCAGTGACGTACATATTTTTTAAATATTTTTTAGGTATTTTATTTTATTTTTTGGACTTTTTATTTTTTTTTAAAATAATTTATTTATTATTTTTAATTTTTTTATTTTTATTTTATTTTTTCACGTTTTCATTATTATTTTATAAATATTTTATTATTTTTTATATTTTTTTATAAGTAAAACTATGATTTTCATATTAATAAAATAAATCTATTGGAAATTATAGGAAGGGGTTGAATGGAAAGAAGAGATATATTTTTAGTCCTATTTTGGGAATAAAAGGATTGTACTCCTAATGTTGAATTTTGGGCTTATTTTACTCCTTTTTAGGGCTAATACCCGTAAAAGTAATATTATTCTCAAAAAATAATAAAAGTAATATTATAAGTTTTAATGTAAGAGCTGGTGAGGATAATATTTTGAAAAAAGAATAATTACATATTACAATGTGCTTGTATCAATCTAGATATGTATATGGAGTTAGTACCATGTATATCACTTCTGAATTTAAGGGGAAGCTCAAAATTCGAAAAAATAGAGAAGAAATTTTTCAATCATCACAATGCATGCATTAAAATGTCAATTTTAACTCTTCATCTATTCCTCTTCAGCATTTTGAAGCTTACCTCTTATGCAATCTGGCAATGCTTTGGGCAGCTCCATCTTAGCATTCATCAGCATAAATGTAAAACGGCAATCACAAGCGCTACTAAGCTTGATGCAGAAAGTTGAGAACGGCAGTTGGTACACTGAGATGTTATTATGTCTGTGTAATTTGGCTTTCATCATTTGCCATCTTTCTTTGCTATGTATTACAGATGCTCATGAAGGTTAACAACAGCTTTTAGTTTACTATTTAAAATAAGATTATTTTTATGTGGAAAAAAATAATCCTCAAGATATCATTATCTTCATTCCTCCATTTCATTCGTTCAAACTTAAGACCCATTCGTTTTCTCATCATCTTCCCCGGCTAGAGCTTATAAATGCTTAACGTCCCCGGGTGAATTGCTACCAGCAGCCATTAGCCTATAGAAGAGCTTGTGGTTGCAACTGCACCTCTCCAACCTCAGCTTGACCGCCAAAGTAATACTTTAGGAGGACTCTCTGTCTTTGAGTATTTATCATCGGGTGAGAACACCTGGATGCACAAATGGAGTAGTAGGGTTTTGTAGATTTCAGTAGGCATATAATGTAACAAAGCACATATTAGAAGCTTGAAAAATAAGATGAGATAATTGAAGATAGAAAGCTATGTTTATCTAACTTGCTTTTTACTAATGGGTTTAACAAAATGTTATTCCATTTAGGCAATCAACATAATTAGCTAACAAACTCTATCAAAGAACTCATGTGAAACATGCTCTATGTTAAGTGCATTAGCTATTATTTTTTCACTAAGAATCCTATTTGTATATTCATTTAATTATACTTCTCCACATTTTTTGTTTTAAAATTACAAATGAATATCCAAGCCATTTGAACTTTATCACCCCAATAGGGCTAAATTGATTACGAACGAGAATTGCTTGCCTACACAGAATCTCAATACTCAAATGAAAATATATAGAAAAAGGCATCAGCGTTCGCATCACATGAGAACGAGATCGCAATCACATCTGGAGTTTTAAATTTAGGAACTCATTTCTCTCGAGGGAGGGTCATCTGCTTGTATTGGGGGTTGGGTTCGCTTTTGCATTTTTATTTTTATTTTCGATTTGTTTTTGTTTTCTCTCATTTTTTTCTTTTTCCTGTTTTCTTTGTAATCCTTTTAGATATTTCTTTAATAAAACTTCTTTGCCTTAAAAAAATCCAAGCCATTTGAACTGCCACTTTAGATTCTTTAGTTGAGGAAGCGGTCCAGCCTAGCTGGTCGTCGACTCACTCTCCCTTACGGGAGGTCACGGGTTCGAAACTCAATGGAGTGAGTTTCAGCCTAGATTACTCCAGGTTCCCCTAGCCCCCCTCCCACAGACGCCCCCTGGAGTAAAAAAAAATGATTCTTTAGTTTTGAATATTTCTAAACTGACAACTAAAGAGATTAAGAGAATGGGACCAAATGACTATTACTACTAAAGAGATTAAGGTAGAGACAAAATCACATAGTAATAAGAGAGAAGACCCGCTCAGCTCACTTAGGTCGGAGTCACCAATTCAGTGCTCACTGATAGGCGGCGCTGTCAATCAATCAATGGTTTATATGTACTTTATTGCTCGCCCACTTGGTACCCGGCAGAATCATCTCCACCAGGTGGATACTGTCAAAATTTTACTCTGAAATTGAAGGCATAAACATAACATATACTCCCGTAATATGTTAGCAAAACATACACAAATTGGGAAGAGGTTCTAAATATAAATATAGATAGAAAGTTTTAATGTGCACGTATTGCAAATGTTGCCTTTTTAAATTATAAATGGCTGCTAAATCTCAAAGATAAAATAATGTACTCTTAAAAAACTAATTAAGAGTGAAGATTGAAAACTTATCCCAATTTCAGTTAGTCGTTCATCCTTAATTTTAATGTCCTCCAACAACAAAACTGAAAATGATGAAACAAAATCAAAATCATCACCAAAATACATAAAAATCCTTGAAGCAAGCCCGATTGCATACCCCATAGAGTCAAAATCAAATTCAGTCTACTGCCAAGCAATGCATATGACGCATTTAATTAAGCTAAAGAAAATGACCAAAGATATTGGCATGCAAACAAGGTATGAACAGATTTGAGATTTTAAAATGGGACTTCTGTCCTAGAATAAAATTAATAAAGTCATATATAAAAAAAATGTTAGAAAATGGTCCCACTTCATCTTTTCATGTTTTTTTGGAAAAATCTTTTCAAGTTTCTATACTGTACTTATACATATATGGAGTATATGCCAAATTAAAGATTTAAATTAAGAGTGATAACTTTAAATAATGCAAACTATCCAACTATCCAAACATAGACCAAAAGTGATATAGAGCAATTTTTCAATGAAAATTCGGTTATTTAATTCATCAAAAAGTAGTATCAAAATATCAAATAAGTGATTGTATTTCCAAATACTCCCTCCGGTATCACAATTTCCATTTTTATCAGTACCACAATTATCTTTACACTTCCTTATTTGCCTTATTTGGCAAATAAATCTACACAAAAGAGTGCTAAACAGTGTCAAACAGTGCCAAACAGTTTACTCTACAGTAAAGTCAAATTTATTTTCTTAAAAACTATGAAGTCAAAGTGTCAAGATCTTTTGGAACACGAGGGAGTATCATTTAATAGATAGTTTGCTACTACCTTCGTCCCATTATTTACTTCCAAAATAAAGTGGCACGCGGATTAAGAAAGTAAGAATTGTGTGGTGGAGAGTTGTGTAGAGGAGAGAGAAATATTGTGAACCACAAATTCTTTGCTAAAAAATGAAAGGGAAATTCTTTTTGGGACGGACGAAAAGAGAAAGTTGGAAGTATTTTCAGGGACAGATGAAATATTAGATTTTAATGTCTTAAATGATTGGATTTCTTGATGAACAGTGGCTCCATATTATTTTTGTTTTATATGTAAATAGTTGGTATTATTAAAAATCATTTTCAAAGTATGTATTATTCTTGGTTCATGGAAGATAATTTGTACTCCCTCCGTCCCTAAATTTACTTCCAACTTTCCCTTTTCGTCCGTCCCAAAAAGAACTTCACTTTCCTTTTTTGGCAAAGAATTTGTGGTTCACACCATTTCTCTCTCCTCTGCACAACTCTGCACCACACAATTCCCACTTTCTTAATCACCGTGCCACTTTATTTTCCCAAAATTTACTTGTATAGTTGTATCATTTATGGATGTAAACAAATTAATGATAAAACTTACAATCCATCAAAATTACAAACAATTCTTCTTGTACCTAGACACTTTTTTATACTCACCACTACACTTGTCGGTGAATAGGCGATTTTTTAGAGAGTGTGCTCTGTACACCCGGTTGTACAATGCTCACTGTGCAACCGGATATTTTATGTCATGTTTAATAAAAAGAGTTATTATTGCTTTGAAATTATTGTATTGGTAGCACATTTGAGTATTCAAAACATGCAATTGGGTATTAAAGACATTAATTATCTACATGTAATACATATGCTAGAAATCAACTTATTCATTTAATTATATTATCATCGTATTATCATCAAAAAAAAATTGTGCTAATTTTAGAATTAAATACAATACTAATTTCTTTTCAACATTATACTCAGTAGTGACGGGCAGAGTCAGGACACTAGGCCGGATTGGGCCGGTACAAAGAATATTTTTGGAAAAAAATTAAACAGATTTTTTTACACAAAAATCTAAGCAATTTTTTTTAATTTGGGGTGGGCCAAGGCCTAGGTTGGCCACCCCCTATCTCCGCCCATGTCAGCCCATGTCAGTAGTATTCCACCCGTGCGTTGCACGGGATGTAAAATGAAGATATTATAAATATTAACCTATTGGTAGAGAAAAAAAAAAAAAAAAATTTATTGGTAGAGTATTAACTCTTAGAGAGAAGGGAGAGCTAGAGAGATAAAGTGATATGTATAAATGAATTTTCAACCCCTTACATGGCTCCCGTGGGGATTATTTATAGGGAAAATATGGGCTGGGCTCCCAAGTCTTGAGTTTGGGAGGCCCATTACAATATAAAGCCTCTATTGGGCTGAATACACTCGAAATATCGACTAAGTATAGAAGTCTAGTTCTGTGAGTTCCTTCTAGCCGACGGAGATCTGACCGATGGAGACCCGGCCAACGGAGGTCTGGCAGATGGAGACCCGGCCAACGGAGCCCTAGCCAACGGAGACCCGGCCGACGGAGGCACCCTGGTTCTCCTGACTTTTGGTTCATGTTCTGAGTTGATGTGTGTCTGATCGATGGAGAGCCACCTGGCCAACGGAGGACCCTTCAGGTGACAGTTGTGCTTCCACTTAGTCTTCTGAGTATGTGGGTCCTGGGGCATGGACGTAACTATTGATCATATTTTTTTATCATACAAATGAGAGTAACTATTAATAAATAATATTGCGAAACAAATAATAGAATTTTAATAAGCACCTAATTTACAAATTATTGAAAATTTCTTTGTAGATAACATTTCTGCAGTTTCTTTTCTGGCTTTCGTTCATCATCGCGTATCACAAACTTCAAACCAGACAGACTTGTCCCCTTTGAAACTACAATTAACAATTGTCCACGCTTAAGAACTGGACGTCGCAAGAAAACACTCAATTTCCAACGATTATCTTGATTCTTGTTCATTGTCATCGCATAGTTAACTATCAAGGGAAATTACCTACAAATAAATTTGAAAGGGAGCCTCACATCCGCCAGATTTAGACAAATTCTATGAAAGGGAGATGTTTCTCGACTACCACTATCACCTCCATATGTTCATGTGATCTGTTATCCGAGCAAACCTAAACTCACAAAAACAATCCATTAATTTGTTTTACCCGAAGGCGGTCAGGGGAGGGGGGCTGGGGAGCCTGGGGTAAACAGAGTTAAAACTCCTTTCATGGAGTTTCGAACTTGAGACCTCTCATATGAGATTGTGAGTTGACGATCAGTTGAGCTGAACTGCATCCTCACAAATTTCAACTAAAAAATTACTCCTTCCGTTCCTAAAAATACTTCTCACTTTCCTTTTTGGGTTGTTCCCAAAAATACTTCCCACTTGCCCATTTTGGACAATTTGTGTGGCTCACATTCATTTTACTTTTTTCTTAGACGATCACAACCATACATTTCCACTTTATTCCACTTTCTTAATAAGCGTGCCAAATCAAACCGGAAAGAATTTTTAGGAACGGAGGGAATAACTAGTTTTAGTTCCAATTTTTATTTTTATTTTTCTGAAAAAATAGACTAAAATCAAAACTGAAGTTTACCCGATTAATTTTTTTATCACACTTTACCCCTTACCAAGAACTGTCTCTTTTAGAATTGGTCCGAACTCACTCCTACATCTAATGAGTGTATCACATAAAAATGATTAGATATCTCACATTTTGGATATACCTAAACACTACTCAAAAGTATTTTGATTGATTGAAATCTACTCCGACAGATCAAGCTACTTTTCTGAAGTTTGAAAAAATCAAGCGATTGTTGCGAACCGGTCCGGCCCGTGGCCCGGTTCTAGGCTCCGAGTCTCCAAATAATGAACTGGTCCGGCCGGATTGGGCTGATTTTTTTTTTCAAATTCTTTGGGAGTTAAATGGGTTGGGCCAAGTGTTTTGGAGGGGTTTGGAGGTAGGGAGTAGGAAGTAATTAGAAAAAAAAAAAAATAAGGTACCCTGACCAGAAATAAAACACTAAATAAAACACTTCAAAAAGTGAGTACCGTTATTAGATGAATGAAAATAATTTAGAAATAGTACAGCCTATTATTTCCGAAAAAATTGAATGCCGTCAAATAAAAATCACAAATTCGTACTTTTTTTGGCATTGTTACGTCTCCAAATCAAGATCAACCAATGTCATGTTAGAGATCCTTCAACCTTCACGATTTGGGAGTCATAAATCCCAATATCAAAATTGGTGTTAATAAAAGGCAATTTTGTAGAGGCATTCTTAAGAACAAATAATTCGAACTGGTTATTTTTAATACATATTCATTCCTTTTTTTATACCCACTATGAACTTTATTACTGTACAAAGGGTAAGAAGAAGCTCACCCAATTGCAATAGTTCAACATGAAAAACCAATTATCTTGAAGTAGAACAAAAACAACAAAAACTACATTCTCTTCCAAAATATACTATGAATTACATTGACTCCACTATAGAATCTTTTCCTCCTATGATGACATTGAGTTCTGAGGTTTTGATATACCTATTGCTCTAAGTCCTACTACAACTTATGATAGTATGATACTGACTGAGAATTGGAAAACAACCCTATAACAACATGGTGTTATCACAATCTGATCAAAACTACTTATGAGAGAGCTAGGGTATATCACAATGGTTGAAAGGAATAGAAACATATAAGCAATTCAATGGAGTGGTTGATCATAGAATAGAAAACATAAGTATAGTTCAAACCGAGATGGATTTGATCATAAAAAAGATGATCAAACCCCAATTATCCAAGTTCAGCTGTATTTCATGCTCCTTTTCCCTCCAGAACCCATTGCCCATGTACGGCTGGATCTTCTTTATCAACGCATTGACATCAATGTCCTTACCTTCTTCTCCCTTTCCGCCCTCTTAGCACTGGGAGTCCTCTTCAGCTTTTGAAGTTCCTCGTTGAAGACCTTCTCCACTGTGTCTATGGAATCTAGAAGCTTCTTTTGAGGTGTTAGGAACTCCCAATCTTGAACTATATTGAGGACTTTATTATCTTCTACAGCTTTGAGAACCGGATTGTGTCCACCTTCTACTTCATCTGTAGAAGATAATAAAGTCGTCAATATAGTTCATGAAAAACATTCAAAATATTCAAAATAACATTCAAGATAATAAAGTCCTAGCAATGCCCTTGCTTCATGAAAAACATTCAAAATATTGAGTTTTTAAATAGATATATACAAAAGAAAGTAATCAAAGACCCTATCTAAAAGAGGAAACAAACCTCATAGTTTAAAGAATCACTCTCCAATGTTGCCAGTATCCGGCTTCTCGTCAACTTCTCCAGATAGGATCTCCTCTTGTGCCACTAAAATCACATTGACTTGCTTGTAAATACATATCTCAGAAAATGTATTATCAGCAAACACATATTCAGGAAAATAAATAACAATGTGAGGCACTAATCAAATTAGATTTGGTTTTTAAATGCTATTCAATAAAGCATTAAAGAAAGTGAAAGAAAAAGCCTGCTTAATAAATTGGATATGCACATAATTGTTCTGATAAAATGAACATAAGAATCCTAGAATTAGGATATATTAATGGGAATCTCATTTGAGTTCATCAAGTAAAGAATGGCTTATTTTAGGATACAGAACATGTAGATAACACTCAGTAGTCAAGTTGGTGCCCTTTTTGTGAAGCATATACCTACAAACATAGAAGCAAGTATTTATTTACCTTAAACGTCAGATTGTTTGAGTCACATTGCCTTCTCATATGAGCCAAGACCAGCAAATCTGTGAGCCATTACATTTCACTCTACCTTAAATTTCTACTTTGTTTTAAATATTGGTAAAGTCTTGATGGCATAGTCCCTGCTAAAGGTAGTATTTTAACAAAAAAAGAAAAGAAACTTGTATTAATCAAGACCTTGCTAAAGGCAATATCTTATTAGAGAAATCATAGAAACCTGCTTTACATATCAGAATCTGCCATTTTATTGTGAAATAAAAATGACTTTGAGAAAAATCATTTGAAGATATAGTGACTATGGCAATATAGTTTTAATTAGGACCCTGCTAAAGGCAGTATTTGAACAAAACAAAAAATAGAAACTTGTTTTAATCTTGTTTCAAGACACTGCGTAAATTGAGATGCCTAACCTTTGTATGAAATCACCGTTGGAGATGGCGATCGACAAACTGTTGTACACTGGCTGAAGTTGTCACACACTCCACAAACCCATGCATTTTGGTGGCTCCCCATTGTCAATTTTCCTTTTTATCAGGCCAATAAATTACATTAGTTGAAAATAAACCAAAGTAATCATTCTGAAACTATAGTAAACCAAAATAATGGCAGAAAATTCAGTCCAAACCAATGGTATAGTTTGTCATTCGTTCCAATGAATCATTTTGAATCTAAACCAAACCTGGATAGTATTCTTAAATTGTGTGTGTTTAGGCTATGTTTGTCGAGCATAGACCTTGTCTTCTAGCTTTTGTATTGTTCAAAAAGTCTCTAAAAGCTTCTAGTTATATGTTTGACATGACAATTTTTAAGAGCTTTTCAAAAATTAAAAGATCTTTTTTGAGATGTTACGGATAGTAGCATCTCAAAAAAGCTTGTGACTTTTAGTATTAATTAATCCTAACAGCTTTGATAGACTATAAGTCTAGAGAGAAGTGAGAGCTAGAGAGAGAAGTAGTATATTTGCTCTGTAGTAATGAATTTGTGAACCCTTGCAACTACTCCGAGAGAGAGTATTTATAGGAAAAATTAGGGCTGGGCTCCCAAGTCTTGGGCTTGGGAGGCCCATCTACAATAGGGCCACTAATGGGCCGGATACAAAGTACATAGAAAAGATTAAGTATAAAACCCTATTCTGGAGGCCATATGAGGCCGATGAGGGCATGGACGATGAGGGTGTGGCCGACGAAGACCCGGCCGACGAGGTCACCCGGCTCTTCCTGGCTTCTGGATCATATTATGAGTAGACTTCCTTCTGGCCGACGGGGTCATCTGGGTGGTCGTGGCACCTTCTGTTCTCCCGAGTATGTGGGCCCTGGGGTCCAGGCCCATATACTCCATCAGGAATCCCCCACTCTCTTAGGTGAGATGAAGACGAAGTGAAGGAGAGTAGAGTGCCTGGTGTTGACTTTTTCCTGGTCACCGTGGGGCCGCTATGGAGTCTTGGCCGTTACGAGCACCCTTTGTTCTGGTCCTTGATTTTCATTGTCACGGGTGTATTGCGTTCTGGCCGTTGTGTGGTCTTTGATGTAGACGAAGAGGGCCTTAGTAATGCGGATGATGCATGTTTCTGGTTTCAAAGACGACGAGTGCCTTTGCTCGGTAGAGACGATGAGCGTTCTCTTGCGCGAGTGGCCGATGAAGACCTTGTTTCCCTACTCCTGGCCGTTGATGATTGAACTATGCACTCATGGCCGAGGAGACCATTGTGGTTATTTCCTGTTCGAGGATGATGAGTGTCCTTCTTCCTCCGGGTAGCCGATGAGGGTGCTGTTTGCTTTATTTGGCCGCTGTGGATCTCATTCTGTGTCTTTGGCTGAGGAGTGATGGTATTCGCGGGTATTCGCGGCTTGGTGTCCATGTCTTGAGGATGATGAGTTCCCGTCTAAATTTCAGGCCGGGAGTGGAGTATGCGGTCTCAAAGCCGTTGAGTGCACTGTGATCTTAGGTGTTGCATCTTTGGAGGGAATTCTTTGTCTGCTTACTTTGCTGCGGCCGATGGTGCACGACAAGGTCATGGACGCTGTGGTGCATATATGATCTGATGTTGTAGTTGTGGACTTAGTATATTTTTGGATTTCTTTGATTTTGTCCTCCTGATTTCCAAAGGCCGGTGTAGTCCCCCAGTCCCCCACTACTTCAGGCCGAAGAGTAAGTGAGGGGTGAAGGAGTAAAGGATTGCCCTAGGCCGAAGCGGATTCTTACATTCCCTGAATCCAATTCCTTGGCGATTTCCTGACCAAGGTAACCCTGTGGGAGAACCCTTGGATGCAGGTCGCTTTCAAGAAATTATCATCAGGGTTTTGTACAAGGTCGGTGGTTGTGGGGTTGCTTTTTTGCTTTGCTGTGGTGGCCGTTGAAAAGGTCATGCTTTTCGCGTTCTATTTAAGCCGATATGGACACACTTTGAGGTGTGACCTACCCTTTTGAAGTCATCTGTGTTGAGGCCGATGTAGGCGCGCTTTCTTAGGTTGGCCGTTGCGGGCGCTGATTGCTGGCATGTTGGCGATGGGCTGGTACTATGGAAGTGGGCCTGACCCGCCTCTTGAACCGGTACCAGCCCAATGGGCCTTGGGGGTGGTGGCCGTTCATGTGGCCAACGGGAGGGTTCCGCGTGTAGCGACCGTTGGGGGGAGGTCTATAAATACCCCTCTCCCTCCGAAGAGGCTCCTCATTGCATTCCTGAGATAACGAAGTGCTGCCAAAATTTCTAGAGAGAAAGAGCCTTTCCGTGTGTTCTTCCGTTCTTCAAAATTTCAAAGGTCAGTTCATTGAACTTTTCTCCACTTCCTTGCATAATTTGCTTCTTTTAGTCTTTGATCCGTTGTTAGTGGAGAACCACCCTTAGATCCAAAGTAGGTAGTTGTAATGATGAAGCCCTTGGACGATGAGTACTACCCATATGATGATGAGCCCTCCGTTAAATCCCTTGACTACCGGGTAGTAGAGGAGTGTTGTGAGGAGATAGATGAGCTGAGCTCCTTCAAATCAGGGGAGCAGGAGGGTAGCGAAGGTGAGGACGAAGAGGCAGCCTCGAGCGTCTACCTCGGCTGCAATTCCTTGCCCGGAGCCGGTTTCTGCTGTGAAGGGAGCTGCCCCGATGAGAAGGCGTCGGCCAAAGAAGGGTCCAGGTTACTCCTACCTGGACCTCACGAACCTCTATCTGATCAAGCCGGATAGCAGCGCGGCTGATTACTTGGTGGCCCAGATGTATGTGGGGCCGTATGGGAGGGTTAGGGCGCCCAGGCCGACGTATCATGTGTTGAATCCACCTCCGGGGTATTTTGTAGTGTACCCCATGAGTTTTGCAAAGGGGCTTAGGTTTCCCTTCCACCCGTTTATTACAAAGTATCTGGACATGGTGGGTCTCCCTCCGGCCTTGTTGACCTCGAACAGCTACTCACTCATCGTCGGCTTCCTCCTCCGTTGCGATGAGTTAGACTTTAGGCCGACGACGGCTCTCTTCATGAATTTATACCAGATTGGCCGAGGGAGTCACAAGAATTGTGCCGGCTATGCCAATCTTCAACAGCTGCCGAAGAAGAGGAGTTTTACTGACCTCCCTTCATCCATTCATGGTTGGAAAAGCAAGTTCGTCTTCGTATCGTTGGGCGAGGACGGCACGGAGTTTCCCTCCGTCGGCCATGACGGTAGGTTCAACCTTCATGATGTGCTGAAGAGCGGCATCTTGGATGCCCAGGTGGCGGCATTTCTGAAAGGCTGGCCGAGGAGCGTAAAAGAGTACATAACGGAGTACAAGATGACCGCCCTCGGCTTCTTTAGGTACTTCGTCTATGGTGACAAGGAGAGTGACACCGAGATGTGGTCGAGGATGACTACCACTTTTGAGGAGGCCGATGGCCTGGATTTGGGTGTGCCCGCTGACGCTGATGGTAATACCCTCCCTGACGTCTTCGTCCATATTTGCTTTTGTTTTTGCTAACTGTCTTTTGTTTTCCATATTGTGCAGACTTCGTAATGGATCGCAGATCTGTGATGGCCCTTGCAAAAGCGAAGGCAAAGGAAGAAATGGCCGCCAAGGAGGCCGCAAAGCTGGCCGCTGCAAGCCGAAGAAGCCACCCACGCAGCCGAAGAAGAAACGGCCAGTGGATGACGGCCAGAGGAAGCTGACCGAGGCTGGTATGCAGTCCAAGAAGATGAAGAGGGCTTCCCCTCTGGCTGATGCTGACGCCGGCGGTCTGACCATGTCGGGGCCGGTATGCAGTCCAAGAAGATGAAGAGGGCTTCCCCTCTCGCTGATGCTGACGCCGGCGGTCTGACCATGTCGGACGATGATGTCGGGGGCTCAAATGTCGTTGTCATTGTTGATGCGGTTTCGGTCCCCTCGTCGACGACCCTGTCCCAGCCGCCGCCTGTCGGCCAGGAGTGTAACACCCCCAAATTCTCTTCCCAAAATATTATTTGGATTTTGAATTGTTTATAAGAAATAAGCATTCAAAAGTTATGCAGCAGAATATAACAAATAGGAATATGGGTGTGTTACCGCCACATCCAGTCCTCAACTGACTGAATGCTAAGGCTATCCACCATTAAAATATAAGTTTAATGAAAGTAAAGAGTTTCTAAATCAATATTTAAAATACCATCATACATTACTTTTATTTCTAGGTATTCTAGACAGCGCTCTCGAAGTTCATCTACACCTGAAAATATCCACAGAAAATAGAAAACAAAAAGAAACTAAAATTAGCTTTCGCTAAGTAAGATTCCACCCAACCCCGTAAAATAATATAATTTGGAGAAAATATATTTTGTATTGTGTATATGCAAATTATAGATTGAAGTATTATATATTATAATTCAAATAATTATAATACCAAATACAACCTTCACAAATAATCCAATGCCTCATATCATATGTATATATTAGAAAAATAGTAAGAATTCTAAATTTTGGGTTTCTCTACCATCCTAAAGTTTCTTTTAAAGATGGGCATGCCCAATGAGTTGTTATTTATAACTCAATCCCGGAATTCCGGCTCCCACCGATCACCTGTTGGAAACTGAACTTCTACCTTAAGTGTGCACACCCCCTAAAAGGGATTCCAAGCCCTCCGGGTAGTAAGAAGCCCAAGTAGCCCGGTAGTTTATACTGGCTACTCCTCAAAGGGATATACTCCGTGAGTGACTAGAAAACTACTACTGCGACCACCAAAGGACTTTTAAAATCCTCACAAAAACACCGGAATGTCTACCGGATATTAATAATCCACAATAGTACCGAATCCACCCAAAAACAATAGTAGCCCCTAACCACCCCCTCACAATTAACGGTCGTGAAGGAGACCGACACCACGGGTTTCTCTCGTGATGCCCACAATTATGAAAAATAATTTTTATCTGTAATTCTTTCCAAAACCCAATATCTTTTATAGATAGATAAAATTCCAACATTCTAAGAATAAGGATATTTGATCCTTAAAGCCAGATTTCTCAAAATAGCTCAAAATATGACAAACTATGTAAATAGCTCAAAATACGAAATACAACATAAATAGCTCAAACCCAAATAACATTTACAATCACAATTCATAAATCAAATACTCATAATTTAATTTGATACCAAATAATCAAATAAATAGGAGTAACATAAAAATATAATTTTGGTTGACATGGAACTTACCGGTGATGCCTCTTACGCTCTTCTATTTCGTTTCTTCACAATGATTACCTTTAATATTATAAAATTGCATAATCAGTATTTTGTTCTCCTTTTTTAATAAGTTGCCCAATTAACTTATGAGATATGATATTAATCGATCTGTTTTAATCCATCATACTTTTATACTAATTTTATCTATTTCATTCGGCCCACTTTTATTATCCCAAGTCATCATTTCCAAATCAATGTATATGCATGTTTTATTATAGGCTTATAGCCTAACTACCTCAGTTTTGTTTGTTCTCATTAGAGTTACTAGTATTATTATTAGCTAATCGAGTTGGTTTTTCACTATCAGACAGTCCATATTTTTCTTTTATTTTATTTCATGTGCAGCCCAAACCATTTATTAAAATAAGCTCTATCCATATTATAAAGAAAGAAACAGGAACGTGAGTATTACGTACTGCAATTTTACTATACGCTCTCTCCCTTGCGTAGAGATAACCGGCACCGTAGTTTTACTCGACCGTCTCGACGCAGCAGTTTCGTCCGGCAAGAATGAACAGTGATATGGCCTAGTGATGGAGTGCAGCCAGTAAGCTTCCCGACAGTGTTTCCTTCCTTCTCCGGCGAGAATGGACCTCCTCGGTGGCCGGCAATTTCCTGACGGCACACAACGGTCTTCTTTCTCCTCCTCTCTCATTTGTATATATAGGTCAACGGTGTTGGTTCGATCGTTTTTTTTAGCAGAGAGCAAAGAGATGAAGCCTATTTATATAGGTAAATATTCTGTCCGGTGAAAGATTACTCATGCTGGTTATTTTGGCTGCTTCGTAGGATTTTTAACAAGTATTGGCTGAATAATCTGAAGCTGTGCTGAATCATCCGAAACTATGGTTGTGCGTGTCGTATATATTCTGCATATTTTTATATTAGTATTATTTATATACAAAGTACACGTGTATGTGTAATATTATACGTATGGGTGTAATATTATATGTATGTATGTTTGTGGTATTGTAGACTTGTAGTACTATATGTTTGCTATGTATATGAGTATATGTATGTATATGTTTGCTACGTACGTATGTATATTATATACTTCGTATATGTGAATTATATATCTATAGGAAGTACATGTGTGTATAGTTTTATACTTAGTATGTATGAAATGTGTATGGTATTATATCTACATGTATGTGTGTATTGACACTTCAATTATTTACGTATTATTCTTAAGAATGTTATTTAATTAAAGTTGGCATTTTTATATAGTTACTTTATTTTGTACAAGTATTTATTTCCATTTTTATTTTATTTAAAATTTCGGAATGTCACACTCTACCCCCTTAAAAGATGTTTCGTCCTCGAAACATAAATTAATTAGTTTGTTTAAGTGAATCAGAATACAAATGAAAGTATGATATTACAATCTACCCCCTAAAATAGAAGTTACATCCCCATAATTAGATTATTACTTTAATTAAATAATTCTGGGTAACACGTACTTGCTCATGTCGTGTTTGGTTTCCCAGGTAGCATTTTCGGCCAAATGGTTTGATCATCACAACACTATCACCATCTTGACAGCTTTTATTCTAGTCTCACAACTTTTGGTGTCAATCTTGACAGGATATTCCTCGTAACTCGTTATCTCATCCATCTCGACCACTTAATAGTATATAGGTTAGATGTTGTATCTAATTTAGGCCTTTAAGCTTCTAAGGTTAAAATGGTGATAGTGTTACCTCGTAAATGCACTTCTTTAGTTGAGATATACGTGAAAAAGGTTATGTATTTAGTATTATGTATTTAGTAGATCATACGTTAGTACTTTCAGATTGAAATCAAGGTTAAGGGTTTGAAATGCTTCTTACCTTGTCCTATTTTGTGGGTAAACCTAATCGGTACGCCACATTTCTTACCCTGGATCATACTTGCCACCACATCACATATACAAGTGTTTCACATAGCACATATTTATATTACATAGAAAGTTGATAAAAATAATCTCACAATCCTCACCGCGGTCCTAAAAATTCTTATCACCTATTTCCTAATTCAATTATTTCTTAGTAGAAAATATTTTGAAAAATCCCCTCGAAAAACCTTATGCTTTGTTACCGACGTGTTGGTGTTACTCCAATAAGTTTTAGAAACGCTTAGAAAATGTTTGAAAGTCCTTTTTAGAAAAGCAAAGCTCTGATACCAATTTGTAACACCCCCAAATTCCCTTCCCAAAATATTATTTGGATTTTGAATTGTTTATAAGAAATCAGCATTCAAAAGTTATGCAGCATAATATAACAAATAGGAATATGGATGTGGCGGTAACACACCCATATTCATATTTGTTATATTCTGCTGCATAACTTTTGAATGCTTATTTCTTATAAACAATTCAAAATCCAAATAATATTTTGGGAAGGGAATTTGGGGGTGTTACAAGGAGCCCCGGAAAAAGAAGACCGGCAAGGAGCTGGCCGTTGGGACATACAAACTAGAGGTCGAGTACCCTGTGAAGGGTGGCATCTTCAACGACGCCGTTGATGGCCATGATGTTCTGGCCCAAGTTGTCCCGGTTGAGGATCGGGCTTACCTGAAGAAGCTAGGCCCCGTCAGGATCTATGACGGTGGGATGGACCTCATCGTCCAAGTAAGTCCCTTGTACTTTACATCTTTTGGTGTCATGAGTTTTCGCATTGTCCTAACTTTTTTTCTTTGTGGCAGGGTGCCCTTATGCTGATGGAGAGCCATAAGCAGCAAGAATAAGAGATTGCCCGGCTGAAGGAGGCCGAGAAAAAAGCTGCTTCGGCCGAGGAAGCCATGGCCTGCCTGGATCGGCTCCGGGAAGAGGTGAAGGCCCTGTAGAAGGGTGTTGATGAGGCCGATGTGGCCTATCGACAGGTGGAGGCCGACAGGGATGACGCTCTGAGAGCCAAGGACGAAGCCCTGAGAAGCCATGATGAAGCCCTGCTCTGGGCTGAGGACGCCGCGAAGGCTCAAGCTGAATCTGAGAGGGCCGCTGAGAAAGCTGTTGACGACGCTATTGAGAAATTTCTGGCCGAAGGCTGGAAGGCTGAAGACCGTCGGCCCTGGTGCTACGAGGTAGTGGCGGATCATCTTGAAGACTGGGGCCAGAACTGCCCTGCTGGCCAAGAATATTTTGCCCGGGAGATGCCTGTTTATTACGACATGGGCCAGCAGAGGATGCAACGGCTGATCTACCGGGGGCTTCACCGGGCTTTTAAGAAGTTGAAGCTTACTCAGAAATGGGCCAAGAAGAACTTGAAGCTCCCGAGGCTGATGAAAGACCCGGAGGCCAAAGCGAAGCTCCCCCCCTCTGAGAGGCAAGATCCGGTACTCAGTTCCTCCATCGGTGAGCCTGATTGGTCCGATGATGACGCCTTAGCTGACACCGTTGTCTCCTTAGCAGCCGAGGAGGGTGGAGGTGCAAGGCCGGAAGAGGGCAACGAAGTTGCTTCTGGGCAAGCCGATGCGAGGCTGGTCGCTGATGAAGTCACCCCAGAGAGCTGATCGGCTGACTATTCGTCATGTAGTTTAGTAAATTAGGCAGGTGTTATAACGCCTTTTTTGTAATGGCCGCTGAGCCCCCCTGATGTAATGAATTTCCATGTGAATGAAAAATATTCATTGCTTCCGGCTTTATAGTATGATGTCCTCCTCGTCTTGCTCCTTCCTTTTGCTTTTGTTTTCAAGCGTTGCTAAATTTTTCCAAATGTTGAAGTTGGGACTTAAGTGAGCATGTTTCGTCTATGAGGAACACCCCTTGCTCTTAGCAAGACTTTAGAATTTCTTCTAAGTGTTAGACTTCAAGTGATTGAGTGTCCGCGTCGTCTTGGCGTTACCCCCCCCCCCCCTTTCACACTTTAGAAATATTTCTAAGTGTCAAACTAAATAGTTCCTCTAGCGCGGGGCTTTTGTCGGCCAATACGGCCAGTGTGGACAGCTTCCTACGCCGAGGTGTTTTCATCGGCCTGTGTACTTTTTCGGCCACTGTGTATTCTTCGTCTTGTGTCATTCCTCATGCCTTTTGTTTCACTTGCAATTTTTCCAAGTGTTTTAAACAAGAATTCATAAGCCCGATTCCTGTAGTTGTAGCCGATGAGGGGACCTGTCCTTTGCTTGGCTGAAGGGGAATGTCTGCTTCATCTTTGTGATGCTTGACGTCACTTTTGTGGACTTCTCTAAGTGTCCCGCTTAGAAAATTTTGAAAATCGTTCTAAGTGTTCGGATAGACCGGACCCTTGTCCTCGCCGGCCGCTCTGGATGGTACTCAGGAATTTCTCCAAATACTTAGAAATTTTTCTAAGTGTTTGAACACACTTGAGTGATTGCTTCCTTTATGAGTGGCTGATGACGGCTTACCGCTGGGGTTGTCCGACGCCGGCTATATGTATGCCCTTATCGGCCACGGGAGTTTGCCTTGGTATTTTTTGTCCATGTTTTTCCCTTCTCTTTTTTTTTTTTGAGCACTTTCGTCTGTAATGCGTAATATTTGCCTGATATGTACTTAGACAATTTTGGGGATTTTATTATTATCGCTTGAGGACGACGAGTGCACGGCTCATTGGCTTCCCTCTTTTATTTTTGGGGATCGCTTTAGGCCGACATGTGTGCGGTCCTTCGAATGTCCCTCTTTTAATTTTTTTGGGGATATCGCTCTAGGCCGGCAAGTGCGCGGTCCTTCGGCTGTCCCTCTTTTGTTTTCTTCCTCTTTACTCATTTGAGCGAGGAGTGGGTGTCCTTCATTCAGGCTTCGGCCAAGGGGGTCGATATTCCCTCGGCCGGTAAGGAGTCCTACTGGATTGTCCTGGGATCTCAAGGAGGTCCCGTCGCCTATTTATGACGCGGGCTAAGGCTTTTGGTCGATTACCGACGGCTGCCGTTTCTCATCCTTGAGTTTGGGGATTTTCGTCACCTCGGCCATGATTTCAAACCTGTCGTCATGCTGATTTCGCGGATAGACGACGCGGTGAGCTTCCCATTTCAAGACGTGGGCTCTTTGCTGGCCCTTCGTCCTGGGGACACCGTCGACCTTTCCTAAGCATTTTCGCTTTGAGGGGTCGGGACGATGTGCTCTGTTGACCTTTCCTGGGCATCTTCGCCCTGAGGGGTCAGTGTAGTATAGTACGTTTCTGATCTTTAGAGAAGTAAGAAACAACTTTTATTGATAAGTGGCTCGAGGTCGAGGGTGGCGTTCGACCAACAATCCGTTGGAAGGTGAGGGCTTTGCCGGCTGCACCGTCCCCGGATTATTGATAGAATTTCACCAAGTGATGTACATTCCACGTTCGTGGTACATTAGACCCATTTGGGTGTTTTAGTTTGTAGGTGCCGGGCTTGACTACGGCACTGATGATGTAGGGGCCCTCGTACTTGAGTGCCAATTTGCCACCTTCTGTCGGCTTGCTCGCCTCTCTTCGGCGAAGGACATAGTCCCCCACCTTAAATTCCCGGGAACGTACCTTGGCGTCATAGTATGATTTTACTTGACGCCGGTAGTTCTCTGCCCGGATGAAGGCCTCCTCTCATCTTTCTTCGATCAGGTGGAGGTCGATCTTCATGTTTTCTTCATTGGCCTCAGGCTCATAGTGCTCCACTCGTCGCCTAGGTATGGTGACCTCTGTTGGGGCCTTTGCTTCAAAGCCATAGCAAAGGGCAAAGGGTGTTTCGCCCGTTGCCCTCCTCGGCGTAGTACGGTAGCACCATAGGATATTGGGGAGCTCATCAGCCCAACTGCCCCTTGCGTCCTGGAGCTTCTTCTTTAGGCCCTCCAGGATGGTTCTGTTGGCGTTCTCGACCTGCCCGTTGCCTTGAGGATAGGCAACGGAGGAGAAACGATGCTCTATTCCCCACTCCTGGAGGAGCTCTTGAAAGGGCGCGGCCTCGAACTGGGCACCATTGTCGGATATGATCTCATGAGGGACACCGAATCGGGTGAGGATGTTTTTGTGGACGAATTTCTGACACCTGGCCCCTGTGATGCTGGCCAAAGGTTCCGCCTCAACCCATTTGGTGAAGTAGTCTACGGTGACGATGATGTATCAGTTGTTGCTAGCGGCTCTCGGTAGGGGGGCGACCAGGTCAATACCCCACCTTGAGAATGGGATCGCTGTGCTGACCGGGGTGTTGTTGACGGCTGGCCGACTAGGGGCTTTCAGAAGGACCTCGCATGCGGTACACTTTCTTGCAAGATTGGCACAATCCCGCGCCATCGTCGGCCAGAAATAGCCCTGGACGACGAGACGCCGGGACATGCTGAAGGGGCCCTGGTGAGAGGAGAAGACGTCACAGTGGACTTCCTCTACGGCCACTTCGGCCTCATCTGGGTGCAGACATCGGAGGAGAGTGCCGTTGTAAGATCTTTTATAAAGTTTCCCATCCTCGATGGTGTAGCGCGGGGCCCTGAGTTTGGCTAGCTTGGCTCTCTCCTCGTCCTGGGGCAATTCTCCTGAGGTGATGAAAGTCATGATGTCGGTAATCCAGTCCTCCGACCGCTGTTGGATGCACGTGACTAGGCTGGCATGGATGCTAGACATGCTCAGCTCTTTGACCTTGGCTATCTTGGAGATGTGCTCCGAGGTGTCTGAGCTGAGCTTGGAGAGGATGTCGGCCTCAGCATTCTCCGCTCTTGGGATCTGGGTGTGTTGGTCCCGGTTATACTGGATACAGTCTAGAGGGGGGTGAATAGACTTTATTAGTTTTTAGCTTTTTAAACTAAGTACCAGATTTACAGAATAGCCTGTTCTGTTGTAAGAACAGACTGGCAGCGGATGGGGTTCTGGTAGGGAGTTCTGTTAGCCTCAGAGAAGCAATAGGCAGAAGGCCTTCTGTTAACTCGTAGAACAAGTTCTGCTGAACACAGATACCAAGTCCAAGGAGTTATACAGTTCTAACTAAGTGCAAGTATTAAAAGCAGTAAGTAAACGACACCAGGGATTTTTATAATGGTTCAAGGAACAACTCGTTCCTCTAATCCACTGTTCCACTAAGCTGTAAAAACTGCCGTTTACAAAGCCTTAGTCCTAGTACTTAAGAAGCACTCCACGTCTTCTTCAAGCCTAGATGTGTCCTGGGATGCACTGCCTGGCTTCCTTTAACACTGGTCCTTTCACTGAGTTTCCTTGAAGTATCACCACTTCACTACTCCAGTTATTTGGACGTCCTTCTTATAGCAAGAAGAGTTTCTGTTGAAACTGGGGTTCCTCCAACTAGCTTCGTTACAAAAGATTTGTATGTGATGAGCTTGAAGAGTTGAAGAACACTTGGAACTTTGCTTGAATTGGAAGGAGTATTTTTCCAACTTCTGCCTTCTCTTGTAGAGGATAATAAGTTTGAATCTCAAGGAGGCTTTTTGCTTTTCAGAGTTTGAATATCTTGCTTGTGGTTAGCAAAGTTGTAGCAAAGTTATTGCAAGGTTATCTCCAAGTCTTTTGGTTGTTCTTCGTAGTGTATCTTTTATACTGAGGTTGTCTTCCCGTTGGAGGAGTAGGAGGACAACTGCATTTAATGCGCGATCAGTTGACTTGACTAGTAGAGCCCGATAAAGTTGGCGGGTTACTATTTTGGGATAAAGTATTCCTGACATTGCGGCCAATCATCTGCAATTACTCTACGTAGCATGGGGTGCATTAAATGAGCATTTAATGCATGCACTGTAGCTTTTCCGTTTCATACTCCTAGCCGTTGAAGGAATCTTTTAGTTGACTTCCCGGTTCTTTGAAAATCTTCTAAGTGTCAGTCCTTCTGGTGTCTTTGTCTGAGAGTAGAACAGAGGAGGTCTGGAGCACTTCTGTTGGGAGTATCCAACAGAGACTCAGAAGGGTTTCTGTCAGAGTCAAGACTAACAGAGATCCTGAGGACTTCTGTTCTGGAGCAGAGAACCAAAGGTCCTCTGTTTCAATAATGCCTTAAGAGGCACTTCTGCTCTTGAAGTCCTTCTGCTCTTGAAGGTCTTCTGTCAAGTCGAATACTTCTAAGAATTTTACAAGGAAAATTCTAATACATAATTTCTAAAGGGGTACTCTAAAGTCCTAATTAATCTAGCATCATCAAAATCTAATTACAATTATTCCTTACAATTTCCCCCTTTTTGATGATGCCAAAACCCTTTAACTATTTCCAGAGAAGTGCCTTCACCATAAAAAAAATATTAAGTTTAAAAACTTCCATTAAAATCTTGGTGGGCAACTTGGCATAGGAAAATAGCAAGAGTACGATACATTCAGATAGCAGAATATAACAGAAATAAACAAACACAAACAGAAGGCAAAAAGACAAGAATTTGAGGAAAAGCACTTCAAAGTAAGAAGGCAGAGATGTGATTTTATTAGATAGATATTACAGAGTTTAAGCCTTACACATTCTCCAGATTAGCTGCCTGTAGAGCTTCTTCCTCTAGTCTTTGAAGCCTGAGCAGTTCTTCGTTTATTTCAGCTCTAATTTTGAACAGATTGTCAGACCTTTGATAAGATGCCCATATTGGAGAAAGCTTACAGTCCAAATAGTTGAGGACACCTTCATGTATGGTCTTTCCTGGGACAATGTTCTTCTTGTACCATTCTTCTGCTTCTTCAAGATATCCTCCATACCTAACTCTGACAACACCATCTTTGTCCAGATAGAGGTGCTGTTGTTGGGTAGGAGTCATTTTAGCCTTCATCTCTTCAAATTGAGCTCTGTCAATGTTCTGAGAGCCACCCAATCTCCACTCAGTGAAGTTGAAAACTTTCTTCTTCTTGGTGCTCTTCTTTATTGGAGATGGGGGTCTAGGTATGCCTGCTGCTCTCTTCTTTTGTAGGGCAGCTTCAAAATAGGGAGCCGGATCTACTGCAGGCTCACCAAAGGAGGGTGCTCTGGTAGGAGTTCTGTGAGACCTAGGCCTGGTCTGTTGAGGGTCCTCTTCCCCCTTTTTGGCATCATTCAGATCTTCAATCATGAGACTGATCTTCTGGAATTCTGAGGCCTGGGTTGAGGCTATCTGCTCCAGGGCCTCTGGTAGAGTCTGGGTGACAGAGGTAAGGCCTTCAATCAGACCCTGCTGCTTCTGTATTGCAGAGAAGATGTCCTTGTTATTGGCTTCAAGGAGCACCATCTTCTGATAACGATCTCTGTCAGTGGACAGAAGTGCATGAGCCTGATCTTGATGCACTCTGCACATTGCCTCAATGGAGGTCAAGTGCCTCTCTGTCCTGGCATCGGAATCTTTCAGAGCTTCAAGATGCTCTGAGATATTGTGAATAGCATGGCCTTGACTCAGGAGAGTCTGTTGAAAGATAGACAGAGTGTTGTGGATGTCTACCACTTCTGTTGACAGGGCATCAGTTCTGGCAGTTGATGAGGCTATGAAGTTGTTGAGAGTTCCTGTGAGGTTCTCAAAACGATCAGAGATAAACTGCATACCTGAGTTGAGATTGTCATTCACATGAGCAAGGTGCCCATAGTGTTTGTCATTGACCTCAATCAGTTTGTTCAAGCCTTGGAGGATCTGTCCTCCAAATTCTTCAGCAGATTCAACAAATTTGTTGAAGGGAACGTTGTTCTGTTGTCATCTGGTTGAGGCATCTCTAGACCTCTTCCCTTAGGCAAAGGATGATGCTCTTGGACAGGTGAAAGAGATTGGACAGCCTGTTCATGTTCCAGTTGAGTCAGAGGAGGGGTCTTCTGTCTCTTGGATGTGGCTTGATAAGACTTGTTGACCATGAATCCATCCATGTCAGATGAGTCTTCATAAGAGGAGTATATGGGTATGGTGTTCCTGATGACCTTTTTCTTCTTTCTGAAGGAGGGATTGGGGGCAGTAGAATGCCTAGAATTACCTTGAGGTGCAGAGATGGGGGAGACAGTTGTAGGGTCAGAATCCCTGAGAAACCATACAGGTTTAAGGTTTTCTGCAGGTTGTTGTGGAGGTGAAGATTCTGGAGGGGGAGATTGATGATCAGATTCAGAGGAGGAGGAGGAGGAGATCTGTTGGGGGAGGGGATCTGGTGCTGGGGTGAAGAGTGAACAGGTGAGGCATTCTGTTGAGGGGGGGATGGTGGAGGTGAGGGTGAACGGTTTCTGAAGGGAACAATTGCTCTGCAAGGAGATGCAATTTTCTGTTTGGGTGAAAGAGGAGGGGTGGGGGTTTTCTGTTTAGGAGATAAAGGTTCAGGGTGTTCTGGTGGAGGGGTTCTGGTGCTGGAAGGAGGTGAGGGAATGAGGGGTTCTGTTGGGATATTAACAGAGGGGGTTGGAGATATTACCTCAATGATGTTCTCCTTGAGCAGAGAAGTCCTCCACTCCTTGATATGCTCCATCATTGCTTGCCCTTCTGTCTTGGGTACAGAGGGCTCTCCTGGGTTGAGATGGGGTTGCACAGAGTCTGTTGCCATCTTTGTGAACAGCCATTCCTCAAATGCTTCAATTTCTTCTTCTTCTAGAGGTTTGACAGCCTCTTCTGAAGGTGAGGAGATGAGAATGGCCTTCCCTTTGTAGCTTGCCTTCTTCTTCTCAAGAACAGAGTGAAGGAAGTTGAGGGCAAAGCACTTTGAGACATCATCAGTCCCAACCCAGTTCAGAATGGCTTCCTCTTCTGGCTCATAATGGTCAAAATATTGGATGATTTTAGAGAGGGGTCCCATTCTCCACCTTCTCCATTCGAGAACCCGGGTAAACTGTCTGTCTAACAAGGACAGATACCCATCTTTGACAGGACTAGGGTGTTCTGCTGAAGTAGGCACCCTGTTCTGTTCAGGAGATGCAGCAGAGGTGGGGATCTCTGGTTCCCCCTGAGTGTCAGCCACTCCTTCAGATTCAGAAACCACAAGTTTAGAGACCTTCTTCTTTGGTTTGGTGGTCCTCTTCCTCTTCTGTCCGGCCTGAGGGGGGGCAACAGGTGATTCCCCTTCAGTCTTCTTCTTCTTCTTTTCAGCAGAAGGGGCTACAGAGAGAGGTTTCTGTACCTTCTCTCCCTGTTGTCTCTTAGCCTCAAGTTGAAGCTGTCTCTTCATTTCAGCCTTTATGGCTTTCTCCCTATTTGGAGAAGCAGTTAAGAAGATTACCTTGGTGTGATCCAAGGTTGAAGTCTTCCTCAAGTGGATTCCTTGTTTGAGAAGCACTTCTGAAACCAGTAGCCCATGTCCTAGCTTCCCAGAGTAGAGGCTAGTTTTTGGGTTCTTCTTCTTGATGACTTCAATCAGGGACTTCACCATGACTTGTCCCCAATTGATGTTCACTCCATGATGCACTGCATACAGGGCCTTGGCATTGGCAGTTGTGACATCATCTGTGGAGGAGTACTTGCACCATAAACATTTGTGGAAAATGTTTATGAGCAGCTCAAATTCCCTTTTGAGCAAGTTCTTCTTGATGTTGATCTTCTCTACTTCTTCCCCTTTTCTGCAGAACTTCTTCTTGAATTCTGTCAGAGGGATGTCAGTATCCTCCAAGTCGAGTAGAGAGTCCCTTCCTTCCTTTTGCTGAATGTTGAAGATGTTGTCGATGACGTCAGCATCAATCAACACCTTTTCTCCTTGGACAACGGAGGAGATGACTTCATCCTTGAAGGATGCGTTGAGATAGAACTCAACAGTGTCCACGTTGCTGTAGGCTTCATAACCATGGGAGATGATCTTGCTCAGTTGGCATTTAGATAGACCATCAACAATGGCGGTCATCCGCTCCTTTTTCTCTGCAAACCTGGGTAGTACCTCCAGTTCGCATCTCAGTCCAGTCAAAACATTCTTTAGGAGGGTTGCCTTTTGTTCCTTTGAGAGATCGGAGAAGCTCAAGAAGGCCATGGAGTTTACTGCGGTTAGAAAATTTCTGAGAGATAAGAGTTCAAGAGCTTGAGAGTTATGAGAGCAGTAACGGTTTAGGTTTGCGAAAGGGGGTTTTTATGGATATGGGTTAGTGGACGTTTGAGATAATTTACGGTTCCAAGATACCAATAAATGTAAAAAGGGGCGCAGTAAATAAACGGGGGCGCAGTAAATTTTATACGGCTTGATACCGTTTTAAGGGTAAAAGGGTAAAAGACCTTTAATAATTTACTAGGTCACCCGGTTTACAAGATTTTCTAAGTCCACCACCTTCTGTTTGACACGAAAGGGTCTTCCAGTAAGAAGGGGGGTTTCTGTTGCTGAGGTGTTCTGCCAGGGTAGGGATCAGAAGAGGTTGACAGAGGGGGGTTAACAGAAGGGGTTCTGCTACAAGAATTCTGTCAACAGCAAAAGAGCAACAGAGGGCCTTCCTTTTCATCTTTCCCTTGGAATCTCATCCATCATTCCCAATTCCTCTCTCAGTTTGTTGAACCTAGCCTCAGGGAGAGGCTTTGTCAGGATATCTGCAAGCTGGTCTTCTGTTGGCACATGTTCCATGCAGATGTGCTTCTTCTCAACATGATCTCTGATGAAGTAATGTCTGATCTCAATATGCTTTGTCCTGGAATGAAGAACTGGATTCTGAGTGATAGCAATAGCACTGGTGTTGTCACACAACAGCTTGATCTCCTTTGCTTGAATTCCATAGTCCTTCAGTTGTTGCTTCATCCAGAGTAGCTGACCACAGCAACTCCCAGCTGCAATGTACTCTGCCTCAGCTGTACTTGTTGAGATGGAGTTCTGCTTCTTGCTAAACCAGGAAACAAGCCTTCCTCCTAGCAATTGGCAGTGACCAGAGGTGCTTTTTCTGTCTAGTCTGCAACCTGCAAAATCTGAGTCAGAATAACCAATTAGTTCAAAGTTACCTCTCTTTGGATACCATAGGCCTGCATTTGGATTTCCTTTGATGTATCTGATGATTCTCTTTGCAGCACTTAGGTGGCTTTCCTTGGGCTTTGATTGGTATCTGGCACATATTCCAACAGAGAATGAGATGTCTGGTCTGCTTGCAGTTAGATACAACAGGGATCCTATGATTCCTCTATATGTTGTTGCATCTACATCCTTTCCTTCATCATCTGGACCAATTCCTTGTGAAGTGTTCATGGGAATCTTCACTGATGATTTGCCTTCCACTCCAAACTTCTTGATTAGATCTATGGTGTACTTCCCTTGATTGATAAAGATCCCTTCTGGAACTTGTTTGACTTGAAGTCCTAGGAAGTAACTGAGTTCTCCCATCATACTCATTTCAAATTGACTCTGCATCACTTGAGAAAATTTCTTGCACAGTTCTGGATTAGTACTTCCAAATATAATGTCATCAACATATATTTGTACTAACAGAATATGATTAGCAACAGAGATTTGAAATAGAGTTTTGTCAACCTTTCCTTTAGTAAACCCATGGTTCACTAGGAAAAGGGACAATGTGTCATACCAGGCTCTAGGAGCTTGCTTAAGACCATAGATGGCCTTTTTAAGCTTGTAGACACAAGAAGATTGAGTAGGAATGACAAAACCTGGTGGTTGTTCCACATAAACTTCTTCTTCAAGATCTCCATTCAGAAATGCACTCTTGACATCCATCTGGTAGACCTTGATGTTGTTGTAGGCAACATAGGCTAGAAAGATTCTGATGGCTTCAAGTCTGGCAACTGGTGCAAAAGTCTCATCAAAATCTATTCCTTCTTCTTGACAATATGCTTTAGCTACTAGCCTTGCTTTGTTCCTTACAATGTTGCCATCTTCATCTGCTTTGTTCTTGAATACCCATTTGGTTCCAATGACATTCTGGTGCTTTGGCCTAGGAACAAGTTCCCATACTTTGTTCCTTTCAAACTGAGTGAGCTCTTCTTGCATAGCATTGATCCAATCTGAGTCTGCAAGAGCTTCCTCAACTGTCATAGGTTCCATCTGAGATATATAGCAGGCAAGCATTGCTTCTCTCCTTGATGTGGATCTGGTTTGAACTCCACTTCTGATTTGACCAATCACTTGGTTAGGAGGATGGTCTCTTAACCATGTTAGGTCTGGTTCTGTCAGCTGCTGTCTTGGTCTCTCTGGTTCCTCATCTTCAGAGTCTTCATCTTCATTCAACAGAAGGGGGTTTGGTGCAGGTGTTGGAAATGCAGGGTTGTCTGCCACCTCTTCTGTTGGTTCTGGTGTTCTGTCTTCTATGCTGACTTCCTTGAGAATCTCTGTTACCTCTTTAACAGAGATACTTTCATCAAACTTCACATGTATGGATTCTTCAACATGTAGGGTCCTTCTGTTGAGTACTCTATAGGCTTTACTGGTGTTTGAATAGCCTATAAAGACTCCTTCATCAACCTTTTCTTGAAATACTTTCAGATGCTCCTTTCCATTGTTGAGAATGTAGCACTTGCATCCAAATACATGAAAGTAGCTGATGTTAGGTTTTCTTCCCTTCCAGAGTTCATAAGGGGTCTTCTGGTGATTCTTGTTGATCATGCTTCTGTTCTGGGTATAACATGCAGTGTTGATTGCTTCAGCCCAATATCTCATAGGCAATCCAGATTCTGCAATCATTGTTCTTGCAGCTTCTTTTAAAGTTCTGTTCCTTCTTTCTGCTACGCCATTATGTTGAGGGGTTCTGGCGGCAGAAAGTTGATGACAAGTTCCATTCTGATCACAGAAGTCCTTTATGACTTGGTTGACAAATTCAGTTCCTCTGTCTGATCTGATTGTCTTCACTTTCAAGTTCTTCTCAGTCTGAAGTTGCTTTAACAGAGATGGCAACTTCTGAAGAGTTTCATTTTTCTTTGTCAGAAAAACAGTCCATGTGTATCTGGAGTAGTCATCAACCATGACTAGGGTGTATTTCTTGCCACCAACGCTTGGAGTCTCAACAGGTCCAAATAAATCCATGTGAATCAGATTTAGAGGACTTGTAGAAAGATCTCCAGCAATGGGTTTGAAGGAATTCTTCACTTGTTTGCCTTTCTGACATGCACTGCAGAGGGTCTCCTTCTTGTATACAATGTCTGGTAGCCCTTCTACAATGTGTTCTCTGGCTAGTTTGTTGATTGTTTTGAAATTCAAATGGTTGAGCTTTTTGTGTCAGTCCCAGCTCAGTTTTGAATCTCCCTTGGCTATCAGGCAAACTCCATCTTTTGCAGTGTTCCAATCAACTACATAGATGTTCTTCTTCCTTGATGTTGTAAGAACCACTTCCTTTGTTGTCTCATGCTTCACATAGCAGAAGTCCTTTGTGAATTCAACAGTGTAGCCTTTGTCACATAATTGGCTAGCACTGAGCAAGTTGAACTTCAGTCCTTTGACATATGAGACATCATCAATGATTATCTGGTTCTTGATCAGCTTTCCTCTTCCTTTTGTTTGACCTTCTTTGTCATTACCTCCAAAGGTAACTCTAGGTCCTTTGCATTTCTGGAACTCTGTTAGGCAACTTCTGTCACCTGTCATGTGCCTGGAGCATCCACTATCAATAAACCATTCTTGTTCAGAGATGGCTCCAGCACACAGTTCCTGCAAGATCAAAAGAAAGATTTAGGTACCCAAGCAATGCTGGGTCCTGGGGGGTCATGGAGTCTGGGTAGTTGGTACCATTTTGGTCTCATCAAGTGAAACCTTGGTGGGTGGTACCCATTGTCCACCTGGTAGTTATAGTAAACTGAAGTGTGATTCACTTTGGGCAGATGCTTGTGAGGGTCATGCTTCCTGTTTACATACTTTTGCATAGCTTTCTTTGTTGGAAAGAAGTCCCATATACTATCAAGAGCAGAGGGACGGTTAACCTTGGGCTTCTGAAGTTGACCAGCCAACCTCTTCTGCCTGAAGTTAACTCTCTCTTGATATTTGCCCTTCTGGTGATCATTTCTGGCACGATTGACATGAGGTTGTCTGTCAATGAATGGTCTTTTATTTTTGTTATTTTGAAAACCTCTTCTGTTGTTAGGTTTTCTGCCAGGTTCATTATTTTTCAAAAAGGGTTTCTGTTGAACCTTTATCTTACCCTTTTCTGGTCTGACTTCCTCATGAACGACCTTGGTGCCAGATACACCAGCTTGACAGATGGGGCTAGAAATCTGTGGCTCTATGACCTTATCTGCCTTAGCAACTCTGGTGCTAGGCATTACAGAAGGCTCACCTGATTCTGTTGAGCCATAACCAAGACCAAAACCAGTGCCAATCTGTTGATCAAGCACAATCTTTTCCATGGAAAACTGGGCCTTCTGGTAAGCTTTGTACTTAATCTAGAGAGGCTCTATTTCTCTTATTCTCTTAAGAAGAGAAACATTTTCAGTCTCCAGTTGATCTCTTTTCTCAATTAGAAGATTGATTTTGATCTCAACCTCCTTCTTTAAGTCAAGAATTTCAGCTTTTAACTTACTGTTTTCTTCTGTTACAGAGGAATAAGTGGCTTGTATGGCCTTAAACTCTTCCCAAAATTCTGACATTGAATCAGAATCAAAAGCTAAGCCTACCGAAGAAAAACTAGATTCAGAAGTAGAGGTTACCTCATCATCAGAATGAGCCATCAAGCAAAGGTCTTCTGTCTCAGTATCCAGGCAACAGAAGGCCTCATCAGAATCTGAGTCAGAACTGGATTCTGTTTCTGACAGAGGGTCTTTCTCCAGCTGTTCTATCACAAGTGCCTTTCTTCTTCTGGAGTTGTCCTCGTACTTCTTCTTTTCTCCATCCTGTCCTTGCTTCTTGGACACTCTAGGATTGGGACAATCAGCCTTGAAGTGACCAGGTTGTCTGCAGTTGTAACAGAGAAGCTCTCCACTGCTTTCTGTTGATTTTCCCTTCTGGTATGGCTTTCTGTTGAAAGATGGACTCCTTCCATCTTTGGGATTCTTCATAAACTTTTTGAATCTCCTGGCAAAGGCAGCCATATATTCATCAGATAAAAGTACTGAAGGGTCAAAATCATTTACCTTAGATGTGCTGGCATTGAGGGCTGTAGTGGTCCTCTCTTCTGGTACATCTTCCTTCTCTTCAATCATTTCAAACTCATGAGCTTTGAGATCTGAAATGAGCTTATCAGTGGGATAAGTCTTTACATCCTTGCTGGCTTGGACAGCAACTACCTTCATCTTCCATGCTGAGGGCAGTCCCCTCAACACCTTCAGGTTGATCTCCTTGGTTGTGAGATCCTTGCCAAGCTCAGAGATCTCTCCAGTGAGAGTGAGGAGTCTGTCATACATCTTGGAGATGCTTTCACCAGGGAGAAGTTTGAAGTCATCAAACTTCTTGTTGGCTATGGTTAGTTTGTTGTCCTTCTCTTGCTCATCACCAGCTCCAATGAGCTCAAGAGTATCCCAGATTTCCTTAGCAGTCTTGCACTTCTTGATTCTGTTGAAGTACCTATCATCAATGGACTTGTAGAGGATGTCCTTGGCAATATTGTCTAGGTTGTACTTTCTCCTCTCTTCAGTGGTCCATTCTGACTTGGCTTTGCTGATCATCTGGGGTCTGGTGTTGTCTATGGCATGTTCAGGATTGACCTTCTGGAAGCTTGTGAAGGGGCCAATGTCTAGAACTTCCCATATCTCATCATGCAGGGCACAGAGATGTGCTTTCATCCGGATCCTCCAGTCATCAAACTTAAGATCTGAAAACATAAGATTCTTGGACAAGGAGTGATCCATTATATCAGATAGAAATGAGGTAAAACAGAAAAACAAGTGGATCTTTGTTCAACAAATAACCTAAGAGATTATTAGAACAAGGAGGCTCTGATACCACTTGTTGGTCCCGGTTATACTGGATACAGTCTAGAGGGGGGGTGAATAGACTGTATTGGTTTTTAGCTTTTTAAACTAAGTACCAGATTTACAGAATAGCCTGTTCTGTTGTAAGAACAGACTGGCAGCGGATGGGGTTCTGGTAGGGAGTTCTGTTAGCCTCAGAGAAGCAATAGGCAGAAGGCCTTCTATTAACTCGTAGAACAAGTTCTGTTGAACACAGATACCAAGTCCAAGGAGTTATACAGTTCTAACTAAGTGCAAGTATTAAAAGCAGTAAGTAAACGACATCAGGGATTTTTATAGTGGTTCAAGGAACAACTCGTTCCTCTAATCCACTATTCCACTAAGCTGTAAAAACTGCCGTTTACAAAGCCTTAGTCCTAGTACTTAAGAAGCACTCCACGTCTTCTTCAAGCCTAGATGTGTCCTGGGATGCACTGCCTGGCTTCCTTTAACACTGGTCCTTTCACTGAGTTTCCTTGAAGTATCACCACTTCACTACTCCAGTTATTTGGACGTCCTTCTTGTAGCAAGAAGAGTTTCTGTTGAAACTGGGGTTCCTCCAACTAGCTTCGTAACAAAAGATTTGTATGTGATGAGCTTGAAGAGTTGAAGAACACTTGGAACTTTGCTTGAATTAGAAGGAGTATTTTTCCAACTTCTGCCTTCTCTTGTAGAGGATAATAAGTTTGAATCTCAAGGAGGCTTTTTGCTTTTCAGAGTTTGAATATCTTGCTTGTGGTTAGCAAAGTTGTAGCAAAGTTATTGCAAGGTTATCTCCAAGTCTTTTGGTTGTTCTTCGTAGTGTATCTTTTATACTGAGGTTGTCTTCCCGTTGGAGGAGTAGGAGGACAACTGCATTTAATGCGCGATCAGTTGACTTGACTAGTAGAGCCCGATAAAGTTGGCGGGTTACTATTTTGGGATAAAGTATTCCTGACATTGCGGCCAATCATCTGCAATTACTCTACGTAGCATGGGGTGCATTAAATGAGCATTTAATGCATGCACTGTAGCTTTTCCGTTTCATACTCCTAGCCGTTGAAGGAATCTATTAGTTGACTTCCCGATTCTTTGAAAATCTTCTAAGTGTCAGTCCTTCTGGTGTCTTTGTCTGAGAGTAGAACAGAGGAGGTCTGGAGCACTTCTGTTGGGAGTATTCAACAGAGACTCAGAAGGGTTTCTGTCAGAGTCAAGACTAACAGAGATCCTGAGGACTTCTGTTCTGGAGCAGAGAACCAAAGGTCCTCTGTTTCAATAATGCCTTAAGAGGCACTTCTGCTCTTGAAGTCCTTCTGCTCTTGAAGGTCTTCTGTCAAGTCGAATACTTCTAAGAATTTTACAAAGGAAAATTCTAATACATAATTTCTAAAGGGGTACTCTAAAGTCCTAATTAATCTAGCATCATCAAAATCTAATTACAATTATTCCTTACATGGTGATCTCATGGGTTTCAAATGCCTTGAGCAACTCCTCGGCCGCCTGTTTGTATTGCCTCATCCTCCCTTCTTTAGCCTCGTATGAGCCCTCGACCTGGCCCACCACTAGCTTGGAGTCGCATCTGATTTTGATGTGCCGTGCTTTGAGGCATGCAGCGAGTCTGAGGCCGCTGAGCAGGGCCTCATACTCGGATTCATTGTTGGATACCCTGAAGTTGAAGCGGATGGCATAGTAGGCTCTGAACCCTTCAGGGGAAATGAGTACGATGCCGCCACCACAAGCTTTGGTGGCCGATGAACCGTCGGTAAAGAGAGTCCATGCTTCGTCTGGTTCTAGCCCTGGTGTGGTAGCGGTCGTCTCCCTGGCTATGCATTCGGTGACAAAATCGGCCAAGGCCTGTCCCTTGATGGATGGCCTCAGCTTAATATCTATCTGGAACTGGCTGAGGAAGATCGCCCATTTCACCATCCGTGAGGAACTGGTGGGGCTCCGCATGAGTGCGCCGAGGGTTTGCTGAGTTAAGACGTGGACGGCGTGGGCCTGGAAGTAGTGCCCTAGTTTCTTCACTGTATGGACGATGGCCAGTACCGTCTTCTCAATGGGAGAGTACCTGAGCTCGGCCTCCCGCAACGTCTTGCTTATGTAGAAGATTGCCTTATGTACCCCCTCGTCCTCGCGGATGAGCACGGAGCTGACGGCCGATGTGCTCACCCCCAAGTATAGGAAGAGGGTTTCACCGGCTTTAGGTTTGGAAAGCACGGGCGGGGACGATAAGTACCGCTTCAGTTCCTCAAATGCTTGCTGGCACTCCGTCGTCCATCTGAAGCCATTTGCCTTGCGCATGATCTGAAATAAAGGGAGAGACCTTTCAGCCGATTTTGAGAGGAAACGGTTTAGGGCCGCAAGGCGTCCCGTCATCCGTTGTACCTCCTTCATGTTTCGCGGTGGCTCCATATTGACAATAGCCTATATCTTCTCTGGGTTGATCTCGATGCCCCTTCGGCTGACCATGTAACCGAGGAACTTGCCCCCCTGGACGCCGAAGGTGCACTTCTTCGGATTTAGGCGGAGCTGGAACTTCTCTATTATCGCAAAAATTTCCCGGAGGTCGTAGGCGTGGCTAGCGGATTGCCTGCTCTTGACGATCATGTCGTCGACGTATGCCTCCATCGT
Source organism: Cuscuta europaea (assembly GCA_945859875.1). Lineage (NCBI taxonomy): Eukaryota > Viridiplantae > Streptophyta > Magnoliopsida > Solanales > Convolvulaceae > Cuscuta > Cuscuta europaea. The sequence goes on along the minus strand of CAMAPE010000031.1, from coordinate 579,925 downwards.
CCGGCCGAGGACTGCTCTGAAGACCTTGGCTACCATTCTGGTGTATGTGGCGCCTGAGTTCTTGAGCCCAAAGGCCATGACGAGGTAGCAGAAAATTCCCTCCGGGGTCATGAAGGTCGTCTTCTCGGCGTCATCCTCATGCATGAATATCTGGTGGTACCCCCTGAAGGCATCAAGGAACGACATCAACTCGCACCCCGCCGTCTCATCCACCAATTGATCAATGTTGGGGAGAGGGAACGGGTCCATAGGACACGCCTTGTTCAGGTCAGTGTAATCAACGCACATTCTGAACGTCGGCGGCTTCTGGGTGAGGACGACGTTGGCCAACCAGGTCGGGTACTTCACCTCTTTGATGTGGTTGATTGAGAGGAGCATGGTAACCTCCCCTTTGACGAAGTCACGTCTGTCGTCCGAGAGGCAGCGCCGCTTCTGCTTGATCGGCGTGGAGGCGGGGTCGACTGACAACCGGTGAGTGATCACTCTTCGGCTGATGCCCGGCATGTCGTCCGGCCCCCACGCAAAAATGACCACATATGTCCGCAGGACGTCGAGGATGCCTTCGCATTGGTCCTGTGGGAGTTGTTTCCCGATTTTCAGGACCCGCTCCGGTCGGGAGGTGTCCAGGGGGACCTCCTCGACCTCTTCGGCTGGCTCGGCGTGCGGCCTTTCTTCGTTCTTGGAGACGGCGGCGGTGATGGTGTCTATTCTCTGCCCGGCGCTGGCTGCCGGCTTTGTCAGTTTCAGGTAGCATGTCCGGGCTATCTTCTGGTTCCCTCGGGCGTAGCCGATACCGCCGCTAGTGGGGAACTTCAGGCATAGATGTTTCATGGAGATGATGGCTTCCAAATCCTCTAGTGTTGGCCGCCCCCATTTCAAGTTGTGGGTGCACTCGAGGTTGACCACCATGAATTCCATGTCGATCTTGATGCGAGTGGGATCTTCGACCTCTCCATCTTAGATTGGAAATACACCCAATGTTCTAAGCAATCTTCGTGACTTCCTTTGTGTTTCATTTCCCGATAGTTTACTTTTTTCTAAGTACGTTGGTGCTGGTTTGTAGATTAAGCTTTCAACTCTTTGTTTCAGTATTGTAAAACCATTCATTTCTTTATTTTAAAGTCTGTATTTTTCTCAATTTGTGTGACGGGTGAGAGTTTTATATACTACTAGTACTTAGGTGCTGGTTTTGAAGAGGAGGAAAATCACGAAATCCTTATTTTAATATATATGCACATTTTGAAATTGTCCTCACATAAAGCCGTCCATAAGTCATCAAAATAAAGAATACTTGGTGCTAGAAGACCTACATCGATATATTAAAGACAAACATATAAATTCATAAAATCTTCACCTAACTGCTTGAGGCAAAAATACCGCACTTACCGGAAAGTCGGTATACCGCACTTACTGTATCGAAAAATACCGGAAAATACCGGAATATTGGCATACCGTCATTTTCGATACGGTATGATATCGTATCTATATATTTCGGTACGGTAACAATAAATGTTTTTTCAAATAGCGCGGTATACCGGTATAATACCGTACCGACTTCCACCCAACGATTACTATAAATTCTATTCTTTTTTGGATGAACTGTAAGTATATATATAAGTAATCATCCAAAGAGTTTAAACCGTACCATCAAAAAGGTGGGCAAAACTTTAGACTATCCAAAGATTGGATAACTCATCACCTCAAAAGAAAGAACCAGCCTTGCTGGTTTAGCACCTATGCTAAAATATAGCCATTCACATGCCAATAGGTGATGGGCTGATATTAGTCAAAATACAATCAAATCATATGGATAGATGCTATACAAAATTTTGTGCACAATGTACTTAATGCTAGCAAAAATGTCTTCAACTTTGGGGGAAACACCATCAAATTTGATAGCATTCCTAGTCCTCCAAGTGGTATACCGAGAAGCAAAATGCAATCCGTGTAGCTTTGGCTTGTATAGTAGCTCCGCTCCTCTCCTTCTTTATCCATTTGTCTGAACTTGCAAGTGTACCCATAAGCCGCGGCATGTGCATCCAAATCCTTCACCGAGCTCCAAATTTTTCCTGAAAATGGGCATTCAAAGTATAGGTGTGGAACTGTTTCCGGTCCACCCTTACAAAGTACACAAGTATTAACTACATTCAATCGATAGAGATTATCACATGTAGCCAACCTTTTACGAAAAGTCAACCAAGTAGTAAAGGAAAACTTGGGAGGAATATAATCTTTCCATATAAATGACATCCAACTCCGGGAAGGTGCCTTAGTTCTAAGCAAGTTATATACTTCTGAGGATACGAGTTTAGCATTAATTTGATAAGTATTAAGGCATTGTATTGCACTTTGAACACTCTCAAATTTTATCAAAAGTTCATCCCTAATCAAAGCAAGTCTTTTAATCAATCGTGAGTCCCTAGGGTGTGGGATAAAATCCCACACATTTCGGCCATTAAGGTAGACCCCATGGACCCATTTGACCCATATTGTGTCCTTCTTTGTATGGATATCCCAAAATGTTTTAGCAAGAAGAGCAGAATTCCATATTTTGGTATCATGTACTCAGAGACCACCTTCCTCTTTGGGTAGGCAGATATCAGCCCAAGCTACCCTAGAGAATTTACACCCCTAAAGAAAAATGCGGCAAATGGAAGTAATTCTATCAAGTACAACCTTAGGAATGGGAAACATTTCTAACCAAAAAGAGTGAACTCCTTGGATAACTGACTTTATAAGTTCAACCCTTTCTGCATAAGAGAGTGTCTTAAGGTTCCAAGCACTAATAAAGTGGAAATGGAATCTAAGAGAGGAGCATATTGTACCACAAATATCTTAAGGGGAGCAAGGGGCACCCCAAGATATTTTATCGGGAAAGCACCACCTTTGAAGTCTACCAAATCCAGAGGATACTATCAAGTTCATGATCAGCCATTCCCCCCAAGAAAATGTTAGATTTGTCATAGTTTACCCTAAGGCCAGATATGTTGCCAAATTCCTCCAAAGTATCAATCAAAATCTCGATAGAGGGGGTGTCACCTCTAGAGAAGAGTATATGGTCATCAACATAAGCAATATTGGGAGATCTTCAAACTACCACACTTAGGGTGGTATTTGAAGGGTGGGCCACTAGTAAAATATTGTAAAAGTCCATTACAAGTCTATGTTGTAAAAACCGGACCGATGAACGACCCGGTCAAGTGACTTGGTCACGGGTCAACCCGGACCCGTTGGGTCAACCCGGTCAACAATCATACGTCTATATAAAAATAATAAACATATAATTATATACAACATTATAATAAAAAGTAGTTATTAATCATAATAATCAACTAACAATACTACTTATTAAGCATTTATTACACTCTCATAATATTTCAAAGTATAATTTTGATCCTATAAAAATATATGAATTTTATCAATTCAGGACCCGAAAGATAGATTAATTATCAAGTTAGGACCCGAAAGATAAAACGTATCGGTATAGGACCCGAATGATGGAAAAGTATCAATTTAGGACCTAACGTTTCATAGGTTTTGATTTATTTAATTTTTTATTAATTCAATTACTAATTTTTGATATACTTTTCTGCACAAAAGTTTATTAGTTTAATAAAACTAAATAATATTTAAAAAATTTAAAATAAAAAAAATTAAAAAAATATGACAACTTAGGTCCTAGATTAATAGTTTTCAATCATTCAGGTCCTAAATTGACAGTTTTTCATCATTCGGGTCCTATATCGATGCATTTCATCTTTCAGGTCCCGGATTGATAATTCGTCTATATGATATGGCATTATAATTCGTCGATATTTTTATTTGTATTATACATTTATATTATAATTTGGCATGATTTTCATTTTTAAATAATTAAATATATAAATATATTACATAGTTTTTCTTTTTAGGGTATTGAAATTGCATTTTTTTGGTTTAAAATATGCATTAAAATTAAAAAGAAATTACATTTTTTTGGAAAAGCACTCAAAATCGGGTTTTCCCGGTTTTTTCGGGTTTCTTGGGTCCAAGGCTGGGCCGGGTTTTCCCGAGTCAGCCGGGTTTTTCCGGTTTTTGACCATTTCCGGGTTTTGGACAAACCGAACCGGTTTTTTGTCCGGGTCGCCGGGTTCCGGGTCGGGTCGATTTTTTAAACATAGTTACAATTTTGAAGCCCAAAATTAATACTTATGTTGGTAACGAATACTACAATACAAAAATAAAGGCCCATTTCCCAAACCCACTATAACCTTCTAGACTTCTACTACGTAACATTCAAACAAACAAACCCTAATGACTAATGAGTAATGTACTAATGTCCAGAGCAGTCCATCTTGTTCCATAAGCTTGCGAGTAGCGATGGCTGAGCCACTAAGTAGCTGACGAGTGAAGAAGAATACACGTATGTGATGAGTGTATCGACATAGAGATTCCGCAAGTCGATGCACAGAACTTTGTCCGAAAGTCTTACTCAAATATTTTATTTAAAATTATAAAAAAGACTAAATACACAATATCATACTATGGATAAATGATTTTATATCCATGTTGTTTGAATAATTTTATTTATTTTTGTTAGTGATCACTATTCATTTAATTATATATATATAATTATTGTTCAAGTTATATATATATATATATATATATATATATATATATATATATATATATATATATATATATATATATATATAAGTCCATCATTTTCTAAAATCTATACCATGGTTTCACATTATTTTTGCTAAAACTCGTATTTTTTACAAGAAGGTCCCACCATGTTAGTAATATGGATAAATATTTTAAGAAGTTACTCTCACAAACTTATCTTTTATACGACCACTACAACAACTAATCGCACTTGGTGAGCAAAACCATGAATGTATCTTTTGTATGGTTTTGTATTCAAGATACGAGTCTTAAATTTGATCCATTAACAACCACGCATATTAGAGGCCTTATCTAATCCGTGACATCAATTTTGGACATAGATAATTAATGCTTAGCAAAAAAATCAATGCCACTTTTCAAAAAAAAAAGTGCGGTGAATGCAATAACATGTTTAACTCCAAAGAAACATTGTACGTATCACAACTTCTTGACTGTTTACACATCTCATATCAATTATCATTTGCTCTTTGAAGAAATTATCACTCTATCTGATAGTTACCTTTTCTCCGAGTAAAGGGACACTAATTTTATCATCTATTATTATATAAAAGCAAAAAAAATTTGGCAATATTCTTTCAACAGTGTTCCCGCTTAGAAAAGTCACCATCAACAAATAGTGTAAACTAACAAAGAAAAAATGATATATCTCAAAACAATAAATAAAAGAAAAAATAATTCAGACCAAAAAGTATCCAAAAGGAAACATATCTCGGTACACGTGATGAAAAAAGTTAGCTGTGAGAGAACTTCATTCGTACATGTGCACAGTAGAAAGTTAAAAAGTAAAAAGTGCAATATAAATGTTATTGGACATCAGGCAGTTTTAGCTACTTTAGCACTTTAGAAATATGCAAAGTAGTCTCGATTATATCTTGCCAGCCTGTTTGAGTTGGGGCATGCGTATCAACACCTACAAAAAAAAAAAATCCATCCCATCAAATCTTGCCAGCTTATCCTCAGGACATGCGAATCTTCCTTAGGAAGGATGTTAAAACTTTACCTATAAGTACCAGGGACCTCATTTCAAATGAACACACCACTCAATACTTCACCTCTTCTCTTTTGCTTGAATTTTTAAGCCCGAATCAAGAAAATCATCCCTATATATAAATACACACACCTACATAAATATTTAAGAATAATATTCAATTGAAGCTATTCTTTAGTTGATGAGAACTGGAAAGTATAGCAACGTAAAGTAATAAAATGAGAAAAGCAAGTGGGAATACAACTCTAGAAGAATATGCAAAAGAAGGAGCCCAGACTTCTTGCAAAGAAGCAATCATCTACACTAAAGGAGTGTTTGGAGCTTTGGTTCAATTGATCCATGTATTCAATGTTATCTAATTCGAATCATAATAGAAACACAAAATCAAACCCAAATACATATATACATCACAATATGAGAGACACAAACATAAACACATATGTGAATGAAAATACATATCAATTTGTTTGGTGTAAACATCATTGACAGTTATGATTAAAGTTGTTAGTGTTTGCACTTGCTTACCAATGTCATTTGAATGCATACATATAGTTGAAAGTAAACATCCAATATTTCAACCATTTTCAAAAGGAACTTTATTAAGAAATAAATTCAAAAGCAGCAAGTAATCACCAACCTTTAAATTTATTATACTGAAACTGATTTTGATTTCATTTCAGTGTACCTGTATTGTTTTCTATGGGTACAAGTAACCTATTTAATAGATAAAGAAATTACCATGTATTGTACGGAGTATTACTTAACATAATCGAATTTGACTTAATTTTTTGGGTACAACTTGATCGATAAAGAAATGACATTGTGTGTAGATTAATTCTCAAAATAGATCTCATTTGATTGATAAAGAACGTTCTCTAAATATAAGCTATTAGTAAGAAAGATACACATTATGCTCTATTTAGGGGCAAAAGTTCAGTATTTACAGAGTTAGGATTACTGTTATTAGTTTATTATTTTATTTTGGGAAAAAAGTGCAAATAGGCCCATGTACTAATCAAAAAAGGTCAAATAAGCCCTTATTTAAGAGGCTCTATACGGTCATCGCCATTTGGGGTGGTTCCCAGTGGCATTTTTTGATGAATTTTTTTGAGCATCTTATTCATCAAGTCTAGTTTACTCATACCAAATTTCAGCTAAAACTTCATTGGGGAAGGCATTCAAATGAATTCTTGAAAATAACTGCGCAGTTAGAATCGCAGTTATCTTCAAGAATGCATTTGAATGCCTTCCCGATTGAAGTTTTAGCTGAAATTTGGTATGAGTAAACTAGACTGGATGAATAAGATGCTCAAAAATGTCATCAAAAAATTCCACCAGAAACCACTCCAAATGACGACGGCCGGACAGAGCCTCCTAAATAAGGGCTTATTTGACCTTTTTTGGTTAGTACATGGGCCTATTTGCACCTTTTTCCTTTTATTTTGTGATTAACTACTTTTGCCAGATCTTTGTGTTCCAAATTAATTGGTAGTGTTTAAATGTCATGTATTATTTCAATGTGTGAATTACGTTCTCGCTAACAAACAATGACTTGGAAGTATTTATATATCATGTTCTAAATTATAGGTGTAGTAAGAAGATTAGAAAGTAGCTTAGGCAGAATAGGAAGAGTTTAGCCCATTCAGGCAAATAATGTATTTCAATACAACACTAAAGATTACATTGAAATATAGGTAAACAGGGCAATGTTTACTGAGCTTGAAGCATTCCGATTAATGTTTTCTACAAAGTTTTAAACAATGCATAAAACCCATGTATGACATCTGCAAACAACACTTAACAATAATAGAACTTGCAAAGAACAGAATTCTCTACAAAACAATAGAGTTCTCAAATTAATAATTATAACTGTTTAAGACAAATAAGGACTTGCAATTTGGGATGTACATGTGCAAACTTTGTTCTTTGGCTATCTAAAATACACCAAAAATCTGGAAGGTCGCCAACATAAGTTTTAATTTGAAATAATACACTCACGTGTGCATCTTAGCATTAAATTTTAATTAGTTTTATGTGACAAAAAAAATCAGGTATTATAGTTAATTAGTTTTATAAAATTTGGGCCTTTATTTGAAAAGAAAATTGGTTTCAATGCATTGGAAACTGATTCTAACCAAGAAAAGAAGGGATTCTCTGTGGAACATGAAACAATTGTGTATCACATTATCTATTTAAGAATTGGTCATTGAATAAAAAGGCAGTTTCATAAATTACCAGCCAAAAATCTGAAATTCATTGATACTCACGAACAGTTGCTTACCTGCCAAAAAAAAAAGAAACCTTAGCAACGATAGATTTACTTAGGAATGAAAATGCAATACAAATGGAGTACTGATAATCGCTCACAATTCTTAAACATAATGCTGAGGTTTGGGTTTACTAGGAATACTTTTCCCAGTAATGTGTACATTCGGCCTAGACCTCGAACTGAATCAGTCTCTGCAATACACGCTCAAAATGAAACAAATGTGATAGCCGTTATATTTACTTATGTTTAACATAAGTATTTATAAGTATTTGTTGAAGAAAAGAAGAGAAATTGGGAAAATATCTTGAGAATGAGAGTTAGAGCATAAAACATTGTGATGAACGGCTTTTGGGACCAAAAGGATGACGGTTTGCCCACAATTTGAGTATAACGTATTGTAGAGAACTCGAAATCACTCCATTCCAATTTCATGTGAATGATAACTCAATAAGGTACAAATGTTATGAAGACATCATGGCCAGAATATGAAAGGAACAAGACTCTCAATCAACAAATAAAGTCAGACGTTGCGGGTGGGATTTCAGGATGCATACCTCTCAGAGTTTTGTTCATAACTATAGATTGGATGAATAAAATCACGTCATTCAAGTTTTGGTGGATAGAAGACTTCATTATCTGCAACTTTGGTGAAGGAATCATCTCCAAATTCATAGCGTAACATCCCCAAAATCCCAGGACAAAACCGGCGCCGGTCTGCTCTTATAACCGGCGCCGGTATGATGATTTCCACACATTATCTCAAACCAGTAGCTTACCCGGCGCCGGGTAGGCCTGATGGACGGCGCCGGGTAACCCATTTTTTCAGATTTTGCTGCGCACAACAAAGAACCGGCGCCGGGTAGTCCTGAAACCGGCGTTGGGTAGGTCGATTCTGCACAAAACACAACGACGTGCTCCATATTTTTTATGGGAAAACTTCACCTTCTTCATGATTTCATCAAATATTTCTTCCATGACGAATTGTTGGGATCGAATAGACCAAAATATGTCATTTCTTAGCCTATATAAAGCCCTCAATTCATCATACAAAAACATTCCATTCCATAGTTTAATTCCTAGCTTTTATATTTTATTCTTGATATTTTTTTCTTCAAGTTCTTGAGGAGGGAAGTTCATCCTCCGAAATCATTGGTGTTTAGGTATTATTTCTTTTTTAATTTCATGTTCCAATTCATTTCATATTGTATTGTGATTAATATGAGCATTAGTAGCTAATTTCTTAGCTAAGGCTAGGGGTGAACTTTTATGCCCACTAGGTGTTTGATAAAAGTTCTAAACCAATAAATTGTGATTTATCCTTTATATATTGATTGTTTATGACTATGGTGTACAACATAGAAGTATGTTAGATTTAGTTTATACTTACAATTAACGTTGAAGTCTAAACTATGAACATTAAAGGATAAACATATATAGTACCGAGAATAGAAATATATCTGGTCTTATATGATACGGGTGTGATGTCTTGATATTCAACGGGGTTTTCGGTAGATGAATGTAAGCCGTAACGGGACTTACACGTAACGAAAACCACGCTCTCGCTGCCTTAACCGGAGTTTAGAATATATTAGCGACATCGTATTCATAATTATTGGTGAAGAACTAATATTCAACCCTATTAAAGCATTTAAGTGATTCCCGAAGCCTTAGTTGTTGTTATCATTTATTTTGAACTCAAAGTTAGTTAACAATTATATTGTTGAACAAAAAGTGAAAAAACCAAAAATATAAAACACAAATCAAAATCCCTGCACTTTATTCAATTCTTCATTTAAAGTTATCTACTCTCGGACTTGAATTAAATAACGTTTCCTTGTGGATTCGACCTGGTATTTTACCGGAATTTATTACTATATCGGCACTTGTACACTTGCAAGTTTAGCCCGGTCAAAATGACAATTAAATTATTTGTTACTAGACTGATTTAAGTGATTTTGGATCAAATATAACACAATACACACGAAATATAGGCATGCACTTACGGATCTGGAGATTTCAAGCGAAACTTTTGGATGACCTTCACTGTTATTTCGGTTTAGGGTCATCCACTTCGAGGCTCAAGATGAAGAGATTACAGGGGTTGGTGCATTTGAGTATCCAATATGGCTCCGTTGTTGGAGGAGACGAGGGTGGAGATGGTATACCAATCGGATTTTATCGTTTGGGATTGGCCAACTTAGGATATGAGAGGTCATCGCATGTGATTTCTGATGTCGATTGCGAACCACTTCACGAGATTGGTCACTTCACAAGATTGGTGTTCAATGCAACGGAGAGATCGACATGCGTATGGCTGAACATATCAGCGTGTGGAGGGGTTTGTGGTCGGTTGGTCGCTGTTTGACTGTTGCGTGGAAGGTGAAGGGTTTTACTAAGCTTTTTTTTTTACCCCGGAAGGCAAACCACCAAAATCAGTGGGGCAGGAGCCGGGGGTCAACTGCCAGGATATTATTAAATGAAGAAGGGTTTTACTAAGCTATTATTATGTTGATCGAGATATATACAGAGCATAACCTATGTCCAATAGTGTTGGGCTGGGTTTAAATGCTTTATTAACGGGCTGATCCAAAGGTAGTGCTAATGACTAAATAAATCTTACATAGTTTTTTAATTTTAATTTTTTTGGAAGAAAAATCTTAGTTTTTTTTAAGAACAGCTTTAAATAAATTGATGAAGCTCAAAAAAATATTGAAAATATATTTATTTTAAAAAACTGACTAAAGTTACTATGAGCATAATGTGATGGACACTTGAATGTGAAAATTTAGAGCCTATTTGGTTACAATTAAACTGGCTGAATCGATTAATTTTGCTAAAATTTATAGAGTTTTGACTAAAGTGATTGGATTGACTGATGTTGCTTATTTATGAACAAATTTATGTTTAAGATATATTTTATTTGTAAAATAAAAAAAATGTACTACGTATAAGAATAGCTAAAATTGTCCCCTTCTATAATCACTTCAACCAGAAAAGTAATTATCACCTTATTTATTTTGTTTATTACACAATCTAGCGTGCAAAATCAAAAGTTGTGTGTGGTGAAAAGTTTAATTGGCCAATAAACCAAAAAAACAGGGTAACCAACGAGGTTCTTAAAAATAGCCCAATTAGGATTACTACTATAATCACTATTTACGAGATCACATTTTCATAACAACTTTGAATAAACTCATAAACATGCAATTGTTAAAGACATCTCATGATTTAGTGATGAAAATGATAAGTTTACTGACATTTATTCATTAAAATGCATACAATTTTTGTGGGAAAAATTTAAATTGAATTTTGTCACAAGTCTTAGAACACGTGCATTTTCTCTCAGTATCGTGAGTTATAAATTCAAAAAATATATATACTTATTTAGGATTAAGCACAATTTTAAATAAATTTATGAACCTTTTAAATATGTAACAAACTTTTTGGGAATAGTGTTATGGCTGTTTGAATATAAGTTATTACATAGCACAAACATGTAATTATAGATAGAATTGTGTCTAAAATTCGTGTGAAATGCATGAAATCGTACAATTGTTTAAAAATTGTACTTTTTGAATTGTTAAAAATAAATTTATTGTGAATATATTTCTATTAGCAATAGTATTTTTATTCCTATCGTTGGTTGTTTGAAATTATATGTACGTTGAGATGTCAACTCAAGTATCGAGTACTCCACGGTTCAATGAAATGTTAATGATATGCCATCACATATCATTAATCGCACCAATGTCGCTTTTTCCGGCACCGGCTTATGTAACACTTATGATGTAGATGATGTAGGTTTCCATAATGAATAAGTAAATTATAAGACCTGAAAACCTTGGAGAATGAACTTTCTATTGTTTTTATTGTTCTACGAAGTCCACTTCTTTTACCAACTACGTGTACATAAAATATTCTGATAAATCAGTCACCGTGCCAAGCACGGGTGTAATACAGAGTAAGAATCACATGAAAAAAGTACACACAAAATAAGGTTAAAAATGTAAAAAAAAATTAAAATTTCAACAAATAATTACAAAACACTCGATTTCAGACCCGACTTAGAAATGTACAGACACAATAAATGTATATACACGCAGGTCCTTCTAATGAATTTGGAAGCCTCAGTTTCAGATGCAAAATTGAGGTCCGACATATGAAACAAGTGATTAAGTGAAAAATATGAAATTAACAATAATAAAACATGAAATTCTGAAACAAGTGATTAAGTGAAAAATATGAAATTCTAATTTTTTATATAACTATATCATGAGAAAATTTCTCATACATCCGGATGTACGGGGAGTGCCATCCGGCCAAGATCATTTGAGATTCTTTGAGGTGGAATTGTTTGATAAAAAAATGTTAGAATGTTTTTCATTAATTGTAGATTATGTCCATAACATTTTAGCTTAAAAATTGATTGAGAATTCAACTGAATAAATTATTGAAAAACAATGTGTTATTTATGAATATTTTGGCGCAATATTTGTCAATAAGTTATTTAGCCGACTCCCCAGACCTCGAGTTTAGGCCTTTAATACTCAGGAACTCGAATCTAGACTTAGTAAATTTTCTGATCTTATTTCTCGAACGGTCAGTTTTCTACAGCTACAGAAATGGCTTCTGAATCCAATGCGCAAGGAAACAGCAGTACTCCTCCATCTCTGAGGAAAGGGGAGTACCAAATATGGAGAACTCGTTTCTTGAACTTCCTAGAGCACAAAGAAAACTCCGACGCAATGCTGGAATCGCTCCTGGAAGGATCGGCTGTTCTGATGATTGCCGTAGGAGGGGACTCAACTAATAATCCACCCATTCCTCCGGAAACAAGACGAAAGAGGCCGTCTGAATACACTGAAGCAGATAAGCTAAGGCTGAGAGGAGACCTTATGGCTAAAACATACCTCCTCCAAGCCATCCCCAATGAAGTGTACGTAATGATAGACAGTATGCAAACTGCAAAAGAAATGTGGGATGAGATTGAAAAATTACTCCAAGGCATGAGCATAAGCCTAAAAACCAAGAAATCTGCTATATTAATGGCTTATGACTCGTTCAAGGCTGCTCCTGGAGAACCTCTTCACGAGACTCATGCCAGACTTGTGAAGCTGATGAATGAAATGAGGAAAATCAAAATATTCAGAACCAACCTGGAACTGAATACTAGATTTATGTCCAGTCTGCACCCAGCTTGGAGTAAAACAGTGAAGGACTTGAGACAACGCATTGACATGGATGAGATTGATCTCTTCACCTTAAATGAGCTGTTAAAGGAGTTTGTCAATGACGTTGCATGCACTGAGGAGCAATCAAGCCCAAATCCTCTGGCTCTGTTGATGGAAGCTCAGCCCAAAAGAACAACAAAACCTCTGCAGAAGAAGAAGAAGAAGATAGTGGAGGTTGAATCTGATGAAGATGAGAGTGATGAAGAAGGAATTGATCTTGAAGTTGAGCTTGCAGATCTCCAGAAGAAGATGGCCCTGCTGGCCAAGAAGTTTCCCAAGAGGAACAGCTCTTCAAATAAGCTGCGAACCTCTTCCTCCAACTACAAACAGAAGAACCAGGACCAAAGCTCGGCCAGGAAGGCTACATCAACTGCTAATACCCATGTGTGCTATAACTGCGGGAAGGCTGGACATATCAGCAAAGACTGTCGGCTTCCAAAGAAGAGAGATGCAAACTTCTACAAGCAGAAGATTCTGATGAATAAACAAAAGCTCTTCTTGGCACAACAGGAGGAAGTAGAAGCCTCTGGCAAACATGCTGAGCTGGTCCAGTGGGCAGAAGATGATACTGAAGAAGAAGAAGAAGAAGAAGAAGAAGAAGAAAATTTCGCATTGATGGCAAGGCTGGAGGATGAAGAAGAAAAAAAGGGTGATGCTGCGACCCCCGGAGGTGAATGCTCTACAAGCACTGTAAGTACCTCTAATCACTCTCACATTATCCAAACTCAGTCCTTACACAATAAGGACAATCTCATTAAAGAACTGCAGGAGAGATTAGACAATGATTACAGGGTACTGAAACAGAACCTTGACCAAAAATCTTCCTTAAGCATTCAACTTGAAAATGCCAAAGATCAAATCAAAAAGGTGTCCTCAGACTTTGAAAGCTTTGAACTTAAAATAGCTGAACTGACTAAGAAACTGCAAGACAGCGAAGTTGAGAAAAACACAGCCAAAGCTGACTATGAATTTTTAAGGAATAAAAGAAGCAGCCTTTTAAGCAAAGTAAAGGAACTTGAGGACGTGTGTGTCAGAAGAGGTCAAACCGAACATACAGTTTTTCTAAATCGAATAAGCGACGTTCAGCATTACAACCCAAAAGCTGGTCTTGGATTGCCAAACCCTTGTCATTTAAAGAAAGTTGACTGCCGCCAGTTGTATGATGCAACTTACTTAACTCTAGACATTGAAAAGAAAATGAAATTTGGAAGTGAAGAAGAAACCGCTAAAGAAGAAGAAGAGAAGAGGAGTAATCCTAAAATTGAAACTTCATTTGACTATACTCCTCTGGTTGAGAAAGCTCTTTCTAAAGAAAAAGTAATCTACAACGAGGAGGGGTTTGACATTTTTAATATCCCAAAAGGGGTTCCTTATTTCGAATGTCCAATGGGTCCCCTCCCAAAACTGGAATTTTTAAGTCCGGACAGGACAAATGCATCTCTCCGTTGGTCCAAAAATGTGCGGATCTTCAGAAAACCCTTGACAATGAGAGAGAGCGTTTTGAAACTGAAAAGAAAAGTTCTGAAAGCAATTGGCAAGAACTGTTAAGCAAATTTGATGAATTGAGTGAAAAATATCATTCTGTTTTAAAAATTGCTCAAACCTCTTCTGATAAAACTAAATCTTCTGAAAAAACTGTCACTCATCACTCTTCTCCTTTTGTCACAGGACAAGAAGTGAAAAGAAGAGGAGAAGAGAAGGAAGAGTGGGAGATAAAAAGAAAGGAAATAGCTGCTGGCAAGAAGAAAGTCTTTGAGAATAAACCTGGTCCCAGATCCAGCTCCATTTTGTACTCTAAAACTAAGTCTAAGTCTGTCCATGTAAACTCAACTTCTAGTAGTTCAGTCTTGAGTCCCAAGCTGAAAAATTCTGTGACATCTTTTGAACATGGCTCAATGTATAATTATACTATTGCTTATGGTTATTCTGTTCCAGACCGCCATAATTATGACTGTGATGCGAATGTTGTTAAATCAAAGCCTCTCAGAAAGCTCAAACCTGAAAGAGAAACCAAGAAAGGAACTTCTAAGGAAACATTTTGTATTCCTGATATGAAATATGCTCTTAGAGTTCATTCAAGGAAACATCTTAATCGGCTTTCTAAAGAGGAGATTTTCAAAACTAAACTTAAGAAACAACCATTCAATCACAAAGCACCTGTCTACTCTCCTCCTAAACCTAAAACGGAAAGGTGGGTCCCCAAGATAAGACCCACCAAAACTGAAACTGAAAGGTGGGTCCCCAAGATGAGACCTACCAAACCTGAAACTGAAAGGTGGGTCCCCAAGATGAGACCTACCAAACCTGAAACTGAAAGGTGGGTCCTCAAACGAAGACCCATCCAAACTGAAACGGAAAGGTGGGTCCCCAAATTCAGACCCACCAGAACTAAAATGGAAACTGCTAAGTGGGCTCCAAAAATCAGACCCACTGCAAAAGCAGATCTGGCTATCGGAAAGCCCACAAGAGATAGATCTTTTGTTGAAAGAGCTGCTGACCTTGGATCACAACTCAAAGCAAAATTTAAAAAGGTGTTTTTCATTGATAAGGAAGGACCCATTCCAAGATGGGTACCTAAACCTGTTTAATTGTTTTGCAGGACGGTCATGTGTGGCACTTGGATTCTGGATGCTCAACCCACATGACCGGAATAAAGTGCCTACTGAGCAACTACACCAACTGTTACGGAGGCAATGTTAGATTCGGGAACGACGCCTCATCTCCTATTCTTGGATATGGGGATGTCATCTGTGCCAGTGTCACCATCAAGGATGTCTCATTTGTCAAAGGGCTCAAACACAATCTTCTGAGCATAGGACAATTTTGTGACAGTGGGATGGAAGTGAGGTTCTTTGCCAAACAATGTTGTGTTCTTGACAGCGAAGGGAACTCATTATTAACGTGTTACAGGTCCTCAAATCTGTACACTATTGATCTGAAAAGCGTTCAATCCACCACTTCCATCTGTCTGCTGTCCAAAGCTTCAACAGAACAAAACAACCTCTGGCACAGACGTCTTTCCCATCTCAATTTCAAGAATCTGTCCATCCTGTCATCGAAGAAACTTGTGAACGGGCTTCCTCCGTTGAAGTCCTCCGCTGAAAATCATTGTAGTGCCTGCAAAATGGGCAAAATGACGCGAAGCTCCCACAAGTCAAAGCCAGTCCCATCATCTACTCTACCGCTGCAACTGATACACATGGATCTGTGTGGACCTATGAGAGTCCAAAGCATCAACGGTCGCAAATACACACTGGTGATCGTTGATGACTTCTCTAGGTACACATGGACAAAATTTCTTCGTAAAAAGGACGAGGCAGCAGAAATCATTATGACCTTTGTCTGAACAGTCCAGAAACTGCTGCAGCACAGTGTTCGAATCATCAAAACTGACAACGGTACCGATTTCAAGAATCAAACTCTCACTGGATTCTATGAATCTCTCGAAATCACACAGCAATTTGTAGCAGCCAAAACTCCCCAACAGAATGGAGTGGTTGAAAGAAAGAACAGGACCCTTGTCGAAGCGGCACGCACCATGCTCATCCAATCAAGATTGCCTCACTTTATGTGGGCAGAGGCCATTAATACTGCGTGTTACACCCAAAACAGAACATCTATCCACAAACACTTCGACAAGACCCCATATGAAATCCTCTTCAACCGGACTCCGGATATCTCATTCTTCAAGATATTTGGCTGCAAGTGCTTCGTACTGAATGACAGAACTGATAGAGGTAAGCTAGACGCCAAAGCCCAAGAAGGGGTGTTCATTGGCTACTCACAGCAGTCCAAAGCTTACAGAGTCTATCTCAGAGACAAGCGAACGGTCATTGAGAGTGTGAATGTGACATTCTATGAGATGGCTGACTTCGCTACGGAACACTTACAGACTGACCCGTCACTTGCTGTACCAGCGGACTCTGACACAGTTGAACCAAACCCTGTACCTGAAGGTGTGATTCTCAATTCTCTCTTTCAGAACTTCTACGAGAATTCACAACCTTCATCTTCTCCATGTACACCAGCTTCATCGTCAACTATTCCACAGCAACCGACTCCTTTCACTGAAATTCCACTCCTTTCCGGACCAGATAATGAACCATCTACTCCGTCAACTCCCCAACCTAATCACGGAGGAGTGGATGATCATGGTTTTGCTACCACATCAGAGTCATCTCCACCACACACCACAGCCGCTCAAGAGTCACCAATCCCCTACCAGGACTCGGATCAACCGATCATTACTCCTGCTCCTCTAGCACATGAGAGGAAGTGGACAAGAGCTCATCCCACTGATCAAATAATTGGTGATCCAGGTCAAGGTGTGTGTACGAGATCGGCTACTATGAATGAATGTCACTATGCATGCTTTCTAAGCCAGAATGAACCGTCCAAAGTCTCAGAGGCACTCGCTGATCCAGATTGGGTGATTGCCATGCAAGATGAGCTCAATCAGTTTGACAGACTAGAAGTGTGGACACTCGTGCCTAAACCCCCTCAGAAAACCATCAATGGCACTAAATGGGTGTTCAAGAACAAGAAGGACGAAGAAGGCATAGTAATACGCAACAAGGCTAGGCTGGTCGCTAAAGGATACAATCAGCAAGAGGGCATAGACTATGATGAAACGTTTGCACCCGTAGCAAGAATTGAAGCAATCCGCCTTTTTCTTGCGTACGCGGCCCACAAGAACTTTTCCGTCTTTCAAATGGACGTAAAGACTGCCTTTCTGAATGGAGTCTTGGAAGAAGAAGTCTATGTCGCTCAGCCCGAAGGATTTGTAGATCCCAGATATCCCGACCATGTGTACAAGCTGAAGAAAGCTCTGTATGGGCTGAAAAAGACACCCAGAGCTTGGTACGATGCCTTAACCGAATTTCTGGTTGACTCAGGTTTCTCAAAAGGGAAGATTGATACCACACTTTTCATCAAGCGACAGAAGTCTGACATCATCCTGATTCAGATCTATGTTGATGACATCATCTTCGCCTCCTCAAATCCACGTCTGTGCAAACATTTTGAGAAACTGATGAAAACAAAGTTTGAAATGAGCATGATGGGAGAGCTGAATTTCTTCCTAGGCCTGCAAGTAAGACAACTCTCTGACGGCATTTTCATCAATCAGTCCAAGTATATTCTGGAAATGCTTAAGAGATTCAACATTGATAGCAAATCTTCCATGTCGACCCCTATGTCCCCCAACAATAAACTGGACTCAGACCCCTCCGGGAAGCCACTCGATGTCACAAATTATAGGGCCATCATTGGATCTTTGCTATATCTCACGTCTAGCAGGCCTGATATCGTCTTCTCCACATGCTTATGTGCACGCTTTCAGGCGAATCCAAAGGAATCCCATCTGACCGCTGTTCGAAGAATTCTGAGATACCTCAAAGGCACTGTGAATCTAGGCCTTTGGTATCCCAAGCACTCAGGTTTTGACCAAGTCGGATACTCTGACCCTGATTTTGCTGGTTGCCGGATGGACCGCAAAAGTACATCGGGAGCTGTCCAGTTCTTGGGCGATAAGTTAGTCTGCTGGTCTTCCAAGAAACAGAACTGTGTGTCAACATCTACGGCCGAGGCAGAATACGTCGTGGCTGCTAGCTGTTGTTCACAAATATTATGGATGAAGACCCAGCTAAAGGACTACGGTTACACTTTCCGCCATATCCCGATCTACAGCGACTCACAGAGCGCCATCGCCATCACCAGCAACCCGGTTCATCACTCCCGCACCAAACACATCGACCTGCGCTATCATTTCATCAAAGACCATGTGGAGAAAGGAGATATTGACATGTACTTTGTAAGCTCCGAGCTTCAACTGGCTGATTTGTTTACTAAGGCACTGGATGAAAAGAGATTCCAGTTTTTGGTTTCCAAATTAGGCATGTTGAACCTCGAGCCAGTGTAATTTTGTTTCCACTGGTCTGTAAAAAGGTGTGCGTGTGTAGGACTTGTACAAAGTGTGCGTGCGTGTGTCTGTAAATAGTGTGTGTGAGTTGCATTTTGTGTATTGTGTGCGTTGCATGTGTCCAGGGGGAGAAACCCGAGAAAAATACAAAAATAGTGTGTGTGTGCGTTTGCATTCATCGAGAGGGAGAAAAAGGGCGAAAAAGATCAAAAAATAGTGTGCGTGAGTTTCATATGTACATAGTGTGTGTGCGTTGCATTCATCGAGGGGGAGAAATTTTGAAAATCCCAAAAATAGTGTGTGTATTTATTTCAGCGGGGGGGAGTACTGTTATTGATCAGAAATGGGTCATTTAACCCTTAAGGCCAAACGGGCCCAGCTACCTGTTCTGGCCCTAACTGTTCCTAAACTCGCGTATTTAAACCCTTCAGATCTCTCGCTCCTTCTCATTTCTGTATGCCTTCTCTCTCGCAAAGTCCAGAGCTCGAGATCTCGCTCCTCCTTCTCCGTCTTCTTCTTCAACCTCACTCCCTCTCACTCATCTCCCCAAACTCCCTCCCACAAGCTAGCAACTCGTTCGATCTCCCCATCACACTCTGTTTTCCGAAAATGTCCCAAAACCGAAAACGCAATTTCACACAAATTAAAAAGGGTTTTGGTTGAATGTATTTTGATTTTATGTCTTTGCAGATGGATATCTTCTTCTTTGGGGCAAACACGAGCTTCTGCAACTCGAGTTAAAACGCTTGGTTTCATTTCCGACGTTCTAAATTCGAGGGCAGATCGCGAGTTTGTAAACTCGCACTCATGAGCTCGAGTTTGCAAACTTGCATTCATGGGCTCGAGTTTGTAAACTCGCGTTCATGGGCTCGAGTTTGTAAACTCGCGTCCATGGCCTCGAGTTTGTAAACTCGCGCTCATGGGCTCGAGTTTGTAAACTCGCGCTCATGACCTCGAGTTTGTCAACTCGTGTTCATGGGCTCGAGTTTGTAAACTCGCGCTCATGGCCTCGAGTTTGTCAACTCGTGTTCATGGGCTCGAGTTTGTAAACTCGCGCTCATGGCCTCGAGCTTGTAAACTCGTGTCCATGATCTCGAGTTTTATAACTTGGTGCCAGAACTCGTTTCTTCGTCTCATAAATCATCAACCCCATTAAAAAAAGGGGGGGAAACTCATTCTTTTGCTAACGTGTGCTATTCTTTCAGCTAAATATGTCAGGCACTCAACAAGATACCTCCCAGGAGGATGCACTCTCTACTCAGATGTTCCCCAAATACAAGTGGGTTCGGCTACAGGACAACAACTACCAGCTCGACCTTGCCGTCTTCAAGTGCCCTGACCCAGTTATTCCTGTCATTCTTAAGGGGCACTACATCTGGTCAGCACTCACCAAAGCTATACCGGTCCCCGAAATCTATCTGCAACAGTTATGGGGGACCATGCACATGCCCTCCAAGAAGGACGCATCTAATATCAGTGCCACGCTCCACAACAGAAGGCTTGCATTAACGTCATCCACACTAAGAACCACTCTGGAGCTGCCTGTCCACCAATCTTATGATCCGCTTCCCTCAAAGACTGAACTGATGCAAGGGTTGGAGAGATTGGGATATGATGCACCACTGTCATTCCTGTCTCACTTCAAGTTGATGAACCTGCCATACCCATGGAAGACATTGTTTGGCCTCGTCAACAAGTGCCTATCTCCAAAGCACGCTGGCCATGACAAATGCAACTTGCAGATTTTCCAAATCTTCCATGGGATCGTTTTCAACAAAAATTATGACATGGCGCAGCTATTCTGGATCGTGCTGGTGACTCAAGTCCAGGACAAAGCGGACGGAAAACGGGCATGACAATTCCCTACGCCAGATGGTTGGCGCTCATCATTGATGAATATATGACCGCACACCCAGGGATTCCATAGCGCAGAGATGAAGATCAATACACTGCCCCCAAGCTCCAGTACTTCAAGCGCTTCAAACATGACACTGTGGGGATGACAATACCAGACTATCTGCTGGACTTGGGCAATCCACGACACTCCGTCGTTGTCCAGTATAGAGAGAGCTTACAGAGAGATGGCCCCATGGTTCAACAAAACCCAGTTGGACCTGCCCCGGGGCCTAAGCCGAGAGCAAGTAAGGGTCCAAAGAGAGCCCGTAAGCCACAGAAACCAGTGGCGCGTGTGCCCCATGAAGGGAAGTCTGACGATTCTCTCGAGAGGAATCAGACGGCTGAGGGCACACGTACAAACGCTGCGGAACCTGCCAATGAGTCGTCCAGCCCGGCCCATAACAAGGCTGACGATGAGGCATCCAATAGCGTGGCCAAGGATGATGACGATGCTAACGATGATGATGACGACGACGATATTGACGACGTGGAGCACACCTTTGCTCTAATCCAAAAGGGGAAGCTGCCACTTGATTCTCCTCCAAAGAAAATCACCCCTGAGGATGCAGCTCCATTTATAGCTGTCCGCCCCAAGACTATCATCATCAAACAAGTGAAGGAGCCAGTTAAAGCTAAGATTGCTGCTCCCCGCTCACCTAAGGCAAAGAAGCATCGTCCTGTCAGAAAAAGTTTGGTCGCTGAGGAGGACCTACACATCTTTGACGACTGTCTTCCCTTCATCACTATAAGCCGGGCCGAATCCTTAAGTACAGGGGCCAATCTTTTTGGTTCCCGGGTAGAAGCCGCAGCATCAGGCTCAACTGCGCGTGCACCGCCCTCTCCCAGCCACTCGTTAGCCTCCCAAAAGGCTAACGTTTCAACAACACGGGACTCACCCACCTCACTGGTTCCCTCCGAACCAGTTGAGCGCTCTAGTGGCCCACCGCCCGCGGCCACAACCCCCTTTTTCCACACATCGAGTCTAGGTGTCACATTCCCCACATTTTCAAATTTTTCTAGGACACCTACACCATTCACAGCACATACAGGTGCACACACCCTGAATACAACGACCGGAGTGTAAACGATGATGGTCGGAAGCCCTGCTACGCCAACAATGACTCCATCATTGAACGCAAGCCACACATCAGCTCTCTTCACTGATGTTGTGACAACAGTTACAACCCCCGTAACTGGACCCCTTTCACCCGAAGACGTTACCGTTCTCATGGACCGCTACATGGAGTCCACCATCAAACCATGGGTGCAACAAGCATTCACCGCTTGGGCACAGGACTCCAAGCCAACCCCAGCGGTTCATAGTGAACAAAGCCACCCCAAACCTCACTCTTCACCCTCTCAATCCAATCCTCAACCCACTCCAGTCATCCCTGTCACCTCCACCAAATCCCCTAGCCCTTCACCCTCTCGAGGAACCCACGATACAGAACTAGTATCGCCCCCTACCTCGACCAATCCCTTCCACCTATCCCGTCTTGAGCTTGCCGATCTCCTGTTTCTTCGGATGCTGGAGGTCGACGCTTGCAACCTTACACCCTTCGAACGTGACCTTCTCCAGGTTTTCCTCAACCACGATCGCCCTCAATACGGCACTTGCCGTGACAGTCCCCGAGGTCTCAAACGTTCCCATGAGGATCCCGATGATTCGGAACCTCATAAGGAGGAGAACAAGAGACCTCGGACACTTGAGCAAGCAGCCTCTACCAGCCATAACCCCCAGCCAAACACCTCATCAAACCAGCCCACCAACCAACCACCACCTTCCTCGAGCCACAACCAAGCCCAACTCTCTAGCCTGGTCGAGCTAGATGAAACATCCTGAGGCTTATCTCCTAGAGATACTGTCCGAGGAGGGGATGGAAGTCCTGTAGTGGTTACCCCTGGTACATCACAAAGCTCAGGCCATCGATCAGAACACAGTTCGAAATCGATGACAACATCCCGAGGCGTGTCTCAAAAGGATACCGTCCGAGGAGGGGATGGAAGTCCTGACGATGCTATCTCTGATTCATCTGTCAAGTCAGGCCATCAGCCAGAACTCAGTTCTAAGCTGATGACAACGGGCAATCCTAGTGAACCCGGTTGTGCTTCACACGAAAGATCATCGCAGCTGAGAGTCCCATTCATTCCCCAAGGCAAAGACATTCATGATGCACTCGAGGATGCTGTGATACACGACGTTTGGCCAAGAAAGTGGACAGAGTGGGATGATCTTAGATGCGAAGCTGAAACTGAGGATATGCAGCGAAATTGGTGGCTGAGAGAGTTGCTGGCCCAATGCGCAGAAGATATCATACGCCTTGATGAAGAGGAACTCAAAGAAGGTGAGGATTACAAAAAGATACCCAGAGAGCTAGAATCCGTCATCAGACAAACGGCAGGCCAGATGCCCCCAAAAGAAAAGCTCTGGGAAAACATCAGAATAAATGCCCCCTTCCAAGAGGAAATCAGAAAGGGAATTTGGAGAACCGCAGACAAGCTCAAGCAGCTCGACGAACTGAAGATCCGTGGCTTGACTCACCTTAAGGGAAAACTGGTTGGCGGACATCTTCACATGCTGATGCACAGATCATCTGGAAAACAAAGACAAATACTTGAAAGAGACATGAACTCCAGCATCCACCCTATTGACGCTATCCTTGATGTGCACAGAGAAGATCATCACACCATCCCGTTCTACAGCTTCAAAGTTCGACGAACAGACTCCAGCATACTCATCTGCCAGGAAAATGATTTTATAATGATGAAGATGGAAGATATCTACCAAATGTTCATGGTAAGTAGGTATCTCTCACTGAATCGGAACAGGACACACGAAGAAGGTTATGAGGCGATCAAGCGATTTATGCTGAGACAGATCAGATTCTATGCTGCCCATGATCTACAGATGGCCCTGGAAAACAATGTCAGAAAAGCAAATCTGGTAAAGCCAACTTTGTACGGTCCAGAGCTCAAAAAGTACAGACCATATCATATCTTCAAGGACCCAGTCTCTATCATATATCTCAATCACGAGGAACAGAAAAGACTCATGTGGGTAGAAGACATTCACAAGTATTGTGATGGGACTCTGAAGATCATCCAGACAAAGCTGCAGGAGATCAAGGAGAATATAGATCCAAGACTTGCGGACGCCAGCGAGGAAGAGCTCATAGTATACAAGAAGGTGTGGACCATCCTAAAGCCCATCAACGAGCAACTTGAAAAGAGAAGAATGCTGAGACAGTATGAGCATGCGCTAAATTTCAGAAAGCATTACTTCAGATCTCAAAAATAAATGCAAGACGGCACTTGATCACAAAGGGGGAGATTGTTGAAGACTATTTTATTGTGAATCAAGTTTGTCTGTTTTGTCTGTAATAATTTAGATGTTTACTATTCCTGTTCTGCACTGATTAAATATATCTGTTAGAATAGTATTCAATATGGGCCAAGTGTTAGGCCCATACTTAGGCGAGAAGCCCTATTTTACGCATACCTGAGCCTCGCCTATAAAAGAGGGCGGAGGACTCAGGTTTGCGGTGAACTTTCGTATCTGCTCAAAATAGCCTTAGCGCTTATCATTCTTGTACGAACTGTTCACGGTATATCAGAGAAGGTTTACGATTGATCTTTTTGTGTTCATCTTTGTTGTTAATCTTTCATCTGTATGCCATATTATCTTGCTGTTATAGAAAACAGGGACTAACAATGAATTTATTTTTATGATTGGATTTGTTTAAGTACAAAGCTCACGTACGCTGTTGTGTCCAGAGTGATCATTTGTAATAGTCTCTAACATTTTAATTATATTATAATATTTTAATAATATAAGTAAAATATACTAACCACTTTTATTTAAAAAATTAATTTAGGTTCATCAAATTGCCCTCTCAAATATATAGACACAAAAATGTGTGGATGTTTAAATTGTGAAGTTTACGTAATATTTTTAGCGTTGATGAGAAATTTCAAAAATATTTTTCTGTGATTTAAAGTTTTTAATAGTTAAAAACTAATATGTGTTGTTTTCAATAAAATGGATAGTATTACCTTTCCTACTAATGTGGTCAACCATATTTTTTTACGCAGATGATAGTGACAACGAGCGTGACGTAAATCGAAGAATTTTGCAAAACGCTCGATTTCAAGAATCTCTTCGTCACAGTATTACAGCATCTATAAAGCCTATAACTTCTTTAGTTCCCCTCTGGTGGATGTAACTAATGGTAAATTTATCAAAATGTTTTTGGCTTACTATTGAAACCTATTTTTAAACTAATTATACTTTTGATTATTTTATTAACCAATGTTGTGTAATAATAATGTAGTCTTGGTGATGAGCGCTCAACCATCAGTGTCAAGTGTACTCTCCAAACAAACACCTATTACGAGGCTGAATCTAATTCAAAAGAGATCGTATGACCTACGATCTACGTCAGTTTCATCCAATCACACAGATAGTATCTTGTACAACACTAATGTTTCTTTGTGTAGTTATTTCACGCAAGATTTGGATATCAACGATGTTGACGTAGATGACTACCAGATAGATGAAACCATGAATGTTGTCTATAAGGAAGCATTCCATAATCTCTAAAATTTCATATTGTATTAAAATCACATTACATATTACAATAAACTTACGTATTACAATTTCATTTCTTAATAGTCACAATTTATGATATTTAACTTTATTTTCAATTAGATTTTATAGTCTAACGGTAATTATACTCATCCAACAAACTCACCCACCGTGCATCGCACGGGTGCTGTACTTGTAAGTACTAATGCTAAATTTCAGGGTTGGAAGCGAAGGTGCTCCCCCCATCCTCAAATCCATCAACTGAATACACCGGAAAGTCGGAAACAATGGGTGCATGACCAGTTTACCAATCCTAGGATAAAAGTATAAAATTAAACGAATCCAGGAATACACTTACGACTGCAAAAAGAGCGACCAAAAGTACTTAAAATATTATTGTCATTTTGTTAAGACAGAAAATATTGTTGTCATTTGAAACTATACAATTCCCTTATATATAAATATTAAATCTTCATTATTGAGAAAAGTCCATCAAAGTCAAATTTTATTCATATGAAATACTACTCCTAAATTTTCCAACATATTTCACTATCGGACATGTTTTACATCAAAGTAATCATAAAAGTATACTCATAATCACTTTAGTCATATTTTCGTCCATAGTTTTTATTTGAACCATATTATTCAATTCTTGCCTCTAATCCAAAAATTCTAATCACACTTGAGTAACTATTTTTGTACTTTTAACATTTAACTAGGCTAGTAGGCTATCAAGACTCGAGACTCAAAAGTTAGATTAATGGGCTCCCAACTTGCCCTGGTGAATGGACTAATTTGGAGGCATGTACTTACCCATCGGGCTCTCAAGTGCCGTAATGATATATGGGTAAGCTTGGGGTAGGGTGTAGACTTGTACTAGCCGATAAACACAGCCCGGGAAAATCAAGGATGGGAGAATGTTCATTTGGTAATTTTTTAATTAGTGTATCTTTTACAGTTTTACAATTACAATACACAAGTTGATGGGAGCTCATGCCCCCAATAAATCTTTGTAGCATGATAAGATTATTGGAAAAAAAACATTTTTGTGGTTAGAGTAATTGCCTCCAATAAAAAAAATCTTTTGTCTCCAGTGATTTTTTCAATTACATGATGGATCATAAAAATAAATATGTACAATATCATTAGAATGAATTAAGATCACTTGAAAAGGATCAAGTGTGATGAAACTAAAATAATCTTAATTAATTATAACTTTAGTAACAAGTATGCACACCCATCTCTTTTATTTGCTTGCTTCATCAGACTTTTAGTTATGATGATTAAGATTCAAATAAAATTTCAAGGAACAAATAAAAGAGAGAATTTAATACATTGATGGCATGGGGTGCATGACTAGTTACTCCGGGATATGATGAGTCCAGGAATACGCTTTATGACTGCAATAAAAGCAACGGTCGCCCAAAATAATTAAAATTATTATAATCGTTCAAAATTGTATGAATCTCTCAACTGCGAATAAATGTTAAATCTTAATCATTGAAAAAAGTTAATGCCAAAGAGTAAAATGTTATTCAATTGAAATACTTTCAAACGTTTCAACACAGCTACTATGTTGACCTGTATAGTTGCAATTTTAATTAATTATACATGGCTCAACATATAGTGCTATGAATGGGATCTTCACAATGGAGGCATTGGTTCCTTGTAAATAGAAAATGTCCAAGTCTCTTCTGTACATTCCCTATTTAGAGAATTAGAGTTAGAGTTTACACAAAAACTGTGATAAGTGACTATCATTTGGTGGTTCGATTTATTTTCTATAAATTACCTCAAATAGGAGTAAAACTAGAGTAAAAATCAAAAATAGAACGTCTTATATTTTTATTTCAAAATAGGATCATACTACTCCTATTTGGAACCATGCGTGTTTTTTCATTTCATTCTCATCTCTCATTTAAATATGAGTAAAAGATACTTAAAAGTCATAATTTTTTTTATCATAGTTAAAAGTCATAATTAAATGTTTTAATTCATAGTAAGTTCGTAAAAAATAATAAAAATCGTAGAAAAATAATAAAAATTAATAAAATACTTATAAAATAAAAAAATAAAAAAATAATAATAAAAAATAGTAAAAGCCATAAAAATTAAAACAAAATATGGATGCCTTTCTCACCGCGTGTACTGTCTCTCTGCACCACCACCTTCGATCGGTGTAAAAAATGTCATTTTTCTGAAAATGATAAAAAACGGCATATTATTCTTTGAGAATACCAAAATTTTCATTGAAATTGCCATAAATATGGCATTCCTAATGCATGTGGCATCCCCCCCCCCCCCCCCCCTCCCCGGTGACCGGAGGTGGTGGTGGTGGGGTAGCAGAGGAGGCGGTGATTTTTTTTGTTTTTTATTTTTTTATTTTAAAAAAAAACATTTATTATTTTTTTATGATTTTATTATGAATTAAAACATTTCAATATCTACAAGGGTATATTTGTCCAAACACATATAATTAGTCTTATGAACCATTGTTTAGTTTTTTGCTCCTATTTGTGCACTGACGTATACTTTTAGTTCTACAAGGATAATTAATCCATTTATTTTCCGGCTACTATAGCTCTCCAAATTAATCGATCTCTACTTCTATCAACATTTTTTAAATTTTTATTAGAATGTAATAGTATTAGACTTTGACAATCCATGAAATGTATTAAAATAAAAATTATAATAAACTAACAAACATTTCCATAATCCATTAATCCTCTCAAAATTAAACATATCCATTAACCTTATTTAAAAAATAATAATTTAAAATGGGGTTGGTAACGATGATGGCAGGGGCGGATCCGGCATAGGTTCAGGGAGGGCCTAGGCCCAGCCTTAAAAAAAGTTACTATTATATATTATATATGTGATGTGAAAAAAAGGTATAGTAAACACTAACGTCATGTAAACAAAAGCTATATTGGCATGATGGTAGTAGCTTGATTGAGCAGTGTGAGGTCTAGTGTTTGATCCCCAGGGTGAGCAATAATGGTTTTATATTTTTCAACCAAGTCCTAGAGCATTCTATTTTAAAAATTTTAGTTTTTTCCCAAACAATCTCTTCTTCCCTTACACAAATCTTAAAGACTGAGTTTTAGGCTTTTGAATACTAGCATGCAAAAATTAATTAGTCCAATTAATTGAGCTTTTTGAATATTGTTCTAAAAATTAATTAGTTCAATTCATTGGGCTTTTGAATATTGGTCTGAAAAATTAATTAGTTGAATACATTGGGTTTGGTAGGTGAAAATAATTTTTTTACACAGAGTGCGGATTTTAGAGTTAAAAAAATCGGTTTATCTGGTTTCCGAGAAACTGACCTAAAAAATCGGTTTATCTAGGTAACCGATAAAACTTCGGTTTGATATCTATGACTTTTAAGATAATTGTATTGTCGGTTCGATAATATTTACTTTTTTCTTTGACGTTTCTATAATACCACATTTTGAAATTTTTTGTAATATATATTATTTTACCACATTTTGACATTTTTTTGTAATATATGTTATTTAATTAAATTTTGGCCTCACCTGAACATAAATGCTAGATCCGCCCCTGGATGATGGGGCCATTAATTGACAATATTGATAATGTGGAGGCTGGAAAAGAGAAAATGAAAGAAAATATAATATTATTAGAGTGAAGATGAGTTGACAAAGATCAATTACAATGATTTGACTGTACTTTGATGGTGGTGTAAACATAAAACAATAAAAGTAGTTTGAAATTGTATGTGGCCTGTTAAAAGCAATGATTATGTGTTTCTTATTGGTTCAATTGTGTATGATGTTTTATAAAAGATCTTAATTAGTGAACTCAAGATAACATAATTGAGTGCTTGGTTTAAGTGTTTAACTCATATGCTCTCTCCTTTCCGTGAAAGGGGATGAGAGAAGGTTCTCCTCATGAGTTCCTATTTAGTATTATAAGAACGCAAATACTAACACTTGAATTGTCTAAAGGAATTGGTTTTGGGTTTTGTATTCCCGTTTGACCTTGATGAATTATCTAAAGGATGTGTTTTCTCTTTTTTTACCCTAGAGGGAGTCAAGCGAGGGAGGTCGGGGAGCCTATGGTAAATGAAGTTCAAACTACCTCCATGGAGTATTGAACTCAGAACCGCCCATAAGGGAGAGTGAGTCGGTGACCCAGACTGCTTCCTCATATATGTGTTTTCTCATGTTTCTCTTACTACATACTTTGTATATCTTAGTTATATGTGTATTTTATCCTACAATCATGTTATCCTTCTTTCTGCTTTCTCTAAACCAAAATATCAATCCTAAATTCCTAACCTAGACATTTTGGAATATCGAAATTATCAACCCTGACTTAGGACTAAATTCATCAACTCAAATCATGTAGAGAACATCTTTGCTTTTAGAAACACATTGTAAAGAGAATCACAAATAAGGTATGTGAATAGTACTGATTACTGAAGCATAGCATATGAAGCCAAGGAAAATGACCTAAATCTATTTTCATCTTTTCATGTTTGTATACTTGTACATATGCCAAACTAAAAGATTTACTTGTACCATTTATAGAGGGAAAATATTTTATGATAAGATTACACGTCATCAAAATTTATTAGGTTGCCTATTTTAGCAATACCGAGTTTAGGCTTTGGGCCACATTAATTTGTTACTATATGAGGAATAGACATTCGAAATTGTTATGAATGACCTTTTAGTTAATTGAAATCTAGCAGAAGATTTTTAGGGATTTGAAACAGAGCTAATTTAAACACCAAATTTGTTATTTTACTTTGTCATCATTCTTAGATTCCTAATTACAATCAGTTTCATAAATTTGTAGTACCAATAATTAAGAGTTGGCTAAAGTTCGATGACCCTAAACGCAGGAAAGGTGGTCGGAAAATGTAAGCGGTGAAGAACATATTCAGATTCCCTTCTCTATATTTGTATTTTGATGATCAAGACACACACTAACTTAATAAAAATAAACAAACAGAAGCCGGTACAATTACAAGACCACCCCTAATGCACAACTAATGAACTACAGGCAGTTCATTCCCCTAAGGGGCTATCTGGTCTATTTACTTCTTCCCCGCCCTCTTGGCCGTTGCTTTCTTCACCGGCGTCTTAGCCTTCCCGCTCTTCACCTGGGTCGCCTTCTTCGGCGCTACCTTAGGAACGGCTACCTTCTTCCCCGGAGTCGCCTTAGCAGACGTCTTGGCAACCTTCGCCGCAGGCTTGGAGCTCGGCGCAGCCTTCCTCTTCGCAGGCACCACCTTTGATGCCTTGGCAACAGCTTTGGCTTTTGCAGGGGGTGCGACGGTCTTAGAGGCCTTCTTGCCGTTGGCTACCGTCTTCAGCTTGGCGACGGTCTTTGGCTTGGCAACCGTCCTCGGCTTGGCGACTGCTTTCGGCTTGGCAGCCGGCTTAGCCTTGACAGACGGCTTAGGCTTGGCAGCGGCGGCTTTAGGTTTGGCAGGAGCCTTCTTCACCTTGGTTGTTGCCTTGGACTTGGTGGCAGTTGCAGCCGAGGGCTTCTTAACCGTGGTTGCCGAAATGGCAAGCTTAGAAGCCGATGAAAGCTTATACGAATTCTTCACCTTCACGAGCTTATTGGAAGCCTCAAGCTTCCTCAGATAAACGAGCAACAACTTCCTGAAATTCGAAGGCAGAGTCTTATGCTTCTCCTCGATGAACTTCTGAATTGCATATTGACTCGATCCAGTCCTCTCCTTCAGAGCAACAATCGCCTCCTGAACCATCTGCGGAATTCCAAGGTAAAACCAAATTAGATTCGACAGATTAACAAACTGAATTGTAAATCATTGATCAAAACAATCAGGAATCCGTACCTCGAAGTAAGAGGGATGAGTACGAAGGCTTTTCTTCTTCGTTGAAACGGATGATTTCTTCGCCTTGGTCTCTTTCCCCTTCTTCGGCTCGATTGACTCGGCAGCGGTATTCGGTTTGTCGTCATTGGCAGTCTCAACGGTTGCAATCTGCATATCAACTGCCGCAACCGTGGCGTCGACGGAGAGTGGTTCCTCGGTGGCCATTTCTGTGCCGGAAGAAATGGTGAAAATCACAGGCTGGGGATAGGAGCGATGATAGATGGATTCTAAGATGATGCGAAAGAGATGAGATCAGTGATTGTCAGTGAAAGAGAGAAACTATCGGGTTCTTTAAATAGTTGGCAGGAATAACCTCTTACCCAGAAGCTCTTCTCTGATTGGTTTAGACAGTATGCCGCGGATCGAGAAGTTTTAATATTGTTTAAATATCAGCCGTGAGATTTTAATCTAATCGACGGTGTAAGACTCCGAGAGGAAGGCTTCGGTTGGAGTTCATTTTAGGATTTCTTGTTCAGGGTTCATATATGGTTGTGTTTTTTTGCCCAGTTAATCTGAGCATAACTTGATCTAGATTTTATGGATTTTGGTGGTTCTTTTTTACATCTTGTAGTAAATTCTATGAGCTTTAAGGTGAGCTTTCATTTGAGTTAGGACAATGAAGCATTGAAGAGATATTTCATATGGAAGTGAAAATGGTCTCTAAACGACTTTCTTGTAGTGTTTTGTAGTCTTGAGTTATTTAAAGAAAATTAGTTCACCCAAAGTCCAATGTATATCTCGAATACTATTCTAAGGTAATGTATGAGCATGTAGGATCAAGAATTGTAAGAATCTGATATTATTTGAGCATTGAACTATTAGTTGCAATTTGATTGAAGATGAACACCTTAAGACAACTTCAAAAACAAATGTGAGAGTCACAAGACATCAACATTGTTTGAGCATTAAACTATTGATTACACTGATACAGAGAATTAGTGTTACAAAAATCTAATAACATCTAGGGGTGAAAACGAGTTAAGTTGTTTGGGCAAAACTAAACTTCGATCAAACTTAAACTCGATCTGACTCGATCTCGATTTCTTACAGATCGTGAATTGCGAGCCAATTAATGAGCCATTACATAATATCAGAATACATATTGTGTGTGTTTATATATATTATAGATTATAGAAAAATATCAAATGTAAATAGGGAACTTGAGATTCATAGGGAAATTGATGCAAGGGACAAGAAAGCTAGTACCGTCAGAGCAAACTAAAGTCTATTTGCAAAGTTTGAATTCAAATATACAAAATAAGACAATTCTTTGATAATTTTGATAATAATATTATATCAATACAATGAAGAGTAAGTTTATATCACTTCATGTTTCTTTTACCCCTAGCACTCTCAAACTTTCTTCCCTTGCAGCGCACATATGTGAGGGGAACCTGAAGCCAAACTAAAGTGTTTTTTACTGATTCATATAAATTCTCTAGACATCTCTAAGTAAAAGCGTGTCATGCCCTTATAAAACCCTAAGAGCCAGCTAGTCAAATGTCTCCACAACTTTCTCAGTCATTACCGTCGTAGTTTTGATGAACCTCAATATAATGCATGAACTTTGACTGCTATGTCTTCATATGCCATGTCATCATCTTCAATAGTGCCCACCAACACAATATTATTACATTCCTTTCCCGACACGAAAGGCATCAGTCTAAAGAGAGGGCAAGTGAAAACATGTTTATCTTGCTCATGAACATGCGCTTCAATTCACAAGATTGAACTTGCTTTTGGTTCTTCTTACCAGAAAATCGGTGGCGCTTCATAAGAAGCTTCAAGTAAACATCATCGGATTTCGATGTGGTGCACTTAGTCTTTTTGCTCTTACCTCCTGCCTTGAGATCGATATCATGATTGAGCTCCATTGAAATACCTTATGTGGCCAAAGTCGGACACACACACATATGTAGACTCGCACATGTTATATTTTATTTGTGTGTATATTTATAATATTAATAATTTAAACAAAAATTATTTTTAGATCGAATTTGAGTTGGTGCTCATCTAGCAACTTATATGAGCGGTCGAGCATGCGTCGAGTCCGAATTGAACTCGAGTCAAATTCATTAGGCTCGTTTGAGCTCGAGCCATTGCATCCTTATCGAATTTATAAAATTGTGGGTAATAACCAACATTTTTCTTTTAATTTACAAAAACGAGTGAGTTTAAGCTACGCCAAATCATCTAAACACTTTCTATTGCTTATTTTCTATATGCATCACAATAATTAACAAAACACTCCAACTAGAATCACTTCTGATTCTGCTCCTTCTGAAACAAAATAGAAATAGAATTAACGTAGATGCCCTTAAGCTCATCTATCACCACCATTTGTTTACGTGGCGGAATGGGTAAACGAGACTCTGAAATGTATTTTACAACTGTTTATGCTCCTTCAAAAAGGAGAAGCTGATTTAGGAGTGTTCGAGAGATATTGTAGAAGCGCTTATAACTACTTCTAGGGCGTATATCATAATATAAATATGATATACATATAGATATAGATATAGGTATATATATGATTCTGGAGCGTTGGATTTTAGCATTGTGCATCATGTAAAACAGAAACGTGCATATAGGAAATTGGAAAATGTGCATTTCGTCTGTGCGAAATTTTGAATGTAAATGTGCACATTAGAATTTTGCATTACTTTAACTATAAATGTGCAGTTTTGTGAAGGATAAAGTGCATCGATTTGGAGCGTTCTCATTTCTCACGTTAAGGAGTTTTCTCATCAGAACTGCACCCTATCTATCTATCTATATATATAGGTATATATATATATATATATATATATATATATATAGGTATATATATATAGGTATAGGTATAGGTATAGGTATAGGAATAGGTATAGGTATAGGTATAGATATAGGTATAGATATAGATATAGATATAGATGTAGATACAGATATAGATGTAGATACAGATATAGATGTAGATATAGATACAGATATAGATACAGATATAGATATAGATATAGATATAGATATAGATATAGATATAGATATAGATATAGATATAGATATAGATATAGATATAGATATAGATATAGATATAGATATAGATATAGATATAGATATAGATATAGACATAGATATAGATATAGATATAGATATAGACATAGATATAGATATAGATATAGACATAGATATTGATGGATAGTCTACCCGGGGGTATATATCCGAAGGGTTATTACGGGGAGTAATTTAGAGAGAAGTCAGAGCAAGTAAATAAAAGTAGAGAGAGAGTGTATTCAATATGAATGCCGTTTTCAGCGTGGTTACAAATGAGGAAATGGGGTGCTATTTATAGTAGCAATAAATGCCGGGCAGGGACACGTGTCAAGCGCTCATTGGCCGAGGGGTCACCTCAACTGGTTGGCGCTGGCAGCCGCATGTGGGCGCATTTAATGCGGCTGTTGGACGGGACGTCTGTGCGGGGTACGGTGATCTGTACGCATGTGAGGCGGATATCTTGTCGAGTGAGATGCCTTCGGCTATAGAGCAGTAGCCGAGGGCTCTTCCACCCGATGGCACCCTGGTGCCGAGGGCTCACAGTGCCGAGGGATACTTTTTTCGCCGTTTTCTCCCAGTTTCTTGATTTGCTTGAGAAACCTGTTCTGTGAGAATTTGGAGCCTTCGGCCAGCGGGCCGAAGGCACCCCGGGCGCGTTGTGCGGGCTGCTTGGTACTCTGGGCGCTGTGATTTGGGCCTGTTGGGCCTGTTGGTCCTTCGCTGGAGTAGTAGGAGTCTGTGGACCGGGGGTTCCCGGGCCATATACTCCATCAGGAGTCCCTCACTCCTTTTGCCGAAAGGTAGTTGAGGGAAAAGGAGTAATTTGTGCTTGCTCTTTGATGTTGTCCCGTCGTGATCTCTGAAGTTGGTGAGGAGTTGTTGCTTTTATGTCCCTGCCGAAGGCAGTCCCTCAGTTACCCACATGTCGGGACTTGAGGGCTTGCTTTGTTGTTTGTTGGAATTTCACAGATTTTGTAATTTAATGATTTTCCCGAGGGGGTCCTCCAGTCCCCCACTCCTTGAGGCACTTGTAAAGTGGTGAAAAGGAGTAGAGTAGTTGCGTTGCTGTTGTTGGCCGAAGGCTGACGCTTTTCATTTCATTTTGGGGGGATGCCTCGTTAAAAACCTCATTAGGAAAACCCCTTTGGGAAAAAAATCCTAATGAGGGAAAAGAGTGCACCGAATTCCCCCAATGATGAATCGAAAATGTCAAACCTTGGTAAAAAATGGAGAATGACGGGAATGCCGAAGGCTCTCTCTTATGAGGGCTCTTGTGTTGATTAGCCGAAGGCTTGCTGTTGATATCCTGGTGGCGCCGAAGGGGAGCCCCTCAATTCGGGGATCGAGGGCCTGCCAGATGAAGGCAGCAGTGGAGTTGTTACCGGGGGGTCCACTGTTTGTTGATTGGTCGGTGATGAAGATACCCGAGGGCTCCCATTACCTGTGTGCCGTGGGTCATCCGTCAATGAGGCAACTCCCCGGGGGCTACCCGGTTTTGCAGTGCTGAGGGGGAATCCCCGAGGGGGTGTCCTGATATGAAGCCCTGGGTTTCTGAAGGAGTGATCCCGAAGGCGTGTGTAATGTGCTGTGTGGGGCACAACCCGGGGGCACTTCTGGGTGAGTGCACCCGGAGGCTATTCTTGATGAAGTGGAGTGAAGTAGAAAACCCGGGGGCTTCCAGAATATAGCCGTTGGAAATATAGCCGTTGGAATATGTAACGACAGGATATAGCCGTTGGGGGGGTGGCACACGTGGCGTGTGATGGCTGGCTGTTCGTGGGCGGCGTCACCGGTTGGGTGAAACGGCGGTGTGTAATGATGGCGGTCCGTCCGGAGGCCCGGAATCCAGGCCCAAGCCCGGATTCATCGCCTATAAATACCCCAAGGCCAGAGCCATTTCCCCTGTGCGAACTCAGTTGTCTTAGCGAAGCTCTGCCAAAAAATCTAGTGAGAGAAACTCAAGCCTTCGGTCCTAACTCAGCTTTCGAGGTCAGTGCTCCCTGCCTTTCTCCTTCTAGTATAGCTGTACGTTGCGCCCTCGGTTTAGGAGATAGAATTCACTAGAAACCATAGTTCCCCCGAACCCTCGAGCTAGAGATAGAATGTCGTCTCAGAGTGACTCTCAGGACATCTCGAGGACGCCCTCGATGGAGGACGAGGGCATCTCCGACGTGGAGTCCAGCAGTGGCCAGCCCTCGGACGGTGCTGATGCCGTCCTGGCCCGGGAGGTCCAGAAGGAACTCATTGCGGAGGTCGAAGCCGAGGGCTTCGAGCAGGAGTGCGAGGATGAAGACTTAGCCCTCGCATGGCAAACAACGGAGGATGAGGCACAGAATGAGAGCTCGAAGGTTACGATTGCTGTTCTCCCCCCTCGGGGTTCCGGGGAGGCCAGTAGCTCGAGGCCGTTGGATCCGATACCTCTGAGGGCGGTTTCCGGTTTGAAGAAGAAGAAGGCCGCTACCAAGAAGAAGGAGAGGGCCGTCGATCAAGGAAAGCCCGTGGACATGCCCGAGGGGTACAGTTGGTTGAACACTGAGGCCCTCGAGATCAGGCCGAAGGCTGACAGGGCAGATCTGTACGTGACTCAGCTGCACGTGGGGCCCTCGGCCGAAGTGGTGGAGCCAGGTCCCGACGACGTGTTGTCCAGGGCGCCCGAGGGGTGTATCGCTATTCACGTCCTTTCGGTTTCCATGGGACTTAGGTTCCCTCTGCACCCATTCCTCCGGGAATATTTGAGGTTTGTTGGCTTGGTCCCTTGCCAACTCACGCCCAACAGCCACTCCTACATTGCGGGGTTCCTCCAGCTCTGCAAGTCCCGAGGGGTGAAGCCCAGCCTGGATCTATTCTTCCAGAGCTTTAATTTGTGCCGGGGGGGGGGGGGGGCACGAAAACGGCGAGGGGTACGCCAACCTGCAGCAGATTGCCCGCTTCAAACTATTCTCCGATGCTCCTTCTTCCAACAAAGGATGGAGGGAACGTTGGTGCTACGTAAAGTTGGATGAGAGCCCATTCCCGAGGGAGCTGCGTGATCGATTCCGAAGGCACGAAAAGATCAGGAGTGCCGCTCTCGAGAAAGACGGCCTAAAGCTGGCCAAGTTCCCGGAGGGGAAAAATAAGAACGTGGCGATCAAAGACTGCACCCTCGAGGAGGATTTATACACCCTCGGGTTCCGGAGGTACCGCTTCATAGGGGAGACCGATGAAAAGTACCCTCCCTTCAACAAGGCCTTCGGAGGGGCCGGAGGTAGGAGCCGAGGGCTTTAGAATTTTGTACTTAGTTTTTTTTTTGCTTGGATGTTATTGTCCCTTCGCTTAGACCCGTCGGACTAACCATTTGTCTCCTTTGTGCAAGTATCCCCGTCTCTATGGTGAACGTAAAGGGCCTTGCTCGTCTGAAGAAACAGGACCCGAAGGGGTCGGGACAGGGCATCCAGAAGCCCGCCACTGCCCTCTTTAAGAAAGCCGAGGGCGATGCCGCTGCCGGCAAGAGGAAGGCAGCGACCAAGGGGTCCCCCCCGGCTACCAAAAAGCCGAAGAAGGGGGATGTCGCCGAGAAGGAGCCCCCGGTCATTATTGCTTATGAGCACCCCGCCTCCGGGGTGCATGTGGAGAAGCCGTCGGGTGAAACGCCGGCGGGGGCAGAGGAGTTGCTGCCTGAGGTCCTCCAAGTCTCGTTCCCGAGGGGGACATCCCTGGCCAGCGGCGCTGTCGACCCGGGGGCCATCTTGAGGGGCATAACCCCTGAGACTGATAGGGCTGCCCTCGGGGCTTATAACGATGCGGCCCTCGAGGACCACATCCTCCGCTCCTCCCTTTCTGTAAGTGTTTACTCAGCTTTCCTCCTTTTCTCCTTTGATTATATTGTGCAATTGTTTTTAACCATTTTGGTTGTTGGTCTGCAGGCTTGTCTAGCCCTCGGTGAACATGCCCGGAGGTTTCAAGAATGGCGCCTCCATAAAGCCGAGCAGGATGCCAAGATGAAAGAATGCATCCTCAAAAATAAAGAGGCGGTGAAGCTGGGGGCCAGACTGGAAGAGGAGCTTCGGCAAATGGAGCAGAGATTGGAGGCCGCAGAGAAGGGCAAGGCCGACGCTGAGGCCGCTGCTGAGGAGGCCAGGAGGGCTGCCAAAGAGGCCGAGGACTCCAAGGCGCTGGCCGTTGCCAAGGCTCGGGAGGAAGCCGTTGATGCCTTCGTCGCCGAGGGCTGGAGGGCCGAGGGACGCAAGATGTGACTGTCCTCGGTTGTGGAGGCACACGTCGAGGAATGGGCCGAGGGCCCTGGGTGGGAGTGGATGGCCCGGAAGGGCAGAGAGTACTATGAAGCCGGCGAATTCTTCACCCAGGCCCTCATCTACCGGAGGATGGCCCGACATTTGGGCATTGAGCAAAAGGACTTCTCCCCCTCGGCGTATGGCCTTCCTCCCCTGCAGCCTGATGTCTGTGAGTCGCTCCCGGAAGGTGTTCAGAGGCCCGACCTTGAGGACACGGAGTTGAAGAATGAGACCGAGGACGACGCTGTCGAGACCGGAGCGGAGGCATCATCGAGGCCGGCTGTAGAGGGCGCCCCGGTGAATGATGCTGTTGTAGTTGTAGAGTGACTTTGTATTTAAAAATCCTTGAACATATTTTGTAATGAACAACTTTGATCCTTCGGCTTCGGCCTGTTTGTAAATTTCACACTTACTCTGTTTTTTATGAATGCATGCTGCCCCCGGGCTTTTTACATTTGAATGCGCCTTATGTTTTGAATGTATGCCTCCTACTTCTTGAATGTATGTTTTAGGACTTAGAATATTTTTCGATTGTAACTTGCCCTTGGAAGCCTTCGGTAGTTGGGCACCCTCTGCTGGATATGAACCGAGGGTTCAGCAGGAATTAGGACTTAGAAAATTTTTCTAAGTGTAGCACAGCATGGGGCCTTCGGGTGTTTGTGGTAGCCCAATTCCTAGGTCTTAGAAAAATTTTCTAAGTGTAGATTCCCCCTTGAGAGCCTTCGGGATACGGCGTCCCTTCCTGATGTGTGAATGTTGGACCGAGGGCCCAATGCACAGGACTTAGAGATTTTTTGCAAGTGTAGTATGCCATGTAGCCTTCGGCTACTGTGGAGCCCCAACTGAAATATTGAATAGGACGGGGGCCAATTCTTTAGGACTTAGAAAATTTTCTTGAGTGTTGATTCCTTGTGAACTGTAGCCCTCGATTGATAGGTAGCCTTCGGCAATTAGGTCCCTCGAGATGAGGGTGAAATATGTAGGACTTAGAAAATCTTCTAAGTGTAGAGTTTCCCCTGGGAGCCTTCGGGAGGTGGCATCCCTCCATGATGTATGAGTAGCTGACCGGGGGGGAAAATATGCCGGACTTAGAAAATATTCTAAGTGTAAAATCTCCCTTGGGAGCCTTCGGGAGATGGCATCCCTCCTTGATGTATGAGTAGTTGACCGGGGAAAAGAATGTAGGACTTAGAAAATATTCTAAGTGTAAAATCTCCCTTGGGAGCCTTCGGTAGATGGCATCCCTCCTTGATGTAAGAGTAGTTGACTGGGGGGGGGGGGGGGGAATATGCAGGACTTAGAAAATATTCTAAGTGTAGATTTTCCCTTGGGAGCCTTCGGTAGATATAGATATAGACATAGATATAGATATAGATATAGATATAGATATAGATATAGATATAGATATAGATATAGGGGAAGATGTTGATGTAGACGTACACATTGATGTAGCTACACCATTTTATTATATTTATGATAAAATGATAAAACGAAACAAGTATTAACGATTACTCGCATCAGTTCAAATAGGCTGTGTAGGCTGTAAGAGATGTGAATCCGCTTAAGCCATTCTTACCTAAGTCATATTCACTTTAATTCCCTTGGTTGTTATAAAAGAAATTAGGGACATTTTAGGATTTCAGAATTGATAGTTCTTTTTTATTATTTATTTTTAGATTTGATAACTTCAGTATTTTAGTATAAGTTTAGTATAATATTGTATAATATAGGTCAATCCATGTATTCTTCGACGTGATTTTCAATATGGATCATTCGGAAACAGTCTCTCTGTGTTTTAGTACAAGGGTAAGGCTGCATACATCCGAACCCCCTTACCCCACCGTAGGTGGGAGCCTTGGGAGCCATGGGAAAATACAAAAATCTTCTTTAAAGTAACACAAAAGTTTAATTTATATATTTATATTGACGATTTATTCTAGGGAATCCCCAATGAAAAATACAAAACATTCCCTTTTTCTATTGAAATGGTCATTGTTTATTGGTTAAATAGTTTGGTAATTCCTCACGATAATTTTGAAAAAGCTCCTACAGATTTTTGGTTATCCTTTGGAGTAATAATATCTTGATGTAGGTAGATGTGATGTTGATGTAGATGTAGATGTAGAAGTAGACATAAACAGAGAGAGAGGGACATAGATAGACACATTGACATGGACATGGCATGAGCATGGGCATGGACATGGACATAAACATGTACACACACACATAAACATAAACACGAACATGGGCAAAAGAACATGTTCGGCGAATCTAGACGTCCAAAGCAACCGATTAAGCGCTCTAGGCGGGCAATCAGGCGCGCTAAGAAGTCAACTAATTCACTTAGGCATCAAACTAATTAGTCGGAGTGCGTAGACTAAAATCGGGTCGATCGGCCACCGACTAGCCTAGGCGGGGACTAATCAGGCACCTAAAACGATTGTTAGAACAGTGGACATAGATATAAATATAAATATAAATATAAATATAAATATAAATATAAATATAAATATAAATATACATATAAATATAAATGTAAATGTAAATGTAAATGTAAATGTAAATGTAAATGTAAATGTAAATATAAATATAAATATAAATATAAATATAAATATAAATATAAATATAAATATAAATATAAATATAAATATAAATATAAATATAAATATAAATATAAATATAAATATAAATATAAATATAAATATAAATATAAATATAAATATAAATATAAATATAAATATAAATATAAATATAAATATATATATATAAATATAAATATAAATATAAATATAAATATAATATAAATATAAATATAAATATAAATATAAATATAAATATAAATATAAATATAAATATAAATATAAATATAAATATAAATATAAATATAAATATAAATATAAATATAAATATAAATATAAATATAAATATAAATATAAATATAAATATAAATATAAATATAAATATATATATATATATATATATATATAAATAGGAACATAAATATAAAAATAAACATAAACATAAACACAAACATAAACATAAAGAGAAACATAAACATAAACAGAAACATAAACACAAACAAAAACACAAACAGAAACACAAACATAAACATGAACATGAACATAAACATAAACGTAAACGTAAACATGAACATGAACATGAACATGAACATGAACATGAACATGAACATGAACATCAACATCAACATCAACATACACATAAACATAAATAAATAAATAAATAAATACATAAATAAATAAATAAATAAATAAATAATATAAATATAAATATATAAATATATGCAAGGGCCTTGATTTCTTTTATCTAACAATGTAAAAATGGAGTCGACAACTTTGCACTGAATATGTATAGACATTAGAGATGAGTTCATTGATAAAAATAGCTATTTAGCTAAAGCTAGGAGATTAGAATAACTCTTCTTCAATTCCTTTCCATTTATGTGTGAAAATGAAAATCTAGGAGGAATAATATATAGTGGTATCAATCAATTGGCTAGATATAACTTGTAGAATGAAGTAATTACATGGATGTTGTCGAATTGATCCAATAAATATGAAGCATGTATAATTAATTCAGATAAGTGGTGTGACACCGCACCCAAACGTCCTTGAAATTCAAATTTAATTTCAAAGCTATGTATTGAAGTTCCTATTATCGAACAATTGTGAAACGATTAAAGTTTTACGTAAAGTGTGATTAATCATATTAATGTTTGGGCTCGTATAATAGTAATGGACTTCTAAATAATTATATGGGACATCTTATTGATATTGGAACCCAACATTCTTAAATAAAAATATATAACCCTTCGGTACAAAGTAAGAGCGGTCGGGCAGCCCAAATGTTATTTTGGGTCTAACCTGCTAATAATAGCAATTATTCAAGAATGACGTCCTAGATCCACTGGAGGGAGACCCACACGGTTAGTAGCTCAGCTAAAT
This sequence comes from Cuscuta europaea, assembly GCA_945859875.1. Classification (NCBI taxonomy): domain Eukaryota; kingdom Viridiplantae; phylum Streptophyta; class Magnoliopsida; order Solanales; family Convolvulaceae; genus Cuscuta; species Cuscuta europaea. The sequence goes on along the minus strand of CAMAPE010000031.1, from coordinate 537,230 downwards.
GAATATTAATATCATAAATAAGTGATAGAATGATTGAAGAAGAATACAAATGCCAATGGTCCCATCATTGGCATTATTAGGCTAAATAATGGGAGTAGGGTTTTCTTTTATAATTATACATCATATAAATTATCGGGACTATCCTACACATATTAGAGATCAATAATATGATGTGGAAGGTTGACTTGATCTAAATAAATGAGTATAAGTACAAAAAGTACATCTTATGACAAAAGACAAAAATGATAGGACTCATCTTTCCACTTTTGGAAGTATTGGTACATATTTTGCTCCCAAATTAATTAGGGGACATAAGAGGGCGCCCCACACCTTCCTAGCACCTGCAAAACAGGCAGAATAAGTTATAACACATAAATGGGATGTACCTATTGAGGTGAGAGCTCAAACAATACAAAAAGTAATAAATGAGGAGGATCATTCCATGTTTGATTGGAATCAAACACCCTACCTTTTCTTTTTGTGAGCCACATGTTTAGATAACATTCGGAGAGATCCTAAACACCTCCCCCTCACCCCTCATTCGAAATCAAAAGATAAGGAAGAGATAGGAGCCACACAACCCCATCAAACAAGAAAAAGGAGAGCTGGCCGCAGGAATTCATTCCAGTTCGTGGAGCTCACTGTTTGGTTCGTATATTGAGAAATACTCATCCAATTAAGGCGTGTGAGGTGCCAAAAGAAACCTATCAAGATAAGGAATCCAAATAGGTACGGTTTGCGTAAATTGGAGCAGTTTAAGGTCTCCAAATCGCCCGAACAAAACACAATCTCGCAGAATACGATTTTTTATTCAAAGTAAGTTTGAATCCAAAAATTTCCTTTCTATTGTCTAAATCATTTAAATGATTCAAGAACTATTATACACTGTTTCAAGTGTATAAAGTGTTTTTGTGAAGTTACTTTATTTGTTGTAAATGTTAGATGCTAACCTAGAACAAACCTTGAAAAGTTAGGAAACGTTTTCGCCGGAAAACACCCATTCTAGGGGCTATTTTTGTGTCATTGGATGAGTGTTGAGCTAGCACCTTGAGGAGGCTGTTAAACAATCAATTCTAAGAAAGGAATCAGTTCTCAAACTTCCTTTTCCGAAGCTTTGAGCATTGGATTGAGAAGGAAAGGTTTAAAGCTCATTTAAGGTGAGGATCGACATCTAGTTGCTTACAACTTGCAGGTTAAGCATGAGATTAGCTAAATCGCTAAATAATGTTTTTCATGGGTTATGATGATAAATTATTGATGAAATATTGATATAGTTGCCAAAGAATGAAATGGGAAATGATTTGGAAATGTATTGATAAAAATGGAGTTAAATGAACTATTGTGTGAAATAGGCATTTTTACTCATGTGTGGATTGTGTAGATACATAAATGATTATTTATGTATCACATTAGATGATTAAGTTGCTGCTACATATCTCTAAATATGTAAGGATTTACAAATAGAATATATGATGGATAAGAATAATCTTAATAGTATTGAAATACTTGTTAATGATTGTTGTAATTGTTAAGTAATTGAATCTAAGGATTTGATTGTAATTGATGTACTTGATTGTGATGCAAGTGACAAAATTGATTTAATGTGATGTAAGATCATGATGAGGCAGTCCATGAGGATGTCCCAAAATAGATTATTGATATTACAAATCTAGGCATAACAAGTGCTTAGGAATTGGGGTCTATGCCAATGTAAGCAGATGTACTTGAGCCCGTGCTCTAGAATTGCATTGGGTAGACATCACGTGGTGATTGATGACATGCATGGTGATGTAATTGAGTTGGAATAAAAAATGCATGAGATATACGAGGTTGTAGCCTATGATGTGCATGGTGATGTAGTTGAGTTGGACTCAAGAAGTGCACGGTGGAGTAATTAACTTGTGTTATATAAGGTGCATGGTGATGTAGTCGAGTTGGACTCGAGAAATGCAAACATATGTGTTAGGCTTGAACCCTATGTATTGTCGTGACTAGGGATCACGGGGTTTGGGTTATTTTTTTGTAAGCAAACATTGGGCCTACGGGCCGACTACTTGACTTATTTGAAAAAGGGGTAACTTGGGGTTACGACCTAGCTTATATTATCACCCTATTTGAGGGTCTTGTGTTTGAAATACTTGTTGTATATCTATTAGATGCCATCCACACCAGTACTTATAGCCGTATAGAGTACTGACCCCCTTTCGGGGGGGTCCCACCACCATTTCAGGTTGAGGCTAGAGTTTGTTACCTGTGCTTGTTGATCGGGCGATCATCTCGGAGGGAAGATTTGGTTCGTGCTTCCTCCATTCCGTTTTTTAACATTTTAAACATGCTCATGGATATTGTTTTCATTATGGAGCCTACGTGCTCGTGTTTGCCCCGTGTGGGATTTGTTTTCAAACTATGTTTTTCCGCTGCGTATTCAATTACTTATTATGTATGTTTATGGATGTACTATGTGTGAATGATATTCCAGACGCCTTGTATAGTATGGATGTGTTGGACTGCGGTTGACTATTCGTACTGTACGGCGGATTGTTGACGTTTCCGGATAGGTCCGGTGCGTAACAATTGAATTGGTATCAGAGACTTAGTCCATAAACTTCATAATGAAGACTCAAAATTCTCTTTTTCCAAATTATTTTGAAAATCATGAGCATAAATGTTTTGTACTTATAGAACTTTTGGTACTTGAGTTGCAAGGTCTCTAATTGTTAAGATGGTACCCTTAGCAATTGGTATGACGGCAATTTGAGCCAAGTAGTGTCTTAAGTACCTATCCGTCAATTGACATTTGATACGAGTTTAATGACTCTTTCCAAAATTTCTTTCAGAAATGGACGGTGGTGGCAAGGTTACGAGAAGGAACCCAACGGGCCGTGCACCGGTGGTGACCGGGTAGGGAAGCCGTGAGGCCTCTAGAGTGTCTAGAGGGGCGAGCCGTGGAGGCCAATCGCACATTGTGAGCGACGGTCATGTTGACACTGAGGATGAAACCTACTGGTCCTATGAGGACTCGACTTACCAACCGGAGACCGAGCCGGTTGAGACCCTTTACGAAGGGAATGACGGTGATGTAAGTGACGAAGATGGAGAGAATGACTCCCTAGCAAGAATTCGGGTGGGGCTTCAAGAGGAAGAAGCCATGGCGACTCTAGGGCCCACATTGAACCACATGGGGTCCGGGATGATGGAGGTCCGATCATAAGGATCTCAAAATATATCAAGGAAGCGAGAGACTTGGGGTGCAAACCCTTCAATGGAACGGGTGACATCTCGGTCGCCGCGAAATGGATCAAGAGGTTGAATGAAGCAGCCCTTGATATGCAACTCACCCCCGAATTTAAAATAAGGGTGGCGGTGAGATTGCTTGAGGGGATGGCGTCCACCTGGTGGGACGGAGCTAAGGGCAAGTATGGCAGGACCGTGACTTGGGAGAATTTCCGTCAGGAGTTCTTTGCCGAATACTATTCCGATTTTGAGGTGAATGCTAAGAGGAGAGAGTACACCCTCCTGACCCAAGGTGGCGAAATGACGGTGAGGCAACTTGAACACAAATTCAGGGAGCTCACCGAGTTCATACCAGAGTATTTTTGCAACGAGAACCGAATGGTTAATCACTTCTGGGATGCCCTAGACTTGGAAGTACGTGAGAGGGCAACACAATTGCCCAACATGACCTTCAGCCAAGTAGTTGAGCAGGGGTTGAAGGGAGAGAAGGAATGGGAAGAAAGAAAGATGAAAAACGCCGAAGAGGCAAAGAAGAGAAAGTGGGAGAACCATGGACCTCAGGGTCCTAACAAAAAGGGGAATCATGGAGAAGGAGGATCTTTTCGGGCACCCCTACTTCTATCTAGGGGAAGTCAAGGCCCGGGCGGGCAATCACAAACCTCAGGGGTGACTCGTTGCAAAAGTTGCAAGAGGAACCACCTGGGAAAATGTCGTGACCCTCCAAGATGCTACCAATGCGGGAGCACCGGGCACATGAAAATGAGTTGCCCATAACTGGGTGGAGCAAGAGCATCGGGACCAAGCAGTGGTACTACCGGGACACGGAATCAATCCGAGGCCTCCCAAGCATCTAGGGACAAGGGGGAGCAAGCGCGAGTAACGCGCCGTCCGTGAACCAGGGGAGGACTCAAGCCAGAGTCCATGCAGTGAAGGAGGCGGATGCTCAAGCTAACCCAGATTCTATCACAGGTATTACATCATATTTTGAATGTCTTTAGGCTTATTTTGGGTAAGGGAAATTGCGGGGGTTGAGTGCGGGTCATCCCGAGGGCAAACCGGGAAATTGTTAGTCCCCAATTTTGATAGATTTTGATGATGCCACTATACATTGCACTAGTACATTATGTCTTATTTATTTGCATATTAGTGTTCAAAAGTGACAAAATAAATGTACAATTTTTGAGACTAATAAAATACTATCGAAAAACTCAAAATGCAATAAGGTAATTTTTTAACCTTAATAGGATATTTAGATCCTATCGACATGTATTTCATTAAGTCTCAAAAGTTTAACTGTCACAAGTAAAAAGTCACATACGTAGGTAAAATACATTTTCTACATATATAATTGAAGACAAGAAGTGACGAGCAATTAAATGCTCGATAAATGTACAAGGACCCAAAGCATGGGATACAGCCTGGGTCTGCAGCGGCTAGCAAAAACAAAAGAGATATCGGCTCCAGCAAAAGAAGACAAACAACAACATGTTATCTTCTGCAAAACAAGGAATCAACGAACATAATTAAACTCATCCTAACCAACGGATGAGATTAATCAACCGGAGACGCCTATAAATATAGGCTGAAACGAAAGTTTCTAACCAAGGTTTGAGCATCCATAAGGTAGAGAAATACATTCAACATTCACAAGCTATCTAGCAAAAGAGAAAGTGCGAAACTATATTTTACTCTCTGCTTGGACTCATGCTTCACTAAACTTCAAAGGCACAAGTTATCATTGATAAATCCTAGAAGTTTAGTTCCTAGTTGGAGGTTAGAACTTTCTTGTAACAAATCACAAATTGTTGTAAACACTCAGGAGGACAGTTGTTCCAGGCCTGAAGTGTGGTTAGATAGGTCAGGAGTACCTTTTGATCCCCACTCGATCAATTGATAAAAACCTAAAGGATTGAGTAGTTTGGAGTGGTGTTGTACTCCTCGTGAAACACCTTCAATCTAGGCCAGAGTTGTCAAGGCTAGATTGACACTAAGTGTATTGAGCTTAATACTTTAGTGAAATCCATCTGAAATAGGGTGGGACTGGATGTAGGAGGATTACACCACCTCTGAACCAGGATATATTGTGTGTGTATTTACTTTCAGTCAACAAAGCACACCAAACACTTCTCACAAAAGATTGTAGTTTGCCAGCAACATCCTAAGTTGTAGTCTTAATTGACCCTACTGCTTATCCTACTGCTTAATAACTCACTTTCTTTGAGACAATCTTTCCACAAGAGCCTTGCAATATTATCACTTAAAGGTCTGTTCTATCAAATCTCAGGAAATCATCTTAAAGCATAGCAATTGCCTCAGCAGTCCCCTGGTGACTATCCAACTGCTAAGCCCACTGCTCATACAAAAGTATTTCCTTTGAACACTCAACCTCACCAGACCTTCACAATTCTATCACCAAGGAGTCTGTTCAAACTAATCTCTGAAACTCAAGCTCTAACCCAGCAGGTGCCTCAGCAGGTCCCTCATTGCCACCCAACGGCCAAGACCACTGCTCCAGTAAAACTCCAATTTACTTATACTAAAATACATCTTCAGAAAGCCCTTTTCATCCTAATAAAGATTCTGTTTGCACTTTCACCATACACTGAGTATTTCACTGGCAGTTGCCTCAACAGTTCCCTGTCTTCCAGTCAACTGCCAAGCCAACTGCTCACTATATAAAGTCCAAATATTACCCAAGTTAGAAAAGTGTCATACATTAAACATCTAGAGGTTAAAGACTTCCGTTGTGGATCTATAAATCTCCCAAAAGATTTTAGATCAACTCATCTAGAAGGGAAAAGTTTTTAAAGTTGAAAAAGCTTTAAAAGTCTATTCACCCCCCCTCTAGACTTTTACGTCTATCCGGGACCATCAAGTGGTATCAGAGCAAGAGTGTTCCTAGAGTCAGTTCTTGACTAATTTGAACAAAAGATCCAAAACCACTCAACTTCCCAAACACTTTCTAAAAATGGACAGTCAGTTAGCAAAGAATCTTTTGTGCAACTTGAACAAATTTGATGACTGCAAGATTAGGATGAAAGCACATATCAGTGCCCTACATGATGAAATGCTGGAAGTGATTACAGCTGGACCTATCGAAATCATGAAGGTAAGCTCATCTAAAACTGATGATAGAGAGGATGTGTACATTCCAAAACCCAAACTGGAATGGACAACTGAGGACAGGAAGAGAAACAATCTTGACAACATTGCCAAGGACATTCTCTTCAAATCTGTTGATGAATTCATATTTCCCAGAATCAGGAAATGTGAAACTGCCAAGGATGTCTGCGATGAGCTCACAAAGATTGGAGCAGGTGATGAATAGGAAAAGGACAATAAGTTGACCATAGCCCTCAAGAAATTTGAGGATTTCAAAAAGCTGCCAAATGAATCTATCCATGAAATGGAGTCCAGATTCCTGAAGATTGTGGCAGAGGTCTCTGACCTAGGGAAAGAACTATCTCAAAAGGAGATCTCCCTTAAAGTCTTGAGAGTCCTGCCCTCAAAATGGGACATGAAGGTGACTGCTATGAGAGATAGGAGAGATCTCAGAACTTTGTCAACTGACAAACTCTTTAGTGATCTTAAAGCTTATGAGTTTGAGATGAAGGAAATTAAAGATGAAAAGGAAGATGAATCCAAGACACTAGCCTTAGTGTCTGAGCCTAGTTCATCAAGATCAAATGAAAAAACCCTCAACAATCTCCTCGCTGATGAGTAGTTTGCTATGTTTGTGAAGAAGTTCAAAAGATTCATGAGAAATGAGGGAATTGCCTCAAAGAAGCCTTAAAACATGCCACCCAGTAGACAAGTGAGACCTCAATAAATTGAAGACATTTTCCTATGCTACAACTGTAGACAGCCATGGCATTACAAAAATGAGTGTCCTTTACCACCGGCTCAAAAGTATCAAGGGCAGCAGGGAACTGCTCAAAAAGCTGGATACAAGAAGGACTTCAAAGGCAAGAGACAAGCCTTTGTAAGCGAAAAGAGAAAGGAGGAATCCCAAAGTGATGAGGAGAGCAGCTCAAGTGATGAAAGCTCCTCATCCGAAAGCTCAGAAGAAGCACTTCTATGCCTAGGATCCTGACAGATGGCTGAAGAAGGCAGCAGTTGGCTCACTGGAGATAGCAGTAGGTGGCTCAATGGGCCTTCCACAAATAAAGGTGAAAATGATGAAGGTTGCTCTCCCATATGCTTAATGGTCAAAGACCACTACAATGATGTTGAGGTAACATCCTGCTCTTCCTATAGCTCTAGTGATTCTGGACCAACCAATGTCACACTGGAATCTTTACTACAAGATTTCCAAAAAGTCCAAGATCACCATGTTCTCTTAAGATCAGAAAATGATAGATTAAAACAAGACATTAAGGCTATTCATGCTAAGTTGTTAGATGCCTTAACCAAAAACAATGTCTTAGAAGAAGAGAACAAAGAGCTGAAAAACAAAATAAATAACTTCAGCATGGATAGTAAAACCAGTGACCCTACTACTGAAGTTGTTCTAAATAGGAAGAGAAGAGGTCTCGGTTATGTATCTCCCACCTGAATCACTCAAAACTCACCCTCACAAGCCATCAACAAAATACAAGAAAGCTAATCATCCAAAAGATCCATTCCCAAATTATTCCCACAAGAAGGAACCTGCCTGCTCCCAAATCAAAATCCAAATTCCTGTATAAACAAAAACTTCCCAACCCTCAAAACCCAAGAACCCGTTGGCAACCAACCAATAAGACCAACCATAACCAAAACACTAAGGAGTCCCCTCCAAAAACCAATAACCCATTTCCCACATCAAGAAGGAAAAGGATTAACAAATACATAGCCATCCCCTATGATTACAACACCTCAAATGGCTATAGACCAATATGCTTAGAGTTAAATGGCTCTAGATGGGCATGGATGCCTAAACTTGTACAAGGGAAGTTGCCCACTAACTTGTGGGCTACTGCTCAACAATGATGAATACAGGAAGGTGCTGGAGCAATTGACTCACAAATATGGTACATAGACTCAGGCTGCTCCAGGCACATGACAGACAGCCGGCGGCTCCTGTCAAACTACATGGCAAGGGAAGGACCTAAAGTGATGTTTGGGAATGTGGAGAAACGAGGAGAAACCAAAGGAGCTGGAGACCTATCAATCAATGGACTTACAATCCAAAACATATCTTATGTTCAATCTCATAAGCACAAGCCAGCTCTGTGACAATGGCTATAATGTTACATTCTCCAAAGACATCTGCTTGATCAAAGATGTCAAAATGAAAAAGTTCTGCTCACTGGTAGAAGGAAGAAGGACATGTATGTTGTTGATTGGAGCTCAGCTAGGGAAGGGATCTGCTTGGTGACAAAGGCAGATTCAAATCTAAGTTGGGAATGACATAACAAACTCAACGATCTCAACTTCAAAACCATCAACAAACTGTCCAGAAAAGAATTGGTGAAAGGACTCCCAGAAATCAATTTCCAGAAGGACCATCTCTGTGATGTTTGCCAGAAAGGAAAACAAACCAAGGTATCATTCAAATCCAAAGAAGTAGAATAATCAACTAGACCTTTGAGCCTACTACATCTTGAATTGTTTGGAGCCGTTGAACCAACAAGCTTAAGTGGCAAAAGGTACACTTTGGTTATAGTTGATGATTACTCTAGATACATATGGACCATATTCCTAAAGAAGAAAAATGAGACAGAGAAGAAGCTCCCTGAATTGATGAAACTAAACCAGAATGAGAAAAGTCTCTCAATCGAGAAAATCAGGTCAGATAGAGGTACTGAATTCCTCAACTCTATAGTGATTCAGTACTGTGAAGAAAATGGAATCCATCACCAAACCTCTGTTGTCAGAAGACCTCAACAAAATGGTGTTGCTGAAAGAAGGAATAGGACACTCAAGGAGGCTGGAAGAACAATTCTAGAAGCAGCTGGATTGCCCAAAAGATTTTGGGTAGAAGCAATCAACACAGTTTGCTACACCCAGAACAGAAGTCTTATTCATAAGACTTACAAAAAAACACCTTATGAGCTATGGAAAGAAAGGAAGCCAAATGTTAGTCATTTCCATGTGTTTGGATCCAAATGTTTCATTCTAAACAATGGAAAGGACTACCTCAAGCCATTTCATCCCAAATCTGATGAAGGGATCTTCCTGGGCTACTCAGCAACAAACAAGGCCTTCCGGATCCTCAACAAAAAAACTCTGGTGGTAGAAGAATCAATCCATGTGGTTTTTTAAAACCACACCACTGCTCATGAAAAGAATGAAGGTGAGCCATCTATATAAAAGAAGGATACTGAAGAGGCTCCAAGCTGCTTTCCCAATAATATTCAAAAAGATGATGAAACCTTGAAAGCAGCAGTTGACTTGTATGGCAGCCCACTGCCAGCAGTTGCCTCCAGAGACAGGCCACTACCAGCAGGTGACTCACCAAGGAACAACCTTCCAGGCATTCGTGATATTCCTAATCACCCTATTCTACCAGATGATACTGAAGAAGAAGAAGAAGAGGAGGAGGATGACCAACAACTCCAAACCAAAACAACCACATCTAACATTAGATGGTTGAACAAACATCCTCCTCAGCAAATAATTGGAAACACCTATGAAGGGGTTCAAACCAGATCATCACATCAAAGAGAAGCACTATTCTCATGCTTCATCTCACTAACTGAACCCAAGAAAATTGAAGAAGCCCTACTTGACTCTGACTGGATACAAGCCATGTAAGAAGAACTCAACCAGTTTGAAAGAAACCATGTTTGGGAGCTTGTGTCCGGACCCTATCATCAACATGTGATAGGAACTAAATGGGTGTTCAGAAACAAAAAATGGACGAGGAAGGCACAATTGTCAAGAACAAGGCAAGACTAGTAGCCAAAGGCTACTGCCATGAAGAAGGTATGGATTTTGATGAAACCTTTGCTCCTGTTGCTAGACTTGAAGTTATAAGAATATTCTTAGCCTATGCTGCCCATAAGAAATTCGTTGTCTATCAAATGGACGTGAAAAGTGCCTTACTAAACGGTCTACTAGAAGAGGATGTCTATGTGGAGCAGACTCCTGGATTTGAAGTCAACAGAGAGAAGGATCTAGTCTACAAACTACATAAAGCTCTCTATGGACTCAAACAAGCCCCAAGAGCATGGTATGACACACTCTCTGAATATTTAATGAATAATGTGTTCACTAAAGGCAAAGTAGACAAGACACTATTCAAAATTGAAGAAGGTCCCCACATACTACTTGTTCAAATCTATGTTGATGACATAATCTTTGGAAGCTCAAACCAAGCACTGTGTGAGAAATTCTCAACTCTCATGCAAAGCAAATTTGAAATGAGCATGATGGGAGAGTTGAACTATTTCTTGGGACTACAAGTGAAGAAAACTCCACAAGGTATCTTCATCAACCAAGCCAAGTATACAAGAGATCTCATGAAGAAATTCAAGGTTGAGAACAAGTCTACCGTAAAAATTCCCATGAATACATCCCAAGGTCTAAGTCAAGATGAAGATGGCAAAGATATTGATCCCACACTTTATAGAGGTTTGATTGGTTCCTTGTTATATCTTACCACTAGTAGGCCAGATATATCCTACTCAGTTGGTGTATGTGCAAGGTTTCAATCAAAGCCTAAAGAAACCCATCTGCTAGCTGCAAAGAAAATATTGAGGTATCTAAAAGGAAATCCTAACTCTGGATTATGGTACCCAACAAAATGGAGGTTTTGAACTCTATAGATACTCATACTCTGACTTTGCTGGATGCAAAATTGATAGAAAAAGTACCTCAGGTACTTGTCAATTGATTGGTGGAAGACTTGTTTCATGGTTCAGCAAGAAACAAAACGCAATTGCTACAAGCACTGTCGAAGCTGAATACATAGATGCAGGCAGCTGCTGTGCTCAAATACTTTGGATGAAACAACAATTGAAGGATTATGGAGAAGAAGCAAAGGAGATTAACATCCTGTGTGATAACACAAGTGCTATTGCAATCACTCACAATCCTGTGTTTCACTCAAGAACCAAGCATGTTGAGATCAGGCACCACTTTATTAGAGAACATGTTGAGAAGAAGACCGTCAAGCTAAAGTACATCCCTACAGAAAAACAGTTGGTTGACATATTCACCAAGCCACTGAATGAAGCAAGATTCAATGCACTAAGGCAAGAGCTTGGTATGCTAGATGATCTTGATTAGTAAAGGAATAAACCCATACTAACTCAGGGAAAACTTAATTCCAAAATCAAGGGGGAATTCCTAGCCACCCGCTGAGGGGGAACTTTTATAAAGTACTCAGGGGTAGCCACCTGCTAAAGATAAGCTACCCAAAATCAACAACGAATTAAGCATCAAGGTCCAAGAAAGTCTATCTCAGACTTTCAAAAATGAAGGAATCAAAATTCAAGCAGTAAGATCAGCAGGTGACTGCATTCTAGCAGCAGTGGACTCGGCAGTTGACTATCATATATCCCACTGCTACTTGAGCAAAGAGAGGACTTGCATTAATAATTTCAGCAAGAGGAGAACAAGCATGAATAAGGAAGGAACAATAGAGGCGAAAACACTGGTTCACAAAAATCAAGCAGGTGCTTGATAGCAGGTGTCTGCCTCAGGAGAAGAAGCCTGTATCAGTACAGTAGTTGGCTCAAATTCTGACAAAACTACAAGGAACCTCAACACATGGCATACATCATCTTGATCCTCAAATATCAAGGATTCCAAAGAGGTAACTTTTGCTCTAAGAAAATATCAAAACTTACCCAAGCCTGAGCCCCCTGCTACCGTTGTGAACACAGTTAATGCAAAGAGGAACCATCCGTATTCTCCAACGGCTATATTCCAACGGCTACTTTCCGATAGCCTATAAATACTCCCTCCGTACAAATTCTGCACACTTTTACTTTGCACTCTCTCTCAAACTAATTCTCAAAGCTCTCAAAAGCTCTCATATGCACTACCACCGCAATCACTTTACTTCCCCATAAACACACAAATGGCCTCACTCACCAAAGTCTCTAAGTCCATTTTCACTGGTTCCATCCTAAACACGTCCAAAGCACTTGAAAGAGCAAACAACACTGATCTCATGAGGGAGCTCCTCAGGAAGCTCGATACAACAGGGCTCTTGAAAATGACAACTTACACATACTCCCACTTCTATCCCGAAGTGGTAGCAGAGTTTTACCTCAACTCAACCCCAGAGACTTTGAAATTAGTAGTTCTGGGAATTGAGGTGGAGATACAAGAAGAAGATATTAGGGAACTGCTCTCTCTTCCTGGTGATGAAGCCCCAAATGTAGAAGACCTCACCCTAGATGAGGTAGATTTCAAAGAAAAGGTCTTCCTACCAAGAGCCCAAAACCTCCACATTCTCAAGATAAAGAAGAAGCTGATGGTTCAAGAATACGATGTGCTGCTGGACATCCTCTACAAATGCATTGGCACAAGAACCACAACACTTGACGAGATCAATGCATAAACAGCAAAACCATTGGCCGCAATAATCTCAGGGTCCCCATACAATTGGACCAAGTACGTGTACCATGAGCTAAGAAGATATGTAGATAAATCACACATGGGAAGAAAGGAGGATGGTACTCTGTCGTTGTTAGGTTACAGGTTCCTCATTGGAGAACTACTCAAAAAGAAAGGGATACTAGGAGCAACAAAGGAAGCAACAAATCAGAGGAAATTCTTATTCCAAACCTCCAAGGAAGGAGCCCCAGAAATACCAAAGGGAGATGACTCATTCATCTCTAATGATCTCCTCTTGGTCTCCTTCAAAGTGGACACCAAGACTGCCAAGACTCTGATCTGGATGCCAAGCAGTCCAATCAAAGAAGACGAGGACAAATTCAACCTCTGATCTTCCAAGAAATATTAATGATGAACTAGAAGTAGTGGCCTCCCCTCTACAAGTCATCCAAGAAGAAGCAGAGGCCTCATCCAACTCCTCAAATGCAAGCAACTGCTCAGCCATTCCTCTATCCATACTTATTTCAAGGATAACACAACAACAAGCAGAGCAGCCGGCTCAAATGGAGGAGCAGACGGGTCAACCACAATAGCAGATGGCTCATCACACTAACGAGCAGGCAACTCAACTGCACGAGCAGGTGCCTTCTCCATCCTCAGCAGGTGACTTACCCATACTGACTCCCCTTGAGCAGCTAAATGAAGACTATGCCAAGGTAAAAGAATGGAGAAGATGGAAGCCGTCCAGCATCCGTACCCAAACTGAAACCCTGTCTATGTTCATAGATGAGGAAGACTTCACACTACAATGGCTTGAAACAGAAGATCTGGCAGATGCAACCAGACTCTACAAGATCAATCAAGTCTACGCCACTAAAAGGAAGCAGCTCACTGCCAAGGATGCAATTCAAGACTAAAGCGATAATGATGATGATGATGATGATGATGATGATGATGATGCTCCTAAGGGACCACCTAGCTCAAGAGGTAAGCAAATCATCCATTCTTCCTCCTCCAGTGATAAAGAAACCAGGAGAATCATGGAAAAATCCAGGATGGAAACACAAGGAGGAGGAGAATCCTTTAAGGCCCCTCAAGGGCAGTTGGCTACCACCATCCAGCAAGGGACTCAACTGCTGGATCTCAACATGGAGCCCCACCAAGAGGAGGCCCCAGAGCAGTAGCCTACAACATCAAATGAAATAAAGGAGCAAATTTTCAATGAAGGTGCAAAGGACACTCCCACACTGACAGATGACTTCATCCAAGAAAGAAGAGCCACTACAAAATTCATCAGTAATGTTGAGGTTAGACTGCACAAAAGATTAATCAAGATGAAGAAACACTTTGATCAACTCCTGGACTTGCGATTTGAAGAAGTTCACAAGCACATCAGGAGCAACCTGATGATTCAACAAGTTTTCAACTCTGAGCAAAAGGCTCAGCTTCAAATCCAGCTCAAGAACTAGCCAGCTCAGTCAGAAGCAATCCACAAGGCGCTTGCAGAACTTTGAGCTCTATGTGTAGAGCTAGAAAATCAAATTCTAGCATTCCAACAAGCACAAGCTGCAGCAGTGCCCTCCCAACCGGAAGCAGAGCCCTCTGCCCAGGTCAACGCCATCCCTGCTTTACCTCCTCACCTTGAGTAGGCCCTTCCAACCATTCAGGCGCATGAGGAGTTCATACAACACCTCAAGACCAAGGAACTTCCTGCCATCCTTCATCTCTAACAAAAGGTCATCTCAAAGCAGGTAGAACATTCAAAAGCAATTGAAAAAACAAGGGAGGATGTTGCTAAGCACCTCACCAAAATGCACAAAGCCACTCAAGAAGCATTCCTAAACAAGGAATCAACGAACAAAATTAAACTCATCCTAACCAACAGATGAGATTAATCAACCGGAGACGCCTATAAATATAGGCTGAAACGAAAGTTTCTAACCAAGCTTTGAGCATCCAAAAAGTAGAGAAAAACATTCAGCATTCACGAGCTATCTAGCAAAAGAGAAAGTGTGAAACTATAATTTACTCTCTGCTTGGACTCATGCTTCACTAAACTTCAAAGTCACAAGTTATCATTGATAAATCTTAGAAGTTTAGTTTCTAGTTGGAGGTTAGAACTTTCTTGTAACAAATCACAAATTGTTGTAAACACTCAGGAGGACAGTTGTTCCCGGCCTGAAGTGTGGTTAGATAGGTGAGGAGTACCTTTTGATCCCCACTGGATCAATTGAGAAAAACCTAAAGGATTGAGTAGCTTGGATTGGTGTTGTACTCCTCGTGAAACACCTTCAATCTAGGCCAGAGTTGTCAAGGCTAGATTGACACTAAGTGTATTGGGCTTAATACTTTAGTGAAATCTATCTGAAATAGGGTGGGACTGGATGTAGGAGGATTACACCACCTCTGAACCAGGATATGATGTGTGTTGATGTACTTTCAGTCAACAAAGCACACACCAAACACTTCTCACTTTCTTTGAGACAATCTTTCCACAAGAGCCTTGCAATATTATCACTTAAAGGTCTGTTCTATCAAATCTTAGGAAATCATCTTAAAGCATAGCAGTTGCCTCAGCAGTCCCCTGGTGACTATCCAACTGCTAAGCCCACTGCTCATACAAAAGTATTTCCTTTGAACATCTCAACCTCACGAGACCTTCACAATTCTATCACCAAGGAGTCTGTTCAAACTAATCTATGAAACTCAAACTTTAACCCAGCAGGTGCCTCAGCAGTTCCCTCATTGCCACCCAACTGCCAAGACCACTGCTCCAGTAAAACTCCCATTTACTTATACTAAAATACATCTTCAGAAAGCCCTTTTCATCCTAATAAAGATTCTGCTTGCACTTTCACCATACACTCAGTATTTCACTGGCAGTTGCCTCAGCAGTTCCCTGCCTTCCAGTCAACTACCAAGCCAACTGCTCACTATATAAAGTCCAAATGTTACCCAAGTCAGAAAAGTGTCATACATTAAACATCTAGAGGCTAAAGACTTCCGCTGTGCATCTATAAATCTTCCAAAAAGATTTTAGATCAACTCATCTAGAAGGAAAAAGTTTTTAAAGTTGAAAAGGCTTTAAATGTCTATTCACCCCCCCCTCTATACTTTTACCTGTATCCGGGACCATCATATACACTGACCACAAGAGTTTGAAGTATGTGTTTACTTAGAAAGAGTTAAACATGAGACAACGACGGTGGATGGAATCGATAAAGGACTACCACCTAGTGATTGATTATCATCCGGGTAAGGTAAATGTTGTGGCTGATGCCCTTAGTCGGAAGAGTTCATCGGGGGCATTGATAACCAACTTGAGGGCATTGAGAGCCCAATTGGAAGTATCTACTAATGGTGCCTTGGTGGCGAGATTTGAGGTGAGGCCTACCTTACTTGATGAGATCAAGAAGGGGCAGGAACTTGACGATGAGCTCAAGAAGGTCCGAGAACGCATGCTAGTGGGGCCGGTAGAGGATTTCCGTGAAAGAGACGATGGTCTCTTGTTATTCTGTGATCGAGTGTGCGTACCATTGAATGATGAGCTCCGAAAGTCCATGCTAGAGGAGGTTCATTCATCAGCGTATGCTATGCACCCGGGAGGCACGAAGATGTACAAGGATTTGAAAGAAAGCTACCGGTGGTCTGGTATGAAGAGGGAAATAATAGAATACATCGGTCGGTGCCTTACTTGTCTGCAAGTTAAGGTAGAACATCAACATCCAGCGGGCTTATTGCAGCCACTTTCCATCCTGGAATGGAAGTGGGATCACGTGACCATGGATTTCGTGGTACGCTTACCACGGACGATCATGAACTATGATGCAGTTTGTGTTGTTGTTGATAGGCTCACGAAGAGTGCACACTTTTTACCTATCAACACCACTTACCCACTCGAGAGGTTAGCCAAATTGTATACGGACGAGATCGTGAAGTTACATGGTGTTCCGGTGACCATCATATCCGATAGAGACCCACGATTCACGTCACGTTTTTGGCCAAAATTTCAAGAGTCCATAGGAACGAGGTTGAAGTTCAGTACTGCGTTCCATCCACAGACGGATGGGCAGTCTGAAAGGGTTATTCAGATCTTAGAAGATATGTGGAGGGCTTGTGCATCGGAGTGCCAAGGGAGTTGGGACAATCACTTGACACTTGTGGAGTTTGCCTATAACAACAGTTATCAGGCAAGTATCGGCATGCCTCCATACGAAGCATTATATGGGAGGTGGTGTCGTACACCGTTATGCTTGGACGAGGTTGGCATGGCCAAACTCGAGAGTACTGAGTTGGTTGAGATCACCGAGTCAAAGGTGAAGTTGATTCGAGAGAGACTCAAAGCAGCTCAGGATAGACAGAAGAGTTATGCAGATAAGCGACGGAGAATCTTAGAGTTTAAGGTTAATGACGAGGTATTACTGAAAGTTTCTCCTTGGAAAGGAATCATTCGATTCCAAAGCCGAGGGAAGCTTAATCCACGCTACATCGGGCCATTTAGAATTCTGGAGAGAATTGGGGCCGTAGCCTATCGTCTATAGTTGACTCCAGAGTTAGAGAAGATACACAATGTGTTCCACGTATCTATGCTGAAGAAGTATGTACATGATCCTTCTGATGTATTAGAAAAGCCGCCGGTGGAAATACATGAAGATTTAAACTACGTCGTACAACCGGTCAAGATCACCGATAGAAGGGTAAAGAAATTGAGGAGTAAAGAAGTTCCAATGGTTAAAGTCCTTTGGAAAAGTGACCGAGTTGAAGAAGAGAATCGGGAAACGGAAGCTTTGATGAGGGAGCAATACGCTTTCCTATTCGAGTAGCATAGTGAATTTTGGGGAAGAAATTCCTGTTAGGGGGGGGGGTGTGAACTTGTGACACCTCACCCGAACGTACGTCCTTGAAATTCAAATTTAATTTCAAAGCCATGTATTGAAGTTCCTATTATCGAACAATTGTGAAACGATTAAAGTTTTACGTAAAGTGTGATTAATCATATTACTGTTTGGGCTTGTATAATAGTAATGGACTTATAAATAATTAAATGGGCCATCTTATTGATATTGGTGCCCAACATTCTTAAATAAAAATATATAACCCCTCGGTACAAAAGTAAGAGCGGTCGGGCAGCCCAAATGTTATTTTGGGCCTAACCAGCTAAAAATAGCAATTATTCAAGAATGCCGTCTTAGACCCACTGGAGGGAGACCCACATAGTTAGTATCCCAGCTATATGAATATTACTATCATAAATAAGTGATAGAATGATTGGAGAAGAATACAAATGCCTATGGTCCCATCTTTGGCATTATCAGGCTAAATAATGGGAGTAGAGTTTTCTTTTATAATTATACATCATATAAATTATTGGGACCATCCTACACATATTAGAGATCAATAATATGATGTAGAAGGTTGACTTGATCTAAATAAATGAGGATAAGTACAAAAAGTACATCTTATGACAAGAGACAAAAACGATAGGACCAATCTTTCCACTTTTGGAAGTATTGGTAGATATTTTGCTCCCAAATTAATTAGGGGACATAGGAGGGCGCCCCACACCTTCCTAGCACCTGCAAAACAGGTAGAATAAGTTAGAACACATAAATGGGGCAGACCTATTGAGTTGAGAGCTCAAACAATACAAAAAGTAATAAATGAGGAGGACCATCCCATGTTTGATTGGAATCAAACACCCTACCTTTTCTTTTTGTGAGCCACATGTTCAGATAACATTTGGAGAGCTCTCAAGACCACCTTTTGTTCATCACAATGAATCCTCGCCTTATATTTTCCTAGCCAGTCCATTCCCAACACCACGTTGATGTCCTCCAAGTCAAATTCGATTAGATCTCCGGGTAATTCGGTATCAGATATGACTATAGAAACATTGGAGAAAACACTCCCGCAAGCTACAACTTTATTAGATGTTGTTTTTACATTAAGATTGAGTGTAGCGGTAGGTTCTAACTTTTACTTTTCCACAAGTTTTGAGGATATAAAACTGTGGGATGCACCCGAATTAAACAGTACATGAGTAGATGTGGAATTAGAGATGGCAATTTCGACCGATCTGTTGGATACCCACACCGAACCGATTTAGTCAAACTGGAGAAAACCGGTTTGACTGGGGAACGGGTACGGGGCGGGGAATACCCGATTTTTTTAAATGGATAATGGTGCGGTTATAGTTCTATACTAATCCGCTCCGTTATCCGCCCCGAAACCGCCCCGTTCACTAATAGTGCGGGTATCCGCACCGTTACCCGACCCATAACATTATTAATAAAATATAACTTTATATATATAAGAATAATGAGTATATATGCTAAATTGTGTATACTAAATCGTATATCTCATATAACTATATAAAGACTACTATAGAACAACTCTCTTCGATCTTTCTAGATGGAACGATGCAAGGCCTGCAGTTCGGCTCTACCGCCGGTGGTTTCTATCTTTCTCATTATCAAGGATTCGACCCAGTTCCTTTTTTCTTCTTTTTACTACTTTTTTTATTATGTTACGAGAGATATTGAGTGCTTGTCATATTAATGAATTTAGGACTAAAACTGCTTGATTGCTTGAACATTTACTTTTGTATATTTTATGGTGCTTTTAATATATAATTTACTACAAAGGATGTTTACATTAACAAGTAGGGTTAGAAATTTATTATTTGGTATCATTCAGGCAAACGGGTACCCGTGGATAAACCGATTCCCCGTTGGGGCAGTTACGGTACAAATAAAAAGTACCCGAACGGGTAATGGGGTGGTTTTGGGGCAAACATTTATCTAACGGGGCGATTTCGGTTTTATGTGTACCCGTTCCCGATCCGCCCCGTTGCCATCCCTATGTTGAATTTACAATGAATGTACCTGACACCACGTCGTTGGCATTTGCGTGAGTTTGGTTCATGACATAGATTCGGCCTTGGTTATTGTTCTGCCCTCCCTGGCCCTGGTTACGGTTGCCTTCCGCTAGACGGTTGCCTGGGTTACCACGGTTACTGTTAACGTGATTACCCCCACCCCTCACCCCTCATTCGAAATCAAAAGATAAGGAAGAGAGAGGAGCCACACAACCCCAGCAAAGAAGAAAAAGGAGAAATGGCCGCAGGAATTCATTCCAATTCGTGGAGCTCACTGTTTGGTTCGTATCTTGAGAAATACTATGTTGGGTGTGTTTCGGAAAAAAGAAGAACTATTAATTAATAAAAATAATTAATTAATAAAATAGCTAAAGAAAAATAGAAATAAGATGAAGCAGATTTTAGCCAGAGCTCGTGCTACGCATGATGTCCTTAAATGTATTCGTCACCTCCCACGGTGCTATAAGCGTTGCAACAACCATTTCCCAGGATACGGTGGCTAACGAACGATCGTTTGAGCACACAAACGAAAGTCCCGGCGAACTGGAACAATAGCAGAACACTTAGGCAATTTCGGAGTAGCTGGAAGTGTTTTTAGCTCAAGAAAATGTGAGGAATGTATTGTGTGTTGTGCCTTGTTGCAAACCACCTGCCAGCCTTTTATGGGAGGATTTGTTGTGTGTTAAATGGGGTGTTAATGGACCTGAACATTGGACATCAATGACCATTCCGTTGGGTATTGAATCGTCCATAAACTGTCCATTTAACGCAGCATTAAAAGAGAAGAACGTTGGGCATTTATTGCTGTAACGGACCAGAAGACCTTCTTTTGCGAACAGAAGGCCTCGAGCGTCTCTGTTGCGAACAGAAGACCTCGAGGGTTTCTGTTGCGGACAGAATATCTCGAGGGTTTCTGTTGAACCGAACAGAAGCGGAGCAGTTCTGTTGAGAGCAGGTCCGTACAGAAATGGAGTGATTCTGCCAGCTTGAACATTACGGGAAGAAACCAAAACCAAATCATATCTTTGAATGATAGATTTTTCGGACGGCATTCGTGTCCGTGGGTCGCCCGCGCACACGAGTCGCGGTTTTTCTTCTCCGTTTCGGGATTTGATCGTCACCCCCCACCTGTGTGTAAGAGAGAGCCTTTACCTTTGGAATCTTAACTCCTTAAAAGAGACTTCCCTTTATATGGGGGTGAAAATCCCTTGAGTTTTCCGGTGTGGGATAAAACACACTAGAAACCCATCATTTTCCCAGTTTTTCCATTTCAACGAGTGAACTTTGAGAATAAATTTATCATTCACCCGTTATCCGTTTTGAGTGTACCACACATCGAATTGTAGCCCTTAACAAGGACAACCCGAAACCACTTTGACCCGACCCAAATCAGAAGTGGACCCCACTCAAATAATTGCCCCAAAATGACCATTTAATGCAATTTTTAAAACATTTTTCCAACAATCCCCCACATGAATGAAATTTTATTTTCGATACTTAAAAAGACACGAAGATAGGAGGACACGTTGTGTTCACCGGATGATCCTTGCATACGGAGAGGTAGGTTTTATCCTTTGAACCTTCCGCTGTAAAGACTCATTTATTTACTGGCTGTCTAGTAGACTCGATGTCCTTGAACTATACTGTTGTCATGTAAACATTGACTTATCTTTACACAAGAACCTTCCAACTTTTTTCCGTTCTCATGGGTGTGCCCGTTTTGGCCATGGATCACCGTCCTGGTTCTGCAAGAGTTTCTAAAGAACTGAGCCTTTACAGTTCTCCTTTGAAGCGGCCCTCTTCTCTCTCACATAAGTGATTCTTTCACGAGTATCCCGCATACTCTTCCAATG
This sequence comes from Cuscuta europaea, assembly GCA_945859875.1. Taxonomy (NCBI): domain Eukaryota; kingdom Viridiplantae; phylum Streptophyta; class Magnoliopsida; order Solanales; family Convolvulaceae; genus Cuscuta; species Cuscuta europaea. The sequence goes on along the minus strand of CAMAPE010000031.1, from coordinate 515,774 downwards.
TTATCGAGTAGATCAACATTTTAGAATCATTAAAACAAACATTTTTTCTAACCTCGTGCGGGAGTCACTGTTTTAACGAGGAGTGGGTAGGAGTCGGGACCCCCACAGTGACCATCCTTCGCTCTATAATTTAGTTGTCCCTTTTGAACCTAGGACCAACTAGGTTGGGTATCCACTATAGAACTTTTCAATTCACGGGCTTTAGTCCCATTCCTCGTGACAACTTCTCCAACAATTCTCTATCCAATGCCTTGGTTAGCGGATCCGCTATATTATCCTTTGACTTCACGTAGTCAACAGTGATAACACCCATTGTGAGGAGTTGTTTAATGGTGTTATGTCTACGACGAACGTGTCTAGACTTACCATTGTACATATTGCTCTGTACCCTTCCAATTGCCGCTTGACAATCGCAATGTATGCATATTAGAGGGACAGACTTTTCCCAACTTTGAATATCCTCGAGAAAATGGCGTAGCCATTCAGCCTCTTCAGTGCACTTATCCAAGGCTATTAGCTCAGACTCCATCATGGATCTAGCTATTAACGTTTGTTTTGAGGATTTCCATGACACGGCTGCACCTCCCAAAGTGAAAACATATCCACTTGTGGACTTTGAGTCCTTAATGTCGGATATCCAACTAGCGTCGCTATACCCTTCAGGTACAGCTGGATATCTTCCATAGTGCAGTCCAAGGTTTTGGGTTTTACGTAAATACCTCAAAACCCTTACTATTGCCTTCCAGTTTTCATCACCGGGGTTGCTAGTATATCTACTTAGCTTACTAACCACAAAGGCAATATCAGACCTGGTACAACTCATTAGATACATCAAGCTTCCAATAATCCTAGCGTATTCTACTTGAGAAATACACTCTCCATGATTTTTGGTAAGTTGTACGTTTTTATCTAATGGATTCCTTGCCTCTTGATAATCATCCTTATTAAATTTCGTAAGGATTTTATCAACGTAATGGGATTGGCTTAGCGTAAGACCGACTGGTCCCCTAATTATTTTAATCCCAAGGATAAAATCAGCCAGCCCCATATCCTTCATGTCAAATTTAGAGTTTAACATGTTTTTGGTAGAATTAATCATTAGATTATTGCTACCCACGATGAGTATATCATCCACGTATAAATATAAAATGACATAGCCGTCTACCGTGCTCTTTACATAGACGCATTTGTCACTTTCGTTTATTTTAAACCCATCAATTAACATTGCATGATCGAACTTTTCATGCCACTGTTTAGGGGCTTGTTTCAATCCGTACAATGATTTAATTAATTTACACACTTTCCTTTCTTGGCCTGGAACACGAAAGCCTTCAGGCTGTTCCCTATAGATTTCTTCGTCTATATCGCCATTTAGAAAAGCGGTTTTTACGTCCATTTGATGAACTTCCAATTTCCGCAATGCGACAATTGCTAGTATCATCCTAATGGAATTTATTCTCATCACAGGAGAATACGTGTCAAAGTAATCATGACCCTCACGTTACTTGTATCCTTTGATTACAAGTCTGGCCTTGTACTTATCGATGGAACCATCGTGTTTCATTTTTCGTTTAAAAAACCACTTGGATCCCAAAGGTTTATTTCCCAGAGGAAGATCAACCAATTCCCATGTGTGATTTTTAAGGATAGAATCCACCTCACTTTTGATGGCTTCTTTCCACATAGGACCTTCGGTAGACGTCACGGCTTCCGTATAAGTCCGTGGTTCATTTTCTACCAAACATGTTAGAAAATCCGGTTCATTTTCTACCATACATGTTAGAATATCCGAGTCAAATTCTACCAAGTATGTGAGAAAATCCGGTCTGAAGGATTTTTCAACTCTAGCACGTTTGCTACATCTGGGTTCGGGTTCTTCTTCGGAGCCCTCACTAGTATTTTCCATAGCTACGTCAAATGTTTGTTTTGACGTGCTTGGTCCTTCGTTGGACTTGCATGGAAATACGTCTTCAAAGAATGAAGCATTCCTTGATTCAATTATTGTGTTTTTATGTACATCCGGATTATTCAAATCGTACACTAAAAACCGATAAGCACTACTATTTTGTGCATATCCAATAAAAATACAATCCACCATTTTTGGACCTATTTTTATTTTCTTAGGTGTTGGTACAAGCACCTTTGCCAGACACCCCCACACTTTTAAATATTGATAGGAAGGCCGTTTGCCTTTCCACAACTCGTACGAAGTTTTATCATATTTTTTCCGGGGAACCTTATTTAAAAGGTAATTGCTTGACAAGACTGCTTCGCCCCACATATTTTGTGGCAGACCCGAACTTACTAGCATCGCATTCATCATATCTTTCAATGTGCGATTCTTTCGTTCGGCAACACCGTTTGATTGAGGTGAATAGGGTGCGGTACGTTCATGTACTATACCCACGCTAGCGCAAAAGTCACCAATTGGTGCTTCATACTCACCACCTCGATCACTTCTAATCGCTTTAATCCGTCGATTAAGTTGGTTTTCCACTTCATTCTTGTAAAGAATGAATTTATCGATTGCTTCGTGTTTATTTCTTAATAAATAAACATAGCTATAGCGAGTGCTATCATCGATAAAAGTAATAAAATATTTATTACCGCCACGTGTTTGTATTGATTTAAAATCACAAACATCACTATGAATTAATTCAAGTGGTTCCGTTTTTCTTTCAACCGATTTGAAAGACGTTTTCGTTAATTTTGCCTCTACACAAACTTCACATTTGTGCTTCACATCAATTGTGAATTTAGGAATGTGCTCCATGTTAATTAATCTACGTATAGAATTAAAATTAATATGTCCTAGTCTACCTTGCCACACATTGGAAGACTCAAGCAAGTAAGCAGAAGGGATTTTATTATTATTAATAATAATAGTCGTTACATTGAGCTTAAACAGCCCGTCACATGCATACCCGACTTAAACAAAACTAGTTTGTCCGACTCAAAGACCATGCGGAAGCCATGCTTGTTCAACAACGAGCCGGAGATCAGTTTTTTGCGTATCTCCGGAATGAACAACACTTGGTTGAGAGTCAGCTCCTTGCCCGAAGTCATCTTCAGGACCACTTTGCCCACGCCTTCAACCGCGGAATGAGCTGAGTTTCCCATCCACACATTTTCACCATTTGATGGCTCAAAAGTAGTGAATAACTCCCGGTTTGAGCAAATATGCCGGGTTGCACCGGTGTCCACAAACCACTCATTGGAATTGGATCCAACGAGCTTGACCTCGGTCACCACGATCGCAAGGATTATGTCGTCATCCTTTTGCCCACCTTGCACCAAGTTGACTTGAGAGTCTTTCTTCTTTCTTGGTGCCTTGCAATCCGAGGACTTGTGTCCATTCTTGTTGCAATTGAAGCATTTTCCATTAAACTTTGTCTTGGAAACGTTTCCCTTGGGACCGAGCTTGCTCTTCCCATTGTTTTTGGATTTGGAACCCTTTGCATGCTCCACTACGTTTGCCTTGGCGCTAGTAACGATTGGGAGTTTCCCATCGTTCTTCCGGTTATCCTCTTCAATCCGCAGACGGAGGATCAATTGCTCCAAGTTCATTTCCTTTCACTTGTACTTAAGGTAGTTCTTGAAATCCTTCCAAGCCGGCGGCAATAAATGGATAATTGACGCCACTCGGAAAGACTCACTAACTGTCATTCCTTCATCTCGAATTTCGTTGAAGATCATTTGCATTTCCTCAACTTGACTCAAGATCGTCTTTGAATCCACCATTTTAAAATCAAGGAATCGACCAACAACAAATTTCTTTGCGCCGACATCCTCGCTTTTATATTTGTGGTCCAAAGCATTTCATAGCTCCTTAGCCGTAGCTAATTTGCTATACACGTCGTACAAAGCATCATGCAACCCGTTCAACACATAGTTTCGGCAAAGGAAGTCAGAATGCTTCCAAGCTTCAACCACGTTGAAAGATTGCGCATCCACCTCACCCCCAGTTGCTACCGGCGCATCTTCGGTCAAGAACCTAGCAAGACCGAGAGTAGTGAGGTAAAATAGCATCTTTTCCTGTCACCTCTTGAAGTTTAACCCGTTAAATTTTTTGGGTTTCTCCACAGAGTTGCTCGGCACGCGGTAACCATAGGGATTGCCCCTTGGTTGCCCAAAGTAGATGCTCCACGTTGTGAACCATTGTTCACCGGAGCTCCACTTTCAGATTGATTATCGTTAGGCACATTCTGCCCACCAACATTTCCAATTTCTTGTGAAGCCATTTTAACGTTTTCTTACGTTTTCCGAAAACACAAAAAATAAGTTCGTTCACCGAAGTGACAAACTACGTTTTTAGATTGTTTACCGCAGTACAACAACCAAGGAAAATACGTTTTAGGATTGTTTACCGGAGTAGAACAATCACCGAATATGTTTTAAGGCGGTAAAAATCCCTTGAGTTTTCCGGTGTGGGATAAAATACACTAGAAACCCATCATTTTCCCAGTTTTTCCATTTCAACGAGTGAACTTCGAGAATCAATTTCTCATTCAACCGCTATTCTTTTTGAGTGTACCACATATCGAATTGTAGCCCTTAACAAGGACAATCCGAAACCACTTTGACCCGACCCAAATCGGAAGTGGACCCACTCAAATAATTGCCCCAAAATGACCATTTAATGCAATTTTAACACAATTTTCCAACATACTCATCCAATTAAGGCTTGTGAGGTGCCAAAAGAAACCTCTCAAGATAAGGAGTCCATAGAGATGCGGTTTGCGTCAATTGGAGCAGTTTAAGGCCTCCAAATCGCCCGAACAAAACACGACCTAGCAGAATACGAATTTGTATTCAAAGTAAGTTTGAATCCAAAACCTTCCTTTCTATTGTCTAAATCATTTAAATGATTCAAGAACTATTATACACTGTTTCAAGTGTATAAAGTGTTGTTGTGAAGTTACTTTATTTGTTGTAAAGGTTAGATGCTAACCTAGAACAAACCTTGAAAAGTTAGGAAACGTTTTCGCCGGAAAACACCCATTCTAGGGGCTGTTTTTGTGTCATTAGATGAGTGTTGAGCTAGCACCTTTAGGAGGATGTTAAACAATCAATTCTAAGCAAGGAATCAGTTCTCAAACTTCCTTGGCCGAATCTTTGAGCATTGGATTGAGAAGGAAAGGTTTAAAGCTCATTTAAGGTGAGGATCGACATCTAGTTGCTTACAACTTGTAGGTTAAGCATTAGATTACCTAAATGGATAAATAATGTTTTTCATGGGTTATGATGATAAATTATTGATGAAATATTGATATAGTTGCCAAAGAATGAAATGGGAAATGATTTGGAAATGTATTGATAAAAATGGAGTTAAATGAACTATTGTGTGAAATAGGCATTTTTACTCACGTTGAATTGTGTAGATACATAAGTGATTATTTATGTATTACATTGGATGATTAAGTTGCTGCTAAATATCTCTAAATATGTAGGAACTTACAAATAGAATATATGATGGATAAGAATAATCTTAATGGTATTGAAATACTAGTTAATGATTGTTGTAATTGTTAAGGAATTGAATCTAAGGATTTGATTGTAATTGATGTACTTGATTGTGATGCAAGTGACTAAATTGATGTAATGTGATGTAAGATCATGATGAGGCATTCCGTGAGGATGTCCCAAAATAGACTATTGATATTACAAATCTAAGCATAACGAGTGCTTAGGAATTGGGGTCTATGCCAATGTAAGGAGATGTACTTGAGCCTGTGCTCTAAAATTGCATTGGGTAGACATCACATGGTGATTGATGACATGCATGGTGATGTAGTTGAGTTGGACTCAAGAATGCATGGGAGATATGAGTCTGTAGCCTATGATGTGCATGGTGATGTAGTTGAGTTGGACTCAAGAAATGCACGGTGGAGTAATTAACTTGTGTTATATAAGGTGCATGGTGATGTAGTCGAGTTGGACTCGAGAAATGCAAACATATGTGTTAGGGTTGAACCCTATGTATTGTCGTGACTAGGGGTCACGGGGTTTGGGTTATTTTTTTGTAAATAAACCTTGGGCCTACGGGTCGACTACTTGACTATATATATAAAGTAAGTATATTTCAAAAAGGGGTAACTTGGGGTTACGACATAGCTTATATTATCACCCTATTTGAGGGTCTTGTGTGTTGAAATACTTGTTGTATATCTATTAGATGACATCCACACCAGTGCTTTATAGCCGTATATAAAGTACTGACCCCCTTTCGGGGGGCGTCCCACCACCATTTCAGGTTGAGGCTAGAGCTTGCTACCTGTGCTTGTTGATCGGGCGATCACCTCAGAGGGAAGATTTGGTTCGTGCTTCCTCCATTCCGTTTTTTACATTTTAAACATTCTCATGAATATTGTTTTCATTATGGAGCTTGTGTGCTCATGTTTGCCCCGTGTGGGATTTGTTTTCAAACTATGTTTTTCCGCTGCGTATTCAATTAATTATTATGTATGTTTATGGATGTACTATGTGTGAATGATATTCCAGACGCCTTGTATAGTATGGATGTGTTGGACTGTGGTTGACTATTCGTACTATATGGCGGGTTGTTGACGTGTCCGGATAGGTCCGGGGCGTAACAAGTGGTCTAGTCACTCTCTTGTACCGTTTGAAGGTTTTTTGCCAAATTTGAGTTTGACGAGATTTTTTCGGCACCGTTCAAGTCGCTCGTTCGTTTTGATGTCGTCGACATTGGAGTGGTTTAGTGACCTCTATTTTAGATGTTGGGTGGTCGGTGATAAGGTTCAGCTCATGTTTTGAGGGTTCCATAGCCACGATTACTCGATGAAGACCGGGCTTTCCAATGAGGCACTATCGCGCAGATTCAAAGTGGATTGGGATCGATTGGGGGTCAAGGTAGCAATGGTGTGGCGGCGCTATGCGGTGGCGAAAAAATGCAGACATAGGTTGGTAGGCGGAGCATATGGTTGTGGAAGTTAGGGTATTGTGGACCTCCCTACACCTTCTTCGTAGGACTCGGCTCAAAAAATCGAAAATAAAAAAGCAAAAATCAAATCAAATTAAATTGAACTGTGATAAAATAAAACGAAACTCCTAAAAACCCAAAACTGAATGTGAAAAACCGAACCGAACCGTAGTTGTTTGGTTCAGTTTTGGTTTTTACCCTTCAAAAACGATCTGAACCGAACAAACCAAATTAATTAAATTATGAAATTTTATCTGTTAATTATTAAGCATTGAACTCCGCCATGAGATCATTTTTTTGGTATCATGCATGTCCCAAGCTAGGATAAAGGAGGAGGGTGTTGTGGTAGGAGCGTGACGGCCAACAGTATCACTTAGTCACATCACATGTCATGAATCGAAATATGAATATCACTACAGCTAGGTCGTCGCCCGTAAGCGGCGCATCATCCCTCCGCCTAGGAGTGGTGTCAAACGAGCAAGGGCGCTACACTTCATAGGCATGAGTGTGGTGATAAGAATGCTAAGGGCTACTAGGTCCTCGCCCGGAAGCGATGCGCCACTCCAATGCCCGAGGATGGTGTCAAATATGCAAGGGCATGGTGGGGGTCGATGTGGTGTGAAGAAGAGAAGGCAGGTTGTTAGATTGCATTTTGGGACTTGGAATGTTGGCTCTCTTACAGGAAGATCATCTGAGATAGTTGAGGTTATGAAGAGGAGGAATATCAGCATAATGTGCATGCAAGAAACTAAGTGGGTTGGAGAAAAGGCACGTGAGGTTGATTCCAGAGGTTTTAAGCTGTGGTACTCGGGTAGAGAGAGGAACAGAAATGGAGTAGGCATTATGGTGGCACATGATTATGTTGAGGGTGTGGTTGAAGTCTTTAGGAAGAACGATTGCATCATGAGCATTAAGTTGATAATAGGAGATGAGATCGTGTCCGTGGTAAGTGCCTATGCACCACAAGTGGGATTAGATGCATCTATCACTCAACAATTTTGGGAGGATCTTGAGGAAGTGGTGCTACGAGTGGCAAGGGGAGAGAAGCTGGTAATAGGAGGCGACCTCAACGGGCATGTGGGCCCAAGTCGGGATGGTTTTGAGAGTACCCATGGTGGACATGGCTTTGGCACTAGAAATGAAGCGGGGAAGAACATTTTGGATTTTGCTTTGACATATGAGTTGGCTGTGATGAACACTTGGTTCACCCAAATTGACTACTTTTTAGTACAGACGTCTTGGAGAACTAGCTACACTGATGGTAAGGTTATCCCAGGTGAGAGTGTTGTCACTTAGCATAGGATGCTTGTGCTTGATTTTCATGGTAAAAAGAGGAGACGGGTTAAGGTACAAGGGGAGCCAAAGATAAAATGGTGGAGGCTCGAGGGGAATCTCCAACAAAGTTTTTCACACAAAATGTTGGAAGAAGATGTATGGTCTATTGATAATGACGCACATGTGGATGATGTGTGGTTATCAATGGAGTCCACCATTAACAAAGTGGCGAAGGAGATATTCGGAGAATCTAAAGGATGTCTGCCACAAAAAAGACACGTCTTGTTGGAATGATGAGGTGAAACATGCAATAAGGACCAAAAGGGAATGCTACAAGAAATTGGGAAAAAGTTGGAATGAAGAGAACATAGAGGAGTATAAGGAGGCTCGTAGAAGAGAAAAGAAAGCTGTGAAGGAAGCTAGATGTAAATTGAACAAGGAATTATATGTAAAGTTGGACTCTAAAGAAGGAGAAAAAGATATATACAGATTTGCTCGCCTTCATGATCGTAGGACTCGGGATATCAGAAAAGTTAAGTGTGTGAAGGATGTCGATCAAAGGGTACTAATGGAGGACAAAGAAATTAAAGAGAGGTGGAGGTCATACTTTGATACCTTGTTCAATGGGAATAAAGTGCAAGGTATTGATGATCTTATTATACCAGAGTGTATGGTAAATAGAGACTTCGTGAGAAGGATTCAAACAACAGAAGATAAGGAGGTTATGAGAAAGATTTCATTTTTCTGTATATTCCGGACAGTAGCTCCGAAGAATATAAAGATTTCATTTTTCTGCTTGTGCAAGTCTACCTTACTTGTCTTATGTTTTTTCGATCATGACCTTTGTTTAGTTGTGTCCATTATTGCAACTATATGTCGATCAGTCAATACCCGTCATCTTTCAAACCATAGTTTCGATTCCACCGATCGTATTTTTTTGATACAGATCGTCCATACTGCTGGTTGAGATGTCCTAATTTCCAAGCTAACATGTAAGCTTCCCCGTTTGGTTTTCCGGAACGGTTCATTCATTCGTGGAGCCGAAATGGCGACTTGCCTCCAAAATCAGAGCTGGGATTCCACCCTTCGATCTAGTCATCGTGGCTCGTTGGCCCTCCGAACTAGTCGTCGTGGTTCGTCGAAGCTAATGATTGAGTCAAGATTTCAATCCATAGTTTCGATTCCCCCGTTCAATCCATCTGGTTTTGATCAGTCTGCTCGACGGTTCGTCCATACTGCTGGTTTCTCACCATCTCCCAAACTAGCCTAAAAACCCCCGTTCGGTCATCCGGAATGTAAGGTCAAAACTGAGTTGAAATGGTGGATCTTCTCCTAGACCGTAGTACGGTTCCTTTGTTCGGTCGTCCATAACGATTCGTCCATATTTGCAGTCTAGATGAGGCTTTAAGCCATACTTTCGATTCCCCCGTTTGATCCATCCGGTTTTGACCAGTCTGTTCGACGGTTCGTCCATACTTATGGCTACAGGAAGATTTCAAACCATAGTTTCGATTCCCCCGTTCGATCCATCTGGTTTTGACCAGTCTGTTCGACGGTTCGTGCATACTACTGGTTTCACACCATCTCCTAAATTAGCCTAAAACCCCTGTTCGGTCATCCGGAACGTAAGGTCAAAACTGAATTGAAATGGTGGCTCTTCTCCTAGACCGTAGTACGGTTCCTTCGTTCGGTCGTCCAGAACGATTTGTCCATACTTGCAGTCGAGATGAGGCTTTAAGCCATTGTTTCGATTCCCCCGTTCGATCCATCCAGTTTTGACAAGTCTGTTCGACGATTCGTCCATACTTATGGCTACAAGAAGATTTGAAACCATAGTTTCGATTCCCCCGTTCGATCTATCTGGTTTTGACTAGTCTGTTCGACGGTTCGTCCATACTGCTGGTTTCACACCATCTCCCAAACTAGCCTAAAAACCCGCGTTCAGTCATCCGAAACGTAAGGTCAAAACTAAGTTGAAATGGTTGCTCTTCTCCTAGACCATAGTATGGTTCATTCATTCGGTCGTCCAGAACGATTCGTCCATACTTGCAGTCGAGATGAGGCTTTAAGCCATAGTTTCGATTCCCCCGTTCGATCCATCCGGTTTTGACCAATCTGTTCGACGGTTCGTCTATACTTATGGCTACAGGAAATTATGTCTCCCTCTCTTTCCTTTTTTTTCAAGAGATAGCAACACCCGTTTTTATTGATAGAATTTACGTAGATGCTCAACGTTCCAGGTGCCTACTGAACGACCTTCAGTTGTCCTGAGGCCGAACGTCCCTGTTGCGTACTTTTTCCAAATTTGATAAGGGCCTTCCTAATTCTTCGTTAGCTTCCCGCTTTTGAGCGGCTTGCTTTTTTCCTTTTTTCCTTTTTTCCGAGAACAAGATCTCCCACTTCTATTGATCGGATCTTGACCTGCTTGTCAAAGTATCTCCGGGTTGCTCGTTGATATTCTTCTATCATTCTTGTGGTCAAGTCCCTTCTTTCTTCGATGAAGTGCAGTTCTGCCCGCAAGGTATCTTCGTTACGTTCGGGATCAAAATGGATCATTCGGTACGTTGGTACCAGAATTTTCGTTTGGACTTTGGCCTGTAACCCGTATGTAGAGTGAACGGCGTTTCCCCAGTAGCTATCCTGGGGGTCGATCGGTAAGTCCATAATATGTAGTTTAGTTGATCAGGCCATGAAAAGAAGCATTCTTCGAGTTTTTTTTCATTCCATCCATGATTGTTCTATTCATATTTTCCACATGGTCGTTCGCCTGGGGGTAGGCCACTGATGCCCTAGAATGCTTGATGCCCCATTTGGTCAGGTACTGGTCAAAGCTCTTGCTCACGAACTGTCTGCCATTGTCGGTGATAATCTGCTCCGGGAGGCCGAATCGGCAAATGATGTTCTGCCAGACAAACTTCTAGCACTAGAAGTCTATGATGCTGGCCAAAGGTTTGGCCTCCACCCATTTGGTGAAGTAGTCAATCCCCACAATGAAATACTTCTTCCCTTCAGGTGTTGTAGGTAGGCGCCCTAGCAAGTCGATCCCCCACATAGCGAACGACAATGCTTTAGTCATTGGTGTATAAAAACTTGCCGGTCGTCCGGGCACCGGGGCGTATTGCTGGCAGGTTTTACACTTCCTTATATGCTCAAAACAATCCTACTGAATGGTTGGCCAGTAATACCCTTGCAAGATGATTTTTCTTGCAAGAGTTTTCGGACCTTGGTGGCTTGAATAGATTCCTTGGTGAATTTCTTCCATTACCATTGCTGCAAGACCAGGCGGGAGACACTTTAGGTATGGCCCCCTGAACTTCTTTTTGTACAATTGTCCATCTACCAGCTCGAACATGGGGGCCCTCCTCTGGATGCATTTGGCATTGTATACTGAGTTCTTGTCTGCCGGGAGGGATCCATCCTTCAGGTAGTTGGTCATGTCTATGACCCAACTAGGAACGGCATAGGATATAGCCTCCACCCGAAGGACTATCGTAGCTGGTGTGGCCAATGTCTCCCGGTGGGCAAACCGTTGGATGTGTGCAGGGATGAGCTGAGCCCGATCGTCCAATGCGGCATTCTCAAGCTTTGATAGAACACCTACCTCAACATTTTCTATATGAGAAACCTGATCGAGGACTATTTGTTCAAATTTCCTGATCTCTTCCTTGACTAGTTCCTTGTAGGATTTCATTCTTTCCTCCTTTTCTTCACCAGTTCCATTCAACCTCTGAACCTGCTCGATCGGCCAGTTTGGAGAGCAACCTGCTCAATGCGGTTGCCGACCAGTCAACCTCTGAACCTCCATAAGGTTCCTGGGTGCTTCCATGTCCATTATCGCCTTAATTTTTTCAGGATTAGGTTCGATCCCCCGTTCACTCATCATGTATCCCAAGAATTTGCCCCCCTTAACTGTGAAGGCACACTTTTTGGGATTTAGCCTCATGTTAGCCTTTCTCATGATTCTGAAGACTTTCTCTGTGTCCCGAATATGATCCTCTTTCCTCCTGCTTTTGATCAGGATGTCATCCACATAAGCTTCCATGGTGACCCCCAACACTTCTTTGAACAACATCCCGATCATTCTCTGGAATGTGGCCATAGCATTCTTCAACCCGAACGACATGACAATGTAGCAAAACACCTCGTCTGAGGTGACGAATGTTGTTTTCTCTGCATCAGCCGGGTGCATAAAGATCTGGTGATACCCTCGAAAGGCATCCATGAAGCTCAGCAATTCACACCCGACAGTTTCATCCACCAGTAAATCAATCCGGGCCATCAGATAAGGGTCCATGGGGCATGCCTTGTTCAGGCCAGAGTAATCAACGCACATCCTCTAAGTTGGCCCCTTCGGGACGAGGACTACATTAGACAACCACTCCACGTGGATCACTGCCTGATGTGCTTGATTTTCAGCAACGTGGCCACCTCCCGCTCGGTGAAATCTCACCGTTCGGCCGCCTGGTATCGTTTCTTCTGTTGGACCGGTTTAACATCCGGCCGAACGGCTAACTCAAGACAAATAATCTCTGGGTCAATGCCCGACATATCTTCTGGCCCTCTGGCGAACAAGATCTGGAACTCCTTCAATACTGTAATCAACCCTTCCCGAATCTTAGGGCACAAATCCACTCCAATTGCAACCTGTCGATCGGAGGGTGAGTCAAGTTCAACATATTCCAGCAAGGTGGCTGGCTCAGGGCATGTGGTAAATTCCATCCGGCGGATCTCCTCCACAATCCTATTCACCTACAGGCCCCGATCATTTATCTTCTTCATCGCTTCCCTGTAACAGCTTCGGACTGTAGCTGGGTCTGTTCGAGCTACTCCAACTCCAATGTCAGTCGGGAATTTGATGCAGGAGTGCCGAACTGAAGCAATTGCCTCCAAGTCTTCTAACCCGGGTCGGCCTAATATGGCATTGTGGGCGCATTCAATGCTCACCACCACAAATGTCATCCGGACAACCGCCTGATGGCCCTCATCCCCAATATCGACCAGAAGCGAGATAGTCCCTTCCGCGTTGATACAATTCCCCGTAAAACTCGTCAACAGAGTTTTCAGGGGTGTCAGCTGGTCTCTCTTCAGCTTCATTCTCTCGAACGTCCGTAAGTACAGGACGTTCACACTGCTCCCTGTATCCATCAGCACTCGGCGGATAAGGGCATTATCAATACACATACTCACCACCAACTCGTCCCTGTGCGGACTTGGTGGCGCTGACTGATCCGCAAGACCGAACGTGATTGGCTCGATCATGCCCTTCTTCTGAGGCAGATCAGAGATGGAAGCCACAAGTAGGCTCCGTTCAAACCTCTTCCGTTCGACAGCCGTGTTCCCGGTTTCTCCTCCTCCGAAGATAACCTTTACCTCCATCTTGGGCTTCTTCCCTGGATTCCCCAATCCTTCAGCTTCCTATCTGGGCTGTATATACACATCATTCCACGGTTGAGCATCTCGCTGATCGTCCCTCCTCCAGCTCTTGGATTTTTTGAATGACTTTTGGAGGGGAACTGTGGCATTCGGGTCCCGGTTTACATATTTCCCCAAGTGACCCTGCTGGATCAGTTCCTTGATGGCTATCTGGAGCGCCCGAAAAGTATGGGTAGCATGCTCATTCCTCTTGTGGTATTGGCAATAAGCATCCTCGTTTCCCATATGGTCCCTTGTATGTGTTGGGGGAGGGATGAAGTTCTTCTCTTGGTGAAAGAGGGATGATATGGAAAGGACGAGCGGGGTGAAGTGTTTCATTTTTGTATGGGGTGCGGCCGCTGGGCTAGGACCTAGCCGATCGGCCAACTTCGCTGGTGCAGAAGGTATAACCACCTTATCCCTAATCACAATTTCTTCCTCAAGGGCAGCATGCTTCCGGTCCCTATCCAGCACTTCGGTATATGCCGCACCTGGGTTCTTCTTCAGGTCCCTGTAAAGTTCCCCGGTCTGTAGGGCATAAGTGAAGAGGGTGATTGCTGTATCCTCCGTCATGCTTCCGACCTTCAACGTTTCATCTCTCCATCTTTTCAAAATCTGATGGATGAATTCTTTTGGCCGATGTTTGACACTGGTCAGGTAACTGAAGTGTCGTTTAGGGGTGGCACCGGAAGCAAACTGTGCCAAGAACAAAGATGACAGTTCGGCAAAATTACCGAACGATCCAGGATGCAGGGTTCCGAACCACTCATGGGCGCCCCCCCTGAGTGTGCTAAAAAATAGCCTGCAAATGGCCGCATCTGTCGCTCCCAACAGCATGAGCCCTCCTTGATAACTTCTCAAATGCATATGGGGATCTCCCATTCCATCATACGTTTGACCGGTCGGCAGTCAGGCATCCTTCTGGATTTAAGCATTTATGATCCCTCGGGTGAAGGGGGAAGTGATCCCGACCCGTTCCGGGGTGGGTTGTAGGGGTGTCCTGTTCACCTGCTCTCTTAATTCAGTCATCTGCCTCCTCATTTCAGTCAGGTCCTCCTCATGAGCCGTATGGGGAGGTGATGGTGGAGTTCTCAGATCCACCAATTCTGGGGTTCTCTCTGGTGGGGGTACATTCTGGCTCTAACGTCTTCGTAAGACCTGGGTGCCATCACGTTCTTCGCACGGGAAATCGGGGCCAATTGGTGTGGCTCCTCTCGCCTGGGACCCGATCGAGGTGTGGTCACTATGAATGTGTTGCCTGTCCCTAGTTTCGTGAGACCTTCGGTGATCTTCCCGATGGGCCCGTGAATGGACCGAAGCCCTGACCGTTTCCGTATCAGCAGTCTCATCATCAAATGTGGTTCCTGCTGTGTAACTGGATTGCCCCCCCCCATCGTGCGCATCCGCCATCTGCTGCATCACCCTGGCTAGATCCCGCATAGTATGGGGGTTTGTCGTGAGTGCTTCGGGGATGAAGAAATCCCCATCGAACTGTTGGTAGGATGCCTCGCTGGAGCGTCCTTGGGTAGTCCATCTCCCTGGAGTCCTGCTATTCTCGCGTCTCAACCAATCATATTAAAGCACCCCATACTTCCCACAGACGACGCCAATGTTGAGGTTAAGCCCCGAATGACCTGAAGGCCCAACACTAACCTTTGGATCTAGGGTTGGATTGCTACAGTAACGTGTATAAAAGATATATATAAGCCGATAGGTTCACGCAAATAGTCTTTTTTGTACTAACGCACTAATAGTGATTACACGGAAATGACCGAACGGTAGTTACGGTCCAAAGGCTAATATAAGAGCTAGAATGCAATATAAGCTTGTGAGTAAACAAATGCTAACTCTTACAATGAATTAAATGCTGCTATTTATACTAGATGGATGTATGTGGGGGGTATGAGGTGCTCTAATATGATTGCTTGCCTCCCATACATACCACTTGATGCCTCCATGATCCAACATTAACTTCAGTCGGTGACTTGAGCAACTCTTGTTCGAGATAAACTCAGCTAAGCCATCAATCAGGAATAAGCTAATTATCCAAGTGCTAATTACCCCGTTCGGAATGTGCCGAACGGGGCTTGCCGTTCGGGATGTGACGAACGGGGCTTGCCGTTCGGATGTGATGATTTTCCGTGGACCTTCCCTTACGTCTGGGCTTCAGGGATATTTTGGACCGCCGTATTGAGCCGGACCTTAATATCCCATCATAAGTCCCCTGCTACCTCCCTGCTACCTCCCTGCTACTTGTGAGCTACCTCCCGTGAGTATTCTGAATATGTTTTTTTTCAATAAAATATGTGACCTTGTTTGACCTCAAACTTGGTTGGTCAAACCCAATAGATAGTTGGCATAGAAATTGGTTGAACAAGTCAAACCTTATCGAACATCAAATTTGGTCAAACAGAGCAAACATATTCGAAACGATTTAACGAAAACGTCCTCGATTTGTAAGGGTCATTAGTCATGATTATAATAGAAATTCCCTCAATTCGTATGTTAATTTGGTTGTCGTCTCTGCCGAATAATCCGGATTCCTTTACTCTACTTGCAGAAAGCTCACCGCCAACTGGGTTGCGTGCTAGATGCGGAAACCCTAGTATTCAGACCTGTCCCATTTGTGATTTGTGAATACTATGAGAGCAAATCTCCTTTGCAGGTTCGATTTCCTCGTTTGGGCTATGTGATACTCGTTTTTCTAAATGCTTGGCAACTGAAATACATTTTTCCTTTACTGATTATGATATTTGCATATACCGTGTTCTAATTATAAATACGGAGTATCTTAAGAGTACAAATACGGAGTATCTTAAGAGTATGTTAGACACAGCCAACATAAAGATTCTTTTAGTGGCCGAAAAAGTGATCAAAAAGATTTTAAAAGGAAAAATGATGTAGTTGTTTAATAGAAAGTTGACTGTTTGATTTAGTTCTGTGTGGTATAAAAGTTGTTGTAATTGATTAATGCTAAAAGTTATAGACTTTTCTAAGATACTATTCGGTGTAACTTCTTAAAAAAGATTGTTTATTTTGAAAAAAAAAACTCTTAAACATTGCCAAACATACAAATAGAAGTTTTAGAAGCTTTTTGAATAGTACAAAAACTAGAAGGTAAAGACTTATGTCTACCAAACAAGTAATAAATCAATGTTCTAATTACCTCAGACATATTTATATAGAGTTGTGCCTGAGTGAGTTGTATGTTCATCTTATTGAAATCCATTAATCCAGGCTTCATTATATTCACGTATTCTAACTACATATCACTTATACCTATGAATCTATAGTTGAAACCATTTGTGGCCTTGCAACATTGGTAGTAACATCCACAAGAGGATTCTCAATTATAATTGGAGTGTTGAACTTGTTGATGACAGAAGACCAGATATCCCAGTCATGTTCTTCAGGTTGCTCTAAGCAATGAGCTCACATTCAAATAAAGTAAAATGATGAAGTGATGATTGTTTCAAATTATATCTCCTATAAAAGTCAGTTGAAAATCAGTTTCACCCCAACAAAATCCTTTTGGGTAGCCTTAGTTGTCAGCTTGTCGCTTCATTATTTATCATTTTACTGTAGCTGAAGAAAATGTGATACTGTTTGTTTTTCGTACCCTGAAACAAAATGATCTTCGTTCTTATTAACAGTTATTAGTATTGGTATTCTGTATTCACCGAGGTACTGGAAGGTGAAACCAGGCCCTTGAGACGAAGAGAAGAGTAAGCCTCAAATTTATATAAAAATGAATTTAAAAAACAGGGTAAAATGCCAAAATATTATAATAATAGTTGAACTGATAAAAACATAAAATAAAAAGGAACAAAATAACAAATCAACAAGGTATAAACTGATAAAAGGATAAAATACCTAACTAAGTAGGACATAGATGTTGGGCTGTAGGCTTCGGCCCATTCAGATCTGGGAGCCAAATAAACAAAGAGCAGAGCCTGCTCTAGTTAAATGTGCAGGCAGCCCTTAGTTGGGCCTGTTTCTTTAGTGGCAGTCAGGCCCAAAACCTTATTAAGAGTTTTACCCTAATTGTTTGCCTATATATATTGACTCCTGTACTTGTAAACTATGACTTGTATCATTCATCATCTCAATAAGAAAGAAAACCCTAGTTGCCTCCGTGGATCAGGTCAGTAACACTTACTGGCTGAACCACGTTATATTCGTGTGCCGTTCTTCTCGTTCTTTTCTAGTCTTTCAGATTCGTGCTTGTGTGAGATCTAACCCTAACAACTGGTATCAGAGCTAGGTTAGCCACCACACATATTCGACCGCCTTGCGTCTTCAGCCTCCTTGTGCCGCCAACAGTACGCTGCCGCAGAAGAATATAGCCGGCAGATTGTGAAGGACTGGGACAATGGCAGATGACGGAAAAACCAAAGTCGAGAACTTTGATGGACAAGATTTTGGATGGTGGAAGATGCAAATTGAGGATTTGCTGTGTCAGAAGGATTTGGATCAAGCCTTGACATGGAAAAGACCAGAAAAGATGAGTGATGATGAATGGGCTGCTCTAGACAGGAAAGCTTTGGCTGTTATCAGATTTACCCTAGCCAAGAGTGTGGCGTTTAACATCTTGAAGGAGACTACTGCATGTGGTTTGATGAAGGCTTTGTCAAACATGTATGAGAAACCATCGGCATCAAACAAGGTATTTCTGATAAGATAGCTAGTAAACACCAGAATGAAAGAAGGTGCATCCGTTACCTCACACGTTAATGAGTTTAATACTATCATATCCCGTTTACTATCTGTTGATATTAAGTTTGAAGATGAAGTCCAAGCTTTATTCTTGTTATCCTCGTTACCAAAAAGTTGGTCAGGAACAATCACTGCGATTAGCGGTTCAACTGGAACCTCTAAACTCACATTTGAGGGCATTCGTGACATTATCCTAGGAGAGGATATAAGAAGGAGGAGTTCTGGAGAATCTTCTAGTGCTTTGTTAAGTACTGAAGGGAGAGGTAGAAAGAAAGAGAAGGGAAATGGCAGAGGCAGATCAAAGTCTAGAAAGAGGAGCCAGTCAAAACCGAGAAAAGATATTCAATGCTGGAACTGCAAAGAAACTGGGCATTTCAGAAATCAATGCCCTAAATCTTCAGAAAGGAAGGAAGTAAATGCAGCCACTGACGATTCAGATGATGCCCTTATCTGTTGTGTTGAAAACTCAACAGAAACGTGGATTATGGATTCTGGTGCATCATTTCATGCTACTTTCAGCACGAAGGCGATGAAGAATCTACGGACACGTAATTTTGGTAAAGTTCGTTTGGCTAATAACGACTCTCTTGACATCACAGGGATGGGTGACATAGGCTTAAAGACTTCATTGGGCACCATTTGGACATTGAAAGACGTTCGGGTCATTCCAACCCTTAAGAAGATGCTGATTTCTATTGGGCAGTTGGATGATCAGGGATTTGATGTTACTTTTGGTGAAGGACAATGGAAAGTTGTCAAGGGGAATCTTGTAAACGCCAGAGGCAAAAAGAGGGACACTTTATATATGGTTGAAGCTCCTGATGATGAGATGAATGCAGTGACCTGCAGGGTGAATGCATCCAGTTTGTGGCATCAACGGCTAGGCCACATGAGTGAAAAGGGAATGAAGATGCTCGTTGCAATGGGGAAACTTCCAGATTTGAAAAAGGTGGATTCTG
This sequence comes from Cuscuta europaea, assembly GCA_945859875.1. Classification (NCBI taxonomy): domain Eukaryota; kingdom Viridiplantae; phylum Streptophyta; class Magnoliopsida; order Solanales; family Convolvulaceae; genus Cuscuta; species Cuscuta europaea. The sequence continues at coordinate 496,472 of CAMAPE010000031.1, read as the reverse complement.
AGTTCTGTGAGCCTTGTGTACTTGGCAAGAAAAAGAAGGTTTCTTTTGTGAAGACAGGTCAGACACCGAAAACTCATAAGCTGGAGCTAGTTCACACGGATGTGTTTGGGCCAACACCAGTCTCTTCCCTGGGAGGATCAAGCTACTATGTGGCCTTCATTGATGACTCAACACGCAATGTATGGGTCTACTTTCTTAAAAATAAGTTTGAAGTTTTCAATATTTTTAAGAAGTTGAAAACTGCTTTGAATTGGAAACTAATCTGAAGGTAAAGTGCTTGAAATCGGACAATGGTGGTGAATACATTAGCACAAAGTTTATTGATTACTGTGTTGGACATGGCATTCGGATGATAAAGACGGTTCCAGGCACTCCTCAACAGAACGGAGTGGCAGAAAGGATGAACAGAACATTGAACGAAAGGGCCAGAAGTATGAGACTTAATGCTGGGCTTCCAAAGACGTTCTGGGCTGATGTAGTGAACACTGCCGCTTATCTTATCAACCGGGGGCCATCCGTACCACTGGGTTTCAAGATACCAGAAGAAGAGTGGAAAGGAGAAGCGGTAAAGTATGGGCATTTAAAGGTATTTGGATGCAACACTTATGATCTTATCAAAGATGGTGACAAGTTAGATGCTAAAGCCAAGAAATACACTTTCATTGGATACGGGGGAGACAACATGGGTTATCGACTTTGGGACATTGAAAGTAGAAAGGTAGTCAGAAGTAAACATGCTACATTCAACGAGGCTGAACTTTATAAAGACAGAAGCACAGAAACTCAAAGATTCAGAAAGTGCAGGTTGAGTTTGAAAATGATGTCATCAGAAACAGAGAGTTTGAAGATACTCAAGACAGTGGGAGCTTGGAGAATGATTCCAGTACTAACGAGTCTGAGGATGATCACGAAAACTCTGTTGATAGTGAAAATTCAGAGGATGAAGGAGCACCTTCACCTGTGCAGCCGCAGCCAGTTGAAACACAGTGGGTCAGAAGATCCACTAGAGTCACTAAACCTCCAGAAAGATTCAGTCCTTCAGTCAATTATCTCCTTTTGACTGAAAATGGAGAACCAGAAAGTTACTTCGAAGCAATAAAGCAACATGATTCGTTTCAGTGGGAGCAGGCTATGAAAGAAGAAATGGATGCCTTACACAAGAATAAGACATGGGTTCTTACTAAGCTTCCGCCAGGTAAGAAGGCACTTCAAAATAAATGGGTATTCAGAATCAAGGATGAACCTGATGGGTCAAAACGGTACAAAGCCCGTTTAGTGGTCAAAGGTTTCCAGCAGAAAAAGGGAGTGGATTATAATGAGATTTTTTCTCCAGTGGTTAGAATGACCACCATCAGATTGGTTCTAAGTATTGTAGCTGCAGAGGGCTTACATCTAGAGCAGCTAGATGTTAAAACAACATTTCTACATGGTGATCTTGATAAGAATATATACATGGCACAGCCTGAAGGATATCAGGTTGTTGGTAAAGAAAATCTGGTTTGCAAACTAAAACGGAGCTTATATGGCCTAAAACAAGCACCGAGGCAGTGGTATCTGAAGTTTGATAACTTCATGATAAGGACAGGTTACAGAAGATGTGAGATGGACCATTGCTGTTACGTGAAGAGGTTCAAGAGTTCATATATCATTCTACTTCTCTATGTAGATGATATGTTGATAGCTGGTGCAAATATGAAAGAGATCATCACGTTAAAGAAACAAATGTCTCAAGAATTTGAAATGAAAGATTTGGATCCAGCCAAATAGATTCTAGGGATGAGCATAGTCAGAAACAAGGAGAATGGTTCTTTAACACTATTCGAGGAAAAGTACATTGGGAAAGTGTTGGAGAAATTCAAAATGAATGGTGAGAAGACTAAACCAAGAAACACGCCTTTGGGAAGTCACTTCAAGCTTACCAAAGACCAGTCTCCGAGAACAGACGAAGAGAAAGCAGAAATGGCTAAAGTTCCTTTTGCATCCTGCAGTTGGTAGCCTCATGTATGCTATGGTGTGCACGAGACCAGATATTGCTCATGCAGTCGGGGTTGTTAGTCGCTTCATGTCAAAACCGGGAAGGGAACAATGGGAAGCAGTTAAATGGATACTTAGGTATTTGAAGGGTACTACAAAGATGGGGTTATGTTTCAGAGGAAAAGACGTGATTTTGAGAGGGTATTCTGATGCTGATTTGGGTGGATGCAAAGAGACATTTAAAAGCACAACGGGGTACATTTTCAACAACTTGAGAATGTCCAAACTTGAGAAAAGTGTAGCTCTTTCAACAACTGAAGCAGAGTACATGGCAGTTGCTGAAGCCAGTAAAGAGCTGATTTGGTTGAGGAACTTCCTTGACGAGTTAGACAAAAAGCAAGCAGATTACTCGTTACACTGTGATAATGAGAGTGCAGTGAAACTTGCCAAGAATCCAGTCTATCATGGGAAAACAAAGCACATTGGGATGAGATATCACTTTGTCAGAGAGTTGATCAGTGGAGGAACGATGAACTTGAAGAACATCTCAGGTGCAAAGAATCCAGCAGATATGTTCACTAAATCTGTGACGCTGGACAAGCTGAAGTTCTGTGTAACTTCAGCTGGCCTTCAAGAATAATGTTGAGAAGGCAGGTGGCAACTAGGAGGAGCTAAACACAGGTGAACTTTACAGAAGTACAGAGGAGTGGAGTGCAGTTGATCGTGTTTCGAAGCCTCCTAGTCGGAGATTGTTGGGCTGTAGGCTTAGGCCCATTCAGATCTGGGAGCCAAATAAACAAAGAGCGGAGCCTGCTCTAGTTAAATGTGCAGGCAGCCCTTAGTTGGGCCTGTTTCTTTAGTGGCAGTCAGACCCAGAACCTTATTAAGAGTTTTACCCTAATTGTTTGCCTATATATATTGACTCCTGTACTTGTAAACTATGACTTGTATCATTCATCATCTCAATAAGAAAGAAAACCCTAGTTGCCTCCGTGGATTAGGTCAGTAACACTTACTGGCTGAACCACGTTATATTCGTGTGCCGTTCTTCTCGTTCTTTTCTAGTCTTTCAGATTCGTGCTTGTGTGAGATCTAACCCTAACAATAGAAGGATAAAATACACAGCTTGCAGGCTAAATATATTTTAGGATATGAGTTCCAAGTTTCAAACTATTAACCTTCAAAACTAAGTGCATCATCCATTACATCATTATTTACCTTCATTCCCTTATCCATCTCCATCTGTATCACACGCCACATTATCTTCTTCTATGCCACCTTTAAGCTGTGTACCACTGAATACATAGAGACATAAAGAAATAAAGAATTAATTATAATGCAAGTAAATGTATTTCGGATTTGCTAAATGCTTTGAACAGCAAAGTATTGCAAATGAGTGTACAAATAAATTACCAAGTAAGGAAGCTCTTAATTACTTGACCATTTTATCAACATCCAATGCAAGCTCATCACCTCCAGTAAAATTTTTCAGCTTCTTCTTAATTTGCTTCAGCAATACCTGTTTCACATGTAATCTTTTTTTTCTCACTATGCAAACCAAGCTCTTCAACTTTATAACATAGGCATTCCTTCTATAGGTGTGAACCTTAGTTTTAAAAGTGCGCCTACGGACTCGCCGGGACTTGGGAGTTCACATCAGCAACTTTGTGCAGCAGATTTCAGGAGGCACTTGCATCAGGCCGCCCCTATGTGCATCCGGAGCCACTCGCCTCCGCCGTTGTGTGGTTGTAGGCCCATAGGATTTTATTACCATATGTTTAGTCTTTTTATCTACCATATCATATGTTAAATTTCTACGTATTCTATAGAATCATAACAAGGTGGATGAAATAGAAAGCGCGTTAGGATTTCTATGTGATCGAGGTATGCCGACTAGATTGAATGGTAAATTTTATCGGACAACAATTACGCTTGCATTACAATATGGCGTAGAGTATTTTATATATATTATTTTTATCCTTTTTATCTTATCATTTTTATCTCTATCCTATATTTATCTTTATCTTTATCGTATCTTTTTTATCCTTTTTATTTTTATTTTATCATACCTTAATTTTTATCTTGCTTTTCTTTTTGGCTCCAATATCATCATTGGTTCATGTTAGCTGACCTCAAAATGGCTCCCACCTACGGTGGGATAAGGGGTGTTGGATGTACACAACCTTACCCTGTACTAAAGCACAGCGAATGTTTTTGGATGACCCATGATGAAAATCACGTCAAAAATTGCCTGAACTTATTGACTACTGCTGCTTCATAACAAAGAAGCGTAGACATTTTAGCGAGAGATTTTGCATAATTCCATGCCACTTTGCTATACTCCGTCATATTTCCAAGCCAAAAAATAGTGATTTTTTTGCTCCATTTTCAAGTATTCTATCATTTTTTACTGTATTCACATTTTATCAATTCAATACCAATCATAATTCCACTTTTCTCAAATACCGCATCCTCCCCTCTTGTCCCAATCTTAGGGACCAAGGTAGTATCACGCTGTTGGAGAATCCATTCGCCCACATGAATCTAAGATTCAAATAGCAAGCAGAAAAATGTAAATTTTAAAGTAGTTGGTGTTCTCATTTTCATCAAATATTCTCCATGAATCAATATAATTGAGTATTGATTGGCTCAATTCTAGACTTTTTTTTCTTTTAATAAATCCATAGCCCCATAGTAAATCTCATTGTCGATTGTCACTATTAATTACTCTCAACACTTTCATCGAGTTTTTTAATCTCTTAGCCCTCAAAGAGTTGCATGACATTCTGCTTTAAACGAAAATCCCTTACATCCTTTAAAGAAGATTTGTCACAACTCTTGTGGGGTCCCATTGAACTAGGTATTTGTGAATAAAATTCCTCAGAAATTGCAAAACACAACCATGGTTATAGATGAAGTTGGTTCCCTTCATAGCTTTAAGTAAAATGTTATTTTGAGGAGTTAAAGTTTCCTATATTTTCAAACCCATAATCAACAAAATAAATGACACATGGAGTCCAATAAAAGCACTCACATTGGACAACCTTATATGCACATGCACTTCTTGCACTCGCATTGGACGTTAAATCTTGAACAACAAAATTTTCTTCCATATTTTCAATCGGAACAAGTAAATTTGGAAGCCCTTACTTCTTATGTCACTTTGACCATTTGACATGATTGAAACTCCAGTGTGCTTCCATGTCTTTTCCACTTTCTCCACATATTTATTAATTGTGTTATACTTTGATTATGTGTTTTAGTATTGGGGTAAGGTTGCATGCATCTGACCCCCCTTACCCCACCGTAGGTGTGAGCATTTGCAGCAATGGGGCAATGCTGTTGTTGTTTGTTGTTGTTGACACTTTGATCTCAAGATTCAATGTAAGCAGTTCATATCTAAATGGAGGTTTAAAACTTGCACCATAATTGCTAACTGAACTCATTAGATTAAGATGGACTTTGGCCCACATTAAATGTTATAACACAATCAAAGAAAAATCTTCCCACATCTTGACATACCAAATTGCACTGCTTGTTCATTGAATTCTTAGTCATTTTGAAGGAAGAATTTATCTTCTTCAAAGTTCTTATGTGTCACATATGTGGCAACTAGCCAAAATTTAAGCATTCAGGCAGTGGTTAGCGCTCGCAAGGGCTGGTTGCATCGTCTATAAACCTAGACATTGAATAGGGACATAGGGTAGCTTAGACTTCAACTAAGCATTCATGGCGACACTCAAAATTTATTTATTTTTCCCCAACTTAATTTTGACCCAACAACCATACCCATTTTCCTAATTTAATTAGCTAACTCAAACCCTTTAAAAAACTAAAAGATAAATGGCGTTACAAGCATGCAACTTTATGCTGCCTGCATAGGAATGGATATCAAACTTTTGTTTTTCATAGCATATAATATTATCTGAAGTCTATCTTATTTTAACTTGGCGAATTTAGTTACTCCCTCCGTCCCAATAAAAACTTCCAACTTTGACTTGGCACACATATTAAGGAAGTGGAATAAAGTGGAAATGTATGGTTGTAGTTGTGTAAGAAAAAGGTGAAATATGGTGAAATGGACGGCCCAAAAAGGAAAGTTGGAAGAATTTTATGGGACGGTGGGAGTAGTAAATATGGTGCATGTTTTAAAACGCCGTCTATGTATAGCTGCATACATGGGCCTTGAAAGTTGATTATAACACAACTTATTAATACATGGAGGAATTGAAAAAGACAGTGGCAGCCGGCAAACATGGGCCGTAATAATAACAAAATGGTTGGAATGGCATAAGTAGGGACCTTCTAAGATCCACTGATGCATTTTATATAATTTACTTATTCAAATTGCTGGATGGAGTACTTGAGAAAATTGGAGAAACCAAGAAAGTATTGCTGCTCAAGTTGTAACCGACAGTGCAAGATTGCTTATGAAATCGGAAACACTTGTGCTGCATACCATACAATTCCCATTGTGAGTTAATGCTCGAGAGGATTGGAGATTTTAACACACAATAAAGTGGAAATGTATGGTTGTAGTTGTGTAAGAAAAAGGTGAAATATGGTGAAATGGACGGCCCAAAAAGGAAAGTTGGAAGAATTTTATGGGACGGTGGGAGTAGTAAATATGGTGCATGTTTTAAAACGCCGTCTATGTATAGCTGCATACATGGGCCTTGAAAGTTGATTATAACACAACTTATTAATACATGGAGGAATTGAAAAAGACAGTGGCAGCCGGCAAACATGGGCCGTAATAATAACAAAATGGTTGGAATGGCATAAGTAGGGACCTTCTAAGATCCACTGATGCATTTTATATAATTTACTTATTCAAATTGCTGGATGGAGTACTTGAGAAAATTGGAGAAACCAAGAAAGTATTGCTGCTCAAGTTGTAACCGACAGTGCAAGATTGCTTATGAAATCGGAAACACTTGTGCTGCATACCATACAATTCCCATTGTGAGTTAATGCTCGAGAGGATTGGAGATTTTAACACACAATAGAAATAGTTTACTCAAAGTTATGGAGTGGCCAATTTTATATACTACGTACAATTTTGGATGGATTTTCTAACTTTTGAGGAAACTATTCAGAAAAAACATGATTTTCCTATGTGCTTATTCAATCAAAAACACGAAACTCTTTGTGGAAGTACTGATAGTGGTTGATAGCGAAGAGCCGAAAATGATACAAGTATTAATTTAAGGTACTGTGGATTTATCAAAAGAAAAGAGTAGAAACCGAGGCAATAAACCCTTGACCTACATTGAAATATGGAGGATGGTTTATGAAAAGATGGAACACAACCTATACTGAGATTTGCATGTTCTCGCTTATTACTTGAATCCTAAAGGATGGCCTCCCTAGTCATGTAAAGGTTAACTAGTTAAGCAAGGTTTTTTTGCTTGTATGCGAAGTCATTTTCTAACTTTTGAGGAAACTATTCAGAAAAAACATGATTTTCCTATGTGCTTATTCAATCAAAAACACGAAACTCTTTGTGGAAGTACTGATAGTGGTTGATAGCGAAGAGCCGAAAATGATACAAGTATTAATTTAAGGTACTGTGGATTTATCAAAAGAAAAGAGTAGAAACCGAGGCAATAAACCCTTGACCTACATTGAAATATGGAGGATGGTTTATGAAAAGATGGAACACAACCTATACTGAGATTTGCATGTTCTCGCTTATTACTTGAATCCTAAAGGATGGCCTCCCTAGTCATGTAAAGGTTAACTAGTTAAGCAAGGTTTTTTTGCTTGTATGCGAAGTCATTTGCTAGTGTTTATTTTGACAAAGGTTGACTTGATTTTTTTGGGTGTTCGTCTGGTTAAAAAATTATATTTTAAGCTGTTTACCAGTTGATTTTATTCACATATTCTTTAAATGAGCTTGGTTACAAATTTGATCAGTTTAAACTGTTTGTTATATTTATAAGGTTTATTAATAGTTTAACAGGTTTGGCTTAAAGATTGAGTCATCTTGGCTTGAATCTAAGGTTTAGTAGATTTGGTTATTTACTTGAACTTTTATTATAATGAAATGTGTGGGATTGTTTTGGAGATCATTTTTGAGAACTACAAGCTTCTGCCATCATTTTTTGGCTTGACTTGTTCTTTATCAGTTCCGGAACAGAATTGGAGCACTTCTAATCTAGCTCAAACCAAGATTGAAGCTCGGTGTGAGGATGCTCATATATGGAAAGACTCAAAATAGTCCCTGGAGGGGGGTTTATTTAATTGAATTCCAGAAGATGAAATGTCACTACCATCAATAAAATTCGACTTGGCATTTATAGCACAACCCAAATAGGCTTCATCACAGTCTCACAGATACCTTAGCAATTCTTCCCATCGCTTTTAAAGAACTTTCTTCTTTTATCCAAGTTGTGACATCTTAACCTAATGACGATGTGAAAAATACTATTGGAGGTGATGAACTTGCATCGGATGCTCTGAAGAAATGGACAACAAATTAAAAGTTTCCTAAAGTCATACTTTATTTATTTTGTAAGACTTTGATATGCTTGTCAGTACTTCTAAAGGTAAAAATCTGCATTCAAATTGAAACTTCTTTTTGTTCTCTTTATCCTGATTCATTGTTAATATTTTTGTTGTGGATTATGGAAATACCCTTTATATCCAGATTCTTTGTTGATACTTTTCTTGTTGTAGGAGTATAGAAATGCCCCTCTTAATGTATTTACTTTGTTTCCATCTCAGTACGGAAAGTAGCTTAAAGTAAAGATTTGATAGATATGTGTGTCTTTTAATCATGTTGGCTGTTTTCCCCCAGTACCACTAAGTTGGTATACCGAAATAGATGTTCAGAATTTCAGATTATAGATTATACTTCTTTGGATTTATTTCCACATGCTTCACACAAGGTTTAAGACTTTAAGCTGTTGAATACTTGCTACTAGACTGCCAGCAAGCCAAGACGGGAGGGCGATTTAAGTTGTTGAATACTTCTTTGGTACATCTTGGAGTCCTACTGTCCTAGGCTCCCAGGATGGATAAAATTTCACATCGGCAAGGGGAACACGGCCGAACAGCCGAAGTAAAACATAGCAGAGGAGTTATAAATATCTATTGTGATTTACTCATTTTTTCCCCTCCCAACAGAGGTTAAGAGTACTTCCCAAATGGCTTGAAAATGATCTCACAGGTTGGTCCATTAATTAGTAGCATATGCATTTCCGACAGGATTATTACAGAAATTGTGCCAGGCGTTTGATAAAGGTGGTCGAGACTCGAGAGGGTAAAAACTAAAAAGATACTTTCATCGTGTGAACTGTGAACTGTGAAGTGGATATTTGGTGGATATAAAGTAGTGACTTATGGCATTTGTACTATTTAAAAACTCTTACCTCATTGTAGGTGGGAGCCTTTACGACACTGAGTAATGATGATGATGATGATAATGTTTGGCAAAACACTATTAATAGCTCTTTGAAAAATTGAAGATCTTTGTTAAGAAAACTACTTTGAGTTAGGCATGACCCCAACCGGGCCGAACCGGACCGGAGCCGGCCCGGCCCGTTACTGTACAGGCTTGGACCGGACCGGACCCGGATGGCCGGTTCCGGACTTTAGCCCGGATTGAGCGGACCTGGTGGGTCGGTTACGGGCCCACAATTATATGAACCGGACCGGCTGGTTCAGGTCGCTTTCCGAGCCTTTTTTGGTGTTTTCAATTTTTTTCTTTTCCTTGGGTAGGGCGGGGTGTTTTGGGGAGGTTTGGGGGGTGGGGGTGAGGGAGGGGGGTTGGGGGGCAACAAGAAAGCCAAAAAAATTATATGTTGAACCGGCCCGGTTTGGCCCGGACCCGGTATCAACCCGGGCCGGTTCCGGGTCCAAGTTTCTGGAAAAAAGCCCGCCCGGCCCCGGCCCCGGCCCGGGTCCATCCATACTTTGAGTAGCTCCTCAGAGAAAATTGTTTGTTTTTAACATTAATCAAAGAGTCGGTTATTGTCAAACAATTATAATAATATTTCATTTATAAAATCTTTTTAGTTACCAGACACTATAGTTCGTACATACATACCGCAAGACTTAGAGATGAGTAGATGATTGCTAGCCTTAATAGAGAAATGATGAGTTGCACATTCTTTCTCCAAGTACTTTTTAATTTTTTTTTTTTTCTTTTTTCTTTTATGCTCTCGTAACTTCTCCTTCACAATAATTCAATTAGAGTATTTGTATATGCTTCTAAACCTATTAGAGTATAGGCTCAACTGCTCAAGATAATGTCAACATCCTTAATTGGGATAAAACTCGAACATATATCATCCATTTTCGGAGATCAATAATGATGCTGTTATACTACAAGGTATTTGACTAATGCAGTTAGGCTTAAAAATTAAAATTTGCATGTTTAGGAATTGTATTAAAAGTTTTTTTCAGGGTCTGTTTGGAGACCATGTTTTTTGGCTTTTCAGTTTTATGAGTTAATTTTTTTATGAAACACGTAACTGTTGATTTCACGCATTGCATTGTATGATAATCAAAATAAGTAAGTTTGAAGTTACTTTTTTTGCTGAATTGGCTAAAGTTATTGTAAATGTTCATTGTAACTATTTTTCAGATCTTTTTCTTTATTTTCTCTAAAATATACTCTGTATTAATTTTTTTTTCATAATGCAGCAGATCCAGTTAATTTGAATTCTTTTGTCAGAATTTCATAAGTTTCAGCAGATTTTTCTGCTTCAGTCAATTTCACCGTTACCGAACGCTGAATCACAACTTAAATTGCATATGATATGAGTTGAAACATAAATTTAGAGATCAAAACGTCAACTAAGTAAGCTGACTATTGATTAGTAAATCGGGACCATCATTTTAGGATAAGAGAGTAGCATCTATATATTACGTACTTGATTAATGTTACATATATACTCCCTCAGGCCCATAAAATAATTCCCGCATTGATTTGTATCGAAGTTTAAGAAAATGTGAATAAAGTGGAAATGTATTGTTGGTTGTAGTTGAGTAAGAAAAAGATAGATGAATGTGAGTCACACAAAATTTTCTAAAACAGGAAATGTGAACTATTTTTTGGGACGGTATAAAAATGAAACCTGGAATTATGCTGCGGGATGGAGGGAGCATTTGTTTATATAAGATACCACCATTTTAGGATAAGAGAGTAGTATTTATATATTACTTGATTAACGTTACATATATTAATGTGTATATAAGATACCACATTACTATATATTAATGGTAGCAGCAATGACCACCTGATAAGAATGGAAATTATGATAAGAATGTTACAAGAATAGAAGGGAAAAGTATAGAAGACGTACATGTGATTTGGGCCATTTTCAGATAGGAGCATGTGTTTCATTTTCTAACAAAGTGGGGCATGTGTTTCAATAGCAGGAGCATGGCGTCTAACGACGTTAGAAAAATTAACCCCGATTTTAAACAGTCTCCGAAAATTAAAAGAAAAATACTGGGAGATGCGTCTCGTCAAGGAGATCAACAAACTATCTTTATTTTTTTTGTTTCCAGCCACCATATCTCCAGAAAGTCCACCAGAAAGTTGATATTAGCGAATTTGTTTTTAAAAGATAATCCAAATAGAGCTGAAAAATCCAAAGAGAATGATAGTTTGTTGATCTCCTTGATGAGGCGCACTTCCCAGTATTTTTCTTTTAATTTTTCGGAGACTTTTTAAAATCGGAGTTAATTTTTCTAACAGCGTTAGACGCTATGCCCCTGCTATGATAACGGCATTGAAATACATGCCCCACTTTGTTAGGAAATGAAACACATGCCCCTATCTGAAAATGGTTCAAACCACATATACGTTTTCTGTACTTTTCCCTAAATAGAATCATTAGCTGTTAACAGTTATGTCTTCTAATAATTATCCTAAAAAAGGATAACATCCCACTACGCATATAAATACTCCTGTGACTTGTAAACCTACATTCACTAGCATAATAATACTGCACTTACGTTACCAAAATAGTTTATGTTCACCTACTCTAAAACCCATCGTCAGATAAGGAGGCCGTTTGGCAACCCTCATTTTCGGCTTATCAGGCTTATCAGCCAACTTTTTTACCAAACGCGTAAATTTTGCTTTCGCGCGCTGAATTGTGTAATAAGCCGAAAAAGTAAGGTTGTAGTTACTTTTCTGGCTGTATTGGCTGAAGTTACTGTAGATGATCATTTTAGCTATTTTTGCATATAATTTTTTCTTTATTTTATTAATAAAATATATTTTAAAACTATTTTTTTCTTGTATCAGCAGAATCAGCCAATGCAGCCACTTCAGCCAGAACTTCATAAATTTCAGCAGAAACAGCCAAAACAGCCGATTTTCGTGCTACCAAACGGGCTCAAGCTCTTGAAGCTGTTGTAGGTGGATTTATTCTCCATCATCTAGTATAGTGTAATAATGTGGTTTGGATTGATTAATTATGTTCGTGTTTGGTTTGAAGTTGTCTAGTTTGAGACTGAAATTATTACAAGTTAAAACATACAGAGTGTTGGGCCCGGATTTGTCAAGCGAATCAGCCCATTGATTGGGTTTGAGTTTATTGGACGGATCAGCCCACGTAACCCTAAGAAATCTACAGAATCCGGCTTGGTCAAATAATGTGACGAAGTGGATAAGAAAGCCTAAGAAGTTGAGGAGAAAATGGAGGAACGGTTCCCGATTTAGTAGGGGAAGGCTATCATTTCGCCGGGCAGTTCGTCCACATGGGGGATAAGGCTGCAAATTTTATTTTAAATAGACTGGCTGTAGAAGAGAGGCACAATAAATCCTGCTTGATTATATAGACACTTGTAATACCATTCTTTCAGTCATACACTCAGATTAATACATTTCATTCATTAATTTTCAGTTTTTACATTTTGTTTCTTGTACGATCCCTACATACATATAATTTAGATTAGTTTAATTCTTGCTTAAACAATTTGGCGCCCACCGTGGGGCCTCGTGCAAGGAAAGATCATCAACCATGACCGTAAACAGCCCTTTGTTGGAGGAAATCCACGCTCAAATGGAGGCAGTTCGAACAGAGTTTCGCCGGGAATTGGCGGAGAGGGTGGCACATCTCCAACGAGAGAACGATCTATTACGATCCCAAGTTCAGTCAGCAGTCTCAATCGCATCCAACTCTAGGGGCAATCGAAGGAACGATCTCATGCCCGTGATCACGAGGCTAGATTTGGAATCCACTCTGGCGGCAACGGACACGCCCACCATCGCTTCCGAGCCCATATCCCTCACATTGGGCCTCTCACCGGCCGGGGAGCACAACCCACCGTCATCTCTCAAGTGATACCGTACACACCACTCGTCCCTGAAACGACCCCTATCCCCAGCATTCCGACCTGCTTCTTCCCGGAGTCGTTGCGTCCTGGATCAAGAAGGATGGGATTGCAGGCGGCCACTCAAAGCCTACCCATGACGTCAGGCGCGCTAGCTCCGACGGAGCCGTATGTCACTCATTACAAAAGCAGAACTTGTGACGAACCCGGACCGTCTGGTCTCATGCAGGAGAAGACCCGGAGTATATTCGACGAGTTGCCACCCGTGTTTCAAGCACAACGGCAGCGTGGACCAGCCGCTTCAGCAGGGCAGAGTTGCGGAGGGCGACATCCAGAGGTCATAATCATTCCGTCAGCGACCCGTCCCGAAGCAACCCCGATGGCAGGAATGACAGTCTCGGCGCCTGAGTCCATTCAGCCAGTCCAGGTGAATCCGATAGCAATGATTATGGAGCAATTCCGACAGATGCAGGACAAGATCAACGGGCTGCCCGGATTACCCCTTCCGTTGGATCGAGCCTCAAAGACGTGTTATGCGGACTCGCCCTTCAGCAGACAGATCACAGATGTCGAAGTACCACGCAAATTCAACGTTCCGTCCATGAAAATGTTCGACGGCACATCTGACCCGGTGGAACATGTCGCCCAATACAAATAGCGAATGCTTGCCGTATCGCTCCGACCGGATCAAAGGGAAGCATGCATGTGTCGCGGCTTTGGGGCAACGCTAGCTGGCCCAGCGCTCAAATGGTTTGTCAATCTGCCTAATGAGGGTATCGGGTCATTTGTAGAACTGGTCGATTCATTCAATCATCAGTTCGCGAGTAGTCGAATACTTGAAAAGCAGACTAGCGACCTTTATAGAATCATACAACGACGAGGCGAATCGTTACGGGACTACCTACACCGCTTTAACAAAGAAAAAGTTTCCATTCCACGGTGCGATATCCCGACAGCAGTTGAAGCATTTCGGAGAGGCTTGTCCGATGACTCAGAATTATACCGGGAATTGACAAAATACCCGTGCAGGACCTTTGAAGACGTCCACGCTAAAACCTTGGCCTTCATCAGTCTAGAAGAAGATCAACAGACACGACATCGACAGGATGCATATGACGGAGGGCAACGTAAATCGAGCACATCCAGAAAACACGATTATAGAACCGGAAAACCCTATGTCAGAACCGAGGATAGACCGGTATCGTCAATAGTAAATTGGCTCGACGATCCAGACTTACCACCTGTCATCAATGACTATTGTTTCAATGTTGCCACTCCGGGCCTCATTCACTCTCTGGAAAAATTAGGGGAAAAGGTCAGATGGCCTCGAAGGACGGACAAACCAGCGGGCCGTCGGGACCCGAATAAACGTTGTGATTTCCACGGCGATATCGGACACAACACGGAAGATTGCGTCGCATTAAGGAAGGAGGTGGCCTATTTGCTGAAAAACGGTTATCTGACGGAGATCATGTCTGAACGCACCAAATCACTGTTAGGACGGAATGATAAAGCGTCACCAAATGAGTCTAGGCCGCCTTCACCCTCTGCACCATGTAAGGTAATCAACTTTATTAATGGTGGATCTGATTTATGTGGACTAACATATTCTGCAGCAAAAAGACACGCCCGAGATTACACCCGAGACAAGTCGTTGCAGGTTTATAGGATCGGAAAACGTCAAGAGGAATGGAGAAATGTGTCAATCACATTTGACGAAACGGACATTTCTGATCCGATACAATCTCATCACGATACGTTGATGGTCTCCCTTAGAGTGGCAAACTGCGAAGTCAAACGAGTCCTCCTGGACAACGGGAGCACCGCGAATATTACCACCATGAAAACGTTGAAAGAACTGGGGGCCAAGGAGGAAGATATAACAGGGTCCGGGTCAAGCTTGGTCGGATTCAATGGAGAGCCGAGCAAAACCGTAGGTAATATTTCGTTACCCGTATATACCCATGGTCTAAACATGCAGGTCAAATTCGACGTAGTCAAAAGCATACCAGCATACAACATAATCTTGGGAACTCCCTGGTTGCATCAAATGGGGGCAATTCCATCGAATTATCATCAAATAATCAAGTTCCCAACGCCGTGGGGAGTACAAAGCATCAGGGGGGATCGACAGTCAGCCAAATCTTGCTACCAAACGGCGATGAAGCCAACTGCGGACCAAACTGCCTCCAGGATCGCATAGCAATTAAAGGGTGGCCCCGCTCTGGTGGAAGATGACGCCAAAACAGAAGAAGTCGCCATCGACCCAGAACATCCAGAAAGGGTCATCCGCATCGGGAAAGACATCCCAAAGCACCTCAAAGACGAACTGATAAACTTCCTCAAAGAACATAAGGACGTGTTTGCATGGAGTCACGACGACATGACAGGTATTGATCCTAATATCATAACTCACAAGTTAAACGTCAGCCCATTACACAAACCCGCCAGACAAAAAAGAAGACGCTTTGCAAAAAGAAAGGAATGCCATTATAAACCAGGAAGTTGATACGCTGCTTCGAACCGGTAAGGTAAAGGAGGTAAAGTATCCCGATTGGTTAGCTAATGTTGTTGTTGTTCAGAAAAAGAAAGGACAGGAAGAAGGCAAGCCAGTCAAATGGAGAGTCTGTGTGGACTTCACTGACCTGAACAAAGCGTGTCCCAAAGATTCATTTCCGATGCCACACATTGACGCTTTGGCTGACGCTACGGCAGGGCATGAAATGTTATCCTTCATGGACGCATTCAGTGGATATTATCAAATACAGCTTCACCCCGATGACCAAGAAAGCACATCCTTCATCACTGAAACAGGTACGTATTGTTATATTGTTATGCCTTTTGGACTAAAAAATGCAGGCGCGACGTTTCAGAGACTAGTCACCTTAATGTTCAAAGATCTAATGGGGGACACCATGGAAGTTTATATTGACGACATGATCGTCAAATCAAAGAAAAAAGAGGATCATATCTATCATCTGACGGAACCCTTCAGAAGACTGAAAAAGTACAATCTGAAGATCAATCCAGCGAAATGTACTTTTGGAGTGACGTCAGGAGAATTTTTAGGATATATCGTCAGTGAACGAGGAATAGAGGCAAGCCCGGAACAAATACGAGCAATTATTGACATTGAACCTCCAAAATCCGTCAAAGATATCCAGAGGTTGACAGGACGAATTGCGGCTTTGAATCGTTTCATTTCAAAATCATCAGACAGGTGCCATTTGTTTTATGACGTCTTGAGAAAAAACAAAAAATTCGAATGGACAGACCGACACGAACAGGCGCTTCAACAATTAAAAGAATATATGATGTCGCCACCATTGCTCGCAAAACCTAAAAATGACGAAGAGCTGCAACTTTATCTGGCCGTTTCAGAGCACACCGTCAGCGCAGTACTGACAAAAGAGGAGCAGGGGCAGCAAACTCCAGTCTATTACGTAAGTAAATCCCTAAATGGCCCGGAATCCAGGTATGCTCTACTTGAAAAGTTAGTTTTAGCTTTGATTGTTGCTTCAATTAAATTACGTCCTTATTTTGAATCACATACCATTTGTGTTAGAACTAACTATCCCATGAAGTCAATCATGAGGAAACCAGAATTGACAGGTCGCATGGCTAAATGGTCGATTCAACTTGGAGCTTATGACATAAGATTCGAACCAAGAACAACCTTGAAATCATAGTCACTTGCAGATTTTGTGGCAGACTTCAGTCCAAAGCTCCAAGAGGAAGCAGAAAAAGAGATTTGCACTCTGATCGATGGATTCCCAAAGCAAAAATGGACATTGCACACTGACGGAGCATCAAACCAAAACGGCGCAGGTCTGGGCGTGATACTGAAGTCACCACAAGGGGACACCATGCTCCAAGCAGTACACTGCGATTTCACCGCTACGAACAACGAGGCAGAATACGAGGCGCTAATCGTCGGACTCACACTGGCAAGGGACTTTGGCGTCAAAATCTTGGAGGTAAAATGTGATTCTTTACTGATAATTAATCAAACTAACGGTGTGTATGCAGCAAAGGACCCCAAGATGACATCTTATTTGCAAATTGTCCGAGAATTGATAACGACATTTGACGAAATAACCCTTGAACAAGTCCCACGTGAAGAAAACACACAAGCTGACGCTCTGGCCGCCGTCGGATCATGTCTGGGGGCAGAAATCAATCGCAACATCCCTTATGTGCACTTGATGAGCCCAGCAATTTACAGATCAGAGGTTGCCTCTACCATTAAAACCCCAGCACAAGACGACTGGACACAACAATACATAGCGTACTTAAAGCACAATACTCTCCCAAAAGACAAGAAAGAGGCCAAGGCTTTCCTATCCAAGGTAAGTAAATTTCTACTGATTGATGGTGTGCTATTTAAAAGATCTGTCACAGGTCCATTTCAAAGATGTCTGACACCGCAAGAAGCCGCCAAAGTATTGAAAAACCTTCATGAAGGGGAGTGTGGCAATCACGCAGCAGGGCGAAGTCTGTCTAACAAAGCTCTTAGATTCGGATATTACTGGCCAACCATGAGAGAAGATGCAACCACTTTCACCCAAAGATGCAAGCCTTGTCAGATGCACGGACCAATTCGTCACCAGCCTTCCGAGTCGCTTCATCCAGTTCTATCACCATGGCCCTTTATGAAATGGGGCATGGATATTGTAGGAAAATTGCCAGAAGCACCGGGGCAGAAAGTATATATGCTGGCAATGACGGATTATTTTTCAAAATGGGTGGAGGCTGAGCCTTTTCGTCAGATACGAGATGACCAGGTAATTTCATTTATCAAGAGAAACATCCTTTGCAGATTCGGCGTTCCTTCAGAGATCGTTTGTGACAACGGATCTCAGTTCATAAGCGCTAAGACCAGGCGTTTTTGTGAGAAGTACAATATCAAATTGGAAACGTCGACACCTAGGTACCCGCAATCTAATGGGCAGGCCGAGTCTAGCAACAAAATTATCATTGCCAACTTAAAGAAAAGGCTTGAAAAGGCGCAAGGCCGGTGGGCTGACGAATTGCCCTTGATACTCTGGGCAGACAAGACAACTCCGAAAAATGCAACCGGACATACCCCATTCTCTTTGGTGTATGGCTGCGAAGCGGTCATTCCTGCTGAAATTGAAGTACCTTCTTCAAGGTATGGACTCATGACTGGGGAGTTGAACAATGTGGAGTTGGCGCACGACTTGGATACCATTGACGAGATCCGTGAACGAGCCAAGATCCGTTTGCAGACATATCAACAAATGGTTGCGAGAAGCTATAATAAAAATGTCCGGGCAAAGGTGTTCAAAAAGGGAGATTGGGTCTTGAGAAGAGCATTTGGCAACGAAGCGGCAGGAAAGTTTAGTCCAAATTGGGAGGGACCTTACAAAATCATTGACATTGTTGGTCAAGGGGCATACCGTCTGGAATCCATCGATGGTAATCGAATCCCTCGAAGTTGGAACGCGGTACATTTAAAACATTTTCATTTTTAATATAAATTCTCTTCTTTCCTGCATATCTATTCCTATTGCCGAATAAAGTGACTAACTTGACCATTAGCTTAAGGCCAATGACCGGCCCTAACAATGATCATAAATACAGAAAAACACAGAAACGACAAAGTCACAGGTAATTAGTTTCGATTCACATAAGCTTAAATACAGTAAATATGATTACTAACTTGACCGTCGGAGGGCCGTTGGCCCCAAGCCAACGGCCGACCCCAACGGTACGGTATCATCGCAGGATTATGACAGGTTAAGATCAGAATGCCAGATGATACATGCGCCAGAACGACACGTAGAACATCCAACTTTGCTCATGATAAAACATCAATGTGCAGGGGACATGAGGCTCATTATGGAGAAACCATGAATGAAGTTCCATGAAACCGAATAAGTTTTGGCCAAAACACAAAACACATATATGACTCTACACACACACGGCATGTTACATACGTAAGCGACATATATAACAACACACACGTTAACATAAACGTGATTCAGGTGACCAAAAGGAATAGCAACGGAATCATCAAACAACATGGATTTGGCTTGGATAAACCACCAAGCACAAAATCCATAAATCCTCAGGAAAACATTAAAATTTCTGACAGGAAACCATGATGCAGGGGCAGTAATAGCAGAGTGAGTCTTGGAAGCAAAAACAAATGTGTAAAGTCGAGAAAGTAGAGGGGAAAGGGTGCAGTTAGTTATCTCAGGAGCGTCTGGATTCAGCTTCGTTATCGGACTGGCCTACGTCAAAACCATCTTCCCCAATCGGGGGATCCATCTCATCTTGAAGCTTTAACCAGGTAGCAACATCCTGTTCCGCAGTCCAGCTTGACGTCTCGCCTGCGAGGAATGAAGTCATCAGTTCACCCCTGGTTTTCCAAGCATAATAACAGGCCGCGTCAGTAACCTCTTGCTTCTTTTTCCTCCCATACGCCTCCAACGACTTGATACGGGTTTTTAAAGTCGAAATTTGATTTGTTAAAGTCGAATTGTCACCACGGAGGCTTTGGATCATTCGAGCATCAACGTCAGCACGAGCTTGAAAACTTTTCTCCTTTCCTTTTAATTCGTCCACAACCTTTTCCAGCAGAACCAACCTTTCTGCAGCAACAAGGCTAGCTTGAACACTCTGCCAGATTAAAACAAATTTTTCTCGTCAAAAGAAGGATTAAATTTGTACAGGTACCGAGCATTTACAAAGCGACGAGGTACCTGGAAAGCAAAAGCCGAGGAAGCCAATGCCAGGCCAGCTGAAGACACATCCGAAAATACAACAGATGAGGAGGAAAGCAGGACTTGAGGCATTTCACTTCCCATCACAAGAGCATCCTTCAAACAGCAAAAGTCACGAGAGAAAGAAGCATTCATCTTCACGCCAGAGTCAGGATTGGTGGCAGCACTCACTGGACGAGGAGGAGCAGATTTCATCTCTGTATTTGGGCATTGTGGAGTTTTGGAACAACCAGAGGCCAACTTAGATGGGACTTTCTTCTTTCTTGAAACCATGTTAAAGAGGTCGTAATCAGAAGGCATCGGCCGTGTGTTAGACGAAGAAACAGCTGTGACAAGGGAAAATATATAAACATTCTAAATAAAGCAACATTTGACGAATAATTGAAATAGCAGGAACAAGTACCAGCGTGTTGTGCAGAGCGTTTCGCTGGAAGAGAACAGGAGTCCTGACCACCGGAAAACACCATTTGAAGAGGAACAAAAGCACTTGCATTTTCACCTCCGCCCCTCAAAGTTTCTGATTCTGAATCATCCACAGAGACCGCGCGTGAACCTTGGACATCGTCAGGGACATTCTGAATATTACGACGAGAGCGCCTTAATCCAACGGACCGAGAATGGTCAGGAGTGGGAGACATACCTTCATTATCAACCACTAAATTCCCAAAGGTCCGTTCGGCAGTAGTTATAGATAAAATTTTGGCAGTTCTTCCTTCAGAGTCTGGACCATAGCTCAAGGGGATAGTCTTCCTATCTAAAAAAAAACAGCAACAACGGTAATTTAGACGTATTGCAGACCAGCCATATATCAACTGAATATATTTGAAATTCATATAGCAAGAAGTTGTCAAGATACCTTTGTGTAAACTCTCTTCAAGAAATGCGCCCTCAGAACCTAGGGAATCTTTCTGCACAAAGAAGAACTGGCTCATCCAGCCACGGTCATTAGCTTTGTCCACCCTCAATATTAGCGCTTCGCGAGCATCTTTAACAGCCAGGGTAAACCGACCAGCTCCAGAAGAACGAAGATCATAGGTAAAACCCAGATCTTCGAAGGAGAAGGGGATGCTGTGTTTTTCGCTTAATACTTCTAAACCACGCAGGACCCTCCATACTTGTGGCATTACTTGGGAAGGGGAGACCTTGACAAAGGCCAAGAAATCTCTAACTAGGGAAGAAAAAGGGAATTTCATACCAATCTTGAAGGGGTACATAAAGAAGTTGACCCAACCATCGCAATGCCAATCAACCCGTTCGTTAGCGGCCGGAAACCGGATGGATGCATGCGCTGGAAATCCGGAACCATTCTTGATAGCTTCGATATGATTCTCCGAGAGTTTAGCCTGTTTTGCATTCTTCGGATCCAGGATGTGTTGAGGGATAAACTGTTGGGACGCCATAGATTCTCACGATGAATCTCTGCAAGAATCGAACGGAAGGTATTTCACAAAAGAGGAGTTATGACTGAAAAGGGGCTAGTCTGACAAAGGGTTGGCTACTCGAGGAAGGAGGCTGACGGTTTTGTCCATTTCGAGGTAGCATCAAAACGTTTAAAATTCAAAGAAGTAACCGACCGGTTGGATTAAGTTGGCAACGATTACTACTTCAAATTTTAGGGGCAATTGTTGGGCCCGGATTTGTCAAGCGAATCGGCCCATTGATTGGGTTTGAGTTTATTGGACGGATCAACCCACGTAACCCTAAGAAATCTACAGAATCCGGCTTGGTCAAATAATGTGACGAAGTGGATAAGAAAGCCTAAGAAGTTGAGGAGAAAATGGAGGAACGGTTCCCGATTTAGTAGGGGAAGACTATCATTTCGCCGGGCAGTTCGTCCACATGGGGGATAAGGCTGAAAATTTTATTTTAAATAGACTGGCTGTAGAAGAGAGGCACAATAAATCCTGCTTGATTATATAGGCACTTGTAATACCATTCTTTCAGTCATACACTCAGATTAATACATTTCATTCATTAATTTTCAGTTTTTACATTTTGTTTCTTGTACGATCCCTACATACATATAATTTTAGATTAGTTTAATTCTTGCTTAAACACAGAGTTCCAAATATTTTTTTTTCTTCTACCTATTTTTGTATTGTTAGATTAGATCCAAGTTCTTTGAAGTAATGAAGTTATAGTGTAGTTCTGATTCTCTTTGGCATAGCATAATTGTATTATAATTGCATTATTTGAATTGTGTCAAAAGGATATTTTTCAAAACTAGTGTGTTTTTCATATACTTCGTGTATCATTTGCAAATAACAGAGTACATGTTTTTTTGCATACTTTTCGACGTTTTCGTGCTCTTCTCTCAGTCTCACTCTTCTCTCGGTCTCAATTCTATCATGTCTTTGTTTAACGTTTGTTTTTTTAATACAAAGTGATCTTGATTTCATCGAAAGAATCTCGAGTCTCGAAAAACTCACTTCAAGCTCAGTAAATTCGAGTCACTCCAATAATTCGTTGGGTTCTCAACCGCTCTTAACTAATTGGTTTCACGTATCCTCAAGCATCAAGCACAACTCGTATCAAGAAGTTAACTCCCGCACTATTGTTTGAGGAGAGACTCAAACTTCGGTTGCTCGACCACTCAAGCTAGCCCCAGAGTTAGATGATTATTTGAGAAAAACCTTTCAAATTCACCACTTTGATAACTTGATCTCTGAACCTCTCACATGAGGAGAATCTTAAATGTGAGATGCGGTCGACTTGAATCTTATTGTGCTGACATGTTTCTTTACTATAGTCTGTACTTTTAGATTTGCAATGTATAATTTATTTTACAAAATTGCATATACTTTTAAATTGTGTTAATGCAAATGGATTAAGATAAAAATATTACTAAAAGTTAACTAATTAATGGACAAAAAGAAATCTTTTTTCAATTTCCAAAAAAGAGAGTAAGAGACTATTACACTCTTACTTAATCTCACATCACTAGTAATAACGCCACAATAATAAATGGTCCAGTGACCATTGTTGTCACAATGACCAATGTCGCCATCAGTCACAGTGATCAATGTCGCTGCCGTTGGTAACAATGATCATCCATTCACAGAGATAGTCACTACCCCCAAAAGTGATCACCACGGCCGATCAATGATCACCCTTTCACAGTGACCAAGTGACCAACACGGGTCAATCACAGTTATAACTGCTCAATGACATGGTATGCAACCGTCTCCGCCCAATCACATCGTTCCTCGCCGATAACGGCACCACGACCCCGCCGGAGCCTTGGTCGTTGCCCTCGGTGGTTGAGACCCCTTACTGCCCTGGGCTCGCCTTCCCCCACCTCACTCCCTAGCCCCCCGCTCAGCTCCCCAGTCCCGGCCAACAAAGATGCCTATGCCCCAGTAGCCGCCACCCTGGTCCACCCTGCCCCATTAGCTTGACGCTACCCCACCCACCACACCTACCCTTCAATCTCCCAACAATATCCACTTGCTCCCTGCACCACCCACACCCATTGAAAATCCTAACCGTTGCGGCCACAAATTTGAAAAGTTAGTGTCGCTGCCGCTCGATTAACCCTTGCTGCGAAGAAGACGATTCAAAATCGGAGAAGAAGATATAAAATGAAGAAGACGATTTAAAATCTGAAGCTAGAGATGTCGCCATCATCGTTAGTCTCGTTGTCATTGTCAGAGTCTCGTCGTCAGTGCGGGATTGTCATCGTCATTTGCCATAGCTCGCTCGTCGCATGTCGTCGTCACAAAGTGTGACTACGATGGAGGCACTTGCGGCATTAGAGATCAATGACCGTCAAAGGTTCTCTCTAGATCAATGGCTGCAGAAGGTTTCAGATGGGCACTCTTTGCTCCCGATCGATGCGAAGAAGAAAGGGATGAGAAGTTCCAAAGTGATGCGGAAAAAGGGATTGCAAGTTAAAATTTTAGGGATATTTTGAACATTTCATAATAGTTCAGTCTATTTTTGTCCTAAATAGAAAAGTGGTCCTACTTTGTCTAATCAAAAGCTTAGAGTCGTAGTTTTGCCATTTTTCTGATTGCATGATCTATGTGTGATTTTTTAATTTTGTATAGTATCAAAAAGTAAGTGTAACGACTCTTCCATTCCTACAAAAAACGATGTTGATGGAGTATATGGGTCTAGGCCCCAGGACCCACTTACTCAGAAGAACAGAAAGCACAAGCCACTACGCGGTGCCCTCGTCGGCCAAAGGACCCTCATCGGCCGAAAAGGGGCCGACTCAGAATATGACCCTGAAGCCAGGGAACCAGGGTGTCCTCATCGGCCGTGCCCTCGTCGGCCAGACCCTCGTCGGCCACGGAAATCTCACAGAACTAGATTTTACACTTATTCATTTATATAGCCCATCAGTTACTTTGTATTCGGCCCAATAGCGGTCCAGCTGTAAATGGGCCTCCCAAGCCCAAGGCTTGGGAGCCCAGCCCGTATTTTTCCTATAAATACTTCCTCTCGAGGTAGTTATAGGGGTTACAAAATCATTCTATTGAAGCATTTACTTGCACTTCTCTCTCTAGCTCTCACTTCTCTCTAGATATATACTCTATCATTTGGTGCTCTCGTTGAGAGCTAGAACAATCAAGTTAGCACCCTTCGTCGCTACCAAGCACAGCTAACCACTGATCATGGGAAGAACTAAGTCAAACCGCAACCTCGTCAGTAAGGCCATCCCTGAGGATCAAGAGACCAGGGAGCATGAGGAGGACGCTACGGCCGACCAAGTCGGCGGAGGGGACGTCTTCCAGGAGGCCATCAACCTCACGACGGACCTCCGCAACCAGCTCAACGGAGGCGCCCCCGACGCCCGCATCGGCCTGGACAAGAAGCGCGCGGAGAAGACAGACCACGCCCCGGCCCAGCCTATGGCCGCGGCTTCTCCGTCTGTGGATCCACAGGTCCAGGCCGCGTTGTCGGTCATCATCGCCAGCTTGGCCCAGAACCCCACCATCCTCAGCGCACTCTTGCCAAGGACTGGGGGGAACGCCACTCCACCTCCTCAGCCCCAACCGTTGGCCGTTAGATTAGGCAACGATGAGAGGGTGATGGCCCAGGACACGGCGTCGTCCCACTCCCAACCCGCTTCCCCTCTTCGGCCCGGGCAGACCCCAGCGCGTGGAAAAGCCTCCGCCTTCAATAGGCTGGGTGACACGCGCCGTCGTCCGGTTTCGGAGAGGATGGCAGGGCGGATTGGTGAGCGTCGGCCTAGCTCGCCAAGAGAAAGCTTGGGGTCTGTGTCGCGGACAGTGGACCAACCCCGCCTGGACAAGGGCAGGGGAAAGTTGCACGAGGACGACGTGCGCCACCAGATCAATGCGGCCCACGACGAGCGCATGAAAAACCACCAGGGTGCCGGAGCGGCCGCCAGGGATCCCCGGGACGAGGTCATCGCCCAGCTGGAAAGGAGGCTGGCCCAGATGGAGGCCAGGCAATCGGCAAACGTCCCTACGGCTGGCGCCTCGAATGAGCCTGGCCTCAACGCTCTCATGAACAAGGTCAGCGCCCTTGAGAGGGAGTTGGCCGAAGGGCGAGGTGACCCAGTCATCCAGGTCAGGACCAGGACCCCTTTCACTAACAGGGTGCTCTCGGCCCCCATCCCGGATAAATACAGGGGAAACGCCATCAAGTCTTACGACGGCCGATCAGACCCCCAGGAGCACTTCATCCGCTACCAGAACAACATGTTGATGGTGAACGCGTCGGATGAATATCTCTGCCATTGGTTCCTCTCCACTCTTGAGGGGCCGGCGTACGAGTGGTTCAACGCGCTTCCCGAAGGAAGTATTGACTCATGGCAGGACCTTGCCCAGCGCTTCCTCACCCACTTTGCCGGGAGGAAGCGTGCGAAGAAGTACTTCACCCATCTCCTCTCCGTCAAGCAGCAACATGATGAGCCCCTCCGGTCATTCATTGATCGGTGGACAAGGGAGACCGAAGAGGTCGAGGGGGCTGATGAGCGCACCCTCCTCGTCCTATACCAGGGAGCCCTCCGCAGCTCCCCGTACGCCAGGAGCCTCATCACTGACCCCCCGAGGTCATATGCCAAGGCGCTTCAGCGTGGGAGCTTGTACGCCGACGCCGACGATCTCCACAGCCACAAAAAGGAGGGAGGCCATCCCTCCAAGAAGACAAATCCTTCGCCGGCCCCGGGACCATCCCCGGCTGGCCAGGGTGCCCAGGGCCGTCACGGCTCTGGTGGACAAAGCAAGAAAGACCGCCACTGGCGGCCGAGGTTGGAACGGCCGGGGGTCCCCCTCACCCACCCGGTCAGCACCATCCTCGACTACGCTGAGAAGCATGGCCTCATTGAGCAGGCTCCTCGGCCGGCCGAGGAGGTTCTTGCCATCCAGCAAGGCGGCACATACTGCCGGTTTCACAAGAACTCCTCGCACAACACCGACGACTGCATTACGCTGAAGAAAGCCATTGAGCGCCTTATTCGTCAGGGGGAACTCTCCCAATTTGTTAAAGGTGGCCCGCGCAAAAATACGTGGGTTAACACCGGCAAACCTGGGGGCGAACCCTCTACGAAGAAGCGGGAGATCGGTAGGCTCAGCGACGACGAGGACTTTGAGGAGCCTCTGCCAAAGAAGAACCATATTCACCTCATCGTAGGTGGGAATACCGGGGGGGACTCCGCCACCCAGAGGAAGAAATGGGCCCAATCCCTTTACATTGGGGAGGTGTCCCACGTTCCCCCCCCCCCCCCAGCCGAAGAAGCAGTGAACGGAGGCGATCACCTTCACCGACAAGGATCTGCCTCCGGGTACGGAATCACACAGGGACGCCCTCGTCATATGGGGAGCTCCATCAACGTGATGTACCTGGACACCTTCAAGCAGCTGAAGCTGGACAAAGCTCTGCTGAAGCCGATCAAGACACCGTTGTCCGGCTTCACCGGGGACTCTATCGACGCCGAGGGCACGATAGTACTCCCCGTGGAGGTCGGCGACGGCCCCCACCGCGCCAAAATTAACATGAAGTTCATGGTGGTCAACCTCCAGTGCGCCCACAACCTGATCTTGGGGCGGCCAGCACTGGAGGACTTGAAGGCCATCATCTCCATGAAACACTTGTGTCTGAAGTTCCCCACCAATGGCGGCATCGGCTACGCCGAGAGCATGCTACCTCAAGCTAACAAGGCCGGCCGAGAGGGAAGGACAGAGAATAGACACCATCACAGCGGCCGCTGCCAAGGACGAGGAAAGGCCGCATGCCGAACCGGCCGAGGAGGTCGAGGAAGTCCTTCTGGATACCTCCCGGTCGGAGCGGGTCCTCAAAACCGGGAAGCAACTCCCACAGGACCAGCGGGACGCCATCCTCCTCGTCCTACAGGCATACGCCGTCATCTTCACGTGGGGCCCGGACGACATGCCAGACATCAGCCGGCAGGTGATCACCCACCGGCTGACCGTCGATCCAACCTCCGCGCCTGTCAAGCAGAAGCGGCGCTACTTATCCGCCGACAGGCGGGACTTCGTCAAAGGGGAGGTCGCCATGCTCCTCTCAATCAACCACATCAAGGAGGTGAAGTACCCGACGTGGCTAGCCAACGTCGTCCTCGCCCAAAAACCGCTGACACTCAGAATGTGCGTTGATTACACTGACCTGAACAAGGCGTGCCCCATGGACCCGTTCCCTCTCCTTAACATTGATCAGTTGGTGGACGAGACGTCAGGATGCGAGTTGATGTCGTTCCTTGATGCTTTCAGAGGGTACCACCAAATTTTCATGCATGAAGATGACACTGAGAAGACGGCATTCATGACCCCGGAGGGAATTTTTTGCTACCTCGTCATGGCTTTCGGACTCAAAAACTCCGGCGCCACCTATACCAGGATGGTGGCCAAGATCTTTAGAGCAGTCCTCGGCCGGACGATGGAGGCATACGTCGACGACATGATTGTCAAGAGCAGGCAAGCCACCACACATGCTGACGACCTCCGAGAAATTTTTGAAATCATGAAGGAGTTCAAGCTCCGCCTCAACCCCAAGAAGTGCGCCTTTGGCGTCCAAGGGGGCAAGTTCCTCAGCTACATGGTCAGCCGGAGAGGCATCGAAATAAATCCGGAGAAGATACAGGCTATCATCGACATGAAGCCGAGTATGAGGCCCTCCTCAGCGGCCTCAGACTCGCCGCCGGCCTCAGAGCCAGGCACATCAAAATCAGGTGCGACTACAAGCTGGTAGTGGGCACGGTTGAGGGTACGTACAAAGCAAATGAAGGCCGAATGAAGCAATACAAACAGGCGGCAGAGGAGTTGCTAAAGGCGTTCGAAACCTATGAGATCACACAGATCCCAAGGGTCGAGAACGCCGAGGCCGACATCCTCTCCAAGCTCAGCTCGGATACTCCGGAGCACATCTCGAAGCTAGCCAAGATCGAGGAGCTGAGCATGTCCAGCATCCATGCCAGCCCCATCTTGTGCATCCAACAACGGCCGGAGGACTCGATCTCCGACATCGCCACTTTCATCATGACGGGGGAGCTACCCCAGGACGAGGAGAGAGCCAGGCTCGCCAAGCTCAGGGCCCCAAGCTACACTATTGAAGATGGCAAACTCTACAAACGATCCTACAATGGCACTCTCCTCCGATGCCTGCACCAAGACGAGGCCGATGTGGCCATGGAAGAAGTTCACTGTGGTGTTTGCTCCTCACACCAGGGCCCTTTCGGTATGTCCCGGCGTCTCGTCGTCCAGGGCTTTTTCTGGCCGACGATGGCGCGGGATTGTGCAGACCTGGCCAGGAAATGCACCACGTGCCAAGTGCTCCAGAAGGCCCCTGGTCGGCCAGCCGTCAACTACGCCCCCGTCGGCACTGCCATTCCATTTTCGAGATGGGGGATTGACCTGGTCGGCCCTCTAACCAGAGTTGCTGGCAACAACCGCTACATCATCGTCGCAGTCGACTACTTCACCAAGTGGGTCGAAGCGGAACCTTTGGCCAGCATCACGGGGGCTAGATGTCAGAAGTTCGTCCACAAGAACATTCTCACCCGCTTTGGTGTCCCCCAAGAGATCATATCTGGCAACGGCACCCAATTCGAAGCGGCGCCCTTTCAGGAGCTCATTCGAGAATGGGGAATAAAGCACTGTTTCTCCTCCGTTGCCTACCCTCAAGGCAACGGGCAGGTTGAGAACGCCAACAGAACCATAATGGAGGGGCTGAAAAAGAACCTACAGGACGCAGGAGGAAGTTGGGCCGACGAGCTCGCCAACAT
This sequence comes from Cuscuta europaea, assembly GCA_945859875.1. Lineage (NCBI taxonomy): Eukaryota > Viridiplantae > Streptophyta > Magnoliopsida > Solanales > Convolvulaceae > Cuscuta > Cuscuta europaea. The sequence continues at coordinate 467,237 of CAMAPE010000031.1, read as the reverse complement.
CCCGTGGTGCTATCGTACTACGCCGAGGAGGGCAACGAGTGAAACACCTTTTGCCCTGTGCTATGGCTTTGAAGCAAAGGCACCCACGGAGGTCACCATTCCCAGCCGACGGGTGGAGCAGTATGACCCAGAGGTCAACGAGGAAAACATGAAAATCGACCTCCACCTGGTCGACGAAAGACCGTAACAGGCATTCATCCGAGCAGAGAACTACCGGCGTTAAGTGAAATCATACTATGACGCCAAGGTACGTTCCTGAGAATTCCAAGTGGGGGACTACGTCCTCCGCCGAAGGGAAGCAAGTCAGCCGACGGAAGGAGGCAAGCTAGCCTTGAAGTATGAAGGTCCCTACATCGTCAGTGCCGTGGTGAAACCCGGCACCTACAAGCTTAAACGCCCAAACGGGACCAATGTACCACGAACGTGGAATGTACACCATTTGGTGAAGTTTTATCAATAATCCGAAGGAGGTGCAGCCGGCGAAGCCCTCACCCTTTGACGGGTTATTGATTGAACACCACCCTCGGCCTTGAGCCACTTTTGAATAAAAATCATGTTTCCTTTGATTTCTTGGAATTCCAGTAGCACATTAACAGGCGCCCTCATCGACCACCTAAGAGCGAAAGGCTCAGACATGGCCGATGTGTCGCTTCGCATCTGCAGCCTTAGAGCGAAAAGCTCAGGTATGCCCCATTGTATTTTGTATCAGTGAAAGGTTTAGGCTCAGCTGAGAGAGCACGTCGTACCGGCCCCTCAGAGCAAATCACTCAGGTAGGGCCGACGATGTTCCCAGGACGATGGGCCCGAAAACGGCCCGCGTCTTGAAATGGGAAGTTCACCGCGTCGTCCACGTGCCTGATCGCAGGACGGCAGGCCTGAAATCATGGCCGAGGTGACAAAATCCCCAAACTCAGGGATGGGCAACGACAGCCGTTGGAAACCAACCAAAAGTCTAGCCCACGTCATAAATAGGCGACGGGACCACCCCTTGAGATCATGGACGTTATAAACGATGTCCAAACCGGCCGGAGGACTATCGACCCCTTCGGCCGAAGCCTGAAAGAAGGACACTCCCCGAAATAGGGAACAAAAGAAAAAAAAGAGGGAAGCCGAGGACTGCGCGCACTTGCCGGCCTCGAGCAGTAAAAATAAATCCCCACAAATCAGCCACATTTGGCTAAGTACATATAAGTTGAATACAAAGGTAACACTACCAACAGGTAACGCGGATGAAGCGGCCACCCACTACAAGGAAAGTGTCAAGGACGGAGCATGCGCCCATAAAACCCTAACCAAAGTGGTTGGGTGAAACGAGGGTGGTAACCTTCATCGGCCATAACCACCTGAAGCGCCAACACTTAGCATGAAAAACAAGGAATCATAACTTCACACTTAAACACAATCCTAAAGTTGACCACCGGGAAGGAGGCCCAGGACGGAGCGGGCACTAAAACACCCGCGGGAAAGTTAAACACACGAGTGGCAACCCCTACCGGCCACAACATTCTTGCTGACCGTTACAGGCGCTAAAACCTAGGCGGTTGTTTAAGCTGGAAATCTTCCAAGACATTTGTCTAAGTGATTTCCAAACACTTAGAAAAATTCTGAAGAAAGTTGCCTGAGTGAACTCTAAACACTTAGAGAATTTCTTGAGGAAAGCAAATGCGAAGGAAAAGGCAAAACACCTGGGCACCCTCATCGGCCACACCGCCCAACTTGACCGACGACAATACTAAGCAGACAAACTACATGGCCCAACACTTGGGCAATCTCCTTAACGAAGGGACAACCTCAAGACGAAGCGGGCACTCAAAGTCCTGTAGGTGCCCGTCTCGGCCTCGCCAACGGCCGGTAAGGTCTTGCTAACCGTTAAAGACACTACGACTAAGGCGGCTGCTCAAGTTGACACTCAGTGGACTTCAAACACTTAGAAAGTTTTCCGGAAAACACAAATACCAAAGGCGTGGCCGACAACGGTACCACACAGAAGAAACTACACTTAGAGAAATCTTCAAAGTATTGAATATCGAGGGGACAGCCTTGAGATGAAGCGGGCACCTGAATACTTGCAGTGCGGTAGTTACGTATGTTTTGTATTAACACCTAGATAAATTTCTAAGTTCAAATAACTAAGGCAAGAAACAAAAACACTCAAAGCCCATAGAGGAGCACTTCGGCCATGACACTCAAACGACAAAGGTCACTTACCCTTATCGGCCACAACACAGAAATCCAAGCCGACCTCCTGTTTAGACAGGGGGCATGGGAACAAAGGGGCCGCAAAGAACACCGGGCCGACAAGAATACCACGTGTGGCATTTGGTTCAACACTTAGGAAATTTTCCAAAGTATCGGTCAAAAGTGAAAGGGGGCGTAACATCAAAACGACGAGAACACCCACCCACATGAAGCCCTAATACTTAGAGAACTTCCTAAGTCCCAATTCCAAAACACTTAGACGGAATTTTGGAAAGAAAGAAAAAAAAAACAGAGGAACCAAACAGAGAACAAGACGACAAGACAGCAAGGAACTTAAACATGTTTCATTAACATAAATCATTACATGGCGGGCACTTCGGCCGTTACAGTCAAACGATGAAACATAAATGACAAATTATAAGTTAAAGACAGTTATGGACGATCATGCCTCCGTAGCGGCCTCGTCGGCAGCGTGACCCGCAACGTCCTCCTCAGCGACAAGCTCGGCACCACCCTCGGTCTCAGCATCCAGGTCGGCCTCTACGGCGGAAGTGGCGGTGTCGTCCAAGTAATCGTCCTCGTCGTAGTCCGGTTCGCCGAGACCGGAACTCTCTATGGGAGCCTGCCTATCACACAAAGGAAGGTTGATCTGCTCCTCCGGATCCTTCATTAGCCGAGGAAGCCGCAGGTTCCGCCTGGCCCAACCCCAAGTGTAGTTCAGGGTTCTGAGAGCGTGACTCAGCCGCCGATAAATGAGCCTCTGCATCCGATGCTGGCCCATGTTGTAATACACGGACATTTCCCGTTCAAAATATTCCTGGCCGGCAGGGGAGTTCTGCCCCCAGTCTTTAAGCTTGGCCACCACGACCTCATAGCACCAGGGCAGGCGCTCGTCGGCCTTCCAGCCTTCGGCCAGGAACTTCACCACTGCATCATCAGCGGCCTTCACTGCCGCAGCCTCAGCTTCGGCCTTAGCCTTCTCGGCCTCATCTGCCCGCCGACGATCAGCCTCGCGGGCACCCTTCTCCTCAGCCAATTTTGCCAGGGCCTCTTCCTTGGCCGCATCGGCCTCATCAGCCCTCTTCTGCAAAGCGGCAAATTCTTCCCGCAGCCTCCCCTAGCAGCTCATGGCCTCGTCGCATCACCGCTGCAAGGACCAAGGCGGAGCTGGCCGCCTAGGAGGCTGCGGCGAAGGCAGCTGCTGGTGGTGATGCGACGAAGAGGCCACCTCCCCCACCGAAGAAAAAACGGTCGGCGGAGGAATCCCAGAGGAAGCTGACCGAGGCCGGTATGCAAGCCGCCAAGAAGTCGAAGAAAGCGTCATCCTCTGCCATTGCCGATGAGGCCGGCGTGCTAGCTGTCCCGATTGCGGACGAATGAGGGTCCAGTGATGCGGCTGCCCTCGTGGACCTTGGCTCTGGTCTTTCCGGAGGTGGTTCTCAACCCCTTTCCCTTGCTGAGGACTCCCGGCCGAAGCGGTCCGGCAAGGAGGTGGCTACGTCCACTTATAAGCTGGAAATTGAATATCCCAAGGACAGGGGGGTTTCAATGATGGCGTTGACGGCCACAACGTGCTCTCTCAGGCCATCCCGGCTAAGGACCGGGTGTATCTTGACAAGCTGGGGGATGTCAAGATATACGACGGTGGTATGGACCTTGTCGTCCAGGTAATTCCTTTCTTCCTTAGCCTTGTTGTTTTCCTGTGATATTTTTGCACATTTGCCTGATAGCCTTTTCCGTTGCAGGGTGCGTTTATGCTCATGGAGAGCAACAAGAGGCAGCAGCGGGAGATTGCCCGCTTGAAGGAGTTTGAGGAGAAGGCAGCCTCAGCCGATGAGGCCATGAGCTGCTAGGGGAGGCTGCGGGAAGAATTTGCCGCTTTGCAGAAGAGGGCCGATGAGGCCGATGCGGCCAAGGAAGAGGCCCTGGCAAAATTCGTCGATCCATTACGAAGTCTGCACAACAAAGAAACATGTCAGCAAAATAAAAAGACAAAGCAAAATGAGGACGCCGTAGGGGGTATTACCATCAGCTTCGGCAGGAACGCCCAGATCGGGGCCATCGGCCTCCTCGAAGGTCGTGGTCATCTTCGGCCATAGTTGGAGGTCGTCTTCCTTATCACCATACACGAAGTATCTAAAGAAGCCGATAGCGGTCATCTTGTACTCCGTGATGTAGTCTTTCACACTCCTCGGCCCCCCCTCCAAGAAGGCCGCCACCTGAGCATCGAGGATTGAACTCTTGGGCGGGTCATGAAGAGTAAACCTTCCATCATGGCCGACGGAGGGGAACTCCGTGCCACCCTCGCCCAGGGACACGAAGACAAACTTGCTCTTCCAACCGTGTATGGACGAAGGCAAGTCCGTGAATGTCCTCTTCTTCGGCAGCTGCTGCAAAGTGGCGTAGCAGGCGCAATTCTTGTGGCTTCCTCGGCCAATCTGGTAGAGATTCATGAAGAGGGCCGTTGTCGGCCTGTAACCCAACTCCGCACAACGGAGAAGGAACCCCACCATCAGCGAGTAACTATTAGGGGTCAGCAAGGCCGGCGGAAGCCCCACCATGTCCAAGTACTCCTGGATGAAGGGATGAAGGGGAAACCTCAGCCCCTTGGCGAAGCTCATCGGATACACCCCGAAATATCCCGGCGGCGGATTAAGCACGTGGTCCGTCGGCCTAGGCGCCCTGACCCTCCCAAACGGCCCCACATACATCTGTGCGACCAGATAATCAGCGGCACTGCTCTCCGGCTTGATGAGGAAAATGTTGGTAAGGTCCAGGTAAGAGAAACATGGCCCATTCTTCGGCCGTCTATTCGTCTTCGGCCGCGGCAGCCCCTTCACGGCAGACACCGGCTTCGGGCACAGAATGGTAGTAGAAGCGGACGCCCCGTCCACTACACGGGAGGCCCCTACGTCCTCACCCTCAGATGACGAAGCGGACCTTTCGTCCTCGTCCTCCTCGTCTGCATTTTCCCCGGATTTGTACGGGCTCAGGTGTTTGATCTCTTCGGCGCACTCCTCAATCACATCGTAGTCAAGAGACTTGGCGGAAGGCTCGTCGTCGTACGGGTAATACTCCTCGTTTAAGGATTTCATCTTAACAAATCATAAGGCACTAAGGGGAGCTAATTCAGATCTAAAGTGTTTTTGTGACTAACACCGGATCAAAGCCTAGAAAGAGAAAAATATGAACGAAGTAGAAGAACGGATCGAAGAACTAACCTTGAAATTTTGAAGAAGGTGAAGAACACTCAGCAAAGGCTCTCTCTCTAAAAAAATTTGGGCAGCACTTCGTTACTCAGAATGCAAATGAGGCATGTCCTCGGAACGGGGAGGGTATTTATAGCCCACCCTCCTAACGGTAACTACACGTGGCATCACCTTAGTGGCCACACCAACGGCCACCAATGGGATGCCACCATTTTGTCTACAGGCCAAACCCCCTCCACAAATCAGCGGCCCACCACCGAAGCAGGCCCTACGGATCAAGAAGGAAAAAATAACACCCACTACGGCAAGGGCATTCCACGGCCAACACAGACTACGGCTACCTAGGTAGCACTCGCATCGGCCATTCGAGGGGCCACACATTATACAAAGGAAGGCTTTACCACGTCCACAAAACCCCAACGGAAAGGAACCCAACGGCCATGAGGCCCTCCCACTAAACCCTTGATGATAACCCTTTGAAAAGCGACCTGCGTCCAAGGGTTCTCCCACAGGGTTACCTTGGTCAGGAAATCGCCAAAGGGTTGGATCCAAGAGCAGTATAAGGATCCCGCTTCGGCCTAGGTTTCAATCTACTCCTTCACCCCTCACTGACTCTTCGGCCTGAAGCAGTGGGGGACTGGGGGACTACGCCGGCCTCAAGAATAACAGACAAAATCAAAGAAATCCAAAAAAATACTAAGTCCACAACTACAACATTAGACATGCACCACAACGTCCATAACATCGTGGTGCACCTTCGGCCGCAGCATGGTTTGAGATCACAGGACACTTATCGGCTTTGAAACCACATCACTCTCAAGCCAGGAATCAAAAGTCAGGTTGACATACCTGAAACATTGTCGTCCATGTACCACAACGGCTCCAAGGTTCTCACAACTTCATCCTCGGCCAGACAGTGTTATCATCCCCAAAACCTTGGGCAACATGATGCTTTGTCGTCCAAAAACACATGGTATCATCAACAACGGCCAAAAGGAAGGCACTGTACCCTCATCGGCCACCCAAAACAAAGACGCGGCCCCTATGGCCTCATCAGCCCAAAAGGGAAACTCAACCAATCAACAACCAAGGATAGACACTACCTTCATCGGCCACTCGTGCCAGAACACTCATCATCCACAAACAAAGCGCACCAAAGGAACAATAGCCTTCCCCGTCCGCATCAAGGGGCAGGCAACGGCCAAACTCAGAACAGGGCCACCAAACACCACAACAGAGAACGGCCAACGTGGTCCCGCATCGGCCAAGAGCATCAAGCACAGAAATCTACTCTCCTTCACTTCATCTACATCTCAGCTTAGAGAGTTGGGGACTCCTGATGGAGTATATGGGTCTAGGCCCCAGGACCCACATACTCAGAAGAACAGAAAGCACAAGCCACTACGCGGTGCCCTCGTCGGCCAAAGGACCCTCGTCGGCCGAAGAGGGGCCGACTCAGAATATGACCCTGAAGCCAGGGAACCAGGGTGTCCTCATCGGTCGTGCCCTCATCGGCCGTGCCCTCGTCGGCCAGACCCTCGGCCACGGAAATCTCACAGAACTAGATTTTACACTTATTCATTTATATAGCCCATCAGTTACTTTGTATTCGGCCCAATAGCGGTCCAGTTGTAAATGGGCCTCCCAAGCCCAAGGCTTGGGAGCTCAGCCCGTATTTTTCCTATAAATACTTCCTCTGGAGGTAGTTATAGGGGTTACAAAATCATTCTATTGAAGCATTTACTTGCACTTCTCTCTCTAGCTCTCACTTCTCTCTAGATATATACTCTATCAGATGTTTAAGGGGAAATTGCCATAAATAGGAGTAAATGAGATTTGAAATTCCAAAATAGAAGTTGTTACTGTCATGTATGGAAAATACTACCATGATTGAAAAATATAGCCATTAATTATAAAAAATACTGCTATGTTAAATGCATTGTACAGCCTGTATTGCAACTATCTGACAATCATGCTTACAAGATGACAATAAATATTGCCATCTTAGTCTTATTTCGAGAATAAAAACATAGTGATCCTATTTTAAAATTTCAAACTTCATTTACTCCTATTTTGAGAAATCATAAGTTATCCATATCTAACATGCGGCCATGCTCCATCATAAGTCATAACTATAGCCATATGATCCATATCTAACACCCAAACCGTCCGAGGACACAATTTAGACAAGAAAAATGACCGTGTCTATTGCGAGTACACATTAAGAATAATAGAGACGTTTTTGTAGCGTGAATGATGAGACAATCATATGTCAACTCATCCGAATCTAAGAGACAATCCTAATTTATGCATTAGCTTGCACTCCTCCACTTAGTGCTTCTCTTGCCCCATCCCACCCACAATCATTCCCTTTTCCCAATTCCCATCCGGCCTACCAAGTAAGAATATGAGAATATCCATCCATACAAGCATCTATGTAGGATAACCCAGAACCGTTCCAGAACCTGGAACAGTTCCGAAACCCAAAACCGCTCCGATCTAGGCAGATCGTTTCTGAGTACAGGCAGGGCTGTACGGGTATCAGAACTTTAAACGGATAAATCAGCTGTTGATCCAAAACAGTTCTGATCAGATTTTAGTCTTACCATGCACTTGTGGAGGAACAGAAATCACTTTAGGCCAGTCAACCCGAGACTGAAATTCAAGCAACTAGTCCAGCCTATGGTTGGACTCGGGTCGGGCCACTCGGCCCGTGGACCAGCCCGGCCCGCTACTGTGCGGGACCGGGACCGGCCCGGTTCTCGGGTCCGGGTCCGGGTCGGGCCTAGGCCCGGGGGTAAGGCGAGTCCGGGCTCAGGTCTCAAATTTGGTGAACCGGCCCGGGCCAAATTGATTTTTTTTTATTTTTTTTTCATTTTTGGGGTTCCACCCGGGTTGGGCTTGATGGGTAGGATGGGTTTGGGGGGGTTTGGGAGGGTGGGGGTGAGGGGGGGGGGGGGGGGGGGGTTAGGAAAGCAAAAAAAAAAATCTAAACCGGAGGCCCGGCCTGGCCCGGACCCGGTGGCTACCCGGGCCGGTCCCGGGTCCACCATTCTTGAACCGCCGGCCCGCCCGAGCCTAGGCCTGACCCGGACCCGGCCCGGACCCGAGTCCATCCCTAGTCCAGCCCTTATATGCCTAATTCCGATCCAGTCCAGTTCCGGTCCTATCTTCAATTTAACTCTCAGTAGTTCTGCTAAAGCGGGTTAGTGCAAACCTTGGTCTGGGGTGCAATACCTTTTTGGAGCATTATAACCTATGTAAATTCTTACTTGCATATCATGCTGTAGCCTGTAGTAACTAAAAGGAGAATTTAGCAAGAAATCAAAAAGCTATTGAGAAACATAGTTGCAACAAGACAAATATGCAGTAGAAGTCATATTTCCATGAGGACATCCTTACAACAAAGGCTCAACTTAACCATCAAAGGCCTATCTACTAATAAACATGGAAGAATTCACATTTGCCTTTCAAACAAACACACCTTTGAAGGCTTTCGTACCCTAGTCAATTGCACCATATCTTCAGCTCTCCCCCAATCTATCTCTCTAACTCAAGGCTAAACTAGCAAAATATGTACACGACAATTGAAGCCGTTACACAAAAGAGAAACCAGAAATCTTGTGAAAACTTCATAACAAGTGGTCATGTGTTTGCCACTTGTGATGGCACTCTTGGATGGTTATGGTCACCCTCATAAGTCACAATTAGCATTGAAGGATCTTCCAAACATCTTTCCACATGCTTCCTAGCAGGGCAGCCTCTCATGCTACTGCACTTGTAGTATCCCCTGCACATAATCAGTCCAATAATAAAGATCAATATTATTGTAAGAGAAGATTACATAATGTTTCATACTATCGTAGTTTCATGTTAGTCATAATATAAATAACAATAAAATTAATATTTAATATTATTATTAATTAATTAACCACTATGATTCATTTTCTTTACACGAGAGTTTAAGAAAATAAAAAGGCAAAATGAATGTACTTTTGGTTCTATTCTATTACCTATAAAGTTTGGATCGAGATAAAAAGAAAGAAAAGATAATAGTTTTTTATTGTTGGTTGAATTGTTAATGTATATAAAGTTAAGATGTCATGAAGTTATGATCCTTAATTAATCCATTACACCCACAGAATACAACTCAAAAAATTTAATAGTAGGGAAAAAGGTAAATTTTATAATGAAACGATTTTTCTGTTCAACTTTGGAGAGAAAGAAGATGGAGAATAATTTCTATTTTCTCTTCCTCTCCTTCAAAATAGAAAATAAAGTGTCTTTATTTCCTTTTTACGTTCTTAATTTCTTTTTTCCCAAATACTGTGTTTGTAACTACTAGTTCAGGTTACAACAAATATGATGAAGGTAATTGATTCAAACATGATCTACATAGCAATACCTTGGGTGAGGAGAACCTTTGATAGGTTTCTGCCCATACTTCCTCCAAGAATATTCATCCTGAGGAATATCAGCTAACTTGTTACTAATAGCAGGCACTTTAATTGACCTTTTCACCCTATGTTTCCTGTCCGAAAACAATACCATTTGTGAGTAACGTGAAGAAAAGAACCTAAAAAACAGCAGAATATAATAATATAATACAACACACCTCTTCTTAGAACAATGGCACCTACTACTGCTTCCACATTTGGTACTTCCATCTTCGCCCCTCCCGCCGGAGCATTTTTTCTTGTTTAGTTGCTGATACGCACTGAGGTCAGCAGAGCGCGACCCTCCGATCAACTGAAAGCCATTTCCGTCAATATTCGCAATGCTCCCATCAATACTTAGTGAGGACATAAATGACCGGTTGGAAGTGCAAGTGGAGCTATCGAAATTAAGGCTGATTCCACTATTGCTCCGCCGGTAAACCGGAACTAGCTTCTGTTGGAGGAAGTTATAATTTGACATTGGTGTTTGGTGGTGATGGTGGTGGGGTGGCTGAATTGGGGCCTTTCCATTCAAGTCATACGAAGGACTTCTCAACGTGAGAGTACAACTCTTATCCTGGTTCTGGTTATCCATGGGAATGGCTGGAAGAAGCTGCAATGCAGCTTTAGGTTGGTCATGGTGGGGTCTCCAGAGAAGCGGGTTTTCGAGAAGAATGTTAGGAGGTAAATGGGTTTGGATTTTCTTGACTTTTCTAACCCTAGCATGACCCAAGGTAGAATTCAGCTTAGAGACAACTTTTTTGAACTTATGAACAGCCTCCCCAGTTTCTACACTTAATTTCCCATATGAACTCTGATCAGTATTAGAAAGAGATAACAAACTAATCACCCTATGGCAACTCTCAAGCGCTTCCCTGTTTGCTTCCTCAATTTCCTCCATCTTCAAGTAATTCCCAGAAAGAACAGAAAAATATATAAAAAAGAAAAGAAAAACTAAACAACCCCTAATTCCTAAAATCTAAACAACCCATCATTACATCTTCCATAATCCATGAAAAAATCAACACAGAAGCAACTAAAGCACATCTTCAACACAACAAACCAAAGAATCTCGGTTTGTTGTGTTCTTTAAACAAAATCAAGAACTTCAACTCAGCAAAAGTGGCATCTTTGAAGGAGGACAGCAGTTTAATGTTCAGATTCAGAAGGGAATCAGCAAAACAAGACATGAAAGAGAATCAATGGTTATAGAAAGAGATGACCTTCGGCTCGAACTTCGTGAAACCCTAGATTCTTCAAATCTCCATGAAAGACTTGTGTGATGGGAGAAAAGGAAGGTGTGAAAGAGAAGACTTTGGATTCATCACCGGAGGAACATCCAAACACACCGTTAAGAACACAAAGCTGCAATTTTTTTATAAGTTAACTATGAAGACGATTTTTTGTCATTAGATAGATTAGATTAGATTGTTATTCCACCATTGTTGTCTTTTTTCTAGAGAGAGAAGGGTAATGAGACAGATTAGAGAGAGAACCTGAATACTCAATAAGACTCGCAGAGACAGGGCATAGATAGAAGAAGAAATAAAATCTAATTAATTAATTAATAATGGATTGGAAAATAAGACTTTGAGCAACAGAGAGAGAAAAAAGGGAGACGAAAAGAAGCCGAGAAGGGAAACTGCCGTCTCCGTCACAATTTCAAAAGTAGGACCCACGTTGGACCTTGGTAATACTTGTACCTTTTTCTATTTATTGTCCTTATTATTATTATTATTATTGTTATTATTATTATTATTGTTGTTGTTGTTGTTGTTGTTGTTATTGTTATTATTATTATTATTATTATTATTATTATTATTATTATTATTATTATAGAAATTGCCCTAAATAGGAGTAAAAATATTTTGAAATTCCAAAATAGGAGTATCATGTTTTTATTCCTTGAATAGGAGTATGGTTGGACTCGGGTTGGGCCACCCGGCCCGCTACTGTGCGGGACCGGGACCGACCCGGTTCTCGGGTCCGGGTCCGGGTCCAGGTCGGGCCTAGGCCCGGGGGTAGGGCGGGTCCAGGCTCGGGTCTCAAATTTGGTGAACCGGCCCAGGCCAAATTGATTTTTTTTTTTTTTTCATTTTTGGGGTTCCACTCGGGTTGGGCTTGATGGGTAGGATGGGTTTGGGGGGGGTTGGGGGGTGGGGGTGAGGGAGGGGGGGGGGGTTAGGAAAGCAAAAAAAAAAAATCAAAACCGGAGGCCCGGGCCGGACTCGGTGGCTACCCGGGCCGGTCCCGGGTCCACCATTCTTGAACCGCCGGCCCGCCCGGGCCTAGGCCCGACCCGGCCCGGACCCGAGTCCATCCCTAAATAGGAGTAATCTGTCAAGTTTGGGAAAAAATGTCATGTTTAAAAGCCCAGTAATGCCAAACTTGGCAGAAATTTACTCCTATTTAGGGAATAAAAAACATGATAGCCCTATTTTGGAATTTCAAAACTTTTTTACTCCTATTTAGGGAATTTACTCTTATTATTATTATTATTATTAATAATAATATTATTATTATTATTATTATTATTGTTGTTGTTGTTATTATTATTATTATTATTATTATTCTTGTTATTAATATTATTATTATTATTATTATTACTATTAGTACTATTACTACTATTACTATTACTATTATTACTATTATTACTATTATTACTATTATTATTATTGTTGTTGTTGTTGTTGTTGTTATTGTTATTATTATTATAGTTGTTTATTATTATTATTATACTACTCAGTATTATTATTATTATTATTATTATTATTATTATTATTATTATTAATCCGTATTTAAAAGAACACTACATTAGATCTTGACATAATATTTAAGGGGAAAATTAATAGGAGTAATAAATAGTGTAGGAAAAGTAAGAAAGAAGGTGAAAAAGTAGGAACGAGAAGATCAAAAGTAGAAAAAATGAGAATAATTGAGTATTTTCAAAGGAAAAATTTACTAAAAAGAAAAAATGTAACAAACTTTTAAGTACATTTGAATAGGAAAGTGTAGCAAACTTTTAAATATGGAAGAAACATTATTACTATTAATTTTATAACAACAATGATTAATATTATTATGGTCGTGTCCTTTTTTTATGGCAGGGTAATCATTCATCATCGTATACTCTTTCTCGTAGTACCTACATCAAACTTTCTTTGAGGTCCAAAATCACACACAAGATATTTAAAATTTAATTTAAAGTATGATTTCATTTGAACCATCAAATATTTTCCTTGTTCTTTTTTTTGTTGCAACACACTTTTTTATTTTCACACTTGTTAATGCATAACTTTGATCATTGATATATTTAATTCACCATTATTAAAAAATTAGAGTTTGAAAATTTAAAATAAGATGAATTTAACCGTACTTTTTAAAAAAATTAAACTTCTAAAACATTAATTAGTAACGTGTAGTCAAAATGTAGAATTTGAATAGTGCGAAATTCAATATGTTGTGATTATTTAAGAACAAATGGAGTATAAGTCAAGTAGTAATATGGTAGTGAAAATATTTATTAATTTGGATCAACGAGGAGGATAAGCGTGACAAAAATAGTGAAAATGAGAAAACAGTGTATTTGGAGAAACTTCAAAATACTTGCATAAAATATATAAAAAGAAAAACTTACATGATACAGAGTACAATGTTAAGTTAGCACATATTTAAAGCCCATTTGATAACTTCGTATAAGTTTATCAATCTTATCAATAAACTTTTTCATTAAACATGTTAATTTTGATTCCGCGCGCTAAATTGGGTAATAATCAAAATATGTAATGTTGATATTACTTTTCGGATGGGTAGGCATATTGCCTAGGGTTAGTGGCGGATTTTGTTCGCAGTTTTCTTGGTGCGCAGGTACTGTGATTCAAGGTAGCAGTGCATTAGGGCTCCGACAGTGGTGGGATTTTCAACGGATAACAACCGTATGAAGGAGGGCACTGATGGAGGACAATCATCATATAATAAAAGACAAGAGGGAATAGTTGTTTTCGCTCAAGCTTATGGAAAGATGAAGATGGAGGAAGAAGATGAAGTGGTATTGGTGGAATCACTGAGTTCAACGACAGCCGGTGAAAATCTATCACTGGTAGGTAAATGAAATCAGAGAAATCGATACATTTTTCTACTTTTCAGGACACTATGGCGTCAGTTTGGAAATCTGTCAAAGGTGTTACTATAACAGATCTTGGAGAAATCTAATTACTTTAAGAAAATTGGAGGAGAGAGATTTACCTTTGTCGATTCCCTTGAATAGGGCAGAATGTTGGTCACAGGTTCATGGGATACCCATGAGTTAGTTTACTCTAAAAAATGCTCAAATGATAGGTAACTTTGTGGGAAGATTTATTAGCGTTGATGAGCATAATTTTTCAGCTTGGAATCCCTTTATACGAATAAGAGTTAGTCTGGATATAGGGAAACCCATGAAAAGGAAATTATTTCTGCAAAAAGAAGAAGGTACTAGTTTTTGTGTTTCGTTCCGCTATAAGAAATTACTCAATTTTTGCTTCATGTGTGAAATTATTGGACACGCTGAGAACTTCTGCCTTAGTAACCCGAGGGATAGTTCGGAGGGGGGTGGTAGGTTATTTGGACTGAAGCTCAGGGCCACAAAAGGAAGAGCTCAAGGAGAAGTAAACAAATGTCTAGTTCCAACTCGAAAAGATAGAGCAAAGAGAAGGAAGTAGGGTCTGCAACCATTAATTCAGAGGAGGATCATGTGGGGAAGCATGGATGATTGAAGGGGAACCAACACACATATGACACAATATGGACCATAAACGTCGGCGAGTAGAAGGAGAGGGGACTGAGGACATTAATAATAACATGGAAGTGAAAAAAGGACACGCAAAAAATTGGAAAGAACCGGGCTACAATGTAGTGACTCGCCTAACACAAGATTAAGATCTTTGCAGAAACATCAAGGAGAGCGTGACGTGAAGGAGCTCCAAAAGTTTACTTTATTTGCATTAATTTTAAGTTGTCAGTTCATTACTTTTTTTGTTTCTTTTGATGTATTTGGGGTCAAACGATATAACTTTTTCTTTGTGGTTTTAGTTATTAGATTGGAGGAAGCAACCAGGCTATGTTGGCAGATAATAGTTTCGAATCTCCCACATGTTTAGTGATTAGCCTTATTCATTATTGGATAGTCCGTTCTATGTCTGTTCAGAGAGTAAGTGCGACCATTGAATACAAGAAATCTAGAGAGAAGGGTTGGGTAGTTGGAAGGTTGAATGTTTGGCACTTTAAGTGTTTCCATTAAAAAAAGATTACATTGGAGTTTACATTCGTGCGGATGTTTGTCAATCTGGTGGGTTTTGGAGGGCTCAATTGGGAATCCGTGTACTAATTGGTACAAGGAAGTCCTTAAATCGTGATGATTGTTTTCTCGCACTAAAAAATATGTAGCAATATCGGGTATAAGTACGAGTATCGTCTCTGATGAAGTATATGGCCCGGGAACCCCTGGCCCACAGACTCCTACTAAACCAATAAAGGCCCAACCGGCCCAGGAAACACAGCAGGCCCAAATTACGGCGCCCCAAGCACTTAGCAGCCCACAGCGCACATTGGGGAGCCTTCGGCCCCCTGGCCGAAGGCTCAAACCTCTCACAGAACGGGTTTTTCAAGCAAACTAAGAAACTGGGAGAAAACGGCAAAAAACAGCAGCCCTCGGCACCTAGAGCCCTCGGCACTAGTGTGCCCTCGGCAACAGAGAGCCTTCGGCAACTAGTGTGCCCGAAGGCACCTCACTCGACAGGATCTTCCCTCCACACGCATCTGGGTCACCGTACCAAGTACAGCGTCCCATCCAACAACCGCATTAAATGCGGCCACATGCGGTTGCCAGCGCCAACCAGTTGAGGTGACCTCTCGGCCAATGGACGCTTGACACGTGTCCCTGTCTGGCATTTATTGCTACTATAAATAGCACCCCATTTCCCCATTTGTAACCACGCTGAAAACGCTCCACACTTTTACAATACACTTTCTCTCTCTATACTAACTTGCTCTCACTTCTCTCTTATTATTCCCCGCAATAACCCCTCGGATAAGCTACCCCCGGGTATACTATCCATCATTTGGTGCTCTCATTGAGAGGTCGAACAATCAAGTAAGAAACCCTCCCCCTTCGCCAAACACCAGCCCTCTACCAAAAACGTGCCAACTCCAAAAACGTAGAAGACAAGAATCTGGCCCTCGGCGACGTCAACGCCCCCGAAGCCTCTCACAGGGCTCCCGAGGGCGGTGTCATCGCTGAGCTGGAACAGGCGGTTGTCGACCTACGCCTTCAGATCCAGCAGAATGCCCCCGATGCCCGCCTCGGCATCGAGGCCAAGAAGAAGAACCGGAGCGATGACCAAGTCAGCCCTCCGGTCCTCACCATCGACATTCATTCGGCGCTCTCCGCCTTCATCCAGACGCTCACTCAGAACCCGGGTGCCTTCGGCACCCTGGCTCCGGCTCAACCCCAGGTTGGGGAGAACATCATGCTTCCCCCTCTGCCACACCCCTTCGGAAACCCCATCCCTCGGATTGGGAATGACGAAGGGGTAGTGGCCCAAGATACGGCCTCCCAGGAAATTCAGTCCCGGGACCGCCACAATGACAACAGAGAAAGGCCCCGCACTTCCGCCCTCAACCGGCTCGGAGGGGGGCAAGACCGCCGAGGGGTCCAAGACCACCTCGGAGGAAAGGCATTCCAAAGACCCCAGGAAAGCGGAGGGTCTGTCTCGAGGGCAGACGAGGAGCGTCCCCCTCGGGACAAAGGCAAGGCACCCATTCATGCCGACGATGCTCGCCACCAAATCAACCAGGCCCACTCGGCCCGGGTTCGTTCGCAGGGGGCAGAGGCCCTCCCGAAGGATCCCCGGGACGAAATTATTGCGGCCCTCCAACGCCGACTTGATGAAATGGAGGCCAACAAAGCTCACGCCACCACCTCCACCCCTCATTCAGACCTCAAGTACGAGGCCATGATGGCCAAGATGGAGGAATTGTAGAAGAAGGTAGCCGAGGGCTCCGGGGAACCCATCATCCAGCTCCGGACCCGGACGCCATTCACCCCAAGGGTATTGGCGGCCCGGATCCCGGAAAAATACTGAGGGCAACACATACAGCCCTACAACGAGAAGACGGACTCCCAGGAGCACTACAGCAAATATCAGAACAACATGATGATGGTAGGGGCGTCGGACGAATATTTGTGTCGTTGGTTCCTCTCCACCTTAGAGGGGCCGGCATACGAATGGTTCAACCGGTTGCCCGAAGGCTGCATTGATTCGTGGCAAGAACTCGCCCAGCGATTCTTGACGCAATTTGCCGGGAGGCGTCGCACGAGGAAGCACTTCTCCCACCTCCTAACCATACGCCAGAAGAAGGATGAGACCCTTCGGGACTTCCTGGAGCGCTGGAGAACGGAAACCGACAAAGTCGACGGTGCTGACGACGAGACCCTCCTAGCCCTCCTACAAACCGTCCTCCGCACCGGCAACTTTTCAAGGAGCCTCATCATTGAACCCCCCCCCCCCCCCCCCCCCCCCCGCGACTACATAAGGGCCCTGCAGTGGGGGGACCGATATGCCGAGGCCGAGTAGGTGGAGAAATACCACCAGCATCCAGATCAGCAACCCCCGAAGGCTGACAACAAGAACAACCGGGGGCCGGGGGCTCCTCCAAATCAACCCAAGGCTTCAGGACCCTCTGATGACCCCCCTCGGCAAGGCCAAGCCAAGCCCGGGGGAGGTTATAAGAACAACCCTAAGACTTGGGCACATGCCATTCTCCTGGACCGTCCCCGGACACCATTGACGCACCCCGTCAGCGTCATCCTTGATTTTGCCGAGGAGAGGGGCCTCGTTGAGCGCGATTCTCGCGCACCCCCGGAGGTACATGCTATCAACCCTCAGTTCCCCTACTGTCGTTTCCATCGGCATCAGGGGCACAGAACCGATGACTGCCATCAGCTAAAGACGGCCATCGAGAGATTGATACAAGCGGGCCATATGTCCCAATTTATCCAGAGCCCTCGGCAGGAGGGACCTTCTCATCAGGGACCTCCCCGAGGGCACCACACGAAGGGTAACGCTTGGGTGAACCCGAACACCATCCCCCTCGGCAAGAAGAGGGAGATCGGAAACTTGGAGGAGGAAGAGGAGGAGTACCCCCACCACCAGGAGAAAAAACGCCACATCTTCATGATCAC
This sequence comes from Cuscuta europaea, assembly GCA_945859875.1. Lineage (NCBI taxonomy): Eukaryota > Viridiplantae > Streptophyta > Magnoliopsida > Solanales > Convolvulaceae > Cuscuta > Cuscuta europaea. The sequence continues at coordinate 449,172 of CAMAPE010000031.1, read as the reverse complement.
CGGTGGCAATACAGGGGGCGATTCCACCAGCCAGCGGAAAAAGTGGGCTCAATCGCTTTACGTGGGGGAAGTCACTCATATGCCCCCGGTAAAACGGCTGAGGGAGGAACCCATCACCTTCACCAACGCAGATCTCCCTCCTACTTCTTCCCCTCACAGGGATGCCTTGGTGATTCGGACTGAAATAAACAACACCATCATTCACCGAACTTACATTGACACGGGCAGCTCCGTCAATGTAATGTACCTCAGCACCTTTAGAGAGCTGCATCTGGAGAGGGGGTCCCTTCGGCCCATCAAGACCCCTATTGCCGGTTTTACCGGCGACACCATTGATTCCGAGGGGGTCATAACCCTCCTGGTCATCTTCGGCGATGGCCTCCATAGAGCCAAGCTCGAAGTGGAGTTCGTCGTCGTCAACATCGACTGCGCCCACAACATCATCCTCGGCCGGCCAGCCCTCGAAGATCTTGAGGCCGTCATCTCCATGAGGCACCTCTGCCTCAAGTTCCCAGCCGAGGGGGGAATCGGTTACTCAAGGGGGAACCAAAAGCTTGCTCGCGCTTGCTACCTTCAAGTTACAAAGAAGGTTAGCAAGACGGAGTTCCGCGTTGACACCATCACCGGAACTGTGGAAGCGGAAGAAAGAAGGCCGAGGGCTGAACCAGCCGAGGAGGTAGCCTTTCCCTTCCGACTTTGACTACACTTCCTTCATGAAATTAGTTTATAATGAAGTCTTCTATCCATAACAACTTGTAAAAGTGTAATTGGTTCATCCAATCAAAAGATATGAATAAAATTGTGGAAGGTCGCATCCTGAAATCTCAACAGCGATTATCTAACTTCCTCGTCTGTTTTCACCTTGCTCCTCTCAGATTATCGTTATGGTGTCTTCATATGATTTGTAGCTCTTGACGATAGTTTTTATATGGAACTTGAATCGTGTACTCTAAATGTTTCTACAAAAAGATATGCTTGAACAATTGACAGAACGTCATTCTGATCGCCGTTTTCAAGCTCTATTCATCCCCGTTTGATCTCGTACTTGATCCTTGAGCTCTATTGACTTCAACATCACTCCTTTAAAGAACCATGGAATTTCAAAGCTTCTCAATAACTCTCAAATGTGTCTTGAGTCCTACCTATTAATTCTCCAATTCCGATGCGGACTCAATTTCTTGATTTTAATTCTAAAAAGATCAAATGCAAACCAAAACTCGGTAAAATATGACTTGAGATAATTATGAGCCTTGTGACACATTTAGGCTAAGAAAACTATCAAAAATCGATCTCAACACGCATCAAATGCGTGTTAAAATATGGACTTATCAATCGTCGAATGAAGTTATGCAAGGAAGGGTGTGGTTGGTTTTGGGCATATTGAAGGTATGAAAATATTTCTTTTTTTTTTGTAAGTGTGAGGTATCATTAGACATGCAGACAAGTTCTGGTCGGATTTTAAGCACAAAAGATTACCTTATTTTACTTAATGTGAGGTATTATTGGAAATGCACATAAGTTTTACCCAATAATCTTGAGCTTAGAGCTAGAGTGGAAGGAAAGTTGAAAGCATATGGAGCTTGGATGAGACTGGATAAAATGAGAGGTAGTTGGTGGGCCAATGACATAGTAAGAAAACTATATCGGGTTAGGCTGGTACAAAAAAATTAAAATAGATTTTTACGTAATTTTTTCTACACATGAACATGAAATATTTTCAAACTGGGGATGAGTAAGGGACTAATATGTCCTGCATAGCTATGCCTCTAAATGAGGCTAATCGTTTCTTGGGGTTACAATTCGTTTGGGTGATTGGGTAAGTCCGTGGATAATGCTTCTCGAGGTGGATTTGTGGTGAGTTGCGAGTAAGTGTGAGAAAGGGAAAGGGGTCATGGTGGACAAAATGAATGAGATGGAATAAGGGGCAAAAGTGACATTGTTTCCCAATGAGCAGGAAAAAAAACACACATGACTTCCAATTCTGAGGAGCAGGGTCTACAAAAGATGGAAATTAGCCTAGGGTAAAAAACGGAGAGGGGGTGGGTGCTAAGGACTAGGCCCTCTTCACACTCATTCCAAAAGGTGAAATCGTTCGCGCCTGGGTGCATGCCCCACACTTCGACCCAACAGAATGGTGAAACACGAGGACTTACAAGATTGCATGTTTCTTTATCACCCGGTCAAAGGTATTGGTCAGGGTCAGTCGGTGAAACCGAAGACCAAATCGACAAAATCCGAATCGCAAGCAAAACAAATCGGACCTTGAGAAGACCGAAATCGCACTCAAAAACCGAACCGAACTGTAGTTATGTGGTTTCGGTTTTGGTTTTCACCTTCGAAAATTGAAACGAACAAACCAAACTTTTAAAAGCATGTTATTGTATTTATTAATCATTAAGTATAATATTTGGTTTAGTTCGTGAGTTAATTCTAGAAATTTAATGTTTGATACTAAATTTATTATGATTTGCAAGATATTGACTTTTGATTAAGTGAAACAAACATATGTACAAATACTTCTGTCTATTGCTATAATACTGATATATGTTGATATTTTAAATCGAAACTTACATTTTGTTTGTACGTTGTTGCATGACAATGATAGTTTGTAGTCATATAATTAGTTTCTAGTGTTTGTTATCGCATAACTTTTTATTACTGAAGAAATACTATCATCTGTTCTTTAAAAGTTGCAACAGATTGACTTTTACGTTTGGCAACATACAACTTTGACTTTAACTATATTTAATTATATATTAGTAAACATTAAAAAAGCCAATATTTTGGAAATTTACATTAATAAAAATTTAATATTTTACACATAATAATTTGATTATATATATTATTAGAAAATCGTAGTCAAAGTAAGGTATGTGAATATTGCAGAAATCCCAATATTGCAATTTTTAAAGAACGAAGGAAGTATGTACTAATATAAGCTATACCTTGGATCACATAACACAAAAGGTTAAAATTCAGAGCATATATATACTTGTCTTGAAAGAAAGAAGAGTACATTCTATCAATAAAAATATTTTAGTAAAAAAGAAAAAAGAATTAGTGGACACGAAATTTACAAATAAAATTTTAATTCATGCGGATACACTATATATATAATTCGTATATGAACTTATGTGTTTAATTATTTTATAAAATATTTAATTTGATATGTACTCTCTAAATCATTGCTCGGGAGTGCATTGTGTCTTCACTTTTTTTAATTATGTTTTTTGCATTACTATTAATTATAGTTTGATGTAGTGTATCTTTTTTGTTTTGATTTTTCAAATTAGTATTTTTTAATCAACAAAAATGTTTTGGCAAAAGTAAATCTGAAACCGAATCGAAATAAACTGAACCAAAATAAACCGCACCGAACAAACCGTGGTTTCAAAATTTTTACTTCGATTCAGACTTTTGGTTTTAGATGAAAACGGAACCGTTTGAACCGAACACACCCCAAATTGGGCTGACATAGGATTTTAACTTTTATTTTTCACATGTTATCAGACTTCGCCTGTCTGCCAGTCTTTAATTTTGTTTTATATTTATCATGTCTTTCAAAACTTATTCATGTTAAAGAGACTAATGATATTGGTAGGTTTCAGCTTATTTTTGTTGGGTGGTATACTGGTATTGTTTAGCTACTCTTAGGCAGAAGGACTGAGAGTGAAGAAGAGTATTTAGTTTAAACAGTTTTACGATAAGTATGGTCTGTTTTAGACTTTTATGTGAAACTCTCTGATTAAATGATATGTCGTTCGAGCATTATAAAATGATCTGTAGTAAACTACTGCTCGTAAAAAAAATAAAAATAATTGAAAAAAGGCATTGATGAGACTTAATTAATTTTAGGTGACAATTCCGGTACCTTTCTAAAAAATGGAGTATCGTACCTACCATTCATTTGATCGGACCACACCACTTTATCATTTTTAATTTAGATTTAAATAATTCAACTACTACATTCTCATTGGTCCATGTAGACAAAGGTATGGTACCTTATGGGTACCATAGAATCTACCTTAATTTTAATGAGAATAGTGTATCAGTTACTTACCCCCTCCGCCCATTGGGTAATTGGCATTGTCTTCATCGATAAAAGCGATCTTATTTTTTTGAAAGCAAAAAGCGTTCTTATTTATAAAATTATGTTTCACAGCTGTGAAATTGAGTTTTTTTTCGAATTAATGCTAATTAATTAATTAATTGCGAAAATAATGTTGGGTTAAAAGTATTTACGGATCTACTGTTGGGTTTAACCATGGTCAGGGAAAGTCGTCCAACCGTTGGACGACTTTCCCTTTAGATTTTTATAATATAATAATATAATAATCTAATAAGAATATTTAAATAATAGGAATTTTTTTCAAATTGGTTTTTGAATATTTAAATAATAGGAGTTATTTAAATAATAAAAGTTTTTTTCCGACTTAAATAATATAATAATCTAATAATAATATTTAAATAATCTATTGTAACCAGTTAGTTGAGGTTTTTGCTTTTATTTTGGAAATTCCGTCTTATTTAAGCTCGAGAGAACAATAATTGTGACCAACAACTACAGTCATCTAATACTCATACTCGAACACATCAAGACAACACACAAGAGTTTAGAAGAGAACATACGTAAAATGTTGTAAATTGTTCCTACAACATCTACTGTACAATAAAAACTGCAATACAAAAGGCAAACTACAAGTTCTCATGGTCATCTTGATCATCTTGGTCATGGAGATGTTGTTGCTGATGTCCACGCCTACGCCGTGGTCGTGGTTGAAGAACCGCTCTCTCATGCTGCGTCTGGGATGATGAAGTCGCCGCTGCACTAGACGTTGATGCCATCTCCTGAGATGGGGGCATGTGTATAAGATGGCCGTAGTCGACTCGCCCCAACACATCTGAACACAAGGAGACAATGCCTGTCAGAGTCTGTCCATACATGTCCACATCATGAGTATCACTCACTGTGGCAGTAGCCCGCTGATGTATACACTGCAAAGCTCGTGTCTAAAATATGAAACACAATTATAATTACATTGAAATACATACAAGTATTCAATAAATAAAATGACTTACTTTACTAATTAGTAATATACTCACTGTAAGATGCAAAGCCAGGGAGCTAGGCTGATAATGATGAGTAGAGAGTCTGAACGAAGGAGACACAAACAAATGAGTGATGCTGTAATACCATCCCATGTAGTCTCCTGAAACAGATAGGACAAATGTCGGTGTCCCAGTCACAACTAGCTCAGCTCGCCTGCCCCACATAGTGACATATCGGACATGTCTGAGTGCCCAATCCTCTGAATGCTTCCCACGCCTATCCCGCATATGAAGCTCTACATAAGTGTCGATAGGCCGTGGAATGACCTGCTCAAACCCAAACTGTCGCAAGACTCGATCAGGCAAATGAAACTCAACAATATTTACCTAGAGTGTTGAAGAAGATGAAAGGAAAGTAGTATTGACAAGATATGGAGGCCTTGTCGTCGCTCGCCGGAGATTAACCTTCGCCGGAGTCGAGGGGAGGTGGGTCGCCGCACTTCGCCGGAGTCGGGGGAGCTGCAGAGGGTTTGGGAGTTTTGGGGATTTGGGGGAAATGTTGCGTTCTGCCCGAACCCGACTTATGTTTAAGGGGTAAGTCGCCCAACGGTTGGGCGACTTACCCCTACCACGGTTAAACCCAACAGTAGATCCGTAAATACTTTTAACCCAACATTATTTTTGTAATTAATTAATTAGCATTAATTCGAAAAAAACTCTGTGAAATTTAATAAATAATTACACTAAAATAAAGGTTTTTTATGATTAAAACAAGGATTATTTATAAAAATGTGATTTTTTAAGTACAGTGATTATTTATAGTAACTTTAGTCATAATAATTTGTATTCAATTTTTACACTTCAAATATCACAAATAATTAATTCTTAGTAATTTTCTGGGGATAATAATTATTGTAACTTTAATAATATTTTTGTACATAAATTTTATTTTAATAAGATTTCAAAAAAAATCTCGTAATATAGTGCATGGTGAATCTTAATCCAAGATAAAATGTCGGAGAAATGACATTGTTTTGTGAATTAATCATAATACATACGACGTTTTTACTTGGACTAGTTTCAATCCAAGAACAAACCATAACAAATCAGATCAAGTTTAAATATATCAAACCAAATTTAAACACATCATACCAGACTAAACTTCGATATATAGTTGTCAAATACACATAGACCAAATTTCTATCAAACCAAATCACTTTAGACCAGATCAGACCAAGTCAGTTCAAACTAGAACAAACTTGATCCAATTTAAATAAAGCAGACCAGACCAGACCAGATTTGAAAATTTCTATCCAACAAAAGTCATCCTTAGAGCTCGTTCGGTAACCCTTGTTTTCGATGTATCAGCCTTATCGACTCATTTTAGTTTTGCTCATAGAATTGTATAAAATAATAAAAAGTAAGTAATCTTGGAGTAATTTTATCAACTGATTTTGCTGAAATTACTGTTTATGACAATTTAATCAATTCTTCATGTAATGTTTTTATAACATTAATAGAATATAAATTTCCACACTCAAGAAGATTCAGTTAGTTGAATCTTTTTAATTAAAATTTCATCAAGTTAAACAGAATCACACGAGTTCAACCTCATCACACCCGCCTTTAGTGTTTACTTGTAATTATTTCATTACCGGTGGACGTAGCTCAACTGATATCGAAGAAGTGTCACAAGAATTAGATCCCGTGTTCGAATCCCGACAAATGCAATGAGTGCCTAATCCGGTCGGGTTAGGGGTCATCGGTCATGGAATGTCATTCTTTTTTTATACTCCCTCCGGTTCTTATTAAAGTTCTCACTTTCCTTTTTGGGATGTCCCTTATTTAAGTTCACACTTCCATTTTAGGAAACAAAACAGTGCAAAACAGTGCCAAACAGTGTCAAACATTGTCCAAACAGTGTAAAACAGTGCACTCCACAGTAAAGTCAAATTCATTTTCTTAATATGTATGAAGTCAAACTAAGAATTTAAATAAGAACCGGAGGAAGTACTCCGTAATTGTTTTTAGTGTGATAAATTATTATTTAACCTAAAGATCGATGAAGAATCTTATAAAAAAACTACTTTTACGACTTCCAATGTAGGTTGTCTTGTCTTGTCTATTTCGGAGCATCTTTACCGTGTGATTTGTGAAACATTTTGGAAAAGACCCAATTTTTCAACAATTTAGAAAAGGGCCCCGATTAGGGAGCGACAAAGTAATGTCTAATCGAATGCAAAACACGATAATTAATATAGATTCGGCAGTCTTTAAGTGAAATTATGTGGCGCCTAAAACCATAAAAGAAAAAAAAATGAAAAAGTACATTAGACGACCAAAGACAAATCGCTGATATAGTCAGATTAATTGCGACTTTGTGAGATTATTATAATAATTGTTTTATTTTCAAACAATGTTATCCTACTGTTTCCATCTATGCTTGGTAAAAGTGTAAAGTTATCATAATCATACCGTAAGAGTGTAATTTGTACTCATTGAATTTGTTTATTATGTACAAGTACTTATTTAACTAAACTTATTACATACTGTGTATTAATCTTTATCTTATTTAGTACATTTACTCGTCGAGTCCCTAAATTAAGTTTTCTTATTTGAGATGTCACAAAATAAAGTTTACCATTCTCTCTTTTTTTTTGTATTATGGATAATATTCTTTTAGATTACTATGTAGTCTTAACGACTCTTTTGATACGGAACATGACATGTGCTATATATCTTCGGAACGATATCGGCTCTTTATTTTTTAAAAGAACCGTAGTTTGGAACGGGACATGTTATTTAAAACACTCTTCTCGTACCGTCATATATTCATCCCTACATAAGCGTATTTTACACGATAGCTAGTCAATTCAAAATTGAAAATTCACTTAAGGAAATGATTGAACTAAATGCTTGTTTATTAATTATTAATAAACATAAAAATTATTTATGGGCTTAACAAGAAGAAAATTGAAATGTTAGAAGTGGGGTATATAAAGTACTACTTCCGTTCTGGAATGTTTAAACATCTCATTAAAAAGTGGAACGGTTGTTTAGATAATAATTAAATAAGGTTATTTGAGTATATTTTGAGAAGTAGTTTTCATGTGTATATAATATAATAATATAATGAAGTCATTGTGATAATTGTGATGTTAAATTTGCATTATTTTTAATTTTGATAATTTAATTGTCATTATTTTATCTATTTTTCATACTTTTTTCTTTATTTTATAAATATATATTATAATTTTTTGGGAAAACTATCAAATAAGCCCTCATACTATACCGAAAAAGTCAATTAGGCCCTCATACTTTACAAACACTCAATTAAGTCCTCGAACTGTTAAAAACGTTCAATTAAGCCCTTTTGGTGGGTAAGTAAACGATTTCCCGGTTAAACGACGACGATGGCGACGATGTGCTCGAACTCCAGCAACAACGGCTTCCGGGAAACAGGTTACATTTAACCGAGAAATCGGTTACTTACCGACCGAAAGGGCTTAATTGAACGTTTTTTAATAGTTCGAGGACTTAATTGAGTGTTTGTAAAGTACGAGGGCCTAATCGACTTTTTCGATATAGTACAGGGCTTATTTGATAGTTTTCCCTAATTTTTTTCCATAAATCAATAGAATCGGTCAATTGAGTCACTATAGCTAGAACTTCATAGTTCATAAGTTGCAACACAAGCAGTCAATTTCAATTTTATCAAAGAGACTTTTAATTTTTATTACAAATTCAATATGTTTCATAACACTTCTGTTATCATAAATTGATTTAATTAAATATGACGTATTGCTATAAGCCTAACACCCCCTAAAAGTCATAACTATTAATAAAACAAAAACTCAAACTGGTTGTACAAATAGCGATGCGTTTGTTTGGACGCCTTGCTTTTGTTTGCATGCACGGGAAAGGAACTACTTGTATTAGATGTATAAATGTCTCCCATTGTGTATATTTCAAATTATTCGTTTTGGTGAAAATGGACTTTGGACCCAAAATTTTCACTCACTGTTGTAATGTGTGGTTGGGATTAGAATGGGAGTACTAAATAAATTTTGGAATTCCAAAATAGGTTTACTATGTTTTTTTCCCGAAATAGGAATCACTTAATAATATTTAATAGAATAGTGGTTTTAAGGAATCACATGTTACTTCAAACCAAATGAGTATTGTGTCATCATTTCTAGTGAAAGTCTTCACTAGAAAAATTAGTGTGGGAGATGGTGCCATAATAATCCATCTAACTCCATAGACGACTTCTATTTAAAAATAAATATAACAATTCTATTTTAAAATTCCAAAACTTATTTATTGCTATGTAGGATAATTTCTCATATACTGAGTATATATGAACTCACCGTTAGTATATCACTATATGTATATTACCATTTGATAAGGCTATGTTGGACTTTGAGCAGGTTGGTCAATAAGTGGACTGGGCCCACAGCAACAAGTAGATGGTCCATAATTGAGAATTAGCGAGTGCGAGGTTAGAGCTCGGCTCGGTGATGGCCAGTCCAACCGTGTTCTCAAACAATTAGCGAGCAAAATTGATGTTTGTACGCACTTTTATATTCACTTTTATACCCATCAATACTTGTGAATGCTTTTTTGTTGTCTATGAATTCCGTTCATAGAAAAAATATATCTTATTTTATCTGTGCAAATTTGCACCCTAATTTAGCGTGTGGTCATGGAGGAAGTCCACTGCGGCGTATGCTCCTCTCACCAAGGCCCCTTCAGCATGTCCCGGCGTCTCGTCGTCCAGGGCTATTTCTGGCCGACGATGGCACGGGATTGTGCCAACCTCGCAAGGAAGTGTACCGCATGCCAGGTCCTTCAGAAGGGCCCTGGTCAGCCAACCGTCAACTACGCCCCGATTAGAACAGCGATCCCATTCTCAAGATGGGGTATTGACCTGGTCGGCCCCCTGCCCAGAGCCGCTGGCAACAATCGCTACATCATCGTCGCTGTGGACTACTTCACCAAGTGAGTCGAAGCGGAACCTATGGCCAACATCACAGGGGCCAGGTGTCAGAAATTCGTCCACAAGAATATCCTTACCCGTTTCGGCGTCCCTCAGGAGATCATAACCGACAACGGCACCCAGTTCGAGACCGTGCCCTTCCAAGAGCTTCTCCAAGAGTGGGGAATCAAACATCGTTTCTCCTCCGTTGCCTATCCCCAAGGTAACGGGCAAGTCGAGAACGCCAACAGAACCATCCTGGAGGGCCTGAAGAAGAAGCTCCAGGACGCAAGGGGCAGTTGGGCCAATGAGCTCCCCAATATCCTGTGGTGCTACCGTACTACGCCGAGGAGGGCGACGGGCGAAACACTCTTTGCCCTTTGCTATGGCTTTGAAGCAAAGGCGCCCACAGAGGTCACCATACCCAGCCGACGGGTGGAGCGTTATGAGCCTGAGGCCAACGAAGAAAGCATGAAGATTGATCTCCACCTGATCGAAGAAAGACGGGAGCAGGCCTTCATCCGGGCAGAGAACTACCGGCGTCAAGTAAAATCATACTATGACGCCAAGGTACGTTCCCGAGAATTCCAGGTGGGGGACTATGTCCTTCGCCGAAGAGAGGCGAGCAAGCCGACGGAAGGTGGTAAGCTGGCACTCAAGTATGAAGGCCCCTACATCGTCAGTGTCGTGGTCAAACCCGGCACCTACAAACTAAAACACCCGAATGGGTCCAATGTACCACGAACGTGGAATGTACATCACTTGGTGAAATTCTATCAATAATCTGGGGAGGGCACAGCTGACAAAGCTCTCACCTTCCCACGGATTGTTGATCGAACGCCACCCTCGGCCTCGAGCCACTTATCAATAAAAGTTGTTCTTTTTCAAAGATAAAAAAACGTACTATACTACACTGACCCCTCAGAGCGAAGATGCTCAGGAAAGGTCAACAGAGCACATCGTTCCGGCCCCTCAAAGCGAAAATGCTTAGGAAAGGCCGACGGTGTCCCTAGGACGAAGGGCCCGCAAAGAGCCCACGTCTTGAAATGGGAAGCTCACCGCGTCGTCTATCCGCGAAATCAGCAGGACGACAGGTCTAAAATCATGGCCGAGGTGACAAAAATCCCCAAACTCAGGGATGAGAAATGGCAGTCGTCGGTAACCGACCAAACGCCTTAGCTCGCATCATAAATAGGCGACGGGACCTCCCTGAGATCACAGGACGATCCAGTAGGACTCCTTACCAGCCGAGGGACTATCGACCCCCTTGGCCGAAGCCTGAAAGAAGGACACCCACTCCTCGCTCAAATGAGTAAAGAGGAAGAAAATAAAAGAGGGACAGCCGAAGGACCGCACACTTGCCGGCCTAAAGTGATATCCCCAAAAATAAAAGAGGGACATCCAAAGGACCGCACACTTGCCGGCCTAAAGCGATATCCCCAAAAATAAAAGAGGGACAGCCAAAGGACCGCACACTTGTCGGCCTAAAGTGATATCCCCAAAAATAAAAGAGGGACAGCCAAAGGACCGCGCACTTGATGCCCTGAAGCGATATCCCCAAAAATAAAAGAGGGACAGCCGAAGGACCACGCACTTGCCGGCCTGAAGCGATATCCCCAAAAATAAGAGAGGGAAGCCGATGAGCCGCGCACTCGCCGGCCTTGAGCAATAAAAATAAAATCCCCAAAATTGTCCAAGTACATATCAGGCGAACATTGCGTATTACGGACGAAATCGTTCAAAAAAAACCTAGACAAAATTACTAAGGTAAACTCCTGGGGCCGAAAAGGGGTACCACATGGCCGGCATCAGACAACCCAAAAGGGAAGCCGTCATCAGCCACTCATAAAGGAAGTAATCGCCCAAGTGTGTTCAAACACTTAGAAAAAATTTCTATGTATTTGGAGAAATCCCTGAGTAGCATCCAGAGCGGCCGACAAGGACAAGGATCCGGTCTGTCCAACACTTGGAACAATTTCCATATATTTGGAAAAATCCCTAAGGGGCACCCTAGGTGTCGTATCCACGTCACCGTCATTATGGTCCCAAAGCCGAACAAAGCAACCATACTCTAAGCAAAAAATTACAAAGGTGGGACACCAAACATTACAAAGACGAAGAAGACCCCCCCCCCCCACTCTCAGCCGAGCAAAGGGCAGAAACCTTCATCGGCCACGACTACAGAAAGCAAGATTAAGACTTCTTGTTTGATACTTAGAAAATGACAAGTGAAATAAAAAGGGATGGGGAATGACACAAAACGAAGAATACACAATGGCCGGAAAAGTGCACATGCCGATGAAAACACCTAGACATGGATTATCCATCCCGGCCGTATTGGCCGACGAAGGCCCCCGAACTAGAGGAACTACCTAGTTTGACACTTAGAAAAATTTCCAAAGTGTGAACAAAAGAAAAGGGGCAACGCCAAGACGAAGCGGACACTCAATCACTTGAAGTCTAACACTTAGAAAAAATTCAAAGGTCTTGCTAGAAGCAAGGGGTCTTCCTTATAGACAAAACATGCTCACCTAAGCTAGCCGCTTCGGCCGCAATAAGAGGAAACAACCGAAGAGAACGATTATCCAAGTCCCAACTTAAACACTTGGAATTCTTTTTGTAATGCTTGAACAACAAAAGCAAAAGGAAGAAGCAAGATGAGGAAGACATCATACTGTAAAAGCCGGAAAAGATATATATTTTCATTCATTGGAGCAAAGATACATGGGGGGTGCGACGGCTATTACAAAACAAAGGCGTCACAACACCTGCCTAACTTACTAAACTACATAACGAAAAGTCAGTCGATCAGCTCTCTGGGGTGACCTCATCGGAAACTAGCCCTGCAACGGCTTGCTCAAAAGCAACTTCGTTGCTCTCTTCCGTCCCCGCATCTGCACTGGCCTCGGCTGCTGCAGAAACGGCGGTGTCGGCCAAGACGTCGTCATCGAACCAGTCAGACTCACCGATAGAGGAGCTGAGTATCGGGTCTTGCCTCTCAGAAGGGGGGAGCTTCGCTTCGGCCTCTGGATCCTTCATCAGCCTGGGAAGCTTCAAGTTCTTCTTGGCCCATTTTTGGGTAAGCTTCAACTTCTTGAAAGCCCGGTGCAGCCTCTGATAGATCAGCCGTTGCATCCTCTGCTGGGCCATGTCGTAATAAATGAACATCTCCCTTTGAAAATATTCCTGGCCGGCAAGGCAGTTCTGGCCCCAGTCTTCAAGCCGATCCGCCACTACCTCGTAGCACCAGGGCCGACGGTCTTCCGCCCTCCAGCCTTCGGCCAGAAATTTCTCAATGGCGCCGTCAACAACCTTCTCAGCAGCCCTCTTGGCATCAGCTTGCGCTTTCGCAGCGTCCTCGGCCCGGATCATGGCATCATCGCGGCTCTGCAGCGCCTCATCCCTTGCTCTCAAAGCATCATCCCTATCGGCCGCCACCTGACGATAGGCCACATCGGCCTCATCGACACCCTTCTGCAGGGCCTTCACTTCTTCCCGGAGCCGATCCAAGCAAGCCATGGCCTCCTTGGCCGAAGCAACTTTTTGCTCGGCCTCCTTCAGCCGGGAAATCTCTTGTTCTTGCCGCTTATGGCTCTCCATCAGCATAAGGGCACCCTGCAACGAAGAAAAAAGATCAGGACGATGCGAAGACTCATGAAAAAAAATGTGTAAAGTACGAGGAACTTACTTGGACGATAAGGTCCATCCCGTCGTCGTAGATCCTGACGGGGCCAAGCTTTTTCAGATAAGCCCGGTCCTCGACCGGAACGGCTTGAGCAAGCACATCATGGCCGTCAACGGCGTCATTAAAGACACCACCCTTCACAGGGTACTCGATTTCGAGCTTGTAAGTCCCAACGGCCAGTTCCTTTCCGGCCATCCTTTTCCGGGAATCCTGGCCGACAGAAGGCGGCTGGGACACGACAGTCGATGAAGGGACTGAGACCGCATCAACAACGGCAACAGCATTGGAACCCCCGAAATCATCGGCCGGCATGGTCGGAACCCCGACGTCAGCATCGGCCAAAGGGGAAGCCCTCCTCGTCTTCTTAGGCTGCAGACCAGCCTCGGTCAGCTTTCTCTGGCCGTCATCCACTGACCGTTTCTTCTTCAGATGCGGGGGTGGTTTTTTCGCCGCATCAGAGCTCGGTTGCGCGCCATTTGCAGCGGCCATCTTTGCGGTCTCCTTGGCGGCCATCTCCTCCTTTGCTTTCGCTTTTGCAAGGGCCATGACAGATCGGTGATCCATAATGAAGTCTACACAACAAGAAAAACAAAAGACAGTTAGCAAAAATGAAAGCAAATATAGACGAAGACGCCGGGGAGGGTATTACCATCAGCATCAGTGGGCACACCCAAATCCGGGCCATCGGCCTCCTCAAAAGTGTTGGTCATCCTCGGCCACATCTCGGTGTCACTCTCTTTGTCACCATAAACGAAGTACCTCAAGAAGCCGAGGGCGGTCATCTTATACTCCGTTATGTACTCTTTCACGCTCCTCGGCCCTCCTTTCAGAAATGCAGCCACCTGGGCATCCAAAATGCTACTCTTCGGCACATCATGGAGGCTAAATCTCCCATCATGGCCGACGGAGGGAATATCGGTGCCGCCCTCGCCCAACGACACATAGACGAACTTGCTTTTCCAACCATGAATGGACAAAGGAAGGTCAGTAAAACTCCTCTTCTTTGGCAGCTGCTGAAGGTTGGCATAACCGACACAATTCTTGCGACTCCCTCGGCCGATCTGGTATAAGTTCATGAAGAGAGCCATCGTCGGCCTAAAGTCTAATTCATCGCAGCGGAGGAGGAAGCCGACGATGAGTGAGTAGCTGTTCGGGGTGCCGGAGGGAGACCCACCATGTCCAGGTTCTCCGTGATGAACGGATGAAGGGGGAATCGAAGCCCCTTGGCAAAGCTCATGGGGTATACTCCAAAGTATCCCGGTGGAGGATTCAGCACGTGGTCCGTCGGTTTGGGGGCCCTAACCCTTCCATACGGCTCCACATACATCTAGGCCACCAAGTAATCAGCCGCGCTGCTCTCCGGCTTGATCAGATAAATGTTCGTGAGGTCCAGGTAGGAGTAACCTGGACCCTTCTTCGGCCGATGCCTTCTCGTCGGGGCAGCCCCCTTCACAGCAGAAACCGGCTTCGGGAAAGGAGTTGCAGCAGAGGTAGACGCTCCGTCCACAGCACAGCAGACCACTACGTCCTCGCTGTCAGACGACGAGGCAGCCTCTTCGTCTTCCCCTTCGCTACCCTCCTGCTCCCCTGATTTGAAGGAGCTGAGCTCCTCTATCTCCTCACAGCACTCCTCTACTACCCGGTAGTCAAGGGATTTAACGGAGGGCTCATCGTCATAAGGGTAGTACTCGCCTTCCAAAGGTTTCATCATAACAACTAACTAAGGCCTTAAGGGGATTACCTTGGATCTAAGGGTGATTCTCCACTAACACTAGATCAAGGCCCTAGGAAAGCAAAGTATACAATAAATCGGAAGAAGGTGTGATGAACTGACCTTTGAAGATTTGAACTTTGGGAAGAACACAAGGACACGGCTCTCTCTCTAGAAAATTTGGCAGCACTTCGTTATCACAGGAATGCAATGAGGAGCCTCTTCAGAGGGAGAGGGGTATTTATAGACCCCCCAATGGTCACTACAGGTGGCACATACCCGTTGGCCACATGAACGGCCACCACCCCCAAGGCCCATTGGGCTGATACCGGTTCAAGAGGCGGGTCAGGCTCACTTCCACAGTACCAGCCCATCGCCAACATGCCAGCAATCAGCGCCCGCAACAGCCAACCTAAGAAAGCGCGCCTACATCAGCCTCAACATAGATGACTTCAAAAGGGTAGATCACACCTCAAAGTGTGTCCATATCGGCTTAAACAGAACACCAATAGCACGGCCTTTTCAACGGCCACAACAGCAAAGCAAAAAGCAACCCCACAGCCATCGGCCATGTATAAAACCCTCATGATAATTTCTTGAAAGCGACCTACGTCCAAGGGTTCTCCCACAGGGTTACCTTGGTCAGGAAATCGCCAAGGAATTGGATTAAAGGGAATGCAAGAATCCGCTTTGGCCTAGGGCAATCATTTACTCCTTCACCCCTGGCTTACTCTTCGGCCTGAAGTAGTGGGGGACTGGGGGACTACACCGGCCTTTGAAAATCAGGACAAAATCAAATAAATCCAAAAATAAACTAAGTCCACAACTACAACATCAGATCATATATGCACCACATCGTCCATAACCTTGTTGTGCACCATCGGCCGCAGCAAAGTAAGTAGACAAATAATTCCCTCCAAAGATGCAACACCTAAGGTCACGGGGCACTCAACGGCTTTGAGACCGCATACTCCACTCTCGGCCAGAAATTAAGACGGGAACTTATCGTCCTCAAAACATGGACACCAAGCTGCGAATACCACCACTCCTCGGCCAAAGACACAGAATGAGA
Source organism: Cuscuta europaea (assembly GCA_945859875.1). NCBI lineage: Eukaryota > Viridiplantae > Streptophyta > Magnoliopsida > Solanales > Convolvulaceae > Cuscuta > Cuscuta europaea. Next base: position 432,677 of record CAMAPE010000031.1, on the reverse strand, counting down.
GCCACAACGGCCAAATAAAGCAAACAGCACCCTCACCGGTTACCCGGAGGAAGAAGGACACTCATCGTCCTCAAACAGAAAATGACCACAATGGTCTCCTCGACCATGAGTACAAAGTTCAACCATCAACGGTCAGGATTAAGGAAACATCGTCTTCATCGGCCACTCGCGCAAGAGAACACTCATCGTCTCCACCAAGCAAAGGCACTTGTCGTCCTTGAACCGGAAACATGCATCATCCACATTACTAGGTCCCTCTTCGCTTACTGCGAAGACCACATAAGGGCCAGAACGCAGTACACCCGTAACAATGAAAATCAAGGACCAGAGCAAAGGGTGCCCGTAACGGCCAAGACTCCATAGTGGCCCCACAACGGCCAGAAAAAAGTCAACACTGGGGACTCTACTCTCCTTCACTTCGTCTACATCTCAGCTCAGAGAGTGGGGGACTCCTGATGGAGTATATGGGCCTGGACCCCAGGGCCCACATACTCGGGAGAACAGAAGGTACCACGACCACCTGGTGGGACCCTCATCGGCCAGATGACCCCCATCGGCCAGAAAGAAGTCTACTCAGAATGTGATCCAGAAGCCGGGAAGAGCCGGGTGACCTCATCGGCCGGGTCTTCATCGGCCATGCCCTCGTCGGCCATAGACAGTCTCCAGAACAGGATTTACACTTAATCGTTTCTATGTACTTTGTATCCGGCCCATTAGTGGCCCTATTGTAGATGGGCCTCCCAAGCCCAAGACTTGGGAGCCCAGCCCTAATTTTTCCTATAAATACTCCCTCTGGGAGTAGTTGTAAGGGTTCACAATTCATTAATACAAAGCAATTATACTACTTCTCTCTCTAGCTCTCACTTCTCTCTAGACTTATAGTCTATCAATTGTGGTTAGATTTCTTTTAAAAATAAAGTGGCACTAGAAAAATGTGATATTTGTGTTCAATCTAAACTAATTAAAAAATTGTGTCCCTCCATATATAGGGAATCAGAATTTCTTAGTTTAATTCATATTGATTTAGGTGATTTAAAAATTACCATGACTATAGGTGGTAAAAAATATTATGTCACCTTTATAGATGATTTTTCTAGATACACTAAAGTTTTTTTGCATAAAAATAAAGACGAGGCTTTTGATAAATTTTTAGTGTATAAATCTGAGGTAGAAAATCAATTAAATAAAAAGATTAAGAGAGTTAGATCGGATAGAGGGGGTGAGTATATTTTATTTAATGATTTTTGTGAGAAAAAGGGATTATTCATGAGGTTACTCCGCCATATTCACCCCAATCTAATGGAATAGGTGAAAGAAAAAATAGGACACTAAAGGATATGATGACTGCTTTTTTAATTAGTTCCGGTGCACCTGATAATCTTCGGGGGGGGGGGGGTATTCTTTCTGCGTGTCACTTACAAAACAGGATTCCTTATAAGCATAATAAGAAAACCCCTTATGAATTGTGGAAAGGTTTTGCGCCTAATTTGAAATATTTGAAAGTGTGAGGGTGTTTAGCTAAGGTCTTATTGCCTGATCCTAAGAAGAGGAAAATTGGTTCTAAGACTTCTGATTGCATGTTTATTAGTTATGCTGGATCTAGTGCTGCTTATAGATTCCTTGTTTTGCAAAGTGATGTGCTTGAATAGTTGAATGTGATACAATTGTTGAAACAAAAAATGCTGAATTTTTTGAAAATGTGTTTCCTTTGAAACGTGAACACAAGACCGTTGCATCATATAGTGAGTATGATCCATTACAAGGAAATGAAACCTTTAATGATGAACCCTCTAGTGATAGTGAACCATTAAAAGAAAATGATTCTTTTAGTGATGAACCTTCACTTTTGAGAAGAAGTAAGAGGCCAATGATAGAAAAATCTTTTAGAAATGATTTTTATACATATCTTGTTAATGATGAACCTTTAACTTATTCACAAGCTATTTCTTCAAAAGAAGCTCCATTTTAGCTTGAGGCCATACAAAACGAAATTGATTCTATCAAACAAAATAAAACTTGGATTTTAACCGATTTACCAAAAGGTTGTAAACCAATCAGATGCAAACGGATTTTTAAAAGGAAATTAAATCTGGATGGTTCAATTGATAAATATAAGAGAAAATCGCATATATGGTCCCTCAGTTATCCACGAAATTAAAATCTCAGACCTGTATTGTAAGGAATAATTGTGTTTAGATTTTGATGATGCTATTAGGACTTTAGAGTACCCCGTTTTCGAAAATTTGTTTTAGAAATTTTCTCTGTAATGTTTTAGTATAGTCGACTAACAGAAGACCTCCTGATAAAAGCTCGTTTGGCCCTCTGGTGATCACCTTCTGACAGAAGACCTCCTGATTATCTGTTGGACTTCACTAGAACATAAGCACTCACTGTTAGCCTCTACCTTGACAGAAGGACTAAGGACCCTCTGGTAGCTTTTATCCTAACGGAAGTGCTCGAGACCCTCTCTGGTTGATTCTCTGCTAAAGATACCAGAAGGCCTGGCACTTAGAGAAATCCCATGAATCTACCTAAGCCGGTGAAATCAACGGAAGATTCCTTCAACGGATAGAAGACTTCAACGGAAAAGCTACAGTACGCACATTAAATGCTCATCTAATGAGCCCCGTACGCTGAAGAGTAAAAGTTGATGATTAGCCGACATTTCAGGATATCCTTATCCCAAAATAGCAACTCGCCAACTTTTCGGGTCCTACTAGTCAAGTCAATTGTACAATCATTTAATGCAGTTGTCCTCCTCCTCCAACAGGAAGACAATCCCAGTATATAAGATACTACTTGAAGAACAAAAAAAGGAAATCTGGCTAGAACTTTTGCTCAACAATTACTCCAACAATTTATTCAAACAACAAGCTTTCTTGAGACCAGAACTTCATCATCTCAAACAAGATAAGCTTTAGTTGAAAAGATAATATTTTCCTATCTTCATATACCAACAAAGAGAAAAGTTCCTTATTCTTCAACACTTCAAGCACTTCATCATCATATCTTTTGTGACGAAGCAAGTTGGAAAACCCCTGTTCTTACAAGAACTCTTCTCTAACGAGAAGGACGTCTAAGTCACCGGAGTAGTGAAGTGGGAATACTTCAAGGAAGCTCAGTGAAAGGATCATTCTTAAAGGAAGCCAAGATGTGCATCCCAGGAGACATCTAAGCTTGAAGAAGATGTGGAGAGCTTCTTAAGTGCTAGGACTAAGGCTTTGTAATATGAGTTTTTACAAGCTTAGTGGAACAGTGGATTAGAGGAACACGTTGTTCCTTGAACCACTATAAAAATCTCTAGTGTCATTTACTTACTGCTTTTAATTCCTGCATTTACTTTAAACTGTTTAACTCCAGAAACTTGGTCTCTGTGTTCAGCATAACCCGTCCTGTGAGTTAACAGAAGGCCTATTGCCTTTGCATCTCTTAGAGGCTAACCGGACAGAACCCCTACCAGAATACCGTCCGCTGACAGTCTGTTCTACCTTCAGAACAGGCTATTCTGTCAAATTTGGTATTTAGCTTGAAAAAGTTAAAAAACACTACAGTCTATTCACCCCCCCCCCCCTCTAGACTATACCCAGTACAACCGGGACCAACATGTATTTATGAGATTGTAAATGTCACCTTTCAATTATCCAAAATGCTGTAAATGTGGTCCTTTTGAGGGGTGAAATATACAATGTGGGCGAGCGTATATTTCACCACTTAAAGGACCACATTTACAACAATTTGGATAATTGAGGGGTGACATTTACAATCTCAGAAATACAGATCTAAGATTTTAACTTCCTGGATAACTGAGAGACCATAAAATATAGATAATGCATTCACTATTTACCATATACACACTGAATTGGAGTCGCATATATTGGCGGGCAAGTGTTGTTATATGTTGTAGGGTGTTTGGAGGGATGGTGGATTAGTGGTTCGTTACAGACCAACTTTGAGTCTACTTCAATAAATTAGTCCAAATAGCTCCGATATAATGACATAGGGACAGTGGCGGATCCAGAAAATTGGAGTCACGGGGTCCCTACCTTAATGTAAGTCTAACCAATAAAAAATTTTAAAAAATGTAATTATATAATATTAAAGTAGCATAACATTTCATAGTTAATGTACATCATCAAAATATTAAGAACTTTTATCAATTCAGGACCTTATAGATAGATAAATTATAAATTCGGTACCCGAAAGATGAAATGTATTAATATAGGACCCGAAAGATGAAAATTATCAATCTAGGATCTAAGATTTCATAGATTTTGATTTATTTATTTATTTATTAATTCCTTTGCTAATTTTTGATAAACTTTTTTCCACAAAAGTTTATTAGTTTAATAAAACTAAATAATATTTAAAAATGTTAACATAAAAATAATAAAATTCATGACAATATAGGTCCGAGATTGATAGTCTTTAATCATTCAAGTCCTAAATTGACAATTTTCATCATTTGAGTCTTATATCTATAAATATCTTCTTTCAGGTCTCGGATTGATAATTCATTTACCTTTCAAGTTTTGAATTGATAAAATTCCAAATATTAAAGTAGTACAACGTTTCATAGTCCATACTATGACGCAACTCATCTTGAACATTATGATGCAAATCAACATTTTTTTTCTCAAACCAGAATAAGCTTCTAAAGATTCAAAATAAACATGTTGATCATGTGTATTGTCAGTCAAATTAATTTCATATTCACCAATTATTTTATTCAATTCTTCACTTAATAATGGAAAATCATAATAGAAATTTTAATAATTAATTGAATTATGTAAAGTGTAAAGTTGGGGATTTTTAAAAAAGGCAAAAGGATGTAGTTGTCATCTTTTACAATAATAAATCAAAAAAAGAGGTCTGCTCCATTCTTTGAAATTTATACTAGTTTTTGTGTTATATATACATTTATAAGTAAATTTTAAATGAAATATATAAAATATATAGGTATTTTTTTGGAAGTACGCGAGGTCCCGGGACCCCGTGAGACCCTTAGTGGGTCCGCCCTTGCATACAGAGTATTAGAGTTCGTTTGGGAAAACAAAAATGGACTGAATCAGTCGACTCTGCTGAAATTTATGATGTTTTGGCTGAAGTGGTTAGCTTATATTGGCGGGCAAGTATTGTTATATGTTGTAGGGTGTTTGGAGGGATGGTGGATTAGTGGTTCGTTATAGACCAACTTTGAGTCTACTTCAATAAATTAGTCCAAATAGCTCCAATATAATGACATACGGAGTATTAGAGCTCGTTTGGGAAAACAAAAATGGACTGAATCAGTCGACTCTGCTGAAATTTATGATGTTTTAGCTGAAGTGGTTAGCTTAGCTTATTTTGCTGATTTAAGAAAAAAATTAAAATATATTACGGAGTATATTGGGAAAATAAAGAAAAAATTATATTCTAAAATAGCTAAAATGGTCGTCTGCAGTAACTTCAGCCAATACAGCTAGAAAAGTGACTCCAACCTTACTTTTTCTTATTATTACATAATTTAGCGCAAGAAATTAAAAGTTACGTGTTCGGTGAAAAAGTTGGCTGATACGCCCAAAAACCGGGTTACCAAATGGCCTCCTAAAAGTTAGAATTACGTTATAAAAGTTCTAGCATTAAAATGTCTAGAACATGGGTGATTAGTGGATGATTAGTGGAGTACCTCCACAATTAGAGGATCTAAAATCTAAATCCCTACAATGTTTAAAGAGTTTTTGTCACTTTCGGTCCCCCGACTATTATGTCAATGACACTTTTGGTACTCGACTTTTAATTTTTCCATTTTTAGTCCTCGACTATTAGGTAAGAGACACTTTTAGTCCTCGACTTCAAAATTTCTCACATTTAGTCCCCCAAGTATTATCAAGTTAACACTTTTAGTCCTTCCACTATGATTTTGACGCAATGATTGGAGGACTAAAAATTTCACTATTATAATAGTTGAAAGATCAAATGTGTCACTTTCATTAAAGTTGAAAGACTAATAATGGAAAATTTCAAAGACAAGTACCAAAAGTGTCTCTAGCATAATAGTCGATGACTAAAAATGGAAAAAATCAAAGTCGAGTACCAAAAATCAAAATTATCATCGACATAATAGTCGGAGGATTAAAAGTGACAAAAACTCATATTTAAAAGGAACGTAAATAATATCGAACTATTTGAACTACGGGAAAAAACTAATATGTGTACGCGTAATTACAATATGATATGCGTTTTGAGACATTAGCTTAGGCTTGAGTAATGTAATTTATTATGGAATGAGAAGACAAACTATTTTTTAGTGGTTTGTATGTACATGATCAGATTAGAAGCCACCAATTTCAAGGCTCAACCACTATACATTGCCATAACTTTGTCCAACATTGCATTGTTACTATCTTTTCACATAGCTTTTTGACCATTTCCAACTGAATGTACTCCCACTTTTAGCAAGAAATAACGGGGGTGGTGTGGGATGGGTGGGGCTTTGCGTCCCAAAATTTAAGGTACATTATAGACTTGTCCTTAAAATAGTGGTAAAGAACTCTCTATGGTGTACACTTACAGTCATACTTAAAATAGAAATTGCTCACTAAGGACCAAAATATAGACAAATAAGAATATGAATAAGTATGTTTTATTCCCAAAAAAAGGAGCTATTTAACCCTAACGAATAACAGATTGATTAAAACTTCTCAAAATAAGACTTTGTGAGTCTTATATTGAAAATAATGGTAGTTCTATTTATTAATTTTATTCTTAATTTAGTCTTGTTTAGAATTTGTTTTCCATACAACACCATTGCAAAAAACATAATGAGGAATATGGGGTATTTGATGTCGCCTCACGCTTCGGGGTTTGATGACTTTGATCCTAGATGGCCTCATTGAAAGGAGATGGCGTTGGATTGTGGAGACGATGGTATCCTTTGACCAGCTGTGTAGACATGGAATGGTAGAGGGCCTCGGGCACCCCAAAAACTCTAATGTATGCATATGTTTGCGCGCGCACACACACGAGGCTTTGCCCCGCGGACACGCGGTATATTTTTTTTATCAAAACTACACCCTATCAATGGCAACATTGAAATGGGCTTGAGAGAGTGGGACTGTGGGAGTGATGTATTTCTGTGTATACAACTTCATTGTACTACCACTTTTTATTTTCTCATAATGTGTTGATCATCTATTGAACAAAGGAAAATAGTGTGTTCCGTGATAGAGACTCATTTCCCAAGCAAGCCAATCACACTCACGGAGCTACGGTTGAGGCCATGTGGTGCTCGGCCAACTCCATGACTTGTCTAATTAATTACTTGCACTTATTTTCCCCCCAAATAATTACGTGCAAACCCCGTTAAATTATTAAGGGTGTGTTTGGGAGTTGGGTTTTGGAGGGGAGGGGAAGGTTAATGGAGGTTTATGACTCTCTTTTTCATGTTTAGGAGTTTAAAAAATTGGAGGGGTGGTTTTGGAGAGCTTTTGTAACCCTTCAAAACCCTCCAAATGCTTAATTTTTAAGTGCCCCCAATTTGGAGGGTTTTGGAGGATAATTAACAAGATGGTAATTTAAGCAAAATTAGAAACGAATATCAGCTCAATGATTTGAATTCGTCATATCTCAAAGTGATTTTAATTATAATTCCTTCAAAACTCATCTCCCTTCAATTTTATTACTCCCAAATACAAAGAAGGACTTCCTCACCCCCCTTCCTTTCCCCTCCAACAACATACCTCTGAAGTCTTCCCCTTCCCTTCCCTCCAAACTCCCAAACATACCCTAAGAAAATCGAACATGTCACACAGAAGAATGACACTCCATGTATGAAGATCCCTCAAAACGACCGAGCAGTAGTTATACGGAAGAATGCAAGTTAAGTTTTGAGCACACTCTGAAGAAAAGAGAGTGAGGATTCCATCGCAAGTCATTATTTGGAGTTGAACCTGTGACATCTCCCTTATGACACTCTCTTCTTACTAGGTGAGTTACGCCCAGATATGTTTTTTAGCAAGTTAAATAGGTTATCTGGAACAGGGTCCACCAAAATTGGAGGCCTCATTTTTTAATATTAGTATTACCAATAGTCATATTATATAATATTAATATGTAGTTATCTTAATTCATGTTTTTTTCTATATGAACACTTGAAAACAATTATTTTTTTTTAAACTATGTGAGTTATTATATGTGATCATAGTTTTATTCGTACATGGGACCTCAATTTTGTATTTGGAACCGGAACCTCCAAATTCAATAGGCGGCCTTGGTTACACCCCTCTATCGAACATGTCACAATCACAGTCACACAAACTTGAAATATCCCGTTATTTTACCATGCCGACCGTTTGCACAAATTTTTGGCACCATCTATTGACTTGCTTTTTAAAATAAGTGGACTATTTTTTAACTTTTCTTTTATCTAAAGGGTTTTGTCACAAATATTACGGAGTACTAAATAAAGGGTTATGAAACAAAGATATTTTTTATTTTTTAGAAATGTTACTAAATAATTCCTAAATCTGGAAATTCCGAAATGAATATTACTAAACTACCCCTCCTACACAGGGACCTGACCCCGATGCCCAATGACCATCTTCGACCACTGACCCGCCACCACCTAGTGAGTAGTGATCTATTTTTTCAGTTGCAATTAGGGATAAACAACCGCCTCTGGTTAGCCGCTCCCCGGCCTGAACACAACCCCACCCGACCAGTGACAACAATTGCTCCGTCCAATGACCACTACCCCCTGACTAGTTACCACTACCTCCCTGTCCAGTGACTAGCCATGCTCCCATTGGTGGATCTAGAACTTTTCTCAAGCGGGGGCACTACTGTATGGATGGAGACGGGTCAAGTCGAGTGTGAGACTAATCTATTCAATGTGTAGACAACTTTTTTAAACAAAAATAAGTTATTCAATTTCAGTTTCAAATGATTTACATATGTATACAACAGGTCTAGTTTTCAACCAATTAAAACAATTCTAAATAATAATTTTCACTTTCTTGTAATAATAATTAGAACTGAATCATCATGACACCATTTCTGGTTTTGGATTAGAATTCAAGTTGTTTTTGTACTACAAACGTTCAGAATTTTGATTTAGAACTCAGATAGTGTCCAACGTTACACGTCGTATCATTAACTTCTAATTTTGGAAAAAGATAATTCGTATTTCACAAAAAATAACCACCAATGTCACTTTTCAAAGAATGATCGTGTCAAGAACATGTCTAATTGTATGAAATCGCTTCACCATAACTCCATAATCATTTGATATATTATAACAATTTACATATGCTCTTTGACATAATTATTACATATCTAATAGTCATAGTTTTATATCAAGAAGCGGGGGCACTGATTATATCATTAGTACTAATACTAAATTTCGGGGTTCAAAGCGGGGGCACTTTCCCCCAGGACCCCCTAGGTCCTCCACCGCCTGCTCCGACCCCATCATTGCTCAACCAGCTCCCGTCTCGCCGCCACCATAGCCCCTCCACCCCTACCACGACCCCACTAGCCCTACCACTGGCCCCAACACCAACCATAGACGTCGTCGCCATTTCAGATCTAAATCTAGAATTCGTCCCTTAGCATATGACCTCGCCCCTTGAATCAGGTCACTGTCCCTTCGACCTCAGTCCTTTAATCGCATTCCTTAAATAAAAACAAAAATGAAGAAGAAATTTGGCATGCGTAGGGCATCAGCAATGGAAGGGGACGACGATGGTGATGGCGAGGTTGCATAGACGACGAGCATGATGGTGAGGTTTTATAGACGACGAGCCGAACGATGATCACGGCGTTGCACCAAAGGAGGGGTGGATGGTGATGTTTAGGTCGCACTGACAACACGATTAATGGTGGCACGAAGGAGACGGGCGAAGAACATCCTTCATAGCGATGAAGGCACCGTACACGATCGACGAGATCCTTCCCAACGGACGCACCGATGCATATTGTGTAAGGTCAGGGTAACCGGAGGCGTAGCTCACCTGGTAGAAAGGGAGTGTCACAAGGGAGAGATCACGGGTTCAACTCCAAGCAAAGACTTGATATGAATCTCCACTCTCTTTCCATTAGAATGAGATCAAAGCTCAACTTACATCCTCCCAGATAACTGTTCAGTCGGTTTTGGGGACCCTCAAGGATGATGTGTCATCCTTTTTTGTGAGGTCAATGTTAGAGTTAGTAGGGGTGTTCGTCGGTTCGGTTTGGTCGGTTTTCGGTTTGGTCGGTTCGGTTTGGTCGGTTTCGGTTTTAGAAAAGGTGAAATCGAGAACCGAACCGCAGTATTTGAGTCGGTTTCGATTCAGTTTCGGTTCAATTACTTTTGGTCGGTTTGGTCAGTTTTGGTTCGGTCAGTTTTTTAACCCAAAAGGTGAAATCGTAAACCGAACCGTCAATGATTAGTCGGTTTGAGTCGGTTTCGGTTTTGGTTGGTTCGGTTTCGATCGGTTTGTCGGTCGGTTTCGGTTTTTCGGTTTTTTGTTCACCCCTAAGAGTTACTATTTATAAGGAGTGACATTTTGATCATTTCACTTTTATTAGGTCTCTTTTAGGTACAAAAGAAAATCTACTCCTATTTTTGTGTATTAAAAAGTCCATGATATTGTTTTTGTCATAATTCTTTTTATATAATCAACATTATATCTTGTTGAGGTATTGGGTCTAATGACGGGCAGATCCAAATACTACCGGTAGCCTAATCAGCGTAATAGGCCCAATATGGACGCTCAGGCTTAGTCAGTGTTGTAACTGTTCTATATTTAAGATATAGAACCTGACACATTTTGACTTCTTTCTTATTTGCTTTGCTTTGTTGCCATTTACTAATAAGTCATCGCACTAAAATAGATGTACATAAAAAAATTCAAAATCTGAAAGAATTTAGATTCCCAAATATCATGAAATTAGATTCCCAAATTATCACAAATCACAGATCATATGTGATGTCATTGAAACGATACGATAGTGCATGCTGAATTAGTGGATTCACGCAAATAGCATGAAATTAGATTCCCAAATTATCACAAATCACAGATCTTGTTGATAATGCTTTCTCAGTGTCAACTATAGGAACCTTGCTCGCTGGGAGTATCTCATTCAGCATTAAGGAGATGCGATTATCCTTGATAATGTTGCTCGCTGGGAGTGTCAAATCACTAATACTGTCGACCATAGTGATATAAGATCACAATTTGTTTGCTGTTGCAGGAGAAAAAAATACATACTCCCTTCGGTTCTCAAAGACCTTCACACTTTGACTTCACATAGATTAAAAAAATAAATTTGACTTTACTGTGGAATGCACTGTTTGGACACTATTTGACACTGTTTTACATTGTTTGACACTATTTTGCACTGTTTTGGGTAGATAATTTGCTAAATAAGGAAATAAGAATAAGTGTGAAGTTAATTTTGGGACTTCCCGAAAAGGAAAATGGGAAGTTGTTTGTGAACCGGAGGGATTATATTCCATCCGTCATAGAATAATTTGCAATCTTTTTTAATTGGTTAACAAAGTTCTGTTTTATTTAATTATTCTCTATATAAGTTTTAGACTTTAGTTATCGGTACTGATTTATATATTAGTGAAGAAGGTTTGATTTTTTCATCAATTAAACTTCAGAATATTTCAAGAACTTTTAGTGGGATAGTTTAGCAATTAGCATATTCAACCAATGTAGGAGGTGTTCTCTTCCTTTAAATAATTGATTTGGTTGAAATTTTGCAAGATCTAACAAGTATCATCCCATTTCAATATGATCTGAATGGTTTTATCCCTTCGAAATATTTCTGATATTGTTTCACTTTCTAGTTTAAAAAATATAACATCTAATTTGGTACATGTATTTCAGATCTTTTAACGCTATACATAGTAATAATAAGTAGAAAAAATAAGAAAGACACTTCAACCTTAGTGGATTCAAGCATACAAATCATTTTAGGCGTTCTTATATACTCTTTTTAATGGAAGCATATAAGCTGTACTCAACTTGGAACAATTTTTTTACTCACAAGGTCTAATGCTTACACTGTATGACCAACTTGATGATTTTACCCAGTCCACGCCAACAAATGTCCAGTGCAGAGCATTATCATCTTCAATGATGGAGATGGTTCCACTAGTCCATAAAAAAAGAACTTCATTTTTCTTTTTTGGCAAAGAATTTGTAGTTCACAGCAATTCTTACACATTCTTACACATTTCTCTCTCCTTTGCACAACTCTCCACCACACAATTCCTACTTTCTTAATCCGTGTGTCATTTGTACTATGGAAGTAAATTCTGGGACGGAGGGAGTACTATTTCCTCTCTCAAAATAAATTTTATGCTTTTTTCGTCCATCCCAATATGCTCTTTTTTCTTTTTTGGCAAAGAATTAATAATTTGTGACATCTATCTCCATTTTTCTCTCTTCTGTATAAGGGGGTGTTTGGAACTGATTCTGTTTCTGCTTCTTTTTTAAAGCAGAAGCAGAATCAGTTTTCAGAAACTGATCACCCCCAACTTCTAAAAAAACTGATTCTAGGAGTAAATTAGAGCACCAGAATCACTTCTGCACTTTCACCCAAACACTCCAACTTCTGCTTCTGCTTCTTGAAGGAGCGGAATCAGTTTTAACAATCAGATCCAAACACATCCTAACTTTAAGCTACACGATTCTCACTTTTTCAGTCTCTGTTCAAAGTCAAAATAGGAGTTTACTACTCCGTATGAAATATTATGACGGAAAGAGTAAAGAAATTTGCTTCCTCGATCTAACCAACAGTCATCATTGTGATGAAAAGTTACACATTATTGGCTTATTGCGGTTAAGCATAACACTCGATCATTTCAAAAGACTGATTCGTGTTGCCACAAAAATTAAAGCATGCCGACAAAACAAAACAATAAACCACTCACCTAAAAGCAATATCCATAATCAAACCTTCTGCACCGTTCATTAATCTTTATGCAGTAAAATCACATCAAGTAATACATACATTCACCATAAGGCCATTTGCAACCCAATATTAAATTAAATAGCTCCAAAACTCAAGTTTGGAGCCATCCCTCATTCCCTCATTTTGTGTACAAGACTTATATTGGGAGAGGCTAAAATGAGATAATAACACCCAATAAGAGGCTAAAACCTCACCCCATATTCATGGTTCCAAAGTAAACAGCAAAAGCAAAATCCAAAGGCAAATGCGCAGACCGTGCAGGAGAAGAGCTTTTTCTTTTGAAGCAAATGCAGGAGAAAAGCTTGAAAAACACTTACATCAGCATCATTTTTATTGAAATATTTACCAAATAACTTATTAAATCACTTCAATAACTCCATGCAATAGTTTTTAAAAAATAATTTTTTCAAAATATGAAATACGGTAAAAAAGAGGTAAATCAATATCTAGTTTTTACATAAAAATATCTAGTTTTTAAAATTATTTTTGTTTCATAAAATATTTACCCAAAAACATTATTTATAAAAAAATATAGTTTATTTATTGTATGTACAAAATATATGTAGGGTGAATATATTGATGGTTCCTAAATTGCGGGAAAACACTCAATTGACAGAATAAATACACTAATTTTCATATTAAGAGTGGATATTTAAGTTTATTGACGGAGAAGGATTGTAGGATGTCTAAAAGTACTCTATTTTTATCTGTGAAAGGAATAGTCTAGTTAGTTATATTCTCCTATATTTATCTCTTTGGTAGGAAAAAACGCAATAAACAAGAAAATATAGTGCAAAACAACAGAGCAATACTCCGTAGATTGTACCGCCGAATAAAAAACAGTGACATAACAACATTAACAAGAAAGCAGATTAAACAACTAGCAGAAAATAAATTTGTTTATTAATCAAATAATAGTACGGAATACAACACAGATTCACAGCAATAACAATATCAAAATATATCCCTATAGAAACAGACACTATTTATCCTCAAGTGTGAAAACATGACAGTTCAGCATGCAATAAGCACTTGGTTTATCTGGATGACTCGATGAACGATATTCTGAAATCAGAACCCAGTCCAGTCGTCTGGACAACCGATGATCTTGATAAATTTTCTATCGGCTAAGCATTTTTTAGCTTTTTTTATTCAATATTACATGAGAATAGAAATGATAAGTCAAACCCTTGGTCAACATTTTTCTTTAGTATGAAGATGTCAGAAGATCACATTGGTGTTGGTATCCGCTATAGAATTTGTCTTGGAAAAGAATGGTGGGATAAGAAGGGGTTAAGGAGGTGGAACCTTACGGGCATAATCCAACACCATTACGAAATCCTTGGCGGAGGAACCAATTGAAACCGATACCCTTTCAGCAGAGGTCATTTGAAGCCACATTTCCAGTAAATTTTTTAGCTGTAAAGTGGGTACTATGGGCTTCCCCATACATCTTATTTCAACCTGTGCAAACCATAAATTAAACATTCAGAAGAGCCAAAAACTTGTAGCAAGTACTCACTGGATTCATCATTTTCATTTACCCCAGTGCCGCAAAAGCTCCCACCTACGGTGGGGTAAGGGGGGGTCGGATGTACGCAGTCTTACCCCTGTACTAAAGCACAGAGAGACTGTTTCCGGATGACCCATACTAAAGTACTCACTGGATTATGAAAACAAAAAGTTATGTTCCTCAGATAAACCAGAAAATTTTATATTTGTATAGGAAAAAGTAAAACGAACTACTACATACAATTTATCATTAAAATTGCGCCCCTCACCCACACCCAGTTTCCATACCTCATATTCACTTGCGAGATCCAATTTCCTCATCAGATACTTTTGAATGAAAGAAACTGGAATATTCCCATCCCTGACACGAAACCAGTTAAGTCCGCATCAGCTTTACAATTTCAATACTCTAAATTTAATTATTCATATGAAAATTACATAATTCCAAGAACAATATTCTCCTAGCGTTCCTCCACTAATCATGACATATTATTCTCTAGTCTCACATCCCTAAACCTAGTAAACAAAATCCCGAAGGCCCAAATGGGAGTCTCTTGCATACCTTAAATGAGCGCGTCTTCCCTTGGGAGAATCAGATTTATGACTTTTTTAACAATAATTCAGTTGAAGTTTGAATTGATCAAGAAACCTGTATCTCATCATATGAGTTGTAGTTTATCTGAGGAGCATAACTTAATGTTTTCAAAAACCAGTGGGTATTTACTACAAGCTCTTGACTCTTCTGAATGTTTAATTGACGATTGCACAGAATGATTAAGAAAAACGTGAAAAGTAGTGCGTTCCAAATTTCCTCACATCTCAGATTAAGAAAAACATGAAAAGTCCACGAAACTCTCACATCTCAAATTTTTAAGTATACTTAATTTCTTCTAGAGAGATTGTGCAGACAAAACCCACTTCTTATAAACAAGTTGCACCTTAAGTTTTCTGAAATCAATGCTAAAAAATTGTACAAGGGAAGCTTCTTAGTGTAGGGGAAATGTTTTTCTCTTTAGAATGTATTACCATAAGTGAAAGATAAAATGCACTTAGAAAATATGAATGATTTGAGTACTTGTCTAATTCTTCTGGTCAAGGAAAAGAAAAATACTGTAACACAGTAATGACACTACGAAATAGAATGGAGTTGAAAAGAAGAAATACTGGTCAAGGAGCTCACTTTACGCTCAAGAAACTTGCATAAATCTGGGGCAGTGGTTCACCTCCTTCCCTATATGTAGGGGATATACAACAGAAGAGGTAGAAAATTAATTGACAGAAGATAACTTGTTTTGCCTAAAAAATATGGAGTAAATAATTTCGGATTCTAAAGAGATAAGGAGATACTCACTGATCTTCAGAGGCCACTAAGGAGAACCAAATTGGACTGATCCTTCTTTCGCATTTAGTGTCACCAGCATCAAGCACGTCTTGTGGTGAAATCCTAAAACTTCCAAAAGCGGGATCCTTCTTACGAATTTTTTGCAACTTTCGAGGCTTTTCGGGTTCAGAAGGAATAAGGCCATCGTTACTCTTCTCATGGTAAAGTTTAAACTTATGTTCTTTCGCAGTGACTTTAGCTTTTCGGAAATGTCCATCATTGTCAGATGCAGATGGAGGTTCAGATTTTGCAGATGAAGCTTGCAACATAGACCTTGAAGACTTACTCCGGTTTGCAGCTTCCACCAAACAATTCAAAGGTTTCCATAAATCCACTTTCACATCCCACTGTTCAGCACCATTATCCGTTTCTTTAACAGGTGCAATGAGACTGGATGGTTCAGCATTGGATGTGTTCTGCAAGATGAAGATTCAAACATAAAGATGATGTTGGAATTAAAAAGTAGCTGAAATAGCATTCCTCTACCTGTCTGACATTCCGGGCGAACTTTTGCAAGGCCTCAATTGAGTTTGAGCTTTCAGGTTGGTCTTCAATATCAACTTCATCTCTCTTCATAGGTTTCTCCATAGCAAAACCGGAACCTCGTAATGATTTTCTCGCAACAGATTTAGACCTTCTTCCAGTTGTTCCAGATTGTGTTGACACTCTTGGGGTATTTACCACTAATGAAGAAAGTGATCGCTCCTTTCTCTTTGCAGGCAACATTACTGAAGGCAAAACCTCAGGTGCCATCACCTTTCTCCGCTTATATGGAAAAATCTTAGCCCTTACATCTTGCAAATTGTGATCTGCCCTGAAACCAAAATAGTTGGATATACACTTCAGCGCAAGTTGATAGTTCCTGCTAGCCAAATGAGTTCTACACTTCCCAGAACCCAGAAGTAGCTCGCATAGTAAAGTTACATATAGTAACGTTACTCGAAAGCTACTCAGTCAAAGGGCGAGTACTGATTAGGACAGATTACTGGGATGCAATTGGTGATTGCTAGTTACTAAAATTTTAAATATAATTGAGCACACACATTCTATTGTTTTCAAAGTATTGAAAATAGAGGTCACTATGTAGTGTATAGGAAATAGCCGTACCATTTAGGCCAAAGATACGCAATCTCACTATTTTATATTTCTACACTATTTTATTTTCACTGCTAGAAAATAAACTTTACATAGTGACCATAAACTTTACCACTGTTCCACAGTTTTTCTGTTTGTGGTCTTAAAAAGGGAAATAATTGAGCACACACATTCTATAGATTTCAAGGTATTAAAAAAGAGGTATTTCTCCCCATTTGCATGAAATGCATGTTAAATACTTCAAAGCTCAGATCAAGAAGAAGATCCTGTTAAGTTAATTTTAATATGGCTAACCTGGATGAGAAAAGACATCGTGTCAAAAATTAAATGTGGAGAAAGATGAGATGGGCAGTCAGTGTAAAACATATCTAACCTCAGTTTCTCAAGTGGGACACAGCCTAAATCAATGTTACATATTGGGCAACATTCTGTCTCCTCATCTGAGAGCTTCTTATAAATGCATCTCCTGCAAACTGGGTGAAGTTCCAAATAAACAAACAAAAGTTTGAATCAAGAAAAGATAGTACTGACAACATAACAACTTACAATTTAGTCTAAAAAGATAGGCTAGAGCAACTAGCTCTAAATAGTATTTTCACATCATATGGGAAACCAATGATAATGACAGAGTTGAAGTAAATGTGATTTCTATCATAGTAGAGCTAACTAATGCATTCAAAGGAAATGCCTGGACAGCTCGACATGCATCATAATGCGAACAACATGCAGAGTAAAAATTTTAGTATAAATAAGCTTTAACGGTAGATTCCACGTTACTTTAAACAAACTGTAAGTTCCACATTTTAGCACATTTGTTCACGCAATAAAAATCGCGAGGTGGCACTTATAAGAACGATGAAAGATTAAACTGTACGCATATAGTGATTTAGTCCACTAAGCCAACATAACTTTGTACTGTAGAAATTGTGTTAGAACCACTGTTACAATAAGTTGAACGTTGCACATCCAGAAGCATGTGTTGATAATATTAATATAAATATATAATAATAGGGAATTATTTGTCTCTTTATATATTTTTTGTCTTAGTTTCCTTGAATAGGTTATTTTCTCTGTATTGATTACTTTCCTTAAGAGCAAAGTGGAGGGCACACATTCGTGTGGACGATTGATCTCTTTTCTATCTTTCCTCCCTCTTTTTCCTTTATCGTTTATGTTCTTTATATTTCTATGTTCTTATGTTTTTATCTTCTAGCTTTTTATGCTCTTTTATCCAGCCCCTCCACCCATTGGCGTATCCAGAAATACTTTGATAGAGAGCAAGAAGAGCAGGGGCGGGAACAGGCTTAGGCCCACCTCCGCGGGCCGATTATGGGCTGAGATTATAGTTTTATTTATTACTATAAGCTTTATGTTATGTTTTTAGTTTGGGCTTTTTATTAGTTGAGTGTTTAGGGCCCGTTTGGTGACCCCTTTTTTCGGCTTCTCAGGCGTATCAGTCAGCTTTTTCACCAAACACGTAACTTTTGATTTCGCGCGCTAAAGTTTGTAATAAGCAGAAAAAGTAAGGTTGAAGTTACTTTTCTGGCTGTTTTGGCTGAAGTTAATGTAGAAGATCATTTTAGCTATTTTTCATATAATTTTTTATTTAATTTATTAATAACAAATATTTTAAATATAATTTTTTCATGAATCAACAGAATCAACCAATACAGACACTTCAGCCAAAACTTCATAAATTTCAGCAGAATCAGTCAATTCAGCCATTTTCAATGTTACCAAACGGGCTATTAGTAGAGTTAATTTTGGGTGTAATTAGGATTTACTTAATTTGGGCTCAATTAGGGTTTCTCTTGAGTCTGTCAGTAGAAGGTTATTTAAACCCTTGTAGGATTCATTCTTGATCATCTTGAAATAAAGTTGGATTTCAGCTTTTTGGCTTTAGGCAACGATTTCTATGGTTGATTATCTAGGCAATGGTTTACCTCGTTGATTTTTATTTTTTTTGTTTTCATCAATTGGTCTGACCTGTCGGATCCCGTCCCGCTAGAATGACGAGATCTCAGAATGATCGCCTGACAGAGATGGAGGCCGAGCTAACTCGGATGAATCAAAACCTAGAAAAGCACGGCATACGTCTCGTAGAGATCGCCGCATCCCAGGCAACGCTTACCAAGGCATTTGTTCCGTCAGTCATGACGGAAGCAAGCTCAAACGTGATCAGCATCCCCGCCGTATCTGCGCACAGCTGCAACGGACAATCGCACAACGTCGCTTCACCCTTGCTGCCAACGTTCGATGGAGAAGACCCGATCGGGTGGGTTGCTCGGAGTTTGAGTAGAACGGAACCCTACCGGAAAAAAAGGTGACGGCCGTTGTGGTTGCCATTGAGGGGGGGCTCTATTGGGTAACATGACTGAGAACACACAAACCCGGCATGACTTAGGAGGGATTCAAGCAAGCTTTGGTGGCCAGATTCGACTCCTGATTTAAAGGGAACAAGTTTGAACGGCTGTCCAACGTCAAACAGATTGG
This sequence comes from Cuscuta europaea, assembly GCA_945859875.1. Classification (NCBI taxonomy): domain Eukaryota; kingdom Viridiplantae; phylum Streptophyta; class Magnoliopsida; order Solanales; family Convolvulaceae; genus Cuscuta; species Cuscuta europaea. Next base: position 413,251 of record CAMAPE010000031.1, on the reverse strand, counting down.
ATTAGTGGAGGGCTACAATACCATGTTTGTTCAATTGGCCAGCTAAGTTCCGGAATTGTCCACAACAACAACAACAACATCCAAGCCTTAGTCCCAAAAGATATTGGGGTCGGCTAACATGAATCGATACATGATATCACCACCAAAAGGAAAAGAAAGAAAATAAAGATAAAAAAGATAAGCTATTATAAAAAGATAATATAAAAAGAGATGAATGTACATAAAAATGATAAAATAAAAAGGATACAAATAATGCTTATATATAAGGATAAAAAAACAAGGAAAAAAAGATGAGGGAAAAAGATGATACGAGATCACTCCTCCACATGAATACCCGTCCTCCACTTAGCTCTTTCCAAAGTCATGCGGTCATGCCCTCATCCAACCCCAGAAGAAGCATATCACTTCGAACTCCCCTAACCCACGTCTGTTTGGGTCTTCCTCTCCCTCTCTTCCCAAAGTTCCGATGAACATACCAAAGTTCCGATGACCATACCAAAGTTCCGGAATTGTCCGATGAACATTATTTGGGATACTACATAAATGAATTAAAAGAATCAATTTGAAGCTCGTTTTGCTTATTTCGACCAGATAACTTGGAAGAAGCCACAAAATTAGCTCGTGATGAGGAGCACATTTTGTCCGTGCAGAATGGAGGAGGTGGCGGCCCAAGTTATAATTCTACGGGGACACGTTCCACCAGCGTTTCACTGCCAAACATGGGTTCTTCGCTGACTACCCGTGGTGACAGCATATACGGATCGAGTGACAGCTTTACGAAAGATAGTGGGCAGTCCCCAGGGACAAATTCAGGGTTGTCTGGGCAGTGGGCAGTCTACTGCATGCTCTAGACTCACTTGACTTCTGTTGAAGGAGTTAGAAGAATTGCAAGCAAAAGGATTATGCTTTAGGTGTAAAAAACCATTTACACCAGGGCATGACTATTCCTTCAAGCAATTACGGGTAATGATAGCTGAGGAGGATGAGGAGTTGGACCTCCAACAGCATGAGTAATTGAGTATTGTGAAATAACCGGCCAATAAAAGGTTAATAAGGACCGGGGGTCCGGAAGGAGATGAGGGATATTTTTCATTTTATTCTATGGCTGGAATTTTCAGCCCTTGATATGTAAGATTCCATCCTTGAGGACAAGGTTATTTTGAAGGAGAATGGATTGATAGAGAGTAGGAAGAGCAGGGGCGGGAACGGCTTGGGCCCACCTCCGTGGGCCGGTTATGGGCTGAGATTATAGTTTTATTTATTGTTATAAAGTTTATGTTATGTTTTTAGTTTGGCCGTTTATTAGTAGAGTATTTAGTAGAGTTAATTTGGGCCTAATTAGGATTTCCTTAATTTGGGCTCAATTAGGGTTTCTTTTAGTCTGTCAATAGAAGGTTATTTAAACCCCTTGTGGATTCATTCTTGATCATCTCGGAATAAAGTTGGATTTCAGCCTTTTGGCTCTGGGCAACGATTTCTATCGTTGATTATCTAGGCAACGGTTTACCCCGTTGATTTTTATTTTTCTATTTTCATTAAACCTAGTCACATATTTCACAAATAGCAGATCACATTATTAATATTGTTTGGTTAAACTTAGCTTAAGTTAGAAATGTGCAATTGTAAATAATATTTGAGAAAATACCTAAGTAGAAGTTAAACATAACAAAATTTAGTAAATGTTTTATCTTTTTATTCTTTTAATAGGATTACATAAATCCTATATTTAGGGAATAAAACACTCCTAATCTTATTTTAGAATTTTTCCTATGTTTAATTCCTATTTTGAGCAATTTCCTATAAATTTTAGGTTACATATAGGGAACGGTTGGAGTTCAAGAGGGCATCTTCCCCCTCTGTCCCACACTGGATACACCCTTGCCTCCATCTACTGACAGACCACTTTTTGGACATCTACCTGGCAAACTTAAAGCAACCCTCAAATCGCTAGTTTCGCATGCAGCCACCGCTAAACTGCTAAAGTAGCATGAGATCTCCTAAAAAATGCTTTTTCCAAGACAACACGTGCTGGCATCAAACAAATTAAGGGAAAGCTAAAAAAACCTCATAAAGGAAAGTGAAAGGTCCTAAGAATACATGCAAACAGTAAAAAGTAAAAACACTAACTGATCATTTACAGTTATGAGTGGAACTCTAGTGGCCTTTGTTTATCTTGCATCAATGACAACATCCGAGCCTCAATCCTAAAAAGTTTGGCGTCGGCTACATGAATCGACATATGAAATCAGAGCAAAAAAATAAGAAAGATAAAAAGATAAGGAAAGATAGAAGGATAAAAAAGATATGACACAGATAAAAAAGATAAGATAAAAATGATAATAAAATACTACCTCTGTCCCTTTTTATTTAGCCATCTTTGACTTTTCCAGTCAAATGTGATAATAAATTCTATCCATTATTTTAACTAATATATTCATGTGAAACTTAATAAATTTATACTTTTAGCATAGTACTTTTAACAAAGAACATTTTCATATCATTTTCATATTATCAATATTACCGTGTATAAATATATAATCAGTCAAAGTTGAACATCATTGATTTGGAAAATAGTGTTTGGCTAAATAAAAAGGGACGGAGGGAGTATAAGATAAAAAGGATAAAAGGATAAAGAACATAAGAAAGACGGAGAAAATAAAAAGAAAAGAATAAAAATATGATAAGAGATCAATCCTTCACACGATTATTCTCCCTCCACTTTGCTCTCCAAAGTAATCTCTCATCCAACCCAAGAAGAAACATATCACTCCCGACTCCTCAACGTTTGTTTGAGTCTTCCTCTCCTTCTCCTCCCCGCCTCTTCTCCCCAACTCTCAACTCGCCTAATAAGTCAATCACTCGATCTTCTATGCACACTATCAAACCACCGCAATCGAGACTCTTGCACCTTACCTCCTTGCATCATTTCTAATGATTTACCTTGTCTTCTGGGTCACCCGATTGAAACCATTTTTGAAAGTTAATAAAGGCTCTGCTTGTCATTGTTACTCGCATGTCATTAATAAAATGAATACTTTTGTGTTCCTCATCTTCGGTTGTTCCCGTAGATGTTTGGACTTCTCCCTTCTTGTCATAACATGTTTCAAATGTTGTTATATTTGTTGACCAACATAAAAACAAATATGGTCTTATCCCCTAAAATGCAAATATACAATGTCGGTGTTTACCCGCTTTAAATCTCTTGTTGAGAAATCCGTTAAGTGTCCAATTAAAACCCTTTATTCAGATGAGGATGAGTATGAGAGTACATCAGCATCCCTTGGGACCCACGGAATATCCTATATCATGAGTCACTGCTCCATCCTACACCCCCTTAACACAATGGCTAGTTAGAAGTTAGAACAATGACATCGCCATATTGTTTAAACAAGTCTTTCTCTAGTCTTGTGTGCTACTGTGCCAGTATGCCAATCCAATACTAGGCCCACTGCCTCCTATCACATTAATCACTTAGTAACTCTTAATCTCTCATCATTATTCTAATGTCTCTTCGGTCATTTCCCAATTTACGATAACTTTTGTAGATTTTATTGTTTTTGTTACTAGTGCCTCAAATCATACAGCTCTCATAAACTCGAACCCATGTCATGTGACTTCATTGGTCACTCTGCTACCCAGGGTGTCTAACTCTGTCTAGACCCTCAAACACATCATGTTTGCACCTCTCGTCATGTTTGGTTTGTTAAATTCATGTTTCCATTTCAAACATAGCCAAGGCTCCCACCATCACCTATATTTTTGTGGATGCATGGTGTACCCTCATCCCACCCTTACTCCCTCCGCTACACGTGTTGACCCCACAGTTCCACTAGTCTTGTCCGCTCTGCCGTCAATTGAATCCGCTCCCTCGTCCAAGTCAGCGAGTTGTCTCCCTCTTTCAAGTCAGCCCCATCTGTGCCAGCCCAACCCAGCCCATTTGTCCAAGTTTGCCAATAGGTCTGCCTCATCAGTGTCAGCCGAGACCATCCCTCGGTCTGAGTCTGCCAGCATGTCAAGTGTCAATCGCGTCCTCCCCAGTCGCTGTTTCTCTACCTGACCCCATTCCCCACTTCCCACCAGCACCAGCACCACTTTGAGCATGAACAGCAGGATCAAAGCAGTTCATGAATTAAATTTAAGTGTACAGTTCCAGAAAACGATTTGGAACCTCAAACGGTGACTAAGGGTCTGCATGATCCTCATTGGCATAAAACAATGGATACTGACCTTCCCGCGCTTACAACCAATGACACATCAAACATGATATCTTATTGCGTCTAAAGAGGCTCCCAACATTGTTGGGTGAGTCAGGTCAAGCACAAGAAAAATGGAGATTTTGAAGCTATTAGGTCAGCTTGGTAGTCAAGCATGATGAATCTTTCAGTTTCGCAGTCGAGCATGTTACCTTCCAATTTCCGCTCACTGTTTTCACCTTCTTTGCCTGTCCTTGGAAGCAACTGGGATATGAGTAATGCTTTGCTGTAGGGAATGCTTGATGAAATTGTGTTTATGGATCGACCACACGGTTCCGTGGACTCTAAGGGGACCAAGGACAAGGATGACTAACACTTCCACTAGTGGTTACATTACTTATATTCGCAAATCGCACTTCTCCGGTTTCGTGTTCTTCTAAGAGACAGTGATCTGTTACACACTCCTCTACTGACACTGAACATCGAGCTGTTGCATCTATCCTTCCAAAACTTCTCTAGCTTCGATCTTTGCTCCACGAGTTTGGTTAACCCGACACCTACTTATTGAATGAAACACATTGCTATGAATTTTAATCACAATCAATTGAATGAAACACAATGCCACCTCAGTCTAGATTCTAGAACACCAAGTGTCTCTCACATCTCTTGTCAATTTCCATGGTCAGCTAGTGGATCTTCTCACAAAGTCCGTGTCACGACCACACTTCAAAAGTTTCGTTTCCAGGATCAGACTCACTTTCTAGCCGTCCATAGGGGATATTAAAAATTAGAAATTGGTCAAAAGAGGAGTAAAACATGAACAAAGTTCAAAAATAGGACCAAGTATGTTTTATTCTCAAAATGGGAATTATTTAGAGTGAATTAGAGTGAATGTGTTCTATATAGGAGGGGAAAGTTCTCCATTATTAGAACTTGGTCAAATTAGGAGCAAAGCATGAACAAAGCATATAAATAGAATTAAGTATGTTTTATTCCTAAAATACGACTTATTTAGTCCAATTTAAACAATAAAACTATAAAAAGTTCTCAAAATGAGCGTGAATGAGTTCTGTTTTGAGAAACAAAATGGCTCTCCTATGTGAAGAACTCCTTTATGTTTTAGTGCTACTTGAGGAATTTTATCTTAATAATTACAACATCAGGAAATAATTTGGCTCCTTATTTATATTTGCGTAGTTTCCTTTTCAAGTATAATAAGTGTATTATATATAGGACCCAGAATTGGTTCAACTAAATACACTTTAACTACAGCATAACTGATAAAAGAGTAGCGACTGGCGAAGATCCGCTATCAGATACGGAGCATCTAGATGTTTAGTAAGCAATCCAATCGTGGAACGTGTCAGACAATGCGAAACAGAGCAAACGCATATTGCAAATGGGCAATGCCAAAACTGAGAAACGTCGTGATAATCGATAAATCATCGTAGAAACAATTAAAATCGAAGCACAGGCGCGCAGAGGGATAGGGAGGGGCTTACACGTATGGAGGCATTCGGAAATGGTAGTGGCATCTCTGAAGAGCTTACTGCAAAGAGGGCAGGTCATGTGTGCCGCAATCGTTTCTCTCCTCACTTTCACGACTTGATTCGACATCTGCGATCTATCAGCTCTTCACACACCAAAACCAAAGCCCCAGAATCGAATAAGCTCCGAATGCCTCAACGTAATTGAACAGTGCATGCTAGAACCGCCGCTTAAAGAGGGGAACTTACGTCCATTCCCGCTCTTAAATCTGCATTAAGCTCAAACAAAAGTCGCAGATATTACACGACACGAATTAATGCAGAGAAAGACGCAGAGAGATCCGATCTGGACGACGACAAACCTTCACATCGACGGGTTAAAGTTGCGTGGGTTTGACCGAGGGAAGTTGAAGGTGACGGGAAGATTTGGGTCCGGCGGTGAGTGGCCGATGATGTACGAGAGTATAATATGGGATTAGGAGTGGGAAATGCAATCGATAGCCGCTTCGGCATGAACCCAAAGTACAATGACCCCAAAGTACATACGGAGTACTTCGTATAATTAGAGAGATTTATTAGGAAAATGACAAAATTATGATTACTTAAAAAGAGAGAATTCCCTAAATAAGAGTATAAAAGTTTTTAAATTACAAAATAGGATTATCATATTTTTTATTCTTTGAATAGGAGTAAATTTCTGCCAAGTTTGGCATTACTAGGCTTTAAAACATGACATTTTTTTCCAAACTTGGCAGATTACTCCTATTCAGGGAATAAAAAACATGATACTCCTATTTTGGAATTTCAAAACATTTTTGCTCCTATTTAGGGCAATTTCTATACTTAAAATTGTCATTTTAATTAAAAATATATTCTCCTTCTCTTTTAAAACTTTGTGCAGACAAAATTGAACACCGAGAATAATAAAGTTAGAATTGTGTGGTTGATATATGTGCAGAGAAAAGTGAAATAGTAGGAACTACCTATAGAGCCCGTTTGGTAACTTTTTTGCGTCTTAATAAGTTTATCAACCAACTTTTTCACTAAACACGTAATTTTTTATTCCGCGTGTTGTATTATATAATAATAAAAAAATGTAAGGTTGAAGTTACTTTTCTGTTTTTATTGGCTGAAGTTACTGTAAATGGTCCTTTTAGCTATTTTCCATATGATTTTTTCTTTATTTTATTAATAAAAATATTTAAAGTGGTTTTTTTCATAAATCAGCATAATCAATCAATTCAGTCATTTCAGCCAGATCTTCATAGATTTCAACAGAATCAGCCGATTTATCAAATTTCAGTGTTATCAAACGGGCTCATGTTCTTTGATTAGAAGGGAAAGTGTTAAAAATTTTAGAACAACCCAACAAGAAAACATAACAAACTTTTAATGAACAAAGAGAGTAACTTTTACCAACAAAAAAATATAACTAATTTTGTTTAATTAATTTATTTTTCTTTTTCTTTAAAAAAATAATATTTTTTCTTTTAATTATATTTCAACTCAACTACTCATCTTTGCCCCCTTCCGCTGCTTCATTGTCTTCTCCAGTAATACGTATCAGCGGTCGGCGGTTTTGTTGAAAAGGTCATCGGACTTTTTTCACTTGTGATGAATTTTTGCTGAGAAGAGCTAGCTGAAAAGTTTTTTTAAGCCGGCGATCACATGGGCATCTATGGCAATAATGGTGACATAAAAATATGAAATGACTTAAAAATCTTACAGTTATATCATGTTTTTTCAAATTTAATAATCCCTCAATCCAAATTTGACGATCTGATTGCGATTTTATGAGGTTTGACTGGCGTTAAAACAAACAGATCTCTATCCACACTCAAATTGTTTTTAAGAAAAAAATACATATTTAGAAACTACATTGAAAAATTTACGAAGTCGCAAAAAAAAGTTTGATATATAAAGTAAGAGATCAAAAAAAGTTTGAGTTGACCAAGTGAATAAACAACATAATCATCAAATTGAAACACATGTAGTACTACGTCTCCTATTAGTCACACTTTTATCTTAACCTATCTTAATAAAGGTCACTTTTTGATATTAAATGCTCATTGCTTGTACACATTAGCCTATAAGGTATAGTACCATATGCTATTGGAGTGTGTCATACACTTGCCGTTTCAAAACTTATAGTTTACCGTCCAGCTTGATAGCAAACGGTGTTAAGTTCGTTTACACACACCGTCAGGGGGTTATATTATATAGCCTATCTACCCATCATCGAGTATTCGAGTATCTCATTCAACAGTTGTACCATCTCTTCAGTTACGTCATGAGCTTTTATTACTTTTTCATTTTTAATTACGGCGCACCTCATGAATCCTTCCTCTCCCTCCGTTCCAGAAGATGTAGTGTTTGTTATCAATTTATTAATTATTATGAATTTTTACGTTTAGATGGATTTTAACGTTTGTCTCGGCCAGATATATAATGAGTTTCAACTTCCATTTATCTCCTTCTCATGCTCGTTGATCAACAATCTTTTAGGTATGCTATTCTCTGGTTTATTGTTTCAGCATTCTTCTTTGCACCTTGTCCTTTGCTTAATTCAGTTCAGTATTACATTTTTATATTTCATTCTTAGATTTTAGTCCCTTGTTAATGAAATAAACAACAGTGTTGAAGTTTTATGTACGTGAACTTGGGATTCTTCTGTATTTTTTAATTTTTGAAACCAAAAAAACTCTCACCTTTTATGTGTTTTGTTGCCTGCTTTTTGCTAGGGGTTTTGCTTCATATTTTATATTAATTAACACTTCCATTGTGATTAAGGTCTCCACAAGTTCATATCAAAGAAAACTAAATGCACACTAGGTGTTCGATAATATGTCAAGGTTATTTCAATGCTCATGCCTTCAAGTTCTTCATTTTCGCTGGGTTTTTTAGACTTTTGCTGCGTTTTCCAGCACTTTTGGCTTCATTTTTCCTGCATATTTTATACGTAGTATCAATTAGGACTTGGATTGTATAACAGTCTCCACAAGTTTATATTAAAAAGGCCTCTACACTAGATGTTTCATAATATCTCAAGGTTATATCATTGTAGTTGCCTAAAACTTCTGCATTTTTAGTTCGTTTTTTCCAGCCTTTTTGCTGCGTTTTTTCAAATACTTTTGCTGCGTTTTTTCCTACACATTTCATAATAACGAAAATTTCAATTGTGAATAAATGGTCTCCACAAGTTCATATGAAAGGACTTTAAAAGTGCATTCGGTGTTTGTTGATATGTTCACCTTGTTTCATTGCGCTAGCCATCAATTTCAGCATTTTTTCTGCGTTTTACTGCATATTTCCTGCACTACTGCTGCGTTTTCCCCCGCGTTTTCCCTGCCATTTCCTCCTCATATTTTATATTTATGAAAACACCGATTCTGATTAAATTGTCAACATTTTTTGCTGCGTTTTCCCTGCACTTTTGTCACATTTCCCCTTGCATATTTCGTATTCATCAAGACTTCAAATGTGATTAAATGGTCTCCATAAGTTCATATGAAAGGACTCTAAAAGCACACTATGTGTTTGTCAATGTGTCCAGGCTATTTTATTGCGCTTGCCTTTAATTTGTGTGTTTTTTCCTACAACTTTTTTCTGCGTTTTTCCTGCGTTTTTTCCTACAGTTTTTCTTCATTTTTTCCAGCATATTTTATATTGCTCGAGACTTGGATTGTGATTAAATAGTCTTCAGCAGTTCATATCAAAAGGAAACTAAAATCACCCTAGGTTATATCATTGTAGTTGCCTTCAAGTTCTGCATTTTTTACTGCACTATTTTCTGCATTCCCCCTGTACTTTTTGCTTTGTTTACCCTGCATATTGTATACTCTCTCCGTCCCAATTTGTAAGATACTTTACGGTTTACGATGTTTGACCGACGATAAAGCAAATTGATCCCTGTCAACACTCAAATTAGTTTTAGAAAATAAAATTTACATATTCATAAAATACATTAAAGCCGCTACAAAACCTGCAAAAAATAATTCAAATTTCATAAACTTTTGATATATAAAGTAAAAAATTAAAAGTGATTTATGTTAACCAAGTAAATAGTAAATGCATCTTACAATTTGGGACCGATGGAGTATTAATCTAGACTTAAATTGTCATATCACACAACTTAACAAATAATTGAATATATCAGTAACTATTTAACTAAACACATTGGAGTTAGACAAAGATTAACATACTATTCTGCCCTTCTGGAGTTGGACAATATTTCTTTTACACTTTCCCTTGGGGCCCAATTCCATTAAACCTGATAAGTTTTCAATTATTACTTTTCAAATTTTTCAAATTTCTTAAAACGAAATTTATATGACCATTATTGAATGTTATTTTGAACTATTACATAATACGTATAACAATCCTTCCAATGACATTTTGAGTATTGAAAGTTAAATATAAACTTATATTTAATCATGTTTCTTGCTTCAATTTTTCATATTCGCAAATCAATTGCTTTATCAATATTCATAATGTTTTACGATAACACATTATATAACTCCAAAACTAAACATTTAATTTATACTTATGTTGAATTGATTTTACACAATTCATTAAAATTGAGAGTTGGGCATACGACATTCGCGCAATGCGCGACCAATTTACTAGTCCATATATAAAAGTAATCACTTACTTCCAAATAAGCTTCAATTAGTCATAATATAGGAAACCCCCTAAAACATTGTAGATATTCTCAAATAGGGTATATTATTTAATTATTAAAATACAATTCAAGCACTCCTATTTAGATAAGTTTCATTTTTTTATTAGGGCTAAATAAGTTTTATTTCAATGGAAACATATTTATTCTCATTTCAGTATTCTTACTGTGAGTTACTTCTAGTTTGAGCAATTTCTTTATAATCAAATTATTATTTGCACCTTTTATGAGTATTTAAAAATGTGTCATTGTTTTTCTTCTTAAAATTAAATTTATATCCCGTTTGGTAATACCCAATGTTGAAGACTATTTTATTGTGAATCAAGTTTGTCTGTTTTGTCTGTGATAAGTTAGATGTTTACTATTTCTATTCTGTACTGATTAGATATATCTGTTAGAATAGTATTCAATATGGGCCAAGTGTTAGGCCCATACTCAGGCGAGAAGCCTTTTTGCACATACCTGAGCCTCGCCTATAAAAGAGGGAAGAGGACTCAGGTTTGCAGTTAACTTTCGTATCTGCTCAAAATAGCCTTAGCGCTTATCATTCTTGTACGAAAGATTCACGGTATATCAGAGAAGGTTTACACTTGATCTTTCTGTGTTCATCTTTGTTGTTAATCTTTCATCTGTATGCCATATTATACTGTTGTTATAGAAAACAGGGACTAACAATTGGTATCAGAGCCGATCGAGAGCTTATCAGAAGAACTATCTGCGAAAGACTCTGTTTTTGTAGAATAGCGAGTTTATCATCTGTAATCTTATTTCTGCACCAAATACTGTAAAAGTTATACTGTTAGAATCGCGTTTCAAAAACGATCAAGCAGTATATCTTACTTTTTCGTTTCCGCATTTTTTCGTTCTCTGTAAACTCGCACCCAAGAACTCGCACCCCTCGTTTCTCTAAGCTCTGTGCAGCTTTTTGACCTGAAACTTGGGTAAAAGGATCTCTACAACAAGGGCTACAACCTACCTTTTTTGTTTTTCTGAAAATCTGAAGTTTTATTTTTTCAGGAATTCGCAGCCCAAGGTGTTACTGCATAAACTCGCAGCTGCAAACTCGAGTTGAGAAACTCGCTGTCTACAAACTCGAGCTCAAGAACTCGCAGTCTACAACTCGCGTTCTACAACTCGCAGCCTACAAACTCGCAGTCTGCAAACTCGCAGTCTGACCACGAGTTTTGACCCTGCGAGTTTACACCGCGAGTTTACACCGCGAGTTTACAACTCGAACTCTTGACCTCGAGTTCATAAACTCGCACTCTCACCTCGAGTTCCCAGACCTCTAGTTTAGGCTTTTAATACTCAGGAACTCGAGTTCTTGACTTAGTAAATTTTCTGATCTTATTTCTCGAACGGTCAGTTTTCTACAGCCACAGGAATGGCTTCTGAATCCAATGCGCAAGGAAACAGCAGTACTCCTCCATCTCTGAGGAAAGGGGAGTACCAAATGTGGAGAACTCGTTTCTTGAATTTCCTAGAACACAAAGAAAACTCCGACGCAATGCTGGAATCACTCCTGGAAGGACCAGCTGTTCTAATGATTGACGTAGGAGGGGACTCAACTAATAATCCACACATTCCTCTGGAAACAAGACGAAAGAGGCCGTCTGAATACACTGATGCAGACAAACTAAGGCTGAGAGGAGACCTTATGGCCAAAACATACCTCCTCCAAGCCATCCCCAATGAAGTGTACGTGATGATTGACAGTATGCAAACTGCAAAAGAAATGTGGGACGAGATTGAAAAATTACTCCAAGGCACAAGCATAAGCCTAAAAACCAAGAAATCTGCTATTCTAATGGCTTATGACTCGTTCAAGGCTGCTCCTGGAGAACCTCTTCACGAGACTCATGCCAGGCTTGTAAAGCTGATGAATGAAATGAGGAAAATCAAAATATTCAGAACCAACCTGGAACTGAATACTAGATTTCTGTCTAGTCTGCACCCATCTTGGAGTAAAACGGTAAAGGACTTGAGACAACGCATTGACATGGATGAAATTGATCTCTTCACCTTAAATGAGCTGTTAAAGGAGTTCGTCAATGACGTTGTATGCACTGAGGAACAATCAAACCCAAACCCTCTAGCTCTACTGATGGACGCTCAGCCCAAAAGAACAGCGAAACCTCTGCAGAAGAAGAAGAAAGTAGTGGAGGTTGAATCTGATGAAGATGAGAGCGATGAAGAAGGAACTGATCTTGAAGCTGAGCTTGCAGATCTCCAGAAGAAGATGGCCCTACTGGCCAAGAAGTTTGCCAAGAGGACAGCTCTTCAAATAAGCTGCGAACCTCTTCTTCCAACTACAAACAGAAGAACCAGGACCAAAGCTCAGCCAGGAAGGCTACATCAACTGCTAATGCCCCTGTGTGCTATAACTGCGGGAAGCCTGGACATATCAGCAAAGATTGTCGGCTTCCAAAGAAGAGAGATGCAAACTTCTACAAACAAAAGATTCTAATGAATAAACAAAAGCTCTTCTTAGCACAACAGGAGGAAGTAGAAGCCTCTGGCAAACATGCTGAGCTGGTCCAATGGGCGGAAGATGATACTGAAGAAGAAGAAGAAGAGGAAGAGAACTTCGCTTTGATGGCAAGGCTGGAGGATGAAGAAGAGAAAAAGGGTGATGCTGCGATCCCCGGAAGTGAATGCTCTACAAGCACTGTAAGTACCTCTAATCACTCTCACACTATACAAACTCAGTCCTTACACAATAAGGACAACCTCATTAAAAAACTGCAGGAGAGATTAGACAATAATTATAGGGTACTGAAACAGAACCTTGACCAAAAATCTTCCTTAAGCGTTCAACTTGAAATTGCCAAAGATCAAATCAAAAGGGTATCCTCAGACTTTGAAAACTTTGAACTTAAAATAGCTGAACTGACTAAGAAACTGCAAGACAGTGAAGTTGAGAAAAACACAGCTAAAGCTGACTGTGAATTTTTAAGAAATAAAAGAAGCAGCCTTTTAAGCAAAGTAAAGGAACTTGAGGATGTATGTGTCAGAAGAGGTCAAACCGAACATACAGTTTTTCTAAATCGTATAAGTGACGTTCATCATTACAACCCAAAAGCTGGTCTTGGACTGCCGAACCCGCGTCATTTAAAGAAAGTTGACTGCCGCCAGTTGTAGGATGCAACTTACTTAACTCTAGACATTAATAAGAAAATGAAATTTGGGAGTGAAGAAGAAACCACTAAAGAAGAAGAAGAGAAAAAGAGTAATCCTAAAATTGAAACCTCTCTTGACTATACTCCTCTGGTTGAGAAAGCTCTTTCTAAAGAAAAGGTAATCTACAACGAGGAGGGGTTTGACATTTTTAATGTCCCAAAAGGGGTTCCTTATTTCGAAAGTCCAATGGGTCCCACTCCCAAAACTGGAATTTTTAATTCCGGACAGGACAAATGCATCTCTCCATTGGTCCAAAAATATGCAGATCTTCAGAAAACCCTTGACAATGAGAGAGAGCGTTTTAAAACTGAAAAGAAAAATTCTGAAAGCAATTGGCAAGAACTATTAAGCAAATTTGATGAATTGAGTGAAAAATATCATTCTGTTTTAAAAGCTGCTCAAACCTCTTCTGATAAAACTAAATCTTCTGAAAAATCTGTCACTCATCACTCTTCTCCTTTTGTCACAGGACGAGAAGTGAAAAGAAGAGGAGAAGAGAAGAAAGAGTGGGAGATGAAAAGAAAGGAAATAGCTGCTGGCAAGAAGAAAGTTCTTGAGAATAAACCTGGTCCTAGATCCAGCTCCATTTTGTACTCTAAAACTAAGACTAAACCTGTCCATGTAAACTCAGTTTCTAGTAATTCAGTCTTGAGTCCCAAGCTGAAAAATTCTGTGACATCTTTTGAACATGGCTCTTTGTATAATTCTACTATTGCTTATGGTTATTCTGTTCCAGACCCCCAAAATTATGAATGTGATGTGAATGCTGTTAAATCAAAGCCTTTTAGAAAGCTCAAACCTGAAAGAGAAACCAAGAAAGGAACTTCTAAGGGAACGTTTTGTATTCCTGATATGAAATATTCTCTCAGAGTTCATTCAAGGAAACATCTTAATCGGCTTTCTAAAGAGGAGATTTTCAAAACTAAACTGAAGGAACAACCGTTCAATCACAAAGCACCTGTCTACTCTCCCCCTAAACCTAAAATGGAAAGGTGGGTCCCCAAGATAAGACCCACACAAACTGAAACAGCAAGGTGGGTTCCCAAGATAAGACCCACACAAACTGAAACAGCATGGTGGGTTCCCAAGATAAGACCCACACAAACTGAAACTGAAAGGTGGGTCCCTAAGATGAGACCTATCAGACCTGATACTGAAAGGTGGGTCCGCAGACGAAGACCCATCCAAAATGAAACTGAAAGGTGGGTCCACAAACGAAGACCCATCCAACATGAACCTGAAAGGTGGGTCCCTAAGATGAGACATCTCAGACCCACCAAAACTAAAAGAGAAACTGCTAAGTGGGTCCCAAAAATCAGACCCACTGCAAAAGCAAATCGGAAAGCCCACAAGAGATAGATCTTTTGTTGAAAGAGCTGCTGACCTTGGATCACAGCTCAAAGCAAAACTTGAATGAATATTTTTCACTGATGAGGAAGGACCCATTCCAAGATGGGTACCTGAACCTGTTTAATTGTTTTGCAGGACGGTCATGTGTGGCACTTGGATTCTGGATGCTCAACCCACATGACCGGAGTAAAGTACCTACTGAGCAACTATACCACCTGCTATGGAGGAAATGTTAGATTCGGGAACGACGCCTCATCTCCTATTCTTGGATATGGGGATGTCATCTGTGCCAGCGTCACCATCAAGGATGTGTCATTTGTCAAAGGGCTCAAACACAATCTTCTGAGCATAGGACAATTCTGTGACAGTGGGATGGAAGTGAGGTTCTTTGCCAAACAATGTTGTGTTCTAGACAGCGAAGGGAGCTCATTATTAACGTGTTACAGGACCTCCAACCTGTACACCATTGATCTGAAAAGCGTTCAATCCACCACTTCCATCTGTCTGCTGTCCAAAGCTTCAACGGAACAAAACAATCTCTGGCACAGACGTCTTTCCCATCTAAATTTCAAGAATTTGTCCATCCTGTCATCGAAGAAACTAGTGAAGGGGCTTCCTCCGTTGAAATCTTCCACAGAGAATCATTGTAGTGCCTGCAAAATGGGCAAAATGACGAGAAGCTCCCACAAGTCAAAGCCTGTCCCATCATCTACTTTACCGCTGCAACTGATACACATGGATCTGTGTGGACCTATGAGACTCCAAAGCATCAACGGCCGCAAATATACACTGGTGATCGTTGATGACTTCTCTCGGTACACATGGACAAAATTTCTTCGTAAAAAGGACGAGGCAGCAGAAATCATTATGACCTTTGTCAGAACAGTCCAGAAACTGCTGCAGCAAAGTGTTCGAATCATCAGAACTGACAACGGTACCGAGTTCAAGAACCAAACTCTCACTGGATTCTATGAATCTCTTGGTATCACACAGCAATTCGCAGCAGCCAAAACCCCCCAACAGAATGGAGTGGTTGAAAGAAAGAACAGGACCCTTGTCGAAGCGGCACGCACCATGCTCATCCAGTCAAGATTGCCACACTTTATGTGGGCAGAGGCCATTAATACGGCGTGCTACACCCAAAACAGAACATCTATACACAAACGCTTCGACAAGACCCCATATGAAATCCTTTTCAACCGAACTCCGGATATCTCATTCTTCAAGATATTTGGCTGCAAGTGCTTCGTATTGAATGACAGAACTGATAGAGGTAAGCTAGACGCAAAAGCCCAAGAAGGGGTGTTCATTGGCTACTCACAGCAATCCAAAGCCTTCAGAGTCTATCTTAGGGACAAGCGAACGGTCATTGAGAGTGTGAATGTGACATTCTATGAGATGGCTGACTTCGCAACGGAACACTTACAGGCTGACCCGTCACTTGCTGTACCAACGGACTCTGACACAGTTGAACCAAATCCTGTACCTGAAGGTGCGATTCTCAATTCTCTCTTTCAGAACTTCTATGAGAATTCACAACCCTCATCTTCTCCACGCACACCAGCTTCATTGTCAATTATTCCACATCAACCGACTCCTTTCACTGAAATTCCACTCCTTCTTGGACCAGATAATGAACCATCTACTCCGTCAACTCCCCAAACTAATCACGGAGGAGTGGATGATCATGGGTTTGCCACCACATCAGAGTCATCTCCACCGCACACCTCAGCTGCTCAAGAGTCACCAATCCCCTACCAGGACTCAGATCAACCGATCATTACTTCTAATCCTCTGGCACATGAGAGGAAATGGACAAGAGCTCATCCCACTGAACAAATAATCGGTGATCCGGGTCAAGGTGTGCTTACGAGATCGGCTACCATGAATGAATGTCACTACGCATGCTTTCTAAGCCAGAATGAACCGTCCAAAGTCTCAGATGCACTCGCTGATCCAGATTGGGTGATTGCCATGCAAGATGAGCTCAATCAGTTTGATAGACTAGAAGTGTGGACACTCGTGCCTAAACCCCCTCAGAAAACCATAATTGGCACCAAATGGGTGTTCAAGAATAAGAAGGACGAAGAAGGCATAGTGATACGCAACAAGGCACGACTGGTCGCTAAGGGATACAATCAGCAAGAGGGCATAGACTATGATGAAACATTTGCACTCGTAGCAAGAATTGAAGCAATTCGCCTCTTTCTTGCGTACGCGGCCCACAAGAACTTTACCGTCTTTCAAATGGACGTCAAGACTGCCTTTCTAAATGGAGTCTTGGAAGAAGAAGTCTATGTCGCTTAGCCCGAAGGATTTGTAGATCCCAGATATCCCGACCATGTGTACAAGCTGAAGAAAGCTCTGTATGGGCTGAAACAGGCTCCAAGAGCTTGGTACGATGCCTTAACTGAATTTCTGGTTGACTCGGGTTTCTCAAAAGGGAAGATTGATACCACACTCTTCATCAAGCGACAGAAGTCTGACATCATCCTGATTCAGATCTATGTTGATGATATCATCTTCGCCTCCTCAAATCCACGTCTGTGCAAACATTTTGAGAAACTAATTAAAACTAAATTTGAAATGAGCATGATGGGAGAGCTAAATTTCTTCCTAGGCCTGCAAGTAAGACAACTCTCTGACGACATTTTCATCAATCAGTCCAAGTATATTCTGGAAATGCTTAAGAGATTCAACATCGATAGCAAATCTTCCATGACGACCCCTATGTCCCCACCAATAAACTGGACTCTGACCCCTCTGGGAAGCCAGTCGATGCCACAAACTCTAGGGCCATCATTGGATCTTTGCTTTATCTCACGTCTAGCAGGCCTGATATCGTCTTCTCTACATGCTTATGTGCACGCTTTCAAGCGAATCCAAAGGAGTCCCATCTGACCGCTGTTCGAAGAATACTGAGATACCTCAAAGGCACTGTGAATCTCGGCCTTTGGTATCCCGAGCACTCAGGTTTTGACCTAGTCGGATACTCTGACGCAGATTTTGCTGGTTGTCGGATGGACCGCAAAAGTACGTCGGGAGCTGTCCAGTTCTTGGGCGATAAGTTAGTCTGCTGGTCTTCCAAGAAACAGAACTGTGTGTCAACATCTACGGCCGAGGCAGAATACGTCGCGGCTGCTAGCTGTTGTTCACAAATATTATGGATGAAGACCCAACTAAAAGACTACGGTTACACTTTCTGCCATATCCCGATCTACAGCGACTCACAGAGTGCCATTGCCATCACCAGCAACCCGGTTCATCACTCCTGCACCAAACACATCGACCTGCGATATCATTTCATCAAGGACCATGTGGAAAAGGGGATATTGACATGTACTTTGTAAGCTCCGAGCTTCAACTGGCTGATTTGTTTACTAAGGCACTGGATGAAAAGAGATTCCAGTTCCTGGTTTCCAAATTAGGCATGTTGAACCTCGAGCCCTTGTAATTCTGTTTCCATTGATC
Source organism: Cuscuta europaea (assembly GCA_945859875.1). Classification (NCBI taxonomy): domain Eukaryota; kingdom Viridiplantae; phylum Streptophyta; class Magnoliopsida; order Solanales; family Convolvulaceae; genus Cuscuta; species Cuscuta europaea. Next base: position 394,892 of record CAMAPE010000031.1, on the reverse strand, counting down.
TGTACAAAGGGGTGTGTGTGTGTGGGACTTGTACAAAGTGTGCGTGTGTGTGTTTGTAAATAGTGTGTGTGAGTTGCATTTTGTGTTGTGTGTGCGTTGCATGTGTCCAGGGGGAGAAGCCCGAGAAAAATTTCAAAAAAATAGTGTGTGTGCGTTTGCATTCATCGAGGGGGAGAAAAAGGGCAAAAAGATCAAAAATTAGTGTGTGTGGTTTGCAAATAGTGTGCGTGAGGTTGCATTCATCGAGGGGGAGAAATTTTGAAAACTCTCAAATTGTGCGTGTGTTGCTTTCAGCGAGGGGGAGTACTGTATTTGGTCTGAAATGTGTTCTTAATCTCTTAAGGCTCAATGGGCCCAGCTACCCGTTCTGGCCCAAAATTTCTTCCCCGGCCCGTTCCATTTTCAAACTCGCGTATATAAACTTTTCGCCTCCTTCTTCCTCATTCTTACGCATCTCCTCATTTCTCAAAAACAAAACCAGAGCTCGGCTTTCACATACCTCTTCGCCTTCTTCCCCGTTTTTTCACTCCTTCTCACCGCTCTTCCCCCACTCTTCACCGAGGTAGCACCCTGTTCTCCCTCTCCCCTCTTCACCTCTGTTCTTCGCAGGACACTTCGGACCGTCCCTTACCCAAAAACAAAAACAAAAACGCCGCATTTTTTCTCAAAAATAAAATTTTCAAACGAAAAGGGAGGGCTTGATTGAATGTTTATCCTTGTAATTGTTTTTTCAGGTGGTTATCGTCTTTCTGGGCAAATCGCGAGTTCTGGAACTCGAGTTCATAGCCTGACGTTTCGAATTCGAGCAGACTGCGAGTTTGTAAACTCGCACTCTGGGCTCGAGTTTGTAAACTCGCACCCATGGCTCGAGTTTGTAAACTCGCATCCATGGCTCGAGTTTGTAAACTCGCACCCATGGCTCGAGTTTGTAAACTCGCACCCATGGCTCGAGTTTGTAAACTCGCACCCATGGCTCGAGTTTGTAAACTCGCACCCATGGCTCGAGTTTGTAAACTCGCACCCATGGCTCGAGTTTGTAAACTCGCACCCATGACTCGAGTTTGCAAACTCGCACTCATGGGCTCGAGTTTGTTAACTCGTGCTCATGGGCTCGAATTTGTAAACTTGGTGCCAGAACTCGTTTCCTCATCTCTGAAATCCTCCACCCCAAAGGGAAATTCATTTGCTAACATGTGTTATTCTTTCAGCTCACTATGTTAGGCACTCAACAGGATACCCCCCAGGAAGATGCACTCTACACACAGCTGTTCCCTAAATACAAGTGGGTTCGGCTACAGGACAACAACTTTCAACTCGACCTAGCCGTCTTCAAGTGCCCTGACCCAGTCATTCCTATCATCCTGAAGGGGCACTACATCTGGCCGGCACTCACCAAAGCTACAACGGTCCCCGAAATCTACCTGCAACAGCTATGGGGGACCATGCACATGCCCTCCAGGAAGGACGCTTCTGGTATAACTGCCACGCTCCACAACAGACGGCTAGCACTAACAGCATCCACTCTACGAACTATACTGGAGCTGCCTGTCCACGAGACCTATGAACCATTACCCTCCAAGGCAGAACTGATGCAAGGATTGGCACAATTGGGTTATGATGCACCGCTGCCGTTTCTGTCTCATTTCAAGCTGATGAACTTGCCATACCCATGGAAGACACTGTTTGGCCTCGTCAACAAATGTCTATCTCCAAAGCACGCTGGCCATGACAAGTGCAACCTGCAGATCTTCCAAATCTTCCATGGGATCGTCTTCACAAAGAATTATGATATGGCGCAGCTCTTCTGGATTGAGCTGGTCACTCAAGTCCAGGACAAAGAAGACGGAAAGACGGGGATGACGATTCCCTACGCCAGATGGTTGGCACTCATCATTGCTGATTACATGGCCGCCCACCCAGGAATTCCTCAGCGCAAAGATGAAGACCAGTTCGTTGCCCCCAAGCTCCAGTACTTCAAGCGCTTCAAGCATGACGCTGTGGGGATGACCATACCAGATTATCTGCTGGACCTGGGCAATCCACGACACTCCGCAGTCGTCCAATATAGGGAGAGTCTACCGAAAGATGGCCCCATGGTTCAGTCAAACCCAGCTGGACCTGCCCCGGGGCCTAAGCCGAGAGCTAGTAAGGGTCCAAAGAGAGCCAGTAAGCCACAGAAACCAGTGGCGCGTGTGCCCCATGAAGGGAAGTCTGACGATTCTCTCGAGAGGAATCAGACGACTGAGGGCGCACGTACAAACGCTGCGGAACCTGCCGATGAATCGTTCAGCCCGGCCCACAAAAAGGCTGACGATGAGGCATCCAATAGCGTGGCCAAAGACGATGACGATGCTGACAGCGATGATGACAACGACGATAATGACGGCGTGGAGCACACTTTTGCTCTGATCCGAAAGGGGAAGCTGCCAATTGATTCTCCTCCAAAGAAAGTCACCCCTGAGGATGCAGCTCCATTTATAGCTGCCCGTCCAAAGACCATCGTCATCCGACCCGTGAAGGAGCCAGCCACAGCTAAGACTGCTGCTCCCCGGTCACCTAAGACAAAGACAAAGAAGTAGCGTCCTATCAGAAAGAGCTTGGTTGCTGCAGAGGACCTACACATCTTCGACGACTGTCTTCCCTTCGTTACTATAAGCCGGGCCGAATCCTTAAGTACAGGGGCCAACCTTGTTGGTCCCCGAGTAGAAGCCGCAGCATCGGGCTCAACTGCGCATGCACCACCCTCTCCCAGCCACTCGTTAGCCTCCCAAAAGGCTAACGTTTCAACATCACGGGACTCACCCACCTCACTGGTTCCCTCCGAACCAGTTGAGCGCTCTAGTGGACCACCTCCCGAGGCCACAACCCCCTCTTTCTCCACATCGAGTCTAGGTGTCACATTTCCTACATTTTCCAATTTTTCTAGGACACCTACACCATTCACAGCACATACAGGTGCACACACCCTGGATACAACGACCGGAGTGCAAACAAGGATGGTCGGAAGCCCTGCTGTGCCAAATATGACTTCATCTTTGCACGCAGGCCACACATCAGCTCTCTTCACTGATGCTGTGACAACAGTTACGACCCCCGTAACTGGAACCCTTACACCCGAAGACGTTACCGTTCTCATGAACCGCTACATGGAGTCCACCATCAAACCATGGGTGCAACAAGCATTCACCGCTTGGGCACAGGACTCCAAGACAACCCCAGCGGTTCATAGTGAACAGAGCCACCCCAAACCTCACTCTTCACCCTCTCAATCAATTCCACAACCCACTCCTGTCATCCCTGTCACCTCCACCAAACCCCTTAGCCCTTCACCCTCTCGGGGAACCCACGATACAGAACTAGTATCGCCCTCTACCTCGACCAATCCCTTCCACCTATCCCGCCTTGAGCTTGCCGATCTCCTGTTTCTTCGGTTACTGGAGGTCGACACTTGCAACCTTACACCCTTCGAGCGCGATCTTCTCCAAGTTTTCCTCCATCACGACCGCCCTCAATACGGCACTTGCCGTGACAGTCCCCGAGGCCTCAAACGTTCCCATGAGGGTCCCGATGATTCGGAACCTCATGAGGGGGAGAACAAGAGACCTCGGACACTTGAGCAAGCAGCCTCTACCAGCCATGAACCCCAACCAAACACCTCATCAAACCAGCCCACCAACCAACCACCACCTTCCTCGAGCCACAACCAAGCCCAACTATCTAGCCTGGTCGAGCTAGATGAAACATCCCGAGGCTTATCTCCTAGAGATACTGTCCGAGGAGGGGATGGAAGTCCTGTAGTGGTTACCTCTGGTACATCACAAAGCTCAGGCCATCGATCAGAATACAGTTCGAAATCGATGACAACATCCCGAGGCGTATCTCCAAAGGATACCATCCGAGGAGGGGATGGAAGTCCTGACGATGCTATCTCTGATTCATCTGTCAAGTCAGGCCATCAGCCAGAACTCAGTTCTAACCTGATGACAATGGGCAATCCTAGTGAACCCGGTTGTGCTTCACGAGAAAAATCACCACAGCTGAGAGTCCCTTACATTCCCCAAGGCAAAGATATTCACGATGCACTCGAGGATGCTGTGGTACATGACGTTTGGCCGAGAAAGTGGACTGAGTGGGATGATCTTAGATGTGAAGCTGAGACAGAGGATATGCAGCGAAATTGGTGGCTGAGAGAGTTACTGGCCAAATGCGCAGAAGACATCATACGCCTTGATGAAGAGGAACTCAAAGAAGGGGAGGACTACAAAAAGATACCCAGGAAGCTAGAATCCGTCATCAGACAAACAGCAAGCAAGTTGCCCCCAAAAGAAAAGCTCTGGGAAAACATCAGAATAAATGCCCCCTTTCAAGAGGAAATCAGAAAGGGAATTTGGAGAACCGCAGACAAGCTCAAACAGCTAGATGAACTAAAGATCTGTGGTTTGACTCACCTCAAAGGAAAAATGGCTGGCGGACATCTTCACATGCTGATGCACAGATCATCTGGAAAACAACGTCAAGTACTGGAAAGAGATATGAAGTCCAGCATCCATCCTATTGACGCTATCCTTGATATACACAGAGAAGATCATCACACCATCCCGTTCTACAGCTTCAAAGTTCGACGGACAGACTCCAGCATATTCATCTGCCAGGAAAACGACTTTATAATGATGAAAATGGAGGATATCTACCAAATGTTCATGGTAAGTAGGTATCTCCCACTGAGTCGAAACAGGACACACGAAGAAGGCTATGAGGCGATCAAACGGTTTATGCTGAGACAGATCAGATTCTATGCTGCCCATGTGATGGAGTATATGGGCCTGAGCCCCAGGACCCACATACTCGGAAGAACAGAAAGCACAAGACAATAGAGTGGCGCCCTCGTCGGCCAAGACGCCCCCGTCGGCCGAGAAGAAGCCAACTCGGATCATGGTCCTGAGCCCAAGGAACCCGGGTGCCCTCGTCGGCCGGTTCCTCGTCGGCCGTGCCCTCGTCGGCCACGCCCTCGTCGGCCACGAAGACCTCCCAGAAACGGATTCTATACTTACTCATTTGTACAGCCCATGAGAGGCTTTGTATTCGGCCCAGTAGCGGTCCAGTTGTAAATGGGCCTCCCAAGCCCAAGGCTTGGGAGCCCAACCCTAATTTTCTCTATAAATACTCCCCTTGGGAGTAGTTATAGGGGTTACAAATTCATTCTATTGGAGCATATTATTGCACTTCTCTCTCTAGCTCTCACTTCTCTCTAGAATCTAGGAGATATACTCTATCATTTGGTGCTCTCGTTGAGAGCTAGAACAATCAAGTTAGCACCCTTCGTCGCTACCAAGCACAGCTAACCACTGATCATGGGGAGAACCAAGTCAAACCGCAACCTCGTCAGCAAAGTCATCCCTGAGGACCAAGAGCCCAGGGAGCACGATGAGGACGCCACGGCCGACCAGGTCGGCGGAGGGGACCTCTTCCAGGAGGCCTTCAACCTCACGACGGACCTCCGCAACCAACTCAACGGCGGAGTCCCCGACGCCCGCCTCGGCCTGGAAAAGAAACGAGCTGAGAAAGCGGACCACGCCCCGGCCCAGCCTACGGCCGCGGCCTCTCCGTCTGTGGATCCTCAGGTCCAGGCCGCACTGTCAGCTATCATCGCCAGCTTGGCTCAGAATCCCACCGTCCTCAGCGCACTCTTGCCAAGGACCGGGGGAAACGTCACTCCACCTCCTCATCTCCAACCACTGGCCGACCAGATAGGCAACAATGAGGGGGTTGTGGCCCAGGACACGGCATCGTCCCACTCCCAGCCTGCTTCCCCTCTTCGGCCCGGGCAGACCCCAGCGCGTGGAAAAGCCTCTGCCTTCAATAGGCTAGGTGACAGGCGCCGTCGTCCGGTTTCGGAGAGGATGGCGGGACGGATTGGTGATCCTCGTCCTGGCTCGCCAAGGGAGAGTTTGGGGTCTGTGTCCCGGACAGCGGACCAGCCCCGCCCGGACAAGGGCAAGGGGAAGTTGCACGAGGATGACGTGCGTCACCAGATCAACGCGGCTCACAACGAGCGCCTGAGGAACCAGCCGGGTGCCGCCGCGGCCGACAGGGACCCCCGGGACGAGGTCATCGCCCAGCTGGAAAGGAGGTTGGCTCAGATGGAGGCCAAGCAGTCGGCCAACATCCCTACGGCCGGCGCCTCCAACGACCCCGGCCTCAACGTGCTCATGAACAAAGTCAGCGCCCTGGAGAGGGAGCTGGCCGAAGGGCGGGGTGACCCCATCATCCAGGTCAGGACTAGGACCCCTTTCACCAACAGGGTTCTCTCGGCCCCCATCCCTGAGAAGTACAGGGGGAACGCCATCAAGTCCTACGATGGCCGATCAGACCCCCAGGAGCACTTCAGCCGTTATCAAAACAACATGCTGATGGTGAACGCGTCCGACGAATACCTCTGCCGTTGGTTCCTCTCTACTCTCGAGGGGCCAGCGTACGAGTGGTTCAACGGACTGCCAGAGGGAAGCATTGACTCATGGCAAGATCTCGCCCAGCGCTTCCTCACTCACTTTGCCGGGAGGAAGCGCGCCAAGAAGTATTTCACCCACCTCCTCTCCGTCAAACAGCAGCACGAGGAGTCCCTCCGGTCATTCATCGACCGGTGGACGAGGGAGACCGAAGAGGTCGAGGGGGCCGATGAGCGCACCCTCCTCGCCTTGTACCAGGGAGCCCTCCGCAGCTCCCCGTACGCCAGGAGCCTCATCACCGACCCCCTGAGGTCGTACGCCAAGGCGCTCCAGCGCGGAGGCTTATATGCCGACGAGCTCCACAATCACAAGAGAGAGGGGGGCCATCCCCCCAAGAAGACAAATCCTTCGCCGGCCTCGGGTCCGTCCCCGACCGGCCAGGGTGCCCAGGGCCGCCACGGCTCTGGTGGACAAAGTAAGAAAGAACGCCACTGGCGGCCGAGGCTGGAACGGCCGGGGGTAGCCCTCACCCACCCGGTCGGCACCATCCTCGATTATGCCGAGAAGCACGGCCTCATCGAACAGGCTCCTCGGCCGGTCGAGGAGATCCTTGCCATCCAGCAGGGCGGCACATACTGCCGGTTCCACAAGAACTCGTCGCACAATACCGACGATTGCATCACATTGAAGAAGGCCATCGAGCGTCTTATTCGCCAGGGGGAACTCTCCCAGTTTGTCAAAGGTGGCCCACGTAAGAACACTTGGGTAAACACCGGCAAACGTGGGGGCGAACCCTCTGCGAAGAAGCGCGAGATTGGTAGGCTCAGCGACGACGAGGACTTCGAGGAGCCTCCGCCGAAGAAGAATCACATCCACCTCATCGTAGGCGGGAACACTGGGGGGGACTCCGCCACTCAGAGGAAGAAATGGGCCCAATCCCTTTACATTGGAGAGGTGTCCCACGTTCCCCCCCAGCCGAAGAAGCAGCGAACGGAGGCGATCACCTTCACCGACAAGGATCTGCCTCCGGGTACGGAGTCACACAGGGACGCCCTCGTCATCCGATGTGAGATCGGTGACTCCATCATCCACCGCACTTACATCGATACGGGGAGCTCCGTCAACGTGATGTACCTAGACACCTTCAAGCAGCTGAAGCTGGACAGAGCCCTGCTGAAGCCGATCAAGACCCCGTTATCCGGCTTCACCGGGGACTCTATCGACGCCGAGGGCACGATAGTCCTCCCCGTGGAAGTCGGTGACGGCCCCCACCATGCCAAAATTGACATGGAGTTTATGGTGGTCAACCTCCAGTGCGCCCACAACTTGATCTTGGGCCGGCCAGCGCTGGAGGACTTGGAGGCCATCATCTCCATGAAGCACCTATGCTTGAAGTTCCCCACCAAGGACGGCATCGGCTACGCCAGAGGAAATCAGAGGATAGCCAGAGCTTGCTACCTCAAGCTGACGAGGCCGGCCGAAAGGGAAGGACAGCGGATAGACACCATCACGGCCGCCGTCGCCATGGACGAGGAGAGGCCACATGCGGAGCCGGCCGAGGAGGTCGAGGAAATCCCTCTGGATACCTCCCGGCCGGAGCGGGTTCTCAGGGTCGGAAAGCAACTCCCCCAGGACCAGCGAGACGCCATCCTCCTCGTCCTACGGTCATACGCCGTTGTCTTCGCGTGGGGCCCGGACGATATGCCCGGCATCAGCCGCCAGGTGATCACTCACCGTCGAACCGTCGATCCGGCCTCCGCGCCCGTCAAACAAAAGCGGCGCTACTTGTCCGCTGACAGGCGGGACTTCGTCAAAGGGGAGGTCGCCATGCTCCTATCGATCAAACATATCAAAGAGGTGAAGTACCCAACATGGTTGGCCAACGTCGTCCTCGCACAGAAACCACCAACGTTCAGAATGCGTGTTGACTACACTGACCTGAACAAGGCGTGCCCCATGGACCCGATCCCTCTCCCCAACATTGATCAGTTGGTGGACGAGACGGCGGGGTGCGAGTTGATGTCGTTCCTCGACGCTTTCAGAGGGTACCACCAGATCTCCATGCACGAAAATGACGCCGAGAAGACGGCATTCATGACCCCAGAGGGAATATTTTGCTACCTCGTCATGGCCTTCGGACTCAAAAACTCCGGCGCCACCTACACTAGGATGGTGGCCAAAATCTTCAGAGCGGTCCTTGGCCGGACGATGGAGGCGTACGTCGACGACATGATCGTCAAGAGCAGGCAGGCCACCTCCCACGCCGACGACCTCCAGGAAATCTTTGAAATCATGAAGGAGTTCAGGCTCCGCCTTAACCCCAAGAAGTGCGCCTTCGGCGTCCAGGGCGGCAAGTTCCTTGGCTACATGGTCAGCTGGAGAGGCATCGAGATAAACCCGGAGAAGACGCAGGCTATCATCAACATGGAGCCGCCCCGCAACGTCAAGGAGGTACAGCGACTGACGGGGCGCCTGGCGGCCTTAAACCGGTTCCTCTGCAGGTCAGCCGAGAGGGCACTCCCCTTCTTCCAGATCATGCGCAAGGCAAACAGCTTCAGGTGGACGACGGAGTGCCAGGAAGCATTCGGCGAATTGAAAAGGTACCTGTCGTCCCCACCCATACTCTACAAGCCCAAAGCCGGTGAAACCCTCTTCCTGTACTTGGGGGTGAGCACGTCGGCCATCAGCTCCGTGCTCATCCGTGAGGACGAAGGGGTGCAGAAGGCCATCTTCTACATCAGCAAGACACTTAGGGAGGCCGAGCTCAGGTACTCCCCCATTGAGAAGACGGTGCTGGCCATCGTCCACACCGTGAAGAAGCTGGGGCACTATTTCCAAGCCCACACCGTCCACGTGTTGACCCAGCAGCCTCTTGGCGCGCTCATGAGGAGCCCCACTAGTTCCTCAAGGATGGTGAAATGGGCGATCTTCCTCAGCCAGTATCAAATTGAGATCAAGCCAAGGCCATCCATCAAAGGGCAAGCCTTGGCCGACTTCGTCATCGAATGCACAGCAAGGGAGACGGCCGTCGCCAACCCTGGGCTGGAGCCGGACGACACGTGGACCCTGTTCACTGACGGCTCGTCGGCCGCGAAGTCATGCGGCGGCGGCGTCGTCCTCATATCCCCTGAAGGGTTCAGAGCTTACTATGCCATCCGCTTCAACTTCAGGGTATCCAACAACGAAGCCGAGTATGAGGCCCTCCTCAGCGGTCTCAGACTCGCCGCCGGCCTCAAGGCCAAGCACCTCAAGATCAAGTGCGACTCCAAACTGGTAGTGGGCCAGGTGGAGGGATCGTACGAGGCCAAGGAAGGCCGGATGAAGCAGTACAAACAAGCAGCGGAGGAATTGCTGAAAGCGTTTGAAACCCACGAGATCACTCAGATCCCGAGGGCCGAGAACGCTGAAGCCGACATCCTCTCCAAGCTCAGCTCGGACACCCCGGAGCACATCTCCCACTTGGCCAAGATCGAGGAGTTGAGCATGTCCAGCATCCATGCCAGCCCCGTCTTGTGCGTCCAACAGCGACCAGAGGACTGGATCTCCGACATCGCCACCTTCATCACCACGGGGAGCTGCCCCAGGACGAGGAGAGGGCCAAACTTGCCAAACTCAGGGCCCCAAGCTACACCATAGAAGATGGCAAACTCTACAAACGGTCCTACAATGGCACTCTCCTCCGATGCCTGCACCAGGACGAGGCCGACACCGCCATGGAAGAAGTTCACTGTGGCGTCTGCTCCTCGCACCAGGGTCCTTTCAGCATGTCCCGGCGTCTCGTTGTCCAGGGCTTCTTCTGGCCGACGATGGCACGGGACTGCGCTGACCTGGCCAGGAAGTGCACCACATGCCAGGTACTCCAGAAGGCCCCTGGTCGGTGTTGTCAACTATGCCCCTGTCAGCACCGCAATTCCATTCTCCAGATGGGGGATTGACCTGGTCGGCCCCCTGCCCAGAGCCGCCGGGAATAACCGCTACGTCATCATCGCCGTCGACTACTTCACCAAGTGGGTCGAGGCGGAACCCTTGGCCAGCATCACGGGGGCCAGATGCCAAAGATTTGTTTACAAGAACATCATTACACGCTTTGGCGTCCCCCAGGAGATTATATCAGACAACGGCACCCAATTCGAGGCAGCCCCTTTCCAGGAGCTCCTCCGGGAGTTTGGGGTGAGGCACCGTTTCTCCTCCGTTGCCTATCCTCAGGGCAACGGGCAGGTCGAGAACGCCAACAGAACAATAATGGAGGGGCTGAAGAAGAACCTCCAGGCCGCAGGAGGTAGTTGGGTCGACGAGCTCCCCAACATCCTGTGGTGCTACAGAACCACGCCGAGGAGGGCGACAGGTGAAACACCTTTCGCCCTGTGCTACGGCTTTGAGGCGAAGGCGCCCACGGAGGTAGCCATCCCCAGCCGACGAGTGGAGCAATATGAGCCTGACACCAACGAAGAGAACATGAAGATTGACCTACACCTGGTTGATGAGAGGCGTGAGCAAGCTTACGTCCGAGCAGAGAACTACCGGCGTCAAGTGAAATCATACTATGACGCCAAGGTACGTTACCGGGAATTTCAGGTGGGGGACTACGTCCTCCGCCGAAGGGAAACAAGCCAGCCGACAGAGGGTGGCAAGCTAGCATTGAAGTACGAAGGGCCCTACATCGTCAGTGCCGTGGTCAAACCCGGCACCTACAAGCTTAAACGCCCGAATGGGTCCAATGTACCACGAGCATGGAATGTACACCATCTGGTGAAGTTTTATCAGTAATCCGAAGGAGGTGCAGACGGCGAAGCCCTCACCCCTTAACGGGTTACTGATTGAACGCCACCCTCGGCCTCGAGCCACTTATGAATAAAATCATGTTCTGATTTTTTCTCTGGAAATTCAAAGTAAAACATTAGCAGGTGCCCTCGTCGGCCACCTTAGAGCGAAAGGCTCAGGTCTGGCCGACATGGCCCCTTGCATTTGCAGCCTACGAACAACAAGCTCAGGCACTCCATTGTATTTTGTATCAGCGAAGGGCTCAGGCCTAGCTGAGAGCGCACATCGTCCTGGCCCCGTAAGCCTAGAAGTGAAACGCTCAGGTATGGCCGACGATGTCCCCAGGACGAGGGGCCCGCAAACGGCCCACGTCTTGAAACGGGAAGCTCACCGCGTCGTCCACGCGCCAGATCGCAGGACGACAGGCCTGAAATCATGACCGAGGTGACAAAATCCCAAAACTCAGGGATGGGCAACGACAGCCGTTGGAAACCAACCAAAAGTCTAGCCCGCGTCATAAATAGGCGACGGGACCTGCCCTGAGACCACGGACGTTATAAACGAAGTCCGAACCGGCCGAAGGACGAGCACACCCTTCGGCCGAAGCCTGAAAGAAGGATACCCCCGAAACACAAAAAAAAAACAGAAAATATATAAGGGAAAAAGAGGGAAGCCGACGGCCGTGCACACTTGCCGGCCTCGAGCAATAAAAAAAATCCCCACAAATCAGGCCCAACTAGGCAAGTACATATCAGTTGAACACAAGTTTAGTACCACTGACAGGCAGCATGGACGACACGTCCGCACACCACGAGGGAACAATCAAGACCGATACACACGCCTTTAGAACCCTAACCACATCGGTTTGGTATGGAACAAAGCACCGCAATCCTGAGGATGACCAGGACGAAGCAGGCACTTATCAAGTAATCAAGAAACAACCCCTACTTGCCACAGCACCTCGGATGGCCGACGCAGGCACTGGAACCATAGCTAGCCGACAAATACAGGACCATCTCCTTGGACAAGCTAGTCCTTATCCAGCACCCTCATCGGCCACAAGCCAGACCTTGGCCGGCAGTGGCACCGCGAAGAAGTAAATGCCTAACATTCATACTTAGGAAATTATCTAAGTACTCAAATGGAGGAATTCTAGCCGAAGCGGGTACCAGTATACTACAAAGCCGTTAGCCACCTACACCTTCACATGTGTACTTGTGAAAAATTCAAAGTCCACGAGCCGATGGTGAAGGTGCCTTTATCGGCCAGAACACAGGGATACAAGCCGACAACGGCCCTGGCTAGAACACCTGGGATGAATCCAAGGCCAGGACGATAAGGACGCCAACGCCTGGACGGAACGGACACTGCGGTCAGGGCTAAAATGGGAAGCACCTAAAAGGAAGCAAAAACACTTAGGAAATTTTGTGGAAAAATCCTAAGTGATATGATAGCGAAGGAACACCGGTCAAGCCGACCAGGCCACCAGGCCGAAAGGAAAGCACCTAAGTGGATCCCAAAACACTTAGAAAAATTTTGAAAAAATCCTAAGTGTTATGAAACTATGTCCAAGCCGATCAAGCCACTAGGCCGTAAAGACAGGAGCTACATGGACCCAAAAACACTTGGGAAATTTTTTGAAACAAAATCCTAAGTGTTATGACAGTAAAGCAGAGGCATAGGCCGACCAGACTACTGGACGGGAAGGCCAACCTCACGGACGTAGCGGACACTCGCGGGTGACCCAAGTTATGACTTGATACTTAGACAATTTATAGAATTGAAATGACAAAGCAAACAAGCACACAAAGGATTCAAGGCCGAAAAGGACAGCAAAATTTCTTCAATTGATAAATTTCATTACAATTGGGGGGCACTACGGTCGTTACATCACTTGGCAAAAAATTTGAAAAGCTAATTACAAAAAATGGCCACTCAAGCTTCGAGGGCACCTCCATCTGCGACCGCCTCATCGGCCTCATCAGCTCCCTCTTCGTCCTCAGCTTCTTGGCCGGCATGAGGTGCAGCACTAGTAGCATCATCAAGGAAGTCGAACTCAGTGTAGTCCGGCTCGCCGAGGCCGGAGCTTTCTATGGGGGACTCCCGCTCCGACAGCGGAAGCTTGGCCTGCTCTTCGGGATCCTTCATCAGCTTTGGCAGCTTCAGGTTCCGTCTAGCCCATCCAGACGTGTAATTCATGGCCTTCAACGCCCGGGATAGCCGCCGACACAGGAGCCTTTGCATCCGCTCCTGGCCCAGGTTGTAGTAAATGGACATCTCCCGGCTGAAATACTCCCGGCCGGCAGGGGAGTTCATCCCCCAACTCTCCAGCCTGGCGGCCACCACTTCGTAGCACCAGGGGAGCCTCTCATCGGCCTTCCACCCCTCGGCCAAGAACTTCTCGACGGCCTCATCGGCAGCCTTCACGACGGCGGCCTCGGCCTCAGCCTTCGCCTTGGCAGCCTCCTCGCTCCTGCGCTTCTCGGCCTCAAGTGCCCTATGGGACTCCGCGAGCTCCCTTTTGCTCTCTTCGAGCTTGACCAGGGCAACGTCCCTGGCCGCGACGGCCTCACCAGCTTTGGCCTGCAGCGCCTTGGCATCCTCCCGGAGCCGGTCAAGGCAAGCTACCGCCTCGTCGGCCGAGGCAGCCTTCTGCTCCAGCGCTTGCAGGCGGACTATCTCCCAATACTGCCTCTTATGGCTTTCCATAAGCATGAAGGCACTCTGCATGAGAAAAACAAAGGTCAGGCAAAAACTCTACATAGACGAAGAGAGACAAGAATATAAGGACAATCACTTACTTGGACGAGAAGATCCATGCCGCCCTCATAAATCTTCGGGTCCTCGAGCTTCTTCAAATGAGCCCGATCTTTGGCCGGCATGGCCTTGGCTAGGACGACGTGGCCGGGGACGAGCTCATTAAACACGCCCCCGCCGACGGGGTACTCTATCACTTTCTGATAGGTGGCACCGGCGATCTCCTTGCCGGCCCTCTGCGTCCGTGGTTCCTGGACGAGAGGAAGCGCTGGGGCGGCATCGCCAGCAACAGTAAGGTCCACGACGGGACCACCATCGCCCATGCTGGGGACAGTAAGCGTACCGGCCTCACTAGCAGGAGAAGGGGAAGGAGCCCTCTTCGTCTTCTTAGAGACGCTCACGCCGGCATCGGTCAACGTTTTCTGGCCGTCAGTGGCCGGTCTCTTTTTCTTGGACGGGGCAGGCTTTGGGGCCGCGTCAGCAGTAGCCTCGCTCCCACCAGCAGCGGCACGCCGGGCCGTTTCGGCCGCCTTAGCAGCAATCTCCTCGGCCGCTTTGGCCTTTGCAATAGCCATCATGGAACGGCGGTCCATGACAAAATCTACAAGGGAAAAGCACAAACAGATTAGTAAGACAAAGGACAAAACATAAAGACAGAAAGCCGAAGAAAGAATTACCATCGGCCTCAGCAGGAATGCCCAAGTCCGGGCCGTCGGCCTCCTCAAAGGTGGTGGTCATCCTCGGCCAGAGTTGGAGGTCATCCTCCTTGTCACCATAAACATAGTACCTCACGAAGCCGAGGGCGGCCATCTTGTACTCAGTGATGTACTCTTTCACGCTCCTCGGCCCCCCCTCCAGGAAAGCCTCCACCTGAGCGTCCAAGATAGAGCTCTTCGGCGGGTCATGCAGATTAAATCTCCCGGTGTGGCCGAGGGAGGGAAACTCGGTGCCACTCTCACCAATGGACACAAACACGAACTTGCTCTTCCACCCATGAATGGACGTAGGCAAATCCGTGAAGCTCCTCTTCTTCGGCAGCTGTTGAAGAGTAGCGTAGGCCGCACAATTCTTGTGGCTTCCTCGGCCTATCTGGTACAAATTCATAAATAATGCCGTCGTCGGCTTGTAGCCCAACTCCTCACACCGGAGCAAGAACCCCACCATCAAGGAGTAGCTGTTCGGCGTCAGCAAGGCCGGAGGAAGCCCTACCATGTCCAGGTACTCAGTAATGAAAGGGTGAAGAGGAAACCTCAACCCCTTAGCAAAACTCATCGGGTATACTCCAAAGTATCCCGGTGGTGGAAGAAGAACATGGTCCGTCGGCTTGGGCGCCCTAACCCGCCCGAACGGCCCCACGTACATCTGGGCAACCAGATAGTCGGCCGCACTGCTCTCCGGCTTTATCAGGTAGATGTTGGTGAGATCCAAGTAGGAGACGCCGGGCCCACTCTTCGGCCTCCTCACTCTCTTCGGCTTGGCGGCTCCCTTAACGGTGGACACCGGCCTCGGGCACGGAATGACAGCAGAAGTGGACGCCCCGTCAACCACTCGGGACGCATCTACGTCCTCACCTTTTGAAGAGGATGCGGACTCCTCGTCCTCGCCTCCCTCGTCCATCAGCTCCGCGGACTTGTATGGACTTAAACGCTCTATCTCCTCCTCAAACTCCTCGAGTACCTCGTAGTCAAGCGACCTCGTGGAGGGCTGGTCGTCGTAGGGGTAGTAGTCGTCGTTCAAGCTCTTCATTACTACTACTATGGGTTTAAGGAGCACTTACGATCTAAAGGTGTTTAAACGCCTAACACTAGATCGACTACTTACGGAGCAAAATATAAAAAGTGAGGAAGATCGTGATGAACACTAACCTCAAACGACGAAGAACAGGCTTGGGAGTTTCTCTCTCTAGAAAATCGGCCAGCACTTCGACAAATTCAGAATGCAAATGTGATTCTTCGTCGGAGGGGAAGGGGTATTTATAGACCCCCCCACCAACGGTCACTACACGTGGCACTCCCCCAATGGCCACATCAACGGCCACCACTGGGGGGCCACCACGTCACCAACGGGCCAGGACCACCCCATATAAACGGCCCACCGGCAGATCAAACTCTACGGCCTACACACGCTCAGCGGCTTTACAACTGCCAGCAAGCGCCCACAACGTCCCACTTGCTCACCACGATCACAAATGTCAAACTATAAGAGGATGGCAACGGCCAGGAACGTAACGGCCACAGAACAAAGGGGACAAATAGCCCACAGCCTTCGGCTCCTCGTAATAACCGTTGATGATAACTCTCTACAAGCGATCTGCGCACAAGGGTTCTCCCACAGGGTTACCTTGGCCAGAAAATCGCCATGAGAGTTGGATTCAGGGGGACTACGGCGAGACCGCTTCGGCCAGGGACTCAAGCAACTCCTTCACCCCTCACACTCCTCGGCCTGAAGCAGTGGGGGACTGGGGGACTACACCGGCCTCAACGAAACAAAGGTATAAGCAAGGTAACCACAAAACATGGCCACATCATCCACACAACACAACGGAACCTCATCGGCCAAAGGCCCAAAACGTCATTAGCAACGGCCAACAAACCACTAGAGGCAAGGACACTCATCGTCCTCCGCCAAACAACTAATCTTGACGGGCCCTTCGGCCAAGAACACGAAGGCCAACCAGCAACGGCCAAAAGGAGTGCGCGAGCACCCTCATCGGCCACCCAAAGGAAAGGACGCCATCGTCCTCAAAGCAAGGAACAACCTCACTGGCCCAAACATAAACTTCAACCACCAAACGGCCAGGAAAGGGAAAGCGCGCCCTCAACGGCCACCATTGAAAGAAGGACACTCATCACCTTCAACGGCCACCATTGAAACAACGGCCTCCCCGCCCACAGTGAGGAACAGGTAACGGCCAAAGCACAGAACAGGATCACCAAAGAGGAAACAACGCCAACGCCGCAACGGCTAACGGCCAAAAGCAACAAAGCACAGAAATATACTCTCCTTCACTTCGTCTACGTCTCAGCTTAGAGAGTGGGGGACTCCTGATGGAGTATATGGGCCTGAGCCCCAGGACCCACATACTCGGAAGAACAGAAAGCACAAGACAATAGAGTGGCGCCCTCGTCGGCCAAGACGCCCCCGTCGGCCGAGAAGAAGCCAACTCGGATCATGGTCCTGAGCCCAAGGAACCCGGGTGCCCTCGTCGGCCGGTTCCTCGTCGGCCGTGCCCTCGTCGGCCACGCCCTCGTCGGCCATACCCTCGTCGGCCACGCCCTCGTCGGCCATGAAGACCTCCCAGAAACGGATTCTATACTTACTCATTTGTACATCCCATGAGAGGCTTTGTATTCGGCCCAGTAGCGGTCCAGTTGTAAATGGGCCTCCCAAGCCCAAGGCTTGGGAGCCCAACCCTAATTTTCTCTATAAATACTCCCCTTGGGAGTAGTTATAGGGGTTACAAATTCATTCTATTGGAGCATATTATTGCACTTCTCTCTCTAGCTCTCACTTCTCTCTAGAATCTAGGAGATATACTCTATCACCATGATCTACAGATGGCCCTGGAAAACAATGTCCGAAAAGCAAATCTGGTAAAGCCAACTCTGAATGGTCCAGAGCTCAAAAAGTACAGACCATATCACATCTTCAAGGACCCAGTCTCTATCATATATCTCAATCACGAGGAACAGAAAAGACTCATGTGGGTAGAAGACATTCACAAATACTGTGATGGGACTTTGAAGATCATCTAGACCAAGCTACAAGAGATCAAAGAAAATATAGATCCAAGACTTGCGGACGCCAGCGAGGAAGAGCTCCAAGTATACGAGAAGGTGTGGACCATCCTAAAGCCCATCAACGAGTAACTTGAAAAGAGAAGAATGCTGAGACAGTATGAGCATGCGCTAAATTTCAGAAAGCATTACTTCAAATCTCAAAAATAAATGCAAGACGACACTTGATCACAAAGGGGGAGATTGTTGAAGACTATTTTATTGTGAATCAAGTTTGTCTGTTTTGTTTGTAATAAGTTAGATGTTTACTATTTCTATTCTGTACTGATTAGATATATCTGTTAGAATAGTATTCAATATGGGCCAAGTGTTAGGCCCATACTCAGGCGAGAAGCTTTTTTGCGCATACCTGAGCCTCGCCTATAAAAGAGGGAAGAGGACTCAGGTTTGCAGTTAACTTTCGTATCTGCTCAAAATAGCCTTAGCGCTTATCATTCTTGTACGAAAGATTCACGATATATCAGAGAAGGTTTACACTTGATCTTTCTGTGTTCATCTTTGTTGTTAATCTTTCATCTGTATGCCATATTATACTGTTGTTATAGAAAACAGGGACTAACACCCAAATCGAATGTATTGATTGCTTCTATTGAAATTTATAAAGTTTTGGATGAAGTGGCTGCATTTGATGATTTTCCTGACTTATGAAATAATTATATTTAAAATATAATTTATTAATAACATGAAATAAAAATATATGACAAAACATTTAAAATAATTTTCTTTAGTAATTTCGGCCAATACAATCAAAAACACAGAAAAGTAACTTCAATCTTACTTTCTCTTACTGTATTATTACACAATTCAGCATGTGAAATAAAAAATTACGTGTTTGGTGAAAAGTTGATTAATAAGACAAAAACATGATTACCAAATGAGCTCTTATTCACTTTATTTTAAAAAGTATATTATTCTATCGAGTTGAATTGATAACGTACTAAAGTCGTTCATTAGAAAACATGATCACCAAATAAGCTCTTTGTTGGGCCGCGGGTATGCGGTGCCACCAATCTGTCAGCCTGCCCGGTGCAATCGAACCGCGTGGCGCTTCACTTGTGCTATAATGGGGGAGGGGCGTGCTACACTATCAGTGATTGCTTTTAGTGTAGCGGTAAGTGATGGATATTTATACATATATCAACAAAACTCCATATGCGATATATATATATATAAATATATAATAGCTAAATCCATTAAATCAAATATGTATGAAATAAGATTAGAAAATACCTTGAGAATTCATTTGCATTAACACTTTAAGAAGACCCAGGAATTCAACGCGATTGACCGGCTAACCTTCCAGTGTTATGTAGCAATGTATATTTTTGAGATATCCTAATCCTATAATAGATGGGATATATATAGGACTAGTTCAATATTGTAACGGTTGGCTCTTATTATTCCTAATAATAATTCCTTAATTATTGTTTGTTAGTCCCAAAATACTAACAATCATACAACCATAGCAGTTAGAAGAAGCAGATAGAAAGATATGTAGATATTATACGAATCTGGTATACCGTGTACACTGGCCGCTGCTCTCCCTGGAGAAGGAGAGCAGCGGCAACCCTTAAACTCTCTCTATCTTTACGCCTCTGAACTCTAAGCCTCTAACCATCAATTTGTTAGGGTTCCCGTAAGTTAGCCTCCTTTTATAGGAGAAGTTAGCTAACTTACGGGTTACAAGGAAGCCCACGGGCTGATACACATTTGTGGCCCGTTTTACACGTTTAATTCATAACTACACAAATACAAAGATAATTAACTAGATTGAACACCATAAAATATTCCCAACAATCTCCCCCTTGGTGATCAATCGTGTTGAATCAGCATTGCAGCGCAGATATCTTTGTCTTTGTTGTTATTGAGCTCCCTTTGTCTTTGAACTTGACTTCTGAGGAAGGCTATCTGAAGAAATCCTTTCAATCTCCCCTTTGATGTCTTCTTGACAATTTGATCTTTGATGCCGGGGGTTGAGGGACCTTCAGTATCTTGCATGTAGTCCTTGCCTTCCAGAAGTTGCTCTTGATCAGCTTGGATGAAGTCCGGTGACGCCTCTAGAATGAATATTCTTTGGAGAATAGGAGACGCCCATGGAATTCATCTTCAGGACACGAGTATTTGACCTCTGTCTCCTCCACGATGTAGTCTTTTTCTTTTGACTATTTGGAATGAATGCTTTAGAGGAGAATTTGTCGGTGGCACAGCGGAACATAATGATGGTTGATTTGTGAGTGTAGCTGACCATTTGATTTGAGTTGCGGAGATAGTAGAGAGGGTGTTGAATTTTGTGATGGAGGAGTGAAGTGTCCCAGAATGATTTGTTCAGTGTTAACAGCATGTGGACCACTCTCCCCCTCATGACGATCCGATGAATCGGGACGTCATGCTTTTATTCTTTTATTCTGCGGAAATAAAAACATGAAAAACAAGCAGAATCTAAAAAAGATAACGTAGCCCCCCGGGGTCGTGAAGACGCCCGTTATCATCACTCTAGAGATAAACTCTAAAGCAATGGCCTGAAAATGTTGGTGATTCTTATGTTACAACAGCAGGACTTCCTTCCAATTATTGGTCTACATCTGTAATAGATGAGCCCTATGGAAGTTCTCGCAAGTCTTGAAGACTAGCAACTGACTCTAAAATGTGTCTGTGTCCTACAAAATTTCAAAACATTTGGGAAGTGAGTAACTAGACACGACGTGATCAATGAAAATTCAGTGGCATGGGGCTGAGGCCACTGTAGTCAGTATTACTTGCCTCGGAAGGAGACAGTAATGAGAGATGCGGTTCCCCGTGAACTATGATTAAACACCTGTCTGTTGGGAGATAAGTGAGTGGTCTAGGGTAGGGTTGTGCATGCGCCGTTTGGACAAAATGCAGCGACTTCTACCCGGGATCTGAATAAATTCAGTCCTGAACCTATGGGGATAGTCCAGAGTATTTTAGTGGCTAGGAGCAAATTTTCAATTCATAGCAGGCAATTGAGGTAGCAGACTCATCATTGATAATTGTTTTTCTTCTCACTTGAGCCTTCTGCTTCCTAATGCTCGTGATGTTCACTCACTCACTCGCTCACTTACGCACTTACGCTCGGCTTTGTCCCTTGGGTAGGCTTAGTTGGGTTTACTAAGCCATAGGGACATGTTCTCTCATTACTTTCTCATTTTCTCTCTGTACTCCCCCTCAACTGGAGCACTCGGTATGCTTTGTCATTGTTAGGCACCGGGGAGGATAACATTGAACACTCCCCCTAAAATGTTGCATCCTTTGAGAGATTCCTTGCTTTGTCGGTGTAAGGCGCCAGGAGGAGAAAACTGAAACTCCCCCTCAGAATGTGCAAGGTTTGATTGCTCACAACTTGTCATACCCGCCATGTGTGTGGAGCAATCTGAACATGTACCACACATGACGGTTTCCCTGATCTCACCATGTAGAATTTCAGCATATTGATGATCACATAATGTTGATGAGTCAGGGGAGGCTTCAGCAGTTGATTGTTGATTGTTGTAAGATGACCGTTGACGCGAGGTTGATTGAATTATCTATGACTTTCAGACCTTTACAGTTAGGTTTAGAAAATGTTTGACCTCAGGGTTGACATTGAAAGAATTTGAACAGATTTGCCTGAGTTTTGACCTGGACATCGGTGATTTACAATGTTTGTCGGAAAACTCACGTTTTGACCCTCAAAGACTGCGAGTGAGGGCGCGTGAGAATGGGTTCTGGGGCGTAGCCCGAGAATTAATGTAGATCTTTTCGTTAGCTTTCCAACAAAAAAAAAAGTTTGCTCAAATCGGATCACCGAGTCAAAAGTTATGGCCAAAACAGTGCGGTGTCGCAGAAAATCTCAAATATTGAGTTTTTGAGGAAAAACTTCGAGGTTGAGGTTCTCGATGTTGAATTTCGAGAGCAGGTGAATTTAAACAAAATTCTAAGGAAAAAAACTCGAAATCCAAATCTGGAGATTTTAATTTCGAGTTTGCCTTGAAGAGTAATGACGAAATCCACCTGCAAAACAGACCTTAGAAAAACGAAATCTTCATAATTTCAAAATGTTTGGAACCTCGAAAACTTTGGAGTTTCGAAAAACCTCATAATATCGAAAACTTGCTGTTTGAAAAACATCAGAACATCGAAAACCTCTAAAACTTTTATATAAGCAGGGAATCATTCAGAGATCCTTATAATGTAAAGCTTCGATGAACTGCAAAGGATGTCAAGATTCGAATTATGAGTTCCAAGAAACTACAAACTTTGAAAGATTCAAAACATCGAGAAATTCCGAAAATTCTGAAATTTTTTAGAATGTCGAAATCCAAAACATCGAGTTCCTAAAACTCGAAAGAAATTCCAAAACTCGCAATTCCAAAACTCTCAAATTTTTTTTATAAAAAAACTCGAGGTTTAAAACTCGAGGTCAGAACTCGAGGTTTAAACTCGAGGTCAGAACTCGAGGTTTAAACTCGAGGTCAGAACTCGAGGTTTAAACTCGAGGTCAGAACTCGAGGTTTAAACTCGAGGCCAGAACTCGAGGTTTAAAACTCGAGCTGAAGACCGCGAGTTTACACCTCGAGTTGAAGACCGCGAGTTTACAACTCGAGTTGAAGACAGCGAGTTTACACCTCGAGTTGAAGACCGCGAGTTTGCAACTCGAGTTGAAGACCGCGAGTTTACACCTTGAGTTGAAGACCGCGAGTTTACAACTCGAGTTCATGCCTGCGAGTTTAAAACTCTCGATTTTTAAAACTTTCAAATTTTGAGAATCTGAAAACTGTTCTGGATAGCCCTGAAGGTCGCGATCCCTCCTGTATCTGTTTCAAGTCAAAATCGTTTCTGCAGGCATATAAAAGCATAAACTCGAGTTTTCAATGAGAGTTTTTCGAAAATGAAAATTTGCAGAAAATGAAAAAGAAGATATGCTGTAGAATCGGTTTTGAGAGGCGATTCCAACAGTATAATTTTTTACAAATTTTCGTTCACAAACAAGATTACAGGAGCAAAACTCTGTATGAAGAGAAACAGAAGAAAAGCAGAGCATTCTTCGTTAGATCCAGGAAAATCGCAGATATATTCAACCTGTTTCACGCCTCGGCTCTGATACCAAATGTTAGTCCCAAAATACTAACAATCATACAACCATAGCAGTTAGAAGAAGCAGATAGAAAGATATGTAGATATTATACGAATCTGGTATACCGTGTACACTGGCCGCTGCTCTCCCTGGAGAAGGAGAGCAGCGGCAACCCTTAAACTCTCTCTATCTTTACGCCTCTGAACTCTAAGCCTCTAACCATCAATTTGCTAGGGTTCCCGTAAGTTAGCCTCCTTTTATAGGAGAAGTTAGCTAACTTACGGGTTACAAGGAAGCCCACGGGCTGATACACATTTGTGGCCCGTTTTACACGTTTAATTCATAACTACACAAATACAAAGATAATTAACTAGATTGAACACCATAAAATATTCCCAACATTGTTGCAATAATGATATTAGTTAGAATAATTTATTAGGCCATTTTCCGTTACAATATCTTTACTGTTATCTCTTAATTTACACGCACCGGGGGTCATAACCGTTGTATCACTTTAGTATAATATATTTAATTTGACCCGTCACCAAAAGAAATATATTATCCTGGTATCTACACTTTTATTATTTCATGAATGGCCACTGTATTATTTATCTGATGGTAAACACATTTTAATTAATTACATATTAGGCCCCTTTTATTGTTTTCCAACAATCTCCCACTGGGCCTGATAGAGTATATCTAGAGAGAAGTGAGAGCTAGAGAGAGAAGTGCAATAATATGCTTTAATAGAATGAATTTGTAACCCCTATAACTACTCCCAAGGGGAGTATTTATAGAGAAAATTAGGGTTGGGCTCCCAAGCCTTGGGCTTGGGAGGCCCATTTACAACTGGACCGCTACTGGGCCAAATACAAAGCCTCTAATGGGCTGTACAAATGAGTAAGTGTAGAATCCGATTCTGGGAGGTCTTCGTGGCCGACGAGGGCGTGGCCGACGAGGGCACGACCGACGAGGGCACGGCCGACGAGGGCACCCGGGTTCCTTGGGCTCAGGACCGTAATCCGAGTTGGCCCCTTTTCGGCCGATGGGGGCGTCTTGGCCGACGAGGGCGCCACTCTGTTGTCTTGTGCTCTGTTCTTCTGAGTATGTGGGTCCTGGAGCTCAGACCCATATACTCCATCAGGAGTCCCCCACTCTCTAAGCTGAGACGTAGACGAAGTGAAGGAGAGTAGATTTCTGTGCTTTGTTGCTTTTGGCCGACGCGGTCATTTCCAGGCCGTTAGCCGTTGCGGTATTGGCGTTGTTTCCATTTTGGTGATCCTGTTATGGGCTTTGGCCGTTACCTGCTCCTCGCTGTGGGCGGGGAGGCCGTTGTTTCCTTAATTTGTTTTGGGACGATGAGTGTCCTTCTTTCAATGGTGGCCGTTGAAGGCGCGCTTTCCCTTTCCTGGACGTTGGTGGTTGAAGTTTATGTTTGGGCCGGTGAAGCCGTTGAGGTTGTTCCTTGTTTTGAGGACGATGGCCTCATTTCCTTTGTGTGGCCGATGAGGGTGTTTGCGCACTCCTTTCGGCCGTTGCTGGTTGGCCTTCGTGTTTTTGGCCGAAGAGCCCGTCAAGATTAATTGTTGGCGGAGGACGATGAGTGTCCTTGCCTCTAGTGGCTTGTTGGCCGTTGCTAGTGGCGTTATGGGCCTTTGGCCGATGAAGTTCCGTTGTGCTGTATGGATAATGTGGACATGTTTTGTGGTTACCTTGTTCGCACTCTTTTGTTTTGTTGAGGCCGGTGTAGTCCCCCAGTCCCCCACTGCTTCAGGCCGAAGAGTGTGAGGGGTGAAGGAGTTGTTTAAGTCCCTGGCCGAAGCGGTCTCGCCGTAGTCCCCCTGAATCCAACTCTCATGGCGATTTTCTGGCCAAGGTAACCCTGTGGGAGAACCCTTGTGCGCAGATCACTTGTAGAGAGTTATCATCAAGGGTTGTTACGAGGAGCCGAAGGCTTTGGGCTATTTGTCCCCTTTGTTCTGTGGCCGTTACGTACCTGGCCGTTGCCATCTTCGTATTGTGTGGCATTTGTGATATTGGCAAGCAGATGGGACGTTGTGGGCGCTTGCTGGCAGTTGTAAAGCCGCTGAGCGTGTGTAGGCCGTAGGGTCTGATTTGTCGGTGGGCCGTTGATATGGGTTGGTCCTGGCCCGTTGGTGACGTGGTGGCCTCCCAGTGGTGGTCGTTGATGTGGCCATTGGGAGAGTGCCACGTGTAGTGACCGTTGGTGGGGGGGTCTATAAATACCCCTTCCCCTCCGACGAGGAATC
Source organism: Cuscuta europaea (assembly GCA_945859875.1). Taxonomy (NCBI): domain Eukaryota; kingdom Viridiplantae; phylum Streptophyta; class Magnoliopsida; order Solanales; family Convolvulaceae; genus Cuscuta; species Cuscuta europaea. Next base: position 369,787 of record CAMAPE010000031.1, on the reverse strand, counting down.
ACATTTGCATTCTGAATTTGTCGAAGTGCTGGCCGATTTTCTAGAGAGATAAACTCCCAAGCCTGTTCTTCGCGTTCTTCGTTTGTTCGAGGTTAGTGTTCATCACGATCTTCCTCGCTTTTCATATTTTGCTTCCTAGGTAGTTGATCTAGTGTTAGGCGTTTAAACACCTTTATATCTTAAGTTGTTCTCCTTAAGCCCGTAGTAGTAGTAATGAAGAGCTTGAACGAGGACTACTACCCCTACGACGACCAGCCCTCCACGAGGTCGCTTGACTACGAGGTGCTCGAGGAGTTCGAAGAGGAGATAGAGCGCTTGAGCCCCTACAAATCCGGAGAGCTGATGGACGAGGAGGGCGACGACGAGGAGTCCGCCTCCTCTTCAGAGGGTGAGGACGTAGGCGCGTCCCGAGCGGTGGACGGGGCGTCCACTTCTGCTGCCGTTCCGTGCCCGAGGCCGGTGTCTGCCGTGAAGGGAGCAGCTAAGCCGAAGAGGGTGAGGAGGCCGAAGAATGGGCTGGGCCTCTCCTATTTGGACCTAACCAACATATTCCTGATCAAGCCGGAGAGCAGTGCGGCCGACTATCTTGTCGCCCAAATGTACGTGGGGCCGTTCGGGCGGGTTAGGGCACCCAGGACGACGGACCATGTTCTACTTCCGCCACCGGGATACTTTGGAGTGTACCCGATGAGCTTTGCTAAGGGGTTGAGGTTCCCCCTTCACCCTTTCGTCATTGAGTATCTGGACATGGTGGGGCTTCCTCCGGCCTTGCTGACGCCGAACAGTTATTCCTTGATGGTGGGCTTTTTACTTCGGTGTGAGGAGTTGGGCTTCAGGCCGACCACGGCCTTATTCATGAACTTGTACCAGATCGGCCGAGGAAGCCACAAGAAATGTGCGGCCTACGCTACTCTTCAACAGCTGCCGAGGAAGAGGAGCTTTACGGATTTGCCCACGTCCATTCATGGGTGGAAGAGCAAGTTCGTGTTTGTGTCCATTGGTGAAAGTGGCACCGAGTTCCCCTCTCTCGGCCATACCGGGAGGTTCAATCTCCATGACCCGCCGAAGAGCTCTATTTTGGACGCTCAGGTGGAGGCTTTCCTGGAAGGGGGGCCGAGGAGCGTGAAAGATTACGTCACTGAATACAAGATGACCGCCCTCGGCTTCTTCAGATATCACCTGTATGGGGATAAGGAGGATGACCTCCAACTCTGGACGAGGATGACCACCACCTTTGAGGAGCCCGATGGCCCGGATTTGGGCATTCCTGCTGAGGCCGATGGTAATTTTTTCTTCGGCTTTCTGTCTTTATGTTTTGTCCTTTGCCTTACTAATCTGTTTGTTTTTCCTTTGTAGACTTTGTCATGGACCGTCGTTCCATAATGGCTGTTGCCAAGGCCAAGGCGGCCGAGGAGCTGGCTGCCAAGGCGGCCGAGGCGGCCCGACGTGCCGCTGCTGGTGGGAGCGGGGCTACTGCTGATGCGGCCCCAAAGCCTGCCCCATCAAAGAAAAAGAGACCGGCCACTGACGGCCAGAAAAAGCTGACTGAGGCCGGCGTGAGCGTCTCTAAGAAGACGAAGAGGGCTCCTTCCCCTTCTCCGGCTAGTGAGGCCGGTACTCTCACTGTCCCCAGCGTGGGCGATGGTGGTCCCGTCGTGGACCTTACTGTTGCTGACGATGCTGCTCCAGCGCTTCCTCTCGTCCCGGAACCACGGACGCAGAGGGCCGGCAAGGAGGTTGCCGGTGCCACCTATCAGAAGGTGATAGAGTACCCCGTCGGCGGGGGCGTGTTTAATGATCTCGTCCCCGGCCACGTCGTCCTGGCCAAGGCCATGCCGGACAAAGATCGGGCTCACTTGAAGAAGCTCGAGGACCCGAAGATTTATGAGGGCGGTATGGACCTCCTCGTCCAAGTAAGTGACTGTCCTTATATCTTTGTCTCTCTTCGTCTGGGTAGAGTTTTTTGCCTGACCTTTGTATTTCTTCTGCAGAGTGCCTTCATGCTTATGGAAAGCCATAAGATGCAGTACTGGGAGATAGCTCACCTGCAAGCACTGGAGCAGAAGGCTGCCTCGGCCGATGAGGCGGTAGCTTGCCTTGACCGGCTCCGGGAGGATGCCAAGGCGCTGCAGGCCAAAGCTGATGAAGCCGCGGCGGCCAGGGATGATGCCCTGGTCAAGCTCGAGGAGAGCCGAAGGGAGCTCGAGGAGTCCCGTAGGGCGCTTGAGGCCGAGAGGCGCAGGAGCGAGGAGGCCGCCAAGGCGAAGGCTGAGGCCGAGGCCGCTGTCGTGAAGGCTGCCGATGAGGCCGTCGAGAAGTTCCTGGCCGAGGGGTGGAAGGCCGATGAGAGGCTCCCCTGGTGCTACGAAGTGGTGGCCGCCAGGCTTGAGAATTGGGGGATGAACTCCCCTGCCGGCCGGGAGTATTTCAGCCGGGAGATGTCCGTTTATTACAACCTGGGCCAGGAGCGCATGCAAAGGCTCCTGTGTCGGCGGCTATCCCGGGCGTTGAAGGCTATGAATTACACGTCTGGATGGGCTAGACGGAACCTGAAGCTGCCAAAGCTGATGAAGGATCCCGAAGAGCAGGCCAAGCTTCCGCTGTCGGAGCGGGAGTCCCCCATAGAAAGCTCCAGCCTCGGCGAGCCGGACTATACTGAGTTCGACTTCCTGGACGATGCCACCAGTGCTGCACCTGCTGCCGGCCAAGAAGCTGAGGACGAAGAGGGAGCTGATGAGGCCGATGAGACAGCCGCAGATGGTGATGCCCCCGAAGCTTGATAGACTATTCATTTGTAATTAGCGTTTCAATATTTTGCCAAGTGGTGTAACGGCCGTAGTGCCCCCCAATTGTAATGAAGTTTATCAATTGAAGAAATTTTTGTTGTCCTTTTCGGCCTTGAATCCCTTGTGTGCTTGTTTGCTTTGTCATTTCAATTCTGTAAATTGTCTAAGTGTCAAGTCATAACTTGGGTCACCCGCGAGTGTCCGCTACGTCCGTGAGGTTGGCCTTCCCGTCCGGGAGTCTGGTCGGCCTATTCATCTTTGCTTTACTATCATAACACTTAGGATTGTTTTTTCAAAAATTTCCCAAGTGTTTTTGGGTCCATGTAGCTGCTATCTTTACGGCCTAGTGGCTTGATCGGCTTGGACGTAGTTTCATAATACTTAGGAATTTCTTCAAAAATTTTCTAAGTGTTTCGGGATCCACTTAGGTGCTTTCCTTTCGGCCTGGTGGCCTTGTCGGCTTGACCGGTGTTCCTTTGCTATCATAACACTTAGGATTTTTTCAAAAAATTTCCTAAGTGTTTTTTATTCCTTTTAGGTGCTTCCCTTTTTAGCCTTGACCGTAGTGTCCGTTCCGTCCAAGCATTGGCGTCCTTATCGTCCTGGCCTTGGATTCATCCCAGGTGTTTTGGCCAGGGCCGTTGTTGGCTTGTATCCCTGTGTTCTGGCCGATAAGGGCACCCTCACCATAGTCTCGTGGACTTTGAATTTTTCACAAGTACACATGTGGAGGTGTAGGTAGCTAACGGCTTTGTAATATACTGGTACCCGCTTCGGCTAGAATTCCTTCGTTTGAGTACTTAGATAATTTCCTAAGTATAAATGTTAGGCATTTACTTCTTCGCGGTGCCACTGCCGGCCAAGGTCTGGCTTGTGGCCGACGAGGGTGCTGGATAAGGAATAGCTTGTCCAAGGAGATGGTCCTGTCTTCGTCGGCTAGCTATGGTTCCAGTGCCTGCGTCGGCCATCCGAGGTGCTGTGGCAAGTAGAGGTTGTTTCTTGATTGCTTGTTCCTTTCGCGGGTGTGATGAGTGCCCGCTTCGTCCTGGTCATCCTCAGGATTGCGATGCTTGGTTTCATACCACACGTTGGTGCCTCAAAGGACTGTGGCCGATGAAGGTCACCTCTCGCGTGTCACCCAACTGATGTGGTTAGGGTTTTATAGGCGTGTGTATCGGCCTTGATTGTTCCCTTGTAGTGTGTGGACGCGTCGTCCATATTACCTGTTTGTGGTACTATACTTGTGTTCAACTGATATGTACCTGGCCAAAATGGGCCTGAATTGTGGGGATTTTATTTTTTCATTGCTCGAGGCCGGCAAGTGTGCACGGCCGTCGGCTTCCCTCTTTTTCCCTTATATATTTTTTGTTTTTGTTTTTTTTTTGTTTTTGTTTCGGGGGGTATCCTTCTTTCAGGCTTCGGCCGAAGGGTGTGCTCGTCCTTCGGCCGGTTCGGACTTCGTTTATAACGTCCGTGGTCTCAGGGCGGGTCCCGTCGCCTATTTATGACGCGGGCTAGACTTTTGGTCGGTTTCCAACGGCTGTCGTTGCCCATCCCTGAGTTTTGGGATTTTGTCACCTCGGCCATGATTTCAGGCCTGTCGTCCTGCGATCTGGCGCGTGGACGACGCGGTGAGCTTCCCGTTTCAAGACGTGGGCCGTTTGCGGGCCCCTCGTCCTGGGGACATCGTCGGCCATACCTGAGTGTTTCACTTCTAGGCTTACGGGGCCAGGACGATGTGCTCTCTCAGCTAGGCCTGAGCCCTTCGCTGATACAAAATACAATGGAGTGCCTGAGCTTGTCGCCCGTAGGCTGCAAATGCAAGGGGCCATGTCGGCCAGACCTGAGCCTTTCGCTCTAAGGTGGCCGACGAGGGCACCTGCTAATGTTTTACTTTAAATTCCAGAGAAAAAATCAAAACATGATTTTATTCATAAGTGGCTCGAGGCCGAGGGTGGCGTTCAATCAGTAACCCGTTAAGCGGTGAGGGCTTCGCCGTCTACACCTCCTTCGGATTACTGATAAAACTTCACCAGATGATGCACATTCCATGTTCGTGGTACATTGGACCCATTCGGTCGTTTAAGTTTGTAGGTGCCGGGTTTGACCACGGCACTGACGATGTAGGGCCCTTCGTACTTCAATGCTAGCTTGCCACCCTCTGTCGGCTGGCTTGCTTCCCTTCGGTGGAGGACGTAGTCCCCCACATGAAATTCCCGGGAACGTACCTTGGCGTCGTAGTATGATTTTACTTGACGCCGGTAGTTCTCTGCTCGGACGTAAGCTTGCTCACGTCTCTCATCGACCAGGTGCAGGTCAATCTTCATGCTTTCCTCGTTGGCGTCGGGCTCGTATTGTTCCACCCGCCGGCTGGGGATGGCAACCTCTGTGGGCGCCTTCGCCTCAAAGCCGTAGCACAGGGCGAAAGGTGTTTCACCTGTCGCCCTCCTCGGCGTGGTTCTGTAGCACCACAGGATGTTGGGGAGCTCATCGACCCAACTACCTCCTGCGGCCTGGAGGTTCTTCTTCAGCCCCTCCATTATTGTTCTGTTGGCGTTCTCGACCTGCCCGTTGCCCTGAGGATAGGCAACGGAGGAGAAACGGTGCCTCACCCCAAACTCCCGGAGGAGCTCCTGGAAAGGGGCTGCCTCGAATTGGGTGCCGTTGTCTGATATAATCTCCTGGGGGACGCCAAAGCGTGTAATGATGTTCTTGTAAACAAATCTTTGGCATCTGGCCCCCGTGATGCTGGCCAAGGGTTCCGCCTCGACCCACTTGGTGAAGTAGTCGACGGCGACGATGATGTAGCGGTTATTACCGGCGGCTCTGGGCAGGGGGCCGACCAGGTCAATCCCCCATCTGGAGAATGGAATTGCGGTGCTGACAGGGGCATAGTTGACAGCTGGCCGACCAGGGGCCTTCTAAAGTACCTGGCATGTGGTGCACTTCCTGGCCAGGTCAGCGCAGTCCCGTGCCATCGTCGGCCAGAAGAAGCCCTGGACGACGAGACGCCGGGACATGCTGAAAGGACCCTGGTGCGAGGAGCAGACGCCACAGTGAACTTCTTCCATGGCGGTATCGGCCTCGTCCTGGTGCAGGCATCGGAGGAGAGTGCCATTGTAGGACCGTTTGTAGAGTTTGCCATCTTCTATGGTGTAGCTTGGGGCCCTGAGTTTGGCAAGTTTGGCCCTCTCCTCGTCCTGGGGCAGCTCTCCCGTGGTGATGAAGGTGGCGATGTCGGAGATCCAGTCCTCTGGTCGCTGTTGGACGCACAAGACGGGGTTGGCGTGGATGCTGGACATGCTCAACTCCTCGATCTTGGCCAACTGGGAGATGTGTTCCGGGGTGTCCGAGCTGAGCTTGGAGAGGATGTCGGCTTCGGCGTTCTCGGCCCTTGGGATCTGAGTGATCTCGTGGGTTTCAAACGCTTTCAGCAATTCCTCCGCTGCTTGTTTGTACTGCTTCATCCGGCCTTCCTTTGCCTCGTACGATCCCTCTACCTGGCCCACTACCAGTTTGGAGTCGCACTTGATCTTGAGGTGCTTGGCCTTGAGGCCGGCGGCGAGTCTGAGACCGCTGAGGAGGGCCTCATACTCGGCTTCGTTGTTGGATACCCTGAAGTTGAAGCGGATGGCATAGTAAGCTCTGAACCCTTCAGGGGATATGAGGACGACGCCGCCGCCGCATGATTTCACGGCCGACGAGCCGTCAGTGAACAGGGTCCACGTGTCGTCCGGCTCCGGGCCGTGGTTGGCGACGGCCGTCTCCCTTGCTGTGCATTCGATGACGAAGTCGGCCAAGGCTTGCCCTTTGATGGATGGCCTTGGCTTGATCTCAATCTGAAACTGGCTGAGGAAGATCGCCCATTTCACCATCCTCGAGGAGCTAGTGGGGCTCCTCATGAGCGCGCCGAGAGGCTGCTGGGTCAGCACATGGACGGTGTGGGCTTGGAAATAGTGCCCCAGCTTCTTCACGGTGTGGACGATGGCCAACACCGTCTTCTCAATGGGGGAGTACCTGAGCTCGGCCTCCCTAAGTGTCTTTCTGATGTAGAAGATGGCCTTCTGCACCCCTTCGTCCTCACGGATGAGCACGGAGCTGATGGCCGACGTGCTCACCCCTAAGTACAGGAAGAGGGTTTCGCCGGTTTTGGGCTTGGAGAGTACGGGTGGGGACGAAGGGTACCTTTTCAATTCGTCGAATGCTTCCTGGCACTCCGTCGTCAGCTGACCTGGAGAGGAACCGGTTTAAGGCCGCCAGGCGCCCCGTCAGTCGCTGTACCTCCTTGACGTTGCGGGGCGGCTCCATGTTGATGATAGCCTGCGTCTTCTCCGGGTTTATCTCGATGCCTCTCCGGCTGACCATGTAGCCAAGGAACTTGCCGCCCTGGACGCCGAAGGCGCACTTCTTGGGGTTAAGGCGGAGCCTGAACTCCTTCATGATTTCAAAGATTTCCCGGAGGTCGTCGGCGTGGGAGGTGGCCTGCCTGCTCTTGACGATCATGTCGTCGACGTACGCCTCCATCGTCCGGCCAAGGACCGCTCTGAAGATTTTGGCCACCATCCTAGTATAGGTGGCGCCGGAGTTTTTGAGTCCGAAGGCCATGACGAGGTAGCAAAATATTCCCTCTGGGGTCATGAATGCCGTCTTCTCGGCGTCATCTTCGTGCATGGAGATCTGGTGGTACCCTCTGAAAGCGTCGAGGAACGACATCAACTCGCACCCCGCCGTCTCGTGCACCAACTGATCAATGTTGGGGAGAGGGAACGGGTCCATGGGGCACGCCTTGTTCAGGTCAGTGTAGTCAACACACATTCTGAACGTCGGCGGTTTCTGTGCGAGGACGACGTTGGCCAACCATGTTGGGTACTTCACCTCTTTGATATGTTTGATCGATAGGAGCATGGCGACCTCCCCTTTGACGAAGTCCCGCCTGTCAGCGGACAAGTAGCGCCGCTTCTGTTTGACGGGCGCGGAGGCCGGATCGACGGTCAGCCGGTGAGTGATCACCTGGCGGCTGATGCCAGGCATATCGTCCGGGCCCCACGCGAAGACAACGGCGTATGACCGTAGGACGAGGAGGATGGCGTCTCGTTGGTCCTGGGGGAGTTGCTTTCCGACCCTGAGAACCCGCTCCGGCCGGGAGGTATCTAGAGGGATTTCCTCGACCTCCTCGGCCGGCTCCGCATGTGGCCTCTCCTCGTCCATGGCGGCGGCGGCCGTGATGGTGTCTATCCGCTGTCCTTCCCTTTCGGCCGGCCTCGTCAGCTTGAGGTAGCAAGCCCTGGCTATCCTCTCATTTCCTCTGGCGTAGCCGATGCTGTCATTGGTGGGGAACTTCAAGCATAGGTGCTTCATGGAGATGATGGCCTCCAAGTCCTCCAGCGCTGGCCGGCCCAAGATCAGGTTGTGGGCGCACTGGAGGTTGACCACCATGAACTCCATGTCAATTTGGGCATGGTGGGGGCCGTCACCGACTTCCACGGGGAGGACTATCGTGCCCTCGGCGTCGATAGAGTCCCCGGTGAAGCCGGATAACGGGGTCTTGATCGGCTTCAGCAGAGCTCTGTCCAGCTTCAGCTGCTTGAAGGTGTCTAGGTACATCACGTTGACGGAGCTCCCCGTATCGATGTAAGTACGGTGGATGATGGAGTCACCGATCTCACATCGGATGACGAGGGCGTCCCTGTGTGACTCCGTACCCGAAGGCAGATCCTTGTCGGTGAAGGTGATCGCCTCCGTTCGCTGCTTCTTCGGCTGGGGGGGAACGTGGGACACCTCTCCAATGTATAGGGATTGGGCCCATTTCTTTCTCTGAGTGGCGGAGTCCCCCCCAGTGTTCCCGCCTACGATGAGGTGGATGTGATTCTTCTTCGGCGGAGGCTCCTCGAAGTCCTCGTCGTCGCTGAGCCTACCAATATCGCGCTTCTTCGCAGAGGGTTCGCCCCCACGTTTGCCGGTGTTTACCCAAGTGTTTTTACGTGGGCCACCTTTGACAAACTGGGAGAGTTCCCCCTGGCGAATAAGGCGCTCGATGGCCTTCTTCAATATGATGCAATCGTCGGTGTTGTGCAACGAGTTCTTGTGGAACCGGCAGTACGTGCCGCCCTGCTGGATGGCCAGGATCTCCTCGGCCGGCCGAGGAGCCTGCTCGATGAGGCCGTGCTTCTCGGCATAATCGAGGATGGTGCCGACCGGGTGGGTGAGGGCTACCCCCGGCCGTTCCAGCCTCGGCCGCCAGTGGCGGTCTTTCTTACTTTGTCCACCAGAGCCGTGGCGGCCCTGGGCACCCTGGCCGGCTGGGGACGGACCCGAAGCCGGCGAAGGATTTGTCTTCTTGGGGGGATGGCCCCCCTCTCTGTTGTGATTGTGGAGCTCGTCGGCGTCGGCATACAAGCCTCCGCGTTGGAGCGCCCTGGCGTACGACCTCGGGGGGTCAGTGATGAGGCTCCTGGCGTACGGGGAGCTGCGGAGGGCTCCCTGGTACAAGGCGAGGAGGGTGCGCTCATCGGCCCCCTCGACCTCCTCGGTCTCCCTCATCCACCGGTCGATGAATGACCGGAGGGACTCCTCGTGCTGCTGTTTGACGGAGAGGAGGTGGGTGAAATACTTCTTGGCGCGCTTCCTCCCGGCAAAGTGAGTGAGGAAGCGCTGGGCGAGATCTTGCCATGAGTCAATGCTTCCCTCTGGCAGTCCGTTGAACCACTCGTACGCTGGCCCCTCGAGAGTAGAGAGGAACCAACGACAGAGGTATTCGTCGGACGCGTTCACCATCAGCATGTTGTTTTGATAGCGGCTGAAGTGCTCCTGGGGGTCTGATCGGCCATCGTAGGACTTGATGGCGTTCCCCCTGTACTTCTCAGGGATGGGGGCCGAGAGGACCCTGTTGGTGAAAGGGGTCCTAGTCCTGACCTGGATGATGAGGTCACCCCGCCCCTCGGCCAGCTCCCTCTCCAGGGCGCTGACTTTGTTCATGAGCGCGTTGAGGCCGGGGTCGTTGGAGGCGCCGGCCGTAGGGATGTTGGCCGACTGCTTGGCCTCCATCTGAGCCAACCTCCTTTCCAGCTGGGCGATGACCTCGTCCCGGGGGTCCCTGTCGGCCGCGGCGGCACCCGACTGGTTCCTCAGGCGCTCGTTGTGAGCCACGTTGATCTGGTGACGCACGTCATCCTCGTGCAACTTCCCCTTGCCCTTGTCCGGGCGGGGCTGGTCCGCTGTCCGGGACACAGACCCCAAACTCTCCCTCGGCGAGCCAGGACGAGGATCACCAATCCGTCCCGCCATCCTCTCCGAAACCGGACGACGGCGCGTGTCACCTAGCCTATTGAAGGCAGAGGCTTTTCCACGCGCTGGGGTCTGCCCGGGCCGAAGAGGGGAAGCAGGGTGGGAGTGGGACGACGTCGTGTCCTGGGCCACAACCCCCTCATTGTTGCCTATCTGGACGGCCAACGGTTGGGGATGAGGAGGTGGAGTGACGTTTCCCCCGGTCCTTGGCAAGAGTGCGCTGAGGACGGTGGGATTCTGAGCCAAGCTGGCGATGATAGCCGATAGTGCGGCCTGGACCTGAGGATCTACGGACGGAGAGGCCGCGGCCATAGGCTGGGCCGGGGCGTGGTCCGCTTTCTCAGCTCGTTTCTTTTCCAGGCCGAGGCGGGCGTCGGGGACTCCGCCGTTGAGTTGGTTGCGGAGGTCCGTCGTGAGGTTGAAGGCCTCCTGGAAGAGGTCCCCTCCGCCGACCTGGTCGGCCGTGGCGTCCGCATCGTGCTCCCTGGGCTCTTGGTCCTCAGGGATGACTTTGCTGACGAAGTTGCGGTTTGACTTAGTTCTCCCCATGATCAGTGGTTAGCTGTGCTTGGTAGCGACGAAGGGTGCTAACTTGATTGTTCTAGCTCTCAACGAGAGCACCAAATGATAGAGTATATCTAGAGAGAAGTGAGAGCTAGAGAGAGAAGTGCAATAATATGCTTTAATAGAATGAATTTGTAACCCCTATAACTACTCCCAAGGGGAGTATTTATAGAGAAAATTAGGGTTGGGCTCCCAAGCCTTGGGCTTGGGAGGCCCATTTACAACTGGACCGCTACTGGGTCGAATACAAAGCCTCTAATGGGCTGTACAAATGAGTAAGTGTAGAATCCGATTCTGGGAGGTCTTCGTGGCCGACGAGGGCGTGGCCGACGAGGGCACGGCCGACGAGGGCACGGCCGACGAGGGCACCCGGGTTCCTTGGGCTCAGGACCGTAATCCGAGTTGGCCCCTTTTCGGCCGACGGGGGCGTCTTGGCCGACGAGGGCGCCACTCTGTTGTCTTGTGCGCTGTTCTTCTGAGTATGTGGGTCCTGGAGCTCAGACCCATATACTCCATCAGGGCCTTATATGTAATTCTTAATAAAATGTGTTATCTTTATGAGCTCAAAAATACCATCATAAAATAACATCCTTAAACAATCTTGTCCATCAGGCATACTAATATAGAACCATTGCAGTATTTTGTCATGTTAAACATAATTATACCACCAATGATTACTAGTATCAATATAACATAATGACATAGATCAATCATGAAATGTGTAGCATGAAAATTACATGAAATGTGGCATGTACATGTAAATTTTCAACTGACCCTTCTTAAATAAACTTTATACTTTAATGACTTAATTGTTCAGAATACACCAAATGTCAAACTTTATTCTGATCAGAAAAAAATACATCAAACATAACTTATAAACTCCCACTAAACTCAGTGTTCCTTAATTGTTTGTCCCTGTTTCAACAATCAAATCAATAAAATAAAGAAAAATAGAAATGTATATTCAATACCACAATAATTTTGCAATATAGTGCATGGTATGAATAATGACTCTCTCTCACAGAATGATGTTATGAGAGGCTTGTGATCTCATTCCCTTTAAGGCAATATTTATATGCCTAGAGAATGGATTGATGTGACCTAAGTGTGATTGAGCCCCTTTATTGAGGTGGCCCAAATCCACACATCACAAGACTTTTCCTAATATAGCTATTCTAATACTACCTCCGTCCCGCAAAGAAGTTCTCATTTTACTTTTATGGATGTCCCAAAAAGAAGTTCTCATTTCTATAAAAGGAAACCACTTTTAACTAAAAAGTCACAACTACCCTTACTTTTTACCTACTTTTTGTTTGATTTGACATAAAGTAAGAGTATATTTGGAAAGTCAAAACAAAGTTCTACCTTACATAAATATGTGTGTAGGTCAAACTAGGAACTTCTTTACGGGATGGAGAGAGTAATAGTCTTATGTATGTATTAATTAGACTAAATGCAACACAAATACAACTAATTAAAACATGATTCAAAACCATAAAATACCTCTAACAGTTTCTGACTTATTGCAAGTTCTTCCAAATATAATTTTTACTGCATACAGAAATCTTAACAATTATTCCATTATATCTGGAGTTCTTCCGGATATAACTTTTACTGCATTAGAAAAATCTTAACAGTTTCATTTATGTAATGTGATAATTGCGAGTTGTCGTCTTTGATCAAGATGAAGTAACCATAACTATAATCTAAAGAGGAACTCCAAACGGCTGTCCAGGCCCATCCCATCAAATTTGGGTCATTTTGGTCCAATTTGGATTTGGCTGTGAAAGGGAGTTGCTGTCATGCTATGCAAGTTTGTTTGTTAGTTCTATAAATTGTTTTTTAGTTATTGCTGAAAGGACAAACGAAAGAAATGGCAACCCTTTTCAATGAGTTGGTTTCATTCAGTTGAATCCATCAGCTCGTTGCTAGGATGAAAGAGCTTTCTACAGCATTGGAACATACAGGGAGCGAGATTCCATCATTATAATTGAAACACTCCAATGTTATGTTAATTGGGGTGGTGAGTTTTTTTTTTTGTAACTAGCACTTTAAGAGAAGATGAAGCTATGAATTGGATATTTCTATGATAAATTAATTATGATGGTGTATATGGATTATTTAAATTAGTTATATACTACCTCCGTCCTGAAAATTTCTTCTCACTTACCTTTTTGGGATGTTCTAAAAAAATCTTCACATTTCCCTTTTTGGTAAGGTTTGTGTGGCTACCATTCATTTACTCACCACAAACATACATTTTCACTTTATTCCCACTTTCTTAAACTCCGATTCAAGTCAAACCGGGAAGAATTTTCCAGGACGGAGGGAGTATCAAGGTATGGTACACAGGTAAATTAAAAAACTATTTGCCTCAACAATCTTACACACCACAAGAATATATCTATCTAAAACACTAAGATAGAGTGATGACAACTCCGTGAACAATTTTTAATTGGGAATTTTCACGAAATAAGAGTAAGTATGCTTTGGAATTTTAAATTGAATTGATATGTTTTTGTGTCCGAAATAGGAGTAACATGATAATTTTTACTGTCATCTTGTAACGACTCCTATTTTGGAAAAGAAAAGTAGAAAATGAGGTGATGAAGACGGAAGAATGAAAAAAGAGGAGGGGAGACAACCGTATGGATGGAGAGAAGGAGAAAAGAAGGGAGGAGAGAGAGGGGATAAATAAATGGTAAATTTTGATGGTTTTATATATAGGGTGTATACTAAAAGGTAAATTAGTGTATACACCAAGCATTTTTGTTGTTTTATGATGTTTTCTTTTGGACTGTTTTCAGTCTCATACTAGACCGGACCAGCAAATTTCAGTTCAAAAGAAAACATCCTTAATGTAGTCTCATAGTGTCCAAACTTTACGTTTGTTGGGTTAATGGCCTTCCAGGACCGGCCCATCAACCCATGAAACCCAAGGGCCAAGGGACGTACGTGGCCCACCAAAGCCAGGCCTCAAGGTCTAAGGGCCAGGGGACGTACGTAGCCCAACATAGCCAGGCCCCAGGGTCCAAGAGCCAGGGGACGCACATAGCCCACCAAAGCCAGGCCTCAAGGTCCAAGGGCCAGGGGACGTACGTAGCCCACTATAGCCAGGTCTCAGGGTCCAAGAGCCAGGGGACGCACGTAGCCCAGCATAGCCAGGCCTCGAGGCCCAAGGGCCCGGGGACGGACGTGTGGTGGGCTATACTCAAAGGCCCAGGTTGCCATCTAAGAATTGGGTTCAGTTTAGGGGGACGGACGTCCCCCGCATTATGGCGGGAAACCAAGATCTTGGCGGGAAACGCATTTAATGCTGAAGATTTGGTGGTTGGAATCATGTCGCCCACAGCCGGCCACGTCAGCCCCCCAACCACCAGGGTGTACTATAAATAGCCGCATTTATTTCATTGTAAGGGGTTCGCACATCGTTACTCTAGAGTTGCAATAGCGTCAGCAGTACGTAGCTTATTTTCAGTACGTTCGGCCCTTCGGCTTGTAATCACTATATTCAAGGAAACAGTCATTTAATCCATCCCCGTTGTTTTAGTAAGTTCATTTGCTTTCCACCCACTCGAAACCCCAGGTACGTGTTGGGCCTGCTGGTTGAAGGGAATAAACCTCAACACTGGCGCCGTCTGTGGGAAACTGACCAAAAGGCTCTTTTTCCAAGCTCTCCATTTAAAACTTCTAAGACAACAAAAAGGCAAACAAAATGAATACTAATAACGCGGGCAATTCTCAAGATCTATCATCACGACTGGATCGCAGCAGGAGGAGCCGTAACCAGGCAACAGGGGCTCAATCCACTAGCCTATGGAGTCGAGGGGACCTCGGGATGCTCACCGACCTGATCCAACAAGAACTCCGCAGGGATCCCCATGCACTGCGAGATATCGCGGATACTATCTGCCGACTGGCGGATCAGCGAGAGGAAGAACACGTGTACACCGCCAATATTGAGCGCACCCCGCTCTCACCCGTCCGTCCCATGCAGTCTTTCACCGAACACCATGATTTTGTGATGACGCTGTACACCATGATTTTATCGTGGAAACCCAGAAAGGGAAAAACCACGGGACTTTTTGGGCTAATGTCCGAGCCTCTTGTCTTTATTAATTCCTGCTGATTACATTGTATGATCGGAATGCTTCTAGCGAATCCTTCCCCCTGTCTCTTTTTTTAGGGGGCTATTGGTAAAATTCTTCAGGTGCTCCACGTTCCATATACTAGCGGAACGTCCCTCCATAGTTTGTAAGAGGAACGTCCCCGCCGCCAATCTCTCTCTCGTATGCCCTGTATGGCCCTTCCCAATTCCTGGCCATCTTGCCTCCTTCCAGTGGCTTGCTCTTCTCCCGCTTCCGTAACACCAAGTCTCCGACCCTGATCTCTCTAACCTTTACTGCTTTGTTGAAATACCTCTCGGTTTCCCGGTGATATTCCTCCATGCGCCGTGCGTGGGCACCAGTACTTCGGTGGGGACCTTAGGTTCTCCTCATTCTGTCCTGGGTCGAAGTGCAGAGTCTGGTGCGTGGGCACCAGTACTTCGGTGGGGACCTTATCCTGAAAACCGTATGCCGGTGCGAACGGTGTTTCCCCGATCGCTGTTCTTGGGGTTGTCCTGTATGTCCACAGGACATAATTCAGCTGCTCCGGCCAGGTTGAGGAGTAGTCTTCTAGTTTCTTCTTAATGTCATCCATGATGGTTCGATTCATATTTTCTACCTGGCCGTTTGCCTGTGGGTATGCGACTGAAGCATTTGAATGTCGGATACCCCACTTGGCCAAATATGTCTCAAATCCCTTGCCAACGAGCTGTCGGCCGTTGTCTGTGATGATCTGTTCCGGGATGCTGAATCGACACAATACGTTCTGCCATATGGGCAGGTAAGACGAACGGACGACGGGGCAAAGCAAAAGACCTCTCCAAAATAAATAAATAAATAAATAAAGAGAGAGAGAGAGAGGCATTGGGGAATCCCCAAAGGGGATAAACCCGTTCCGCATCACGATCGCGGCCGAGCCCAGCTCAGGATCCTAAGGACCGGGCCAAATGGGCAGGTAAGACGAACGGATGACGGGACAAAGACCGGGGAATCCCCAAAGGGGATAAACCCACTCCGCGTCACAATCGCGGCCGAGCCCAGCTCAGGATCCTAAGGACCGGGCCAAATGGGCAGGTAAGACGAACGGACGACGGGGCAAAGCAAAAGACCTCTCCAAAAAAAATAAAAAAAAATAAAGAGAGAGGCATTGGGGAATCCCCAAAGGGGATAAACCCGTTCCGCATCACAATCGTGGCCGAGCCCAGCTCAGGATCCTAAGGACCGGGCCAAATGGGCAGGTAAGACGAACGGATGACGGGACAAAGACCAGGGAATCCCCAAAGGGGATAAACCCGCTCCGCGTCACAATCGCGGCCGAGCCCAGCTCGGGATCCTAAGGACCGGGCCAAATGGGCAGGTAAGACGAACGGACGACGGGGCAAAGCAAAAGACCTCTCCAAAAAAAAAATAAAGAGAGAGGCATTGTGGAATCCCCAAAAAAGGGGAAGGATAAGATAAAAGACCAACGGACGACAAGTGGTAAAGATGATCGTGGCAAATAAGATACACTTTTATTCATCGGCTCTACCGGCCGAAAAGTACAACAAACACGAGTTCAGAGTGAAATCAAGAGTACAAAATAATCGGAACCGTCACGCCCCCGGGAGCTATCCTTGAATATAGATGAGACTGCAAGAGCTTTCTATGAACCCAGAGGCGTGAGGGCCGAAGTAAGCCATCTTAAAAACATTAGCCGCCTAGAAAGGGACGGCCGACAAGTCAGGAGGTACGGCTGGAATGCAAAATTTGACAAACTCACCCAGCCAGGGGGGGCCGTCCGCGACCTGGGACTAGCCCTTCAAAGCCTCCCCGTAAGCTTCAACAAACGAAGCATTGAAACCAGCGGCCTCAGGATCAAACGGCGTGGGGAGATAACGCTGGAGGACCGGGAGGTTTCCGGCCAAAAGGCCGCTCATACCTTTGGCGAAGGCATCGTCAGCAAGTTTTGCAAGGAACTCCTGACTGGCGGAGGTTCCCGATATCAACCCAATGCCGTCCTTCAGCGGATCAGCACTCTTAGCCAAAAACTCCCCGAAACTCTGGGCAAAGCGCTCCTTTACACGGACATT
Organism: Cuscuta europaea; assembly: GCA_945859875.1. Taxonomy (NCBI): domain Eukaryota; kingdom Viridiplantae; phylum Streptophyta; class Magnoliopsida; order Solanales; family Convolvulaceae; genus Cuscuta; species Cuscuta europaea. The sequence goes on along the minus strand of CAMAPE010000031.1, from coordinate 352,978 downwards.
CACGGCATCGACATAGGCACGGGACTTCTGGAACTCAATAGAGCCAGCCTCCTTGATCTTGGAAACATCAGCCTCGAAAACCGGAACGGCCCCATCCGTACCAACTTGGCGGAGCTGAACGTCGGACTTCTCCACGGCAGCCACCTTGGCACGAAGCAGCTGCAGCTCCTCGGCTTGTTTCCTCACCATCTCCTGAAGTGACGTGCTTCCCTTAGCAAGCCCCAGGACATCGTTCAGGTCCTGCTGCATATGATACAGGCGCTCCTTGGCCTTCTTCACCAGATCATCGGCTTCACAACGCACTTGGGTGGTAGCACGCTCCTGAGCCTCATAGGCAAACCGCGCCTTGCAAAAATAGATGGCGGCCTTGTTGAGCGTGCTAAGGCCGCACTCATGAAGGTCCACAGCGCTGTCATGAGCAGCGAAATCCCGAGGGAGTTTCAACCCCAGGGAGCACCAAATCGAAGAGGTCGTCTGCCCAAACAGCCTCTTGGACTCCGCATGGGGGCCCAACCCGGAGAACTCAATGATATCAGAAAAGGAGCCCTCAGAACCGGACGGGGGAGGATCGCTCGAACCCTGGTCTGGCAGGGGTTTGGGGGCGGCTTAGGAGGAGAGGCGGCCTCAGTATCAGATCCATCAAAGACCACCACGGCCTTGGAGGATCCTTCCCCGTAGTGAGACTTCTTGGGGGGCCGTTCGTCCCCAGAAGGTTCAGCCTTGGGCCTCTTCTGGCGCTGATCCTCACCAGTGATCTGCTTCCCCTTGCTAACATCAGCCCGGACAGAGGAGGGAGTAGCACGTGGTTGGGGAACCATGGCAGAGAGTCTGGGATATAGCCCTGCAAAAAACAAGAGAAATTATCAGAACAAGTGGGGAGTCACAAGAAGAGAGTCCAAAACCCGGGCCTCAACGAGGATGCACCTATGTCGGCCTTGCCCAAATTGGTGTCATTCACCAGCAGACGCAGGTTCTGGACCCCTTCACCGGCAATACGCGCGGCCTGTTCCAGCTCGGTTGAATGGAGAACTGGGGGCTCAAACTTGGCCGGAAAGGCATTCCACCGATCGGAGAAGGGGAGGGGGGAATTAACCCCGACGAGAAAGAACTTCTCCTCCCAGCTGTTCGGGTTGGAGGGGTTGTTGGAAAAAAGAACCCTCCACGAACGGGCCACCACACAGAGATAACCCGTCTGGCCGTACGGGGAAAGCCGGAAGAAATGCAGGAACAACTTCACAGACGGCTCAACCCCCACGTCATGGCACCGGATTATAAAACCGGCAAGTATCCGATGAGAATTCGGGACGAGTTGGGCCGGGGCGATGCCAAGTCTCCTGAAAAGAGAAACATGGAAAGGAAGTAGCGGGAAGAGGAGACCCGCTGCCACAGAATCAAGGTGGACGACCACATGGCCGGGAAGATGCCGCATAGGATGGCGGAGGTGTTAGGAAATTGATGTAACGTACCTCGAAAGTACAGCAGCGGAAATTTAAAATTTTCCCAAAGAGATCTTCCCTGATAATGACAAAAAAACGAATATAACAATAATAACATATCTGAGTTAGAACTTACAGATCTTCCAGTCTAGCGGTGATAATCCTTGACCTTTCGTATCCACGTGATTTCTCCTTTTCGAAAGAACGGTTAGATCTCCCTAAGAGAAAGGCTAGGAAATCTCTTCGCGTGGAAATAAACTGGTAATACTGAATCTGAAAACTGGTCTCAAATTATGAAGGAGGAGGATGATTTATACTAGTTCTAAACTAGTTTCTCAATCACAATGAAAGTCTTCCTAATTAATGAGTTCTAGTCCAATTAGGACCAATACTCATTTATTTAATCAAATAATTAAATAAAATAAATAATCCAAAAGTAAAGGGGAAGTGGGCTGCACGCCACTTTCCACCCTTAAGATTATTATTTATTTTATTTCAACTATTCTAATTAAATAACATAATAATAATAATAATAAAATAATAAGAGAAAGGTTAGGGATGGCAGCAACCGCCACCCTACCTTTACTCTTTATATATTATTATTATTATTATTATTATTTCGATTTTCTTTTAATAAAATTCCAAATTATAATAAAAGAAAATGCATCTTAATTAAGTATAATAAATCTAATTTATCTTACTTAATTAATTCTATCAAATAGAAGTCTCCTTCAACTTCATGAATTAAATATATTTAATCTCATTAATATTTAATCCATTTTCAGTATTACGAAATAAATATTATTTAATCCAATTAATAATATTTAATTCCTTCTAACAATTCAATCGAAAGGTATAATCACTTGTTATGTGACCCATAGGGCCTTATATATTAAGCACTAATCAAATTAAGGTCTTAGCGAATTCCTAGACGATTCTCCAGACAAACTTAATATATAAGGACGTTTGCGAGGACTATTCAAACTCCATGTAATATAGAGCTCGTAGTGATATGGTCCTTTCATTCAATGAACATTCAACTAAGTCTAGAACTTGATATTGTGTCTATTCCAATAACTTAGCGTCTATCTCTCAATCTTTCTAGATGATCCATAACGATCATATTCGATATCCAAAACGAATATATCTTTGCATTGGTCAATGACTTTATGATCCATCTAGATATGAGAAGTAAAATGTTCTCTCTTAATCTATTATGAGGAATGAATTCTTTCTTGGCTCAACTACTACTCTATGTGCTTTGTGATGCACCCAACACATGCCGTATCTACCCCGAATGGAGTGCAAGTGTTGGTCATGGTCAAAGTACATCACTCCGCACATGCAGTACGTATTGACCTCAAGTCGGAGGACTATTACACTACTCTGTACGCCGATAATCCCATAGACACATGAATAGAACTTATCAAATGGTTTCTCGGTGGGTATGCCAATATTCTCTAAAATATCTATGTGACCATCATGAATTACAGGAACTCATAGTTGTGAGATCAACTATACTTTCTAAAAGTATGATGCAGTCCACATACCAATCTTATCGCATATCATCAATATCCCATTCTTGATGATCATTGATTGAGGCTATTTTAGGACCTTATGTTATATCATATAAGCTCTCACTTACTTATTGACAACATAAGTCCAAGGGAACACAATTATGAATAAGATATTGACAATCGAAATACTTAATCATCAATGTGTAATACCGTATATATCAAATATATAAAACTGAATGTGATCAAGTACATATATCTCTAAAATAATGATTGTCGCTAGGACATATATACTAACAATCTCCCACTTGACCTAGTGTCAATCACTAATGCGTCTAACACCTAGACACTCAAAGGTTTGGTGAATGGGCCAGCCAAATTGTCCTCTACGGGAAGGCATTCTATTGTAACTTCTCATCTTGCTATTTGTTATCAAAACACGATAGCATATTGGTATTTTCTAGTTCCTTACTTTGCATCTTGGTTCCTTAGTTTGTGAAAATACACCGACACAGTCCCGATAACAATTATTGGATAACTGTCGCTAAGAACTACCCCTATTCCTTTAAGGAACTAACGCATCTAAACGCTTACCTATGTTGCATCAAATGCAACAATTTACTAGGCTCTAGTTGTCGAATTTATAGTAGTTTGTTACTTGCAACTCTTTCAGCACTACTATTACATTGAGACTAAAAACATATACTGACTGTGACTCGTAGTCTTTCTTATCATACATGAGACTAGTTCTAGAATAATTAAATTCTACGAGTTCTTTCTGTCTACCATAGACAAAAAGATATTCATGAAGATTTTGGGTGAACATTCTTTCACGGACTTGAATGAGGTGATATCATTCTATATGATCAACATATATGATTATAAAGACCACGCTATCCTTGTTGCGCACTCTAAACACGCAAGCACCCTCATTTCATTTGATGAAGTCAAACGATTTGACTATTTCATCAAAATTAATATTTCAACTCCTAGAGGCTTGTTTTAGCCATAAAGAGATTTCTCTAATTAACATAGTGATTTAGAATTTGACTTGGATAAAAAAATCAGGTTGTACCATGTACACCTCCTCCTTGAGGTTTCCATTAAGGAAATGGGTTTTGACATCCATTTGTCAAATCTCATAATCACAGTATGCAGCTATCTCAAGCAAAATCTGAATGGACTTGAGTTTTGCAACTGGCGAATAGGTATCACTATAGTCAATTCTTTCTCCTTGACTATAACCTTTAGCCACTAGCCTAGCTTTGTATTTTTGCACCTTACCTTCAGCATCAATTTTCTTCTTGAAAATCCCTTGCATCCAATGGGTCTAACCCAACAGGTAAGTCAACCAAGTTCCATACTTGATTGATATACATCAAGTCCATTTTAGAATTCATGACATCTCGCCACCTCTCTAAATCAACATCTAATATTGCTTTAGTGTAGGTCTTAGGTTCATTCTTATCAGGAATCTCAATATCATCATGATCCTCCATGAGGAAGTCAAACCTAGTTAGTTCATGACGAATCCTAGTAGACCCACAGAGTTGAATGTTTTGCGTTTTGTTCAGGCTGTTCATTCTGATCGTGAAGAGGTTCTCTTTCATTGGACTATCCAATGCTCAGAGAGTTTTCCGGTGCTACACTTTTAAGTGTTTCCAGAGAAAGAGAAGTGAGTGCAGAAGGAATGACAACCATGTCATCTCTTTCTCTAATAAGAATCACTTGCTGGTGCGAGGTGATTCCTATGTTACTCCCACTAGCTGAAAGACATCCTCCTAGAGACATGCTTTCACTCAATTTTCCCACTGAATCCTTGTTTTGACCATCTAACAAGTCTTCGTCCTCTATGTTATTTTGTGATTCTTGAACTTCATCAAGTTCTATCCTCCCACGATTACATTCCTTAAAGACCAAGTCTTGTACTAGGAATCTCGCTTGTCTGGAAATAATGATTTTATATCCCCTGGGAAGATAAATTAGTATCCCTAGTTTCCTTAGGATACCCCACAAAATAATATTTCTCACTTCTAGGTCCCAACTAGTCAATGTCCATTTTCTTCACATATGTAAGGCAACCTCACTCTTTAATATGTGTAAGAATAGACTTCTTATTACACCATAACTCATATAGTGTCTTTTGCACTAACTTAGATGGAACTCTATTCAGAACGTATATTGAGGTTTCCAATGCGTACCCCCAAAGAGATGTTGGAAGAGACTAGAATTCATTATGGATCTAACTATGTCCAACAAGGTTCTATTTCTCCTTTCAGAAACCCAATTCAATTGAGGTGTTCTTGGAGCAGTCCATTGTGACTGAATTGATTGATCTTTCAAGTAATCAAGAAACTCTTTACTCAAGTATTCCCCTCCACGATAAGATCGTAGACTCTTGATACTCTTTCCAAGTTGTTTCTCTACTTCGGCCTTATACTCCATGAATTTCTCAAAAGCTTCTGATTTGTGTTTCATAAGATACACAAATCCAAGCCTAGAGAAATCATTAGTAAAATGATGAAATAAGAAAATTGTCCTCCGGCTTGAGTTGGGAACTGTCCACACACATCCGTGTGAATCAACTCAAGCAATTCTTTGGCCCACAATCCTTTTCCAAGAAAAGGTTTATTGGTCATTTTAGCTAAGAGACAAGAATCACAATTACCATGTGATTCAACATCAAATGGTGTTAAGTAATCTAATTTACTTAACCTTGTTATTCTTGTTTCACTAATATGGTCATGTTGCAATGTCAAAGATAGGTGGTATTTTTCTGATTACTTAACCTTAGTCTCTTATTTTGTACATTTAATATGTCATGCCTACAAGTAAGAATATATAAACCATTCATAAGATGAGCATTTCCATACACAATGCCATTTTGTAAAAAAAAAACAAGTGTTATCAGCAAAATGGAAGGAAACCCCTTAATGTCTAACATATGAATGGAAATTATATTCTTTGTTATAGAAGGAACTAAATAACAATTATTTAGTTCTAAACTATAACCGTTGGGTAAATCTAATTTATAAATGCCTACACGCCTAGCAGCAACTTCACCCAGCCTAACTGCTTACTGTCACATAGACTTTACACATTATTCCAATGTGTGAGCCACACGTTGTATCTAATACCCAACAGTGAGAGTTAGTTGTAGACATATTAATATTAATGACAAAAATACCTAAGCTAAAAGCACTCGCTGCTTGGGCTAAATTAGCCCTACATAGCTTAAGACCTCTCTTCCAATGCCCTCTCTTTGTTGTAGACGCATACATCCTTTAGTACCTTAGATTTCTTTTGAATCCTATCCTTAGGTTTCAAAGCTAGAGGTTTAGGTCTAACCTTACTTTTCTTCTTCTGCTTGTTCTTTCCCGTAGGAAAAGATTCAGCAGTAGAACTTACCTTAGCAATGTTATTCTTTTGTATGTCCATGTCAAACATAACTAATTCAGAAGAGCTGACATTAGGAACCTCGGGTACACATGTGTCAAACACATTCTCAATATTTTCTTGCCTAAACACTAAACGCACATTTTGTTCAAAGTCTAGAAAGTCTGGTCGAGTCAGAATATTTGTATCCAAGATACTTCTCAATGATAAATTCGACTTCCTAAAATCCTAGAGAAGTTCAAATAGAACGGGAATTAAAATTCATATAACAATTCCTATGATCACATTTAGTTAACTAAATAATATGGACTTTTAGTTATTTAGCTCCCACTATTTTTCATGCTCTTTGACCCCAATAAAAAGAACATAGATTGTTTAGACAATCATAGTGGCCAAGATCCACATTCATACTATTACAGTCTCAGCTTGGGCTGATCACTGCTATAGTATAATGGGTAGGTCCCTGGACCAATTGCATCCAAGCAATTCTTGGTTGATCAATTTTCAATTTGATCGACATCCCTAAATTAACACTGACGCTTGGGTGACTCGAGCTAATTTAAGTAAGTCAAAACCATCACACGATCACAAACATATGTATCTATAAATTAGTTCTATATTTTGTCGAATGGAATAAACACTTGGGTGAAATATTCTTCAACGAAAAAATATTTCTACTAATTTAATTATGATGGGTGATGTCGTTATCCTAGATAAGACTTAAATTTTAATTTATGAGGAACATTTAGCGGGGTATTAAATTACTTAAACAAGATGCTAAAACATATTATCAATGTCAAATAATTTGTTAATGAGTTCTAACTCAAACATATAAATTAAAGCATGCAATATAAATCTAATTTATATACAAATACAATAGTCAAACATAAACATGCTTAAAAATTACAATTGAATTAATCTATCTAAATTTCAAAGATGATTAATCTAATTAAAAACGATTAATTTCATAATTGTAAATTTACTCAAAGGTCTTATATTGATTATGTGCCGATTTTATCTTTAAATGGAACAATCCACCAAACAATAAAATACAGCAACAACAAAAAAAAAGGTCCAAATTGAAAATCATCCTGCCACATGTCGATAAAAAACAGGTCATTAAAACTAATGCCTCAACAATGTAAAAATTTGCAATAGAGCTCCAAGCCCTAATAACAGATTTTGGCAAAGCAATTAAACAACCTTCCATCTCCAAATTGGAAGATATCTGCGGCAATTAGATCGTTTAAAAGAAAATAAGAAGAAACGCAGATCATCCGAGATGTAGGTCATCGTCAAACATCCGCCGTCGCCTACATGGTCATCGTTGTTCGGAACTTTCACGCGAAGGTCTCTCAATGGCAAAACACAACAATGGAGTTTTAATTTTAGATTTCTAAAAACTAACAATTAAACTGATTTTCAAAAACAAATCCTGATTTACTTAATTTCGAAAATCCAATTTCAGAAAACATACACTTTGCGAAGGAGATCAACGTTGTAGTCCAGCCAAAACGTAATCGTATTTCAATTTCCAAAATTGAATTACGGCAAAATATGCAATATACTATACAATTATATATATTGATCACATAATACATTAAATTCGTATAATGTCATTAGAATCAGTTTGTCTCTGATACCACTGTTAGGAAATTGATGTAATGTACCTCGAAAGTACAGCAGCGGAAATTTAAAATTTTCCCAAACAGATCTTCCCTGATTATGACAAAACAACGAATATAACAATAATAACAGATCTGAGTTAGAACTTACAGATCTTCCGGTCTAACGGTGATAATCCTTGACCTTTGGTATCCACGTGATTTCTCCTTTTCGAAAGAACGGTTAGATCTCCCTAAGAGAAAGGCTATGAAATCTCCTCGCATGGAAATAAACTGGTAATACTGAATCTGAAAACTAGTCTCAAATTATGAAGGAGGAGGATTATTTATACTAGTTCTAAACTAGTTTCTCAATCACAATGAAAGTCTTCCTAATTAATGAGTTCTAGTCCAATTAGGACCAATACTCATTTATTTAATCAAATAATTAAATAAAATAAATAATCTAAAAGTAAAGGGGAAGTGGGCTGCACGCCACTTTCCACCCTTAAGATTATTATTTATTTTATTTCAACTATTCTAATTAAATAACATGATAATAATAATAATAACAATAATAATAATAATAAAATAATAAGAGAAAGGTTAGGGATGGCAGCAACCGCCACCCTACCTTTACTCTTTATATATTATTATTATTATTATTATTTTGATTTTCTTTTAATAAAATTCCAAATTATAATAAAAGAAAATGCATCTTAATTAAGTATAATAAATCTAATTTATCTTACTTAATTAATTCTATCAAATAGAAGTCTCCTTCAACTTCATGAATTAAATATATTTAATCTCATTAATATTTAATCCATTTTCAGTATTACGAAATAAATATTATTTAATCCAATTAATAATATTTAATTCCTTCTAACAATTCAATCGAAAGGTATAATCACTTGTAATGTGACCCATAGGGCATTATATATTAAGCACTAATCAAATTAAGGTCTTAGCGAATTCCTAGACGATTCTCCAGACAAACTTAATATATAAGGACGTTTGCGAGGACTATTCAAACTCCCTGTAATATAGAGCTTGTAGTGATACGGTTCTTTCATTCAATGAACATTCAACTAAGTCTAGAACTTGATATTGTGTCTATTCCAATAACTTAGTGTCTATCTCTCAATCTTTCTAGATGATCCATAACGATCATATTCGATATCCAAAACGAATATATCTTTGCATTGGCCAATGACTTTATGATCCATCTAGATATGAGAAGTAAAATGTTCTCTCTTAATCTATTATGAGGAATGAATCCTTTCTTGGCTCAACTACTACTCCATGTGCTTTGTGATGCACCCAACACATGTCGTATCTACCCCGAATGGAGTGCAAGTGTTGGTCATGGTCAAAGTACATCACTCCGCACATGTAGTACGTATTGACCTCAAGTCGGAGGACTATTACACTACTCTGTACGCCGATAATCCCATAGACACATGAATAGAACTTATCAAATGGTTTCTCGGTGGGTATGCCAATATTCTCTAAAATATCTATGTGACCATCATGAATTACAGGAACTCATAGTTGTGAGATCAACTATACTTTCTAAAAGTATGATGCAGTCCACATACCAATCTTATCGCATATCATCAATATCCCATTCTTGATGATCATTGATTGGGGCTATTTTAGGACCTTATGCTATATCATATAAGCTCTCACTTACTTATTGACAACATAAGTCCAAGTGAACACAATTATGAATAAGATATTGACAATCGAAATACTTAATCATCAATGTGTAATACCGTATATATCCAATATATAAAACTGAATGTGATCAAGTACATATATCTCTAAAATAATGATTGTCGCTAGGACATATATACTAACAGGAGGAACCGTGCATCCCAAACCCTTGGGGGGGGGGGAAGCAACCGGGGAATCAAGTTCTTATCACTAAGGAGCAGATGTTGGCGCTGACGCCGAACGAGGTGGAAATTAAGGGAAAAACGAGGAGGCTGGGCGGGCATCCCACGCCTATAGACCGAGAGATCATCCCCTGAGTTACAGCCGTCATCGGATAAGTTTCCGGAATGGCCATGGGCGGATGGCTTGGGGACAATGAAAGACATGGCAGGTACGGAGGAGGAAAGAGAGACTTACGAAGAATCTAGAGAGAGGAAATAATCTGGCAAAAGTCACAAAGCAATCCCCCAATTGTGGCAAAGGGGTATTTATAGGCAAGAACCACCTCGGCTCCCGAATAAAGGAGAGACACGTGGCGGGCCATGGTTGGTGCGTCCCATGGCTGGGGACGCTTCGGGATCCACGCCACAGGGAACAAGCGCTGAAACCACCCCTCACAAGTTCCAAGGCAAAAAAAATAAAAAGAGAGAGAAGAAGGGGTGAAGGCCTATGAATAAGGATCAAGGGCCGTTCCTCGTCAGAAGGAGAGGTGAAGGCCCATGAGTAAGGATCAAGGGCCGTTCCTCGTCAGAAGGAGAGGTGAAGGCCCATGAATAAGGATCAAGGGTTGTTCCTCGTCAGAAGAAGTGAAGGCCCATGAATAAGGATCAAGGGCCGTTCCTCGTAAAAAGAAGTGAAGGCCCATGAATAAGGATCAAGGACCGTTCCTCATCAGAAGAAGTGGAAGCCCATGAATAAGGATCAAGGGTCGTTCCTCGTCAGAAGAAGTGAAGCCCATGAATAAGGATCAAGGGCCGTTCCTCGTAAAAAGAAGTGAAGGCCCATGAATAAGGATCAAGGGACGTTCCTCATCAGAAGAAGTGGAAGCCCATGAATAAGGATCAAGGGCCGTTCCTCGTCAGAAGAAGTGAAGGCCCATGAATAAGGATCAAGGGTCGTTCCTAATCAGAAGAAGAGGAAGCCCATGAATAAGGATCAAGGGTCGTTCCTCACCAGAAGAAGTGGAAGCCTATGAATGAGGATCAAAGGCCGTTCCTCGTAAAACAAAAGAAGCAAGAAAAAGGAAGAGGAAGGGGGGAGGAAGTACTAAAGTACGAATGAGTAAACAGAACACAAGCTGTAAATACAAGGAGTCTTTATTCTTCGGCCTTACTAGCCGGAACGTACAATAAAACAGAGAAGGGGACAAGCGGAGCTAAGTAAGGAAACCATGAGAAGGGAAGCGTGGGGAGACCGGTGGATCCTCTGCTGGCACCACAGGAGGCTCGGGAGTGGGGGGATCAGGGATGTCACCCCTCTGAATAGCTGTCGCGCGCTGCTCGGCCCGGTCGAGTTTGCCCATAACTCGCCGAAGCTCAGCCCCGTCGGTGTAATCTTCCACATTGAACGGGGGACAGCCGACCAGCGGGAGCACGCTTCTAAGGGCTTTTACACCTTCAAAGTACCCCTTGGCAAAGGAATCATCTGCAAGCTCCATAAACCACTCACCACCAAGGGCAGTCTTCCCCAAAATCTGCACCCCATGGCTTAGACGCTTCTGGTCCACCACCGACTGCAGCTCGGCTTCAAAAACCTCCCTAGCAGCACCCCGACAGTACTCATAGGCAGCCTGGAGGAACTGAGAAGTCTTCTTGAACTCCTCCACGTTAAGAGACAGGGTCAGAACGTCCGTGGAAGGCTCTCCACCTTCAGGACGGGGGGCAGGGTCTGCGGCAGGAACAAACAAAATCCCATGCTCCTCGGCCAGGGCCACCTTGGCGAGCAGGCTTTGTTTTTCACGTTCGCCCTCAGCACGAACGGCCTGGAGCTCCTGCTGGGCCTGGGCCAGGGCAGCCTGCGCCCTCTTCGCCTCTGCCTGAGCGGCCTCCCGCTGCAGCAAGGCTTCCTGCTCCCTCTTAACGGCTGCATCAGCTCTCCTCCTGAGCTCGGCAAGATCCTTCTCCCGAGCAGACTTGGCCTGCAGTAAGCTCAGCCCGGCCTGCAAAAAAGGGAAATGGTTTAGGCGGAAATGAGGACCAGAGACAGAAGATAGCAGTGAAAAACGGATAGAGAACATACCTCAAGGCTCAGAAGTAGGGCATTGTCAACAGAGTCGCCCGAGGAACGACCTGATAGCTCCAAACCGGCCTGGAGGGCCATGTCCTTCCAAACCTCGGGAATGGGACGAACGGCGGAGGGAATCGCAACGCTCGTGGGCTTGGGGACAGAGGACTCAAGACGCGGCCTCTTCGTCTTTTTCCCCTTATCCTTATCCCCGTCAGCAGGGATAGCAACGCCGACCGGGTTCACATTTAGAACCCGGTTATCTTGAGGAGGGCCCCCGGAGTCTTGCCCGGTCACCTCAGCAACCAGAAGCCGCTCTGCATCGGCGACCCGCTGGCTAGCCTGGGACATGGCCGAAGAAGTAGCCCCAGAGGACAGAGCAGCTGCACGGGCGTTGGCTAGCGTCTCTCGTTCTTTGGCAGCCTTTGCCTCACGTCGAAGTGCCATAGCCGCGCTATCCATCTGATCTTGAGTAGGGGGAGGACCTGAAAAGAGGAAAAAATAGCATTAGTACCGGGCGGTGCGAATCACAAAGGCACTCTCCTCAGGGAACAGACCGCCCGGGCCCACAAGATGAACACTAGAGAAGGCTCCAAGGATCACGGGCGATACCTATCCCAGCGTTGGAGAGTGCCTCAATAGTCAGAAAGCCTTTTAATCTCCTAACGCCGCCCAGCCTCAGCTTGTCCACGGCTTCCTGCAGTACTCGGGTCAGTTCCGGCGTCTGGACCTTCGCGGGGTATCCGTTCCACCGTACGGGGAGCCGATCGTTCGCATAACGGATGAAGAAATAACGGTTCGTCCAGTCATGGATAGAAGAGGGAGCCCCTTCGAACAATTTTCTTTTAGGACGAGCGGCCACGCTCAGGAACCCGTCAGCATTCTGGGGGGTGACTTGGAAAAAGTAGTGGAACAGCTCCAGGGAGAAGGCGAGCCCCAGTGATTTACAAAGGACCAGAAACGCCGAGATCTGGCGGTAGGAATTCGGCATAAACTGAGTCGGGACCACACCATAGAACTCGAAAAAATCCAGGTAGAGCGGGTGCAACAGGAACTGCAGTCCGGCCTTCAGGGAGTCCATATGTACCATCACCATCCCCGGACGTCTCATGAAGAGGTTATCCGCGCCCCGGAGGCTATAATAGGCAGGCGGGGGAAGGAGAACTTGCAGCTCCCTCAAGGTGTTTTTTGAAAAAACTTGCTCGATCACAGCTACGTTCGGGATAAGCACAATGTGCCTGTGATCATCCATGGGGATGCCCCGCTTATAGATTCGGAGGTCATCCCCTTCTTTGGCCTCCTCACCCGAGTCATAATCGTCTGGATGACCCGCCGCCACGGAAGGTTGCGCCGTCACCGCAACGGCGTTTTCAAGATCAACGACCATGTCGACATGTTCCCCATGGCCCGGGATGGCGGTGTCGGTCACTACGTCAGGGGCTGCCATTGAAGAGGCGCTGAAACGGCCAGATCCACTCGCCTCAGCCGAAGAACGGGACCTGGATTCTGATGCCGAAGACGAGCCGGCCGAAGAACCGGTAGAAGAGCCGGAGCTAGTCTCAGAGGAGGAAGAAATCTCCATGGAGCAGACCATGGGAAAATACGAGAAGGAAGAAGAAGATTGGAGTCAGGAAATTACCTTACTAAGAGCTGGGAAAGGGAACACACACCGGGACCAAAGCACTCGCTGATCGGCGCAAGAGGAGGCAAGGGAAGATAACAGATGAAAAGCCATAACCTTTCCCTGACTTCCGGTATTTATAGGGGAAGGCACCGACTCACCAACCAACCCAGGGGCGACACGTGGCATGGAGCGTATACACTGGACGCGTGTCGCAAAAAGACGGGCTGAAACGAAATGATTACCTTTTATGGGAAGTTGAACCGGCCTGATAGCTGGCACCTAGAGCCCCGCAAACAACGGCGGAAAGCAACCGTCACCTAGGGAAAGGGAGCAACGGCTCAGAGGGTACGACGAAAAGTAGCCATCACCCAGAGGAAAGGAGCGACGGACCATAACGGTACGGCGGAAGTTATCTTACTTCTTCATGTTCCGCGCAAGCTCGGAACATCAGAAGTGGGGGACTTATGTTGGGTTAATGGCCTTCCAGGACCGGCCCATCAACCCATGAAACCCAAGGGCCAAGGGACGTACGTGGCCCACCAAAGCCAGGCCTCAAGGTCCAAGGGCCAGGGGACGTACGTAGCCCAGTATAGCCAGGCCTCAGGGTCCAAGAGCAAGGGGACGCACGTAGCCCAGCATAGCCAGGCCTCGAGGCCCAAGGGCCCGGGGACGGACGTCTGGTGGGCTATACTCAAAGGCCCAGGTTGCCATCTAAGAATTGGGTTCAGTTTAGGGGGACAGACGTCCCCCGCATTATGGCGGGAAACCAAGATCTTGGCGGGAAGCGCATTTAATGCTGAAGATTTGGTGGTTGGAATCATGTCGCCCACAACCGGCCACGTCAGCCCCCCAACCACCAGGGTGTACTATAAATAGCCACATTTATTTCATTGTAAGGGGTTCGCACATCGTTACTCTAGAGTTGTAATAGCGTCAGCAGTACGTAGCTTATTTTCAGTACGTTCGGCCCTTCAGCTTGTAATCACTATATTCAAGGAAACAGTCATTTAATCCATCCCCGTTGTTTTAGTAAGTTCATTTGCTTTCCACCCACTCGAAACCCCAGGTACGTGTTGGGCCTGCAGGTTGAAGGGAATAAACCTCAACAACGTTAGTACTTAGAATGTTTTCTTTTGGAATGTTTTCAGTCTCAAACCAAATAAGACCAGACCAGATCATATCAGACCATACTTAAACATACCATAACAGACCAGATCAGATCAGACTTCCATAACTATAAAATACATAGAGACCAGACCAGATCAAACCAGGACCAGACTTCAACAGACCAAACCAGATCACCCCAGACCATCAACTTTCAGTCCAAAAGAAAACATCCTTAGTACAAAAGAATATAGCAAAAGTGGGGTGCTTTTCGACAAACTCTATATAATAGGGGTTGGTTTGGGGTTTTAAATTCGGTTTTGACCAAAAACCAAATAAGGAACCAAATTATAAAGTATAAAGTTCGGTTCGGTTTTGATTCGGTTTTACATTTCAAAACATGGAATCACAATCTGATTGGTTCGATTTGTTTCAGTTTGGTTTCGGGTTTTTCAGGTTTTTTTACTAAAACTTTGTTATTTGAATATTTAAAATGATACTTCGTACAATTATTGGTGGATCAAACATATTACATACAAATGCAAATGATGGAGTATATGGCCCGGGAACCCCCGGCCCACAGACTCCTACTACTCCAGCAAAGGCCCAACAGGCCCAACAGGCCCAAATCACAGCGCCCATAGTACCAAGCAGTCCGCACAACGCACAGGGGTGCCTTCGGACCCCTGGCCGAAGGCTCCAAATTGTCACAGAGCGGGTTTCTCAAGCAAATTAGGAAACTGGGAGAAAACGACGAAAACAGCAGCCCTCGGCACTGTGAGCCCTCGGCACCAGGGTGCCATCGGGCGGGAGAGCCCTCGGTTACTGCTCTATAGCCGAAGGCATCTCACTCGACAAGATATCTGCCTCACATGCGTACAGATCACCGTACCCCGCACAGACGTCCCGTCCAACAGCCGCATTAAATGCGGCCACATGCGGCTGCCAGCGCCAACCAGTTGAGGTGACCCCTCGGCCAATGAGCGCTTGACACGTGTCCCTGCCCGGCATTTATTGCTACTATAAATAGCACCCCATTTCCCCATTTGTAACCACGCTGAATACATATCAAATATACACTCTCTCTCTTACTTGTTTGCTCTGACTTCTCTCTAAGTCATTCCCCGTAATAACCCTTCGGATATATACCCCCGGGTAGACTATCTATCATTTGGTGCTCTCGTTGAGAGGCTCGAACTATCAAGTAAGAAACCCTCCCCCTCGACCAAACACAAAACACTACCCCTCTATCAAAATGGTGAGGACAACACGGGCCAACTCAAGGAACGTAGAAGACAAGAACCTGCCCCTCGGCGACGTCAACGCCCCCGAAGCCTCTCACAGGGCTCCCGAGGGCGGTGTCATCGCTGGGCTGGAACAGGCGGCTGTCGACCTACGCCTTCAGATCCAACAAAACGCCCCCGATGCCCGCCTCGGCATCGAGGCCAAGAAGAAAAACCGGAGCGATGACCAAGTCAGCCCTCCGGTTCTCACCATCGACGTACAATCGGCGCTCTCCGCCTTCATCCAGACGCTCACCTAGAACCCGGGTGCCTTCGGCACCCTGGCTCCAGCTCACCCTCAGATCGGGGAAAATATCATGCTTCCCCCTCTGCCACACCCCTTCGGAAATCCCACCCCTCGGGTAAGAAACGACGAGGGGGTGGTGGCCCAAGAGACATCCTCCCAGGAAGTTCAGTCCCGGGACCGCCATAATGACAACAGGGAGAGGCCCCGTACTTCCGCCCTCAACCGGCTCGGAGGAGGGCCAGACCGCCGAGGGGTCCAAGACCGCCTCGGAGGGAAAGCACTCCAAAGGCCCCAGGAAAGCGGGGGATCTGTTTCGAGGGCAGACGAGGAGCGTCCCCCTCGGGACAAAGGCAAGGCACCCCTTCACGCTGATGATGCTCGGCACCAAATCAACCAGGCCCACTCGGCCCGGGTTCGTTCGCAGGGGGCGGAGACCCTCCCGAGGGACCCCCGGGACGAGATTATTGCGGCCCTCCAACGCCGGCTTGACGAGATGGAGTCCAACAAAGCTCACGCCACCACCTCCACCCCTCACTCAGACCTCAAATACGAGGCCATGATGGCCAAGATGGAGGAATTACAGAAGAAGGTGGCCGAGGGCTCCGGGGAACCCGTCATCCAGCTCCGGACTCGGACGCCATTTACCCCAAGGGTATTGGCGGCCCGGATCCCGAAAAAATACCGAGGGCAACACATACAGCCCTACAGCGGGAAAACGGACCCCCAGGAACATTACAGCAAGTACCAGAACAACATGATGATGGTGGGGGCGTCAGACGAATATTTGTGTCGTTGGTTCCTCTCCACCTTAGAGGGACCAGCATACGAATGGTTCAACAGGCTGCCCGAGGGCTGCATTGATTCGTGGCAAGAACTCGCCCAGCGATTCTTGACACAATTTGCCGGGAGGCGTCGCACAAGGAAGCACTTCTCCCACCTCCTAACGATACGCCAAAAGAAGGATGAGGCCCTTCGGGATTTCCTAGAGCGCTGGAGGACGGAGGCCAACAAGGTCGACGGTGCTGATGACGGGACCCTCATGGCCCTCCTACAAACCGTCCTCCGCACCGGCAACTTTTCCAGGAGCCTCATTATTGAACCCCCCCGCGACTACATAAGGGCTTTGCAGCGGGGGGACCGATATGCTGAGGCCGAAGAGGTGGAGAAGTACCACCAGCATCCGGACCAGCAGCCCCCGAGGGCTGACAACAAGCACAACCGAGGGCCGGGGGCTCCTCCAAATCATCCCAAGGCTTCGGGACCCTCTGTTGACCGCCCTCGGCAAGGCCAAGCCAAGCCCGGTGGAGGTTATAAGAGCAACCCTAAAACCTGGGCCCAGCCCATACTCCTGGACCGCCCCCGGACACCATTGACGCACCCCGTCAGCATCATCTTCGATTTTGCCGAGGAGAGGGGCCTCGTTGAGCGCGACTCTCGCGCACCCCCGGAGGTACACGCTATCAACCCTCAGTTCCCCTACTGTCGCTTCCATCGACACCAGGGGCACAGGACCGATGACTGCCATCAGCTGAAGACGGCCATCGAGAGATTAATACAGGCGGGGCACCTGTCCTAGTTTGTCCAGAGCCCTCGGCAGGAGGGACCTTCTCATCAGGGACCTCCCCGAGGGCACCATACGAAGGTAAATGCCTGGGTGAATCCAAACACCATCCCCCTCGGCAAGAAGAGGGAGATCGGAAACTTGGAAGAAGAGGAGGAGGAATACACCCACTACCAGGAGAAGAAACGCCACGTCCTCATGATCACCGGTGGCAACACAGGGGGTGATTCCACCAGCCAGCGAAAGAAGTGGGCTCAATCGCTTTATGTAGGGGAAGTCACTCATATGCCCCCGGTAAAGCGATTGAGGGAGGAACCCATCACCTTCACCAACGCAGATCTCCCTCCTACTGCTTCTCCTCATAGGGATGCCTTGGTGATTCGAACGGAGATCAACGACACCATTATTCACCGAACTTACATTGACACGGGCAGCTCCGTCAATGTAATGTACCTCAGCACCTTTAGAGAGCTGCATCTGGAGAGGGGGTCCCTTCGGCCCATTAAGACCCCTCTTGCTGGTTTCACCGGCGATACTATTGATTCCGAGGGAGTAATAACCCTCCCGGTGATCTTCGGCGACGGGCTCCATAGAGCCCAGCTCGAGGTGGAGTTCGTCGTCGTCAACATTGACTGCGCCCACAACATCATCCTCGGCCGGCCAGCCCTCGAGGACCTCGAAGCCATCATCTCCATGAGGCACCTCTGGCTCAAGTTTCCCGCCGAGGGGGGCATTGGCTACTCCCGGGGGAACTAAAAAATTGCCCGTGCCTGCTATCTTCAGGTCACTAAGAAGGTAAGCAAGACGGAACTCCGTGTTGACACCATCACCGGAGCCGTCGACCAGGAGGAAAGAAGGCCGAGGGCTGAACCAGCCGAGGACGTAGAAGACTTTGCGCTCGATCCGGCCCAGCCGGAGAGAGTCGTGAAGATTGGAGCCCAGCTCCCTGAAGATTTGAAGACCGGTATCACCGACGCCCTCCGCGCCTACTCCACTGTTTTTGCATGGGGGCCGGAGGACATGCCGGGAATCAGCCGAAGGGTCATCACCCACCGCCTCTCGGTGGACCCCTCGGTAAAAGCAGTGCAACAACGAAGAAGACCCCTCTCCGCCGAGAGGAGGGAATTCGTGAAGAAGGAGGTCGCCATGCTCCTCTCAATCAAGCACATCAAGGAGGTGAAATACCCCTCATGGCTGGCGAATGTAGTCCTCGCACAGAAGCCCCCTACCTTCCGCATGTGCGTGGACTACACTGATCTCAACAAAGCATGCCCTATGGATCCATTCCCTCTACCAAACATTGATCAATTGGTGGATGAGACCGCAGGGTGTGAAATCATGTCCTTCCTCGATGCCTTCCGAGGGTACCATCAAATATTCATGCACGAGGAGGACGCCGAAAAAACTGCCTTCATGACTCCCGAGGGCATCTTCTGCTACCTAGTGATGGCCTTCGGCCTAAAAAACTCGGGGGCCACTTACACCCGGATGGTGGCCCGGGTCTTTAAAGCCGTCCTAGGGCGCACCATGGAGGCCTATGTCGACGACATGATCGTCAAGAGCAAGCAATCTTCCAGCCATGCTGACGACCTCCGGGAAATCTTCGCCATCATGCAAAAATTCAACCTTCGGCTAAACCCGAAGAAGTGCACCTTCGGCGTCCAAGGGGGCAAATTCTTAGGTTACATGGTGAGCCGAAGGGGTATTGAGGCCAACCCCGAGAAGATCCAGGCCATCATCAATATGGAGCCCCCACGCAATGTAAAGGAAGTTCAACGGTTGACGGGCCGCCTGGCAGCCCTCAACCGTTTTCTATCTAAATCGGCGGAGAAGTCTCTACCCTTCTTCCAGATCATGAGGAAGACGGCTGGCTTTCTATGGACTCCGGAATGCCAGGGGGCTTTCGACGAGCTCAAAAGATATCTATCTTCACCTCCTGTGCTCTCCAAACCCAAGGTAGGGGAGACCCTCTACCTCTACCTTGGGGTCAGCCCGGCGGCCATCAGCTCTGTGCTCATCCGGGAGGAAGACGGCATCCAACATGCCATCTTCTACGTTAGCAAGACCCTAAGGGAGGCCGAGCTCAGGTACTCCCCTGTGGAAAAAACGGTGTTGGCCACCGTTTGGACTGTCAAGAAGTTGGGCCACTACTTTCAGGCTCACCCAGTTCAGGTCCTCACTCATCAACCCCTCGGCGCCCTCATGAGGAGCCCCACCAGCTCCTCCCGCATGGTTAAATGGGCTATCTTCTTGAGCCAGTACAACATTGACATCCGTCCAAGGCCTGCCATCAAGGGCCAAGCCCTAGCGGACTTTGTGACG
The DNA here is from genome assembly GCA_945859875.1 of Cuscuta europaea. Lineage (NCBI taxonomy): Eukaryota > Viridiplantae > Streptophyta > Magnoliopsida > Solanales > Convolvulaceae > Cuscuta > Cuscuta europaea. The sequence goes on along the minus strand of CAMAPE010000031.1, from coordinate 332,945 downwards.
GAATGTACCGCAAGGGCAGCCACGGACGGGGAGCCCTCGGCTACCTCGGACGACTGGTGGACCCTCTACACTGATGGCTCCTCCGCGACCAAAGCATGCGGGGGAGGGGTAGTCCTCATTACTCCCGAGGGCTTCAGGGCCTACTATGCAATCCGCTTCTCCTTCAAAGTCTCCAACAATGAGGCCGAGTATGAGGCCCTCCTATGTGGCCTCCGGCTGGCTGCCAACATGAGGGCTCGGCAGATCCACATCAAATGCGACTCCAAGTTGGTCGTTGGCCAAATCTCCGAAGAATATGAGGCCAAGGAGGGAAGAATGAAACAGTACAAGGAAGCGGCCAAGGAGTTGCTTAAGGTATTTGAGGCACACTCTCTTACTCAAATACCGAGGGCTCAGAACTCCGAGGCCGACATATTGTCTAAGCTCTCGGCTGACTCCCCCGAGCACATCTCCAAAATTGCCACAATCGAGGAACTCAGCCTCTCAAGCATCCATGCGAGCCCCGTTATGAACATACAACAACGACAGGAGGATTGGATCTCAGATATCACCGCCTTCATCTCCACAGGGCAGCTACCCGAGGATGAGGCCCGCGCTAAACTGGCAAAACTGAGGGCTCCCAGCTACGCCATCGAAGATGGGAGGCTCTACAAACGATCTTACAATGGCACGCTACTTCGGTGCCTTCATCCAGATGAAGCCGAGGTCGCAATGGAGGAAGTGCACAGTGGCACTTGCTCAGCTCACCAGGGACCCTTCTCCATGTCCCGAAGGCTCATTCTCCAGGGCTACTTCTGGCCAACCATGGCCAGGGACTGTGCTGACCTTGCCCGGAGGTGCACCGCATGCCAACATTTCCAGAAAGCTCCCGGCAGACCAGCGGTCAACTATGCCCCCATCAGCACCTTTGTCCCGTTTTCCCGATGGGGGATAGACCTTGTGGGCCCTCTGCCGAGGGGTACCTCCAACAACATATACATCATTGTGGCCGTCGACTATTTTACCAAGTGGGTGGAGGCTGAACCCCTCGCCAGCATCACAGAGGCAAAGTGTCGTCACTTCGTCCTCAAGAACATCCTCACGAGGTTTGGCGTCCCCCAGCAGATCATCTCCGACAATGGGACACAATTTGAGGCAGCCCCCTTCCGTGCCCTTCTGGAGGCATGGGGCATCAAACACACCTTCTCCTCCGTTGCCTACCCTCAAGGCAACGGGCAAGTAGAGAATGCCAACCGGACCTTGCTCGAGGGCCTCAAAAAGAAGCTGGAGGCCGAGGGCGGTGGCTGGGTAGAAGAACTTCACAACATCCTATGGGCCTACCGCACTACCCCTCGGCGCGCTACAGGTGAAACACCCTTCTCCCTCTGCTACGGTTTTGAAGCCAAAGCTCCTACGGAAGTCATCCTTCCTACCCGAAGGGTGATCCAATACGACCCCGAGGTCAATGACAGCAACATGGCCCTCGACCTCCACCTCATTTCAGAACGCCGGGAGCAGGCCTTCATCCGGGCAGAAAACTACCGAAGGCAAGTTAAATGCTACATCGACGCCAAAGTTCGCACCCGAGAATTTCAAGTGGGGGACTATGTCCTCCGGAGGAGGGAAGCCAGCCAACCAACCGAGGGAGGAAAAATGGCACCAAAATTCGAAGGCCCCTACATCATAGCAGCCATCATAAAACCCGGGACCTACAAACTCAAACGCCCCAATGGGAAAGAAGTCCCTAGGCACTGGAATGTACAACATTTAGTTAAATTTTATCAATAATGTAAGAGCGGCCAAGCCCTCATAATTAGTAAATGTACTATCCTATGGCCCGAGGCCTCCAATTTCGAAGAATGAAGGTACATTCAAGACATCAAGCCCTCATACTGACTACAGGCCCCAGGCCTCACCACGAGAAAAACCCCCTCCGGCACCAAGTGCCGAGGGCGGCCGCCATCAACACCCACAACATCAGTGAAAACACCACGTGTTTTCAGTCAAGGCCCCTCGGTACCAAGTATCGAGGGAGGGAACTCCTATCACCAACAACAAAGAACGCCATGTAATTCATTTCCCTTCGGCACCCAGTGCCGAGGGTACATCCCCACCTTCAACACCAAAAAAGAAAAGATGAGAACACCAAGTGTTCCTACAGAAGACCCTTCGGCACCCAGTGCCGAGGGTACACCTCCATCATCAAACATCATCAAAGAAGACCCCTCGGCACCCAGTGCCAGGGATATGCTCTCCTATCAACTTCCAAACATTTGTTGGAAAACACCAAGTGTTTCATTTGAAGACCCTTCGGTACCAAGTACCGAGGGTAGACACCTCCATCAACTACGATAAAAGAGAACACCAAGTGTTCCTACAGGAGACCCCTCGGTACCAAGTACCGGGGGCTACACATCGAAACTAACACCAAGTGTTGTTTCTAAAAGCCGTACCCCACGAGGACGCATATACCGAAGGCGCCACCATCGGTGCCGGCGGCACGTAGTGCCCTCGGCCATTTGCAACTAGTGTGCAAATGAAAACCCTTCCTTGAAACGCTTTCCGCGTCACTACCCCCAGGGTATGACAGGCATGAGAAATGCCCAGGATTCGACTTTCAAAAACGGAACGCTATCCGCGTCACTACCCCCAGGGTATGACAGGCATGAGAAATGCCCAGGATTCGACTTCCAAACCGAAACGCTCCCCGCGCCACCACCCCAAGGGTGTGGCAGGCCACAGACTATGTCTAGCACCGAGGGGACGACTTTCAAAAATGAGGCGCTTTCCGCGCCATCCCCCAAGGGGAGGCAGGTTACGGATCACCATATCTTGTGCCCAGGAAACGTCCCTCGATCCCCTCGGCACTCGGAAGGTTAACCCGAGGGAGGAGAGCCATTGGTGTATTCTGATGGTCTCCTAATAGGCCCAGCCTTACCAAGAAACCAAGTTTCTTGATGCCTTCCCTTCACCACCAACCAAAAAAAAAAAAAAAGGGGGTGAATGGGAGTAGACTCAGCGAGAAATCAAAGAGTACACTCCAACGAAATCACAACATGCCGAGGGCTCCCCACGGGAACACCTCCGGCAATTGAAGACTCCTATTTCCCGAAGGATACTACTCAAGGAAATATCATCAGGAAACGGCTAAGTCCACTACCTGGTCACCTCCGGTCACAAAGACACCGAAGGCTTCAACAACACAAAGGGACTGGACTGTCCAAGGTCCACTAAACGGTACTTCAAACAAACACCGAAGGCATCCGTTATGCACAAATACCGAGGGCCCTTTCCCCATGACAAGGATCAAATTCTACGACTTTTAGAGTGTATGCCGAGGGCACACACTCCTCATTGGCTTTCTTCACGACAACAGGATTCAACATCAATTTATGCTTAGAAAAAATTCTAAGTCCTGAAGGAGCAGCCCCCGGGCACCTGAAGGCTACACAGAGAAGCAGCACTTGAAAAAATTCTAAGTCCTAAAGGTGGAGCCCCCGGCCCAATCAATATTACAGCCAAGGGAATATGGTGGCTGAAGGCCATGCAATACAACAACACTTAAAAAAAGAGGGTATTCTGTCCTAAATGAGTAGCCCCCGGGCATCTCGCAAAGTGATGTGGAATCAGAGGGCACCCATCACCCGAAGGCTCCCAAGGGGGATTTTACACTTAGAATATTTTCTAAGTCCTACATGTTTCCCCCGGTCAACTACTCTTACATCAAGGAGAGATGCCATCTACCGAAGGCTCCCAAGGGGGATTTTACACTTAGAATATTTTCTAAGTCCTACATGTATTTCCCCCCCGGTCAACTACTCTTACATCAGGGAGGGATGCCATCTACCGAAGGCTCCCAAGGGGGATTTTACACTTAGAATATTTTCTAAGTCCTACATGTTTTCCCCGGTCAACTACTCATACATCAAGAAGGGATGCCATCTCCCGAAGGTTCCCAAGGGAGACTTTACACTTAGAATATTTTCTGAGTCCTACATGCTTTCCCCCCGGTCAGCTACTCATACATCATGGAGGTATGACACCTCCCGAAGGCTCTCGAGGGAAACTCTACACTTAGAAGATTTTCTAAGTCCTACATATTTCACCCTCATCTCAAGGGACCTAATTGCCGAAGGCTACCTATCAATCGAGGGCTACAGTTCACAAGGAATCAACACTTAAGAAAATCTTCTAAGTCCTAAAAGAATTAGCCCCCGGCCTATTCAATATTACAGGTGGGGCTCCACAGTAGCCGAAGGCTACATGGCATACTACACTTGCAAAAATCTCTAAGTCCTGTGCATTGGGCCCTCGGTCCAACATTCACACATCAGGAATGGGCGCCGTATCCCGAAGGCTCTCAAGGGGGAATCTACACTTAGAGATTTTTCTAAGTCCTAGGAGGTGGGTTACTACAAACGCCCGAAGGCCTCATGCTGTGCTACACTTAGAAAAAAATTTCTAAGTCCTAATTGCTGCCGAACCATCGGTTGCATATCCAGCAGAGGGTGCCCAACTACCGAAGGCTCCTAAGGGCTAGCTACAATCAGATAGTATTCTAAGTCCTAGACATACATTCAGAAATACCGAAGGCATACATTCAAAGGAGAAGGCATACATTCAAAACATAAGGCGCATTCGAAGATGAAAAGCCCGGAGGCAGCATGCATTTCATCAAAAACAAGAGTAAGTGTGAAATTACAAGCAGGCCGAAGCCGAGGGATGAATAATGTCATCATTACAAATATATGTTTACATGATAAAAAGTACATATCAAATCATGTTACTCCAGGGGGCCGCCTCCCCCGATGGCTTCGAGGTCACTTCTGCGTCGGCCTCAGGTTCGTCGCCCTCGGCTTCCTTCATGAGCTCAGAGTCCTCTAGGTCTGGCCTCTCGACATCGGGGGGAAGAGGAACGCGGATGTCTGGCTGCAGGGGGGAGCCCGTATGCTGCCGGGTCAAAGTCCTTTGGCTCGATCTTCAAGTGGCGAGCCATCCTCCGATAGATGAGGGCTTGAGTGAAAAACTCGCCCCCATCGTAGTATTGTTTACCCTTTCGGGAAACCCACTCCACGCCAGGCCCATCACACCACTCGTCGACCGAGGACTCGACGACCGAGGACAGCCATTGCTTGTGCTCCTCGGACCGCCATCCCCCTGCCAAGAACCCCGAGATTGCGTCCTCCCGGGCTCTCTCGACGGCTTCAACCTTCGCGGCCTCGGCTTCCTTGGCAGCTTTCTCCAAGGCCTCAGCTGCGGACCTCTCGGCTTCTGCCCTACCCCGATCCGCGGCCTCCGCCCGCAGGGTCATCTGCCGAAGGCTCTCCTCCAGCATGGCCATCTGCCGAACAGCGTCTGCATTCTGGCGGATGAGCTCCCGCATCTTGGCCTCCTGCTCGGCCTTGCGAAGGCGCCACTCCTCTAGCCGCCGGGCTTGCTCCCCGAGGGCAATGCAGGTCTACAAAAACAAAGGGGTTAGCAAGGCCAAATATGGTTTCTTAGCTCCAAGTAAAAAGGAAAGAAATAGGCGTAAAAGACTTACTGTGAGGGAGGACCGGAGGATCCTGTCCTCGAGGGCTTCGTCTTCATCAGCCCCGAGGGCAACCCTGTCAATCTCGAGGGTAATGCCTCTCAGAAGCGCCCTCGGGTCGGCGGTACCGTTCATCACGGTCGTACCAGCCGGGAGGGAAACCATGAGGACCTCGGAAGATGGCCCCTGAACTCCCGGCGGCACCTTCGCCACCTGCATGTCCTCATCTGCCCCGGGGGCAGGGCCTTCATCAACAATGATCACCGGGGGGGATTTCTTCCCGGCATCCCCGGTCTTGGGCTTCTTGCCCTCGGGATCTCTGCCCGAGCCCTTCCTTTTGGCGGCAGCAGCAGCATCAGTGCTTGGGCCCACCGACGGCCCCTCCGGTTTTTTGAAGAAGTCACCGGCGGGTTTTGGGACACCGACGTCCGTCCCCCTCGGGCCCTTGGAGGGTTTCTTCTTCTTCAAGTCTGCAAGGCCTCTAACATTCATCATTTTCACTGGGACACCTGCGAAAAACAAAGGAATGGGGTTAGAATCGAGGGGTCGCTGACCGAAGGCACAAAGAACAAAAAGAAAAAAAAACACGAACAGGATAAGCTATGTGCTAAGGGACCTCGTAGACTACCTCCTGTTCCCCCGAAGGCCTCAGAAAAAACGGGGTACTTCTCATCCGCTTCACCAATAAATCGGTATCTCCGAAAGCCGAGGGCGTAGAATCCCTTGTCGGCAGTATAGTCTTTGATGGAGACCTGCTTGGTGCGACCCTCCGGGATTTTCGCTATCACCAGGCCGTCTTTTTCGAGGGCGGCGCTTCCAACCTTCGGATGCCGACGGAAGCAATCCCGAACTTCCACCGGGAATGGGTTCTCAGCAACCCTGACATCGCACCAGCGCTCCTTCCAGCCCTTGTTTGACGAAGGCGCCTCCGTAAACAGCTTCCACCTGGCCACCTGCTGCAGGTTGGCGAAGCCCTCGGCATTCGCGTGACCCCCTCGACAGAGGTTGAAGCTCTGGAAGAACAAGTCCAGGCTAGGGGTCACCCCTCGGTCCCTACAGAGGTTTAAAAAACCCGCCACGTAGGAATGGCTATTAGGTGTCAGCTGGCAGGGCACCAAGCCAACGAACCTCAGGTACTCCCGGAGGAAGGGGTGCAGCGGGAACCGAAGGCCCATGGAGACCGACAACACGTGTACTGCAATGCACCCTTCAGGCGCCCGAGAGAGCACATCGTCAACTCCCGGCTCGACCACCTCGGCCGAGGGCCCTACATGTAGCTGCGTCACGTAGAGGTCCGCCCTGTCCGCCTTCGACCTTATCTCCAAGGCAGCCGTGTTGAGACAGGAATACCCCTCCGGCATATCTACGGGTTTCCCCTGATCAGCAGCTATGACCTTCTTCTTGGGGACAGCCGCCTTGGCCTTCTTCTTCCCGGGGGCCACCCGGATGGGAACCGCGTTCAGCGGCTGGGAAGTACTGGCCTCACCAGCACCCCGAGGGGGAAGGACGGCCACAGTGACCTTCGCCCTCTCCTTCTCCTCCTCCTCTTCAGCAACTTGGACGGCGAGGGCCAACTCTTCATCCTCGGCAGTTCGCTCGAATTCCTCCGCCTCGGCCTCAGCCGTCAGATCCTTCTGCACCTCAGTGGCGAGGGGTGCATCACCACAATCCGAGGGCTGACCACTGCTTGACTCCACATCGGAGATGCCTTCGTCCTCCATCGAGGGCGTCCTCGAGATGTCCTGAGAGTCACTCTGGGACGACATTCGCACCCTAGTTCGAGGGCTCGTAGACGGTAGTGTTTCCTAACTTTTCTATCTCCTAAACTAAGGGCACAGTACAGCTATGCTAGAAGGAGAAAGGCAGGAAGCACTGACCTCGAAAGCTGAGTTAGGACCGAAGGCTGCTGTTTCTCTCTCTAGAAAAATTGGCAGAGCTTCGCTAACAAGTTTTTCGCACACGGAGGAATGCCTGGCCTTGGGGTATTTATAGGCGATAGAATCCGGGCTTGGGCCTGGATTCCGGGCCTCCGGATGGACGCCATCATTACGCATCGTCGTTTCACCCAACCGGTGACGCCGCCCACGAACAGCCAGCCATCACACGCCACGTGTGCCATCCCCCCAACGGCTATATCCTGTCGTTACATATTCCAACGGCCATATTTCCAACGGCTATATTCTGGAAGCCCCCGGGTTTTATACTTCACTCCACTTCATCAAGGATTGCCTCCGGGTGCACTCACCCAGAAGTGCCCCCGGGTTGTGCCCCACACAGCACATTACACACGCCTTCGGGATCACTCCTTCAGATCCCCAGGGCTGCATATCAGGGGCACCCCTCGGGGTTTCCCCCTCAGCACTGCAAAACCGGGTAGCCCCCGGGGAGTGCCTCATTGACGGAGGGCCCATGGCACACAGGTAATGGGAGCCCTCGGGTATCTTCATCACCAACTCATCAACAAACAGTGGACCCCTCGGTAACAACTTCACTGCTGCCCTCATCTGGCAGGGCCTCGATCCCTGGATTGAGGGGCTCCCCTTTGGCACCACCAGGACATCAACAGCAAGCCTTCGACAAATCAACACAGGAGCCCTCAGAAGAGAGAGCCTTCGGCATTCCCGTCATTCTCCATTTTTCACCGGGGTTTGACATTTTCGATTCATCATTGGGGGAATTCGGTGCACTCTTTTTCCCTCATTAGGATTTTTTCCCAAAGGGTTTTTCCTAATGAGGTTTTTAACGAGGCATCCCCCCAAAAATGAAACGAAAAGCGTCAGCCTTCGGCCCACAACAGCAACGTAACTGCTTTACTCCTTTTCACCACTTTACAAGTGCCTCAAGGAGTGGGGGACTGGAGGACCCCTTCGGGAAAATCATTAAATTACAACAAAGCAAGCCCTCAAGTCCCGACATGTGGGTAACTGAGGGATTGCCTTCGGCAGGGACATAAAAGCAACAACTCCTCACCAACTTCAGAGATCACGACAGGACAACATCAAAGGGCAAGCACAAATTACTCCTTTTCCCTCAAGTACCTTTCGGCAAAAGGAGTGAGGGACTCCTGATGGAGTATATGGCCCGGGAACCCCCGGCCCACAGACTCCTACTACTCCAGCAAAGGCCCAACAGGCCCAACAGGCCCAAATCACAGCGCCCAAAGTACCAAGCAGTCCGCACAACGCACAGGGGTGCCTTCGGACCCCTGGCCGAAGGCTTCAAATTGTCACAGAGCGGGTTTCTCAAGCAAATTAGGAAACTGGGAGAAAACGACGAAAACAGCAGCCCTCGGCACTGTGAGCCCTCGGCACCAGGGTGCCATCGGGCGGGAGAGCCCTCGGTTACTGCTCTATAGCCGAAGGCATCTCACTCGACAAGATATCTGCCTCACATGCGTACAGATCACCGTACCCCGCACAGACGTCCCGTCCAACAGCCGCATTAAATGCGGCCACATGCGGCTGCCAGCGCCAACCAGTTGAGGTGACCCCTCGGCCAATGAGCGCTTGACACGTGTCCCTGCCCGGCATTTATTGCTACTATAAATAGCACCCCATTTCCTCATTTGTAACCACGCTGAATACATATCAAATATACACTCTCTCTCTTACTTGTTTGCTCTGACTTCTCTCTAAGTCATTCCCCGTAATAACCCTTCGGATATATACCCCCGGGTAGACTATCTATCAGCAAACATATTAGAACAAATAAAATAAAATAAAAATAAAAAATAGAAGAAGAAAATATGTCTTGGAATATATGAATATGCGGAAGAGATAATGCACTTTTCCAATTTTTGGAAAAAAGTGTGTATATCATTATTTTACATTTTTTGTTACTAGTGTGAAAAATGTTCATGAATATATATGTTCTATATTATATAGTTGAATTGAATATATATTTGTTCTATCATTATAAAAACCTTAAGATACAAAAAAACATATCATCATCATGCAACAAATTTCAAAATACATACATAAAAGACATAATAGATCAATATAGCTACGCTATTATTGATAATGAATGTGTATATGCATTTATAAATAAACTAAACATAACACAAAAATTAATTTTCTAGCACAAGATACCAAAGACTATCAATGATATTAGAAATAGAAATAATGCTTAACGATTAACAAATAATATTTCATGTTTTAATTAGCTCGGTTTATTCAGTTTGACTCGATTTTGAAGGGTAAAAACCAAAATCGAACCAAACAACTACGATTCAGTTCGTTTTTTACATTCAGCATTGTTTTTTGCAGTTGTTCGATTTAATATAATTGGTTCGGTTTATTTTGATTCGATTTTCGGTTTTCGATTTTCTGGACCCAGTCCTAGAGATTGGAGAGTTACGGTATATTTTCATTTTTTTGATAATCCAGGTGTCGGGGCTTACGCTCCCATAATCCTGGAGTCTATGAACTACCCTCCAAAGTCACTAGACAGTTAAATCCGGATCTGATCACAGTCAGCCTCGTCAGTACTGGCTCCAAAGGACGAATCCGGCAGGACTTACATCACCTTTCAGGCTACTCCTCCCACCACACGAACCCGCTACCTTCATTACCATCCTCTCCCTTCTCAGCTGCTGAGCAACTCCATCTTTCAGGCTGCTCCTCCCATCACACGAACTCGCTACCTTCATTACCATTCTCTCCCTTCCCAGACGTTGAGCAACTCCGTGAAGGTAGGAAGAATCATTGGGAGCAAGACCTCTATCATCTCCCCTTGGTGGGAATTGAACCCAAGACCTCCCACAAAGGAGAGACTTGGGGGTGGATGGTCATCCATTGGACTACACCCACCTTCCCACTGTATATTTTCATGGATGTATTTAAAGCGAGCATTTATAAAGCACATAATCTGTATATAGTTATTTGACTTTTCGTAAGGTTCACATAAAATACGGAGTACATTATTTATTGTGTAAAACCGCGAGTTTTTTTCGAATTAATGTTAATTAATTAATTAATTAATTACGAAAATAATGCTGGTAAAAAAATATTTACCGATCTACTGTTGGGTTTAACCATGGTTAGGGAAAGTCGCCCAACCGTTGGGCGACTTTCCCCTTCCATATGAACGCAAACCAACAACTACTACTAGCCACGCACGATCGTGCCTGCACGATCGTGCCTAATTCCGAAAACAGAATTTCATTAGTTTTTTTGTCCCATTTCAACCCAAACTCATCTTTTTACTATAAATAAGCTCTCCCTTCTCCTGTTTAAGTGTTACGAGCGAGATGCAACACATTATAAAACATACAACACACATGTTCACAAACACATACATAAACACATACAACTCACCGGTAAAACACAGTACAATCATCAAACATTCATAACAATTAATCATCTAATATTCATACTCGAACACATAAATACAACATACAAGAGAAAATACGTAAAATGTTGTAAATTGTTCCTACAACATCTAAAATGTTGTAAATTATCTAAAATGTTGTACAAGAAAAACTGCAATACAAAAGACAAAGTAGAAGTTGTCATGGTCATCTTGATCACTCGACCTAGGATCCGCTGTCACATGCATGCCTACAAACAAACAAAATTGTATTAGTTAATTTTTACTATTATACTAATTCTTTTTTTAATCATCCATTTTATTAATTAATATGTTTTCATGCAACGCTGAGATGAACTGTGAATTACTATAATTAACACCTTACCCACTAGACCCCATCGTGTCTTGATGATCTCTTCGCACATGTGGCCCTATTATGGCCGGTTTGGTGGCATTTTCCACATCTAACCGTTCCTCAGGGACCTTCATCCATCTCATTCTTAATACGTGTCGACTTAGGTCTTCCCTTAGCCCGAAGCATGGATGGATCGTGCACGATTTTAGCCCGAAGCATGGATGGATCGTGCACGACTTAGGTCTTCCCTTAGTCCGAAGCATGACCGACCTCAAACTCACCTTCGGGGGTAAACCTTTTCTCACCTGATCCCCTCAACCACGCATCAGTAAAGCCTTTAGGGAGATCATACATTCTAGTAAAGTGGGTACACGGGGCAGTTGTCGTGACCGTATCACCATCATCTTCATCAGATTCTGTCATATCTTCACCATTGATGTTGACGTCAGCATCTTCATCACTTCCCTGCCCATCCACAAATGATGCACCGTTGTGCAAATACCTACCATCTTCCTGTATAACCATGTCCATTACAGGAGCATTTGAGGAGTTCCCAACATTCACACCTGCATTGACATAATGCCTAGATACAACATCATTTGATGTTGATGGAGTACGATAAGCGTCACATATGGATTCCTCAATGTATATCTCAAGCATTGACATGTCCTCCATCTGAACTATGGCCCACATATTTGTTATAGCTAGCTCATCAGTGAGGGGCATAAGCATGTACTTTCCCCCGTTCATGGGAAATTTCATTTTCAAACGCAAAGAACGGTTAGGATGAATCATTGTGTCTGTATGTATTTTTTGAAGGATCTCGAGCATGCAAGCACCACGACAAACCATGACAAATGTGGTTGTACCACCTTCATGGCATATTTGACCAGCATCCTCATAATAGTTCCCTCCCCAATGACACACGATTGGGAAGCTTGAGAAATCCATATTCTAATAACAATTCAAATATATCCAAAAGTCAAGATTCACAAACAACTCACATTTCAATATGAAAATACCCAAATTTTGATATCTACATCCAAGTCTACATTTCAATACCCAAATTTAGCTACATTCAAATCCACCCAAATTCCCAAATGTCAAAATACACTTTAAAATTTACAATCAATTTCAAATCAAATTTCAACATTTCATAATCTAAAAATTCCAAAATTTTAACATTCAAAACCCTAAGTTAAAAATGAGATGAAATGGAGTTTGATTTACCTACAAGAAAGAAGAAAGAGTGTTGAAGATGAAGATGGAGGTTTGCCGGAGTGGGGTCGCCGGATATGGAAGTTCGCCGGAGTTGGAAATGGCTCGGTCATCCTTCGTCCTTCGTCCTTCGTAGTTGCTGCTTGGGGGATTTGGGGATTGGGTTTCGTTCGCAGTGTTCTGTTTTGTGGCTGGTCGCTGTTTTTACTTAATGGAAAGTCGCCCAACGGTTGGGCGACTTATAAGTCGCCAAACCGTTTGGCGACTTATAAGTCGCCCAACCGTTGGACGACTTTCCCCCGACCACGGTTAACCCAGCAGTATATTGGTAAATACTTTTAACCCAACCCTATTTTCGTAATTAATTAATTAATTAACATTCATTCGAAAAAAACTCTAAAACCGCTAGATCAGAAGCTTGTCGTCTAGCTTTTTACATTCAATCATATTTGTGCCTGATTGTACGAAAAATCACCAAACATACAAAAAATCACCAAACACCACTTGAATGAACTAATTTGACTTATTTTTATTAACATTTGAAAAAGTAGCTCAAATGTTACTTCTTGGACAGAAAGTTATTATTATACGATTAACTTATTAGTTCGTACAACTTACCCTTCTAATCATCTTCTACGCATTGAAGGATAAGTTCAATTTATATCCTCCCAATGTACCGTCTGGTCGATGCTGGGGGTCCTCAAGCGTGTGCATTCTGGCATATTATCTGTTGCTGGGAATGACGTGACAACACCTCCTTGTGATGCTGGTCCTCACGGATTTGTCTAAGTCCACAATGTTTTGGCCTGACCTTGAGCTTATCGGGGTCAGTAACTGGAGACTCAGGCTCATTGTGAGGGAAGTTGCCTTCTGTCTATTATTCTGCTTTTGTGGTAGTTGACTCCTTAACACTTGACAATATGTGAATGAGATAGGGTGTTTGGGTCCGTCTAAACACCCTTTCATACCAAATCAAGCTTTGGGAATGAGATAGGGACGATTTCCAGTTCGTAACAACAATCAAAACAGATTCAAAAACCACAATGTCTTCATTTCCAAAAGAGTAGCAGGGTTGTTTGAGAAGGGAAAGAAGAAGTACATGCATAGAGTGTAAGATTCCACCAAAATCCGATGGGTTGTGGGAAGAGTTTTGATGGAATGATTCGTGCATTATTGTAGTGTAAGATTCCATCGAAATCCATTCAAATCCCTCCAGCTAAACATTAAATGAAATCTATGGAATAGTTGAGGACACCTAGATTTTGAAAGACTCCACAACAATCCAAGTTGAGGACACTTGGATTTGGATGGAATTCTAAACTTCATTAAAATCTTTTAAAATCGGTGTTGGGACACTCCTAAAGCACCACTTGTAAAAAGCTAAATATTAGGTAGTATATTTCAAGTATTGTTTTAAATTAGTAGGAATCGATATAAATGTAAAAATTAGAGGTATCAAGCGCACTAGCCAATATTGGAGCTCGGATCACGTATTTCTCCCCTCCACCTCAAAATGAATTGCAATTTTTTTTATCAACACATTTTCTCTTTGTTTACTTATTTAGCATATCAACTCTTTATTATACTCAAAAGTCAAAATAATGTGACTTTATAGAACTTTCAATATAGTTTCTGAATACATGAATTTTAATTATTAGAACTAAGTTAATTATACGCAGGGATGATTTAACTAGCTTTATCGTCGATCAACCCTAAGACCCGCAAATTACAATTCATTTAGGAGCTAAGAAGTTCAAAACTGGAAATGAACTTTGTGGGTATAGAATATAATCATAGCGATTACATGAAATTCTAGTTTGACCAAATTGGATGAAGACTAGCTAACAAGTCTAGTTTAAACATGCAACCCTAGTTTCATATTATAGGTGCATCCATCTTCTTATATTTTATATTTTTATAGACAGCATATGACTCATACTTCAAGAAGTGTGACACAATTCGATTAAATTTTCTTAATTTTACTTACATATAGAAATTTTATTTGCTAATCTTTAATTAGTTCTCTACTCTTCGAATCTTAGAAATGTGTAGAGACAACTTTGATTTTTCATGGACGTGTAGGTGCTACTATTTTTAGTTCATGAACAATGTTAATACTCCGTATTATAATTTCATATTTTGGTGTTTTAAAATTATTTGTTGTGTGCTAGCTAGTTTATAGACCAGATTTGTTATAGGACATCGTATATACTATATTTCAATTGTGCTTGAACTTTTATTATATTCTTATTATATAATTGTAAGATTGATTTTTATTTAATTTGAGAATGTTATTACATTCTGGCTCTGCAAGTGCAATATTTTTTTAATAGAAATAGGAACTGAAAACATGAATCGGAACTGATTACTTGGCCAGTATCTATCTACCTATTTATCATATTATCATGCACTAATATCTCAAGATTAATTTTATAATTGGAATGTATTTTTCAGAATAACAGAAGTTACTCTTTATTTGAAGGGAATATAGGATTCCAATTTTAGAATATCACATTATTTTTAATTTTATTTAGGTAAAGTTATGTTTTTATGTTAGTCGTCTTACTTTATCAAAAGGAAATATAGTGCACTTCTTTTCAATCAAACACTTTTTCATTATATATTACCGCGACAATAACAATTATTGTTGTGTTTGAAATTCTTTTCATACATATAAAAGTAATGAACAAATTTTCTTCGTACAAAGCTTCCATATTAGACTTTAGTAGTATTATTATTACCTGTATATAAAAAGGGGTAAGACCGCAAGACTAATGAATATGCATGCACCTTTACTTTAATCCAACCCTTTGCTTTCCGAAAGTTCACATTGCTGTTTAGTAAAGTCCAAGTATCTTCCAAAGTCCTAACTAAACAAAAATGTTGTTTATGGACAGACAATTGTTTGTGCGTGAGACAGACGAATGTACGAAAGATGTACATAAAAATGTGTACACCAAGCACAATCGACATATCTATTGCGTGCGGATTGAGTGCGCTGACGTGCACCGCCAATTTTCTAGACAGGAAACTTCATTAAACCCGCACGGCAAGAATTCCCGTCTATTCTTTTTTATACTTAAGAGAGACCACTAAGCTCCCCCTCCCTCTATAGTCAAGAGAATAGGTAAAGGAGAATTTGGAGTTTTAATCTTCAAGAAAACAACCATGCTCTCAAGCAAACCAGCTTTCCATAAACTCTCTTTCATGTTGATATATACAATCTTCTTTGTATCTGCACTCAGTGGAGCTTCTATAAATGATCACATTGAATCTACTTTCATTCAAGGCAAGCTAATCAAGTGTTTAATGTATTTATTTTATCAGTGCCATGTATGGATGTATGAATGTCCACCTTAATCTTTTGGAATTTTATCAGGGATCTGAAAGATGACGAATTATCAATCCGGAACCTGAAAGATGAAATGTATTGGTATAAGACCCAAATGATGAAAAACTATCAATCTAGGACGTAGGATTTCATAGATTTTGATTTATTTAATTTTTTATTAACTCTATTGCTAATGTTTGATGGGTTTTTCTTCACAAAAGTTTATTATTTAATAAAACTAGATAATTTTTTTTAAATAAAAATAAAATAATATAATTTATGACAATTTAGGTCCTATATTGATAGTTTCCGGTCATTCGTGTCCTGGATCGATAATTTTCCAACGTTCGGGTCCTATATCCATACATTTTATCTTTCATATGTCAGATTTATAATTCGTCTATTTTTTAGGTCCCTGGATTGATAAAATTCCTAATCTTTTTTTATTGTGGGTGTTAATTAAGGTGAACAGATGATTTATTATGAAGTCATTTATTACTAACATTTTGTTTCGCAGTGAAGGATTTCTTTTCCTGTCATATTTTCAACAATATGATGTAGTGGCGGTTTATTTGAGAAAATGGGTGTTTGATGGGAGTAGGTGGAGTTGATGGTGGAGTTTCATGGGGAAACGGAAGGTCTCTACGGCAGGGCAATAGTGGTCAGAGTTCATCCTTAATACTCGCCGCCGATAGAACGCACAGAAAAGACCCGTCTGACAGTTTCAATTACTATA
The DNA here is from genome assembly GCA_945859875.1 of Cuscuta europaea. NCBI lineage: Eukaryota > Viridiplantae > Streptophyta > Magnoliopsida > Solanales > Convolvulaceae > Cuscuta > Cuscuta europaea. The sequence goes on along the minus strand of CAMAPE010000031.1, from coordinate 316,489 downwards.
CTGGTGGGTGGAATATCAGCAATGAGCATTACATATATGTAAGTGCCTCCTTGTAAGTAAACATATACTTCCTCAAATATAAATGATTTTGTATTGGTAAAAAAATTAAAAAAATTAGATTATGAAAATTTACAATGAGACAAGTTTAACAATATTTTTTCATAAAATAATATTATTACATCAATAAATAAAACGTAGTCAAAGTAGATCATGTGAATAGTGTAAAGGTCAAAGTGTTGCATTTATTTAAGAACGGATGTAGTACGTAGTATGACTGAAAAACGTCTTAATAGACGTCTTGATGAGAAGGACTGCTATTCTCCAGCTCAATGATTGAGTCAATTTTTTGACCGAATGATTCAGTCATGTTTCCAATTAAGTCGTAAATAAACATATATGATTTAATGGCTGAATGATTAAGTCTTCATTCCCATTAAGTTCATTAAATGGAAAGTAAATATCCCTTTAGTCTTATTCACAGTGTTGATGTTTTGGCCTTTTAACTTATTTTGTTTCTCTACCTAGCTACTATTATTTTGGTTTTTTTTTTTGCAATTCGAATGTTTGTTTTCTAACTTGTAATTTGATTAGCTCTTGGATCGGAGTTGAAATGACTAAATGGGCTGAATAATGGCTAAATGAGGTGAATTTGATGAGATTGGAATTAAAATTATTGTAAAAATTAAAATTAAAATTATTGTATCATATATGTGGACTAATCTTCCATCCATAAGTATGTTCTCATCCATAACTTAAAGGAATTTGTATTTTTATTGTGGTTGAAGAGTCATTTCTTGTTGTGTATAACTATGGTATTTATTTGATCATTTAAAAGTTAAAGTACCAAAACACAACAATATCAATAGTTACAGTACTATTTATGCATTTAATCCATTATAATTATCAAGATTTAACTTATTAAGACATTCAAATATGTAAATGACTTATACCACACTACACCTACAGACCTGCCCATAATAATGTCATTTTACAATACATTGATGGTGGTTAACTTAGGCCCTGGTCCACTCCAAATTTAAAAAATGTCAATATTATTAGTGTAAAAAATTTCATCTAAATTTTTTTCCAATAATATTTTTTGTACCGGCTCAGTCTAGCTCAGTGCCCTGGCTCCGAAATTTTAGTGTTGAAAAGTACATCTTTAAATTCACACATAACGCTTATAGAAGTAATAGAACCACAAAACTGAAATTGAAGTTTGGTGCATAACATTGATATTCAAAAAGAGTTTGATTTTTGTGTTTTTACTCAGTCGGTCGCGTTTACTGGCGCTCCCCTTTTCTTCATAGCAGCAGTTTGGTTTGTGGGATTTGGCCTAACATTACTACTGATATGGCTTTGCTATTGCTGCTGCAAAGGAAGGAGCAGTGCTTACTCTCCAAGTGTTTATGTCCTTTCACTTCTCTTTCTCTCCATATTTACCATTGCTGCAATGTAATGCCCCCTTCTTGAACTACCCCTAGCTACATTATTTCATCTGTTTTTTTTGTTTTGTTTTAAAATTCATTGTGTTCTAAACAGCATTGGTTCTGTGGTTCTCTATACCGGATTAGAGAAATTTCACAACAGTACAGAGGGTACACTAGAATTTGTTGTTTCCCAAGCGGATTCTACTGTTGGTAAATTAAGAAATGTGTCAGACGTTCTGGACACGGCCAAAATCACAGGAGTTGCTCAAATATTTCTACCTGAAGCTGTTAAAAAGAACATCGATAAGGTCGACGATACCATCAATTCTTCTGTTAACACTCTCGACACCGAAACAAGGAAGAATAAGAAGGATATCCTACATGTTATTGACCTTGTGTAAGTACTCTTTTCCATTGTGGGTGCTCCTAGCATTTTTTGCAATATTTCTTTTCATCAACTAATGTTTGTTGAATTATTATTATGAACTTTATATTGTGACAAAACTGTAATTTTTCAGGAGGCAGATTCTCATAATTATAGCCGCTCTTATGCTTTCCTTGGCTGCTCTTGGTTTCTGTAAGCGCACCCTTTTTGCTCTAAATTTGTAGTTACATATGCTACCCATATAACCATATATTTGTTTCAAATGTGGTGTAGTTCTTTCCGTGTCTGGCCCTGAATCTCTTGTTTACATGTATGTATCATCCAAAACATCCACTTTCCATCTACTTACTTTAAGAACCACATTCCACTGTATATTACAGTTCATTTCTTGCAGCCTGGTGATCATAGGATGGATTCTCATTGCAGCCACATTGATCTTGAGCAGTGTATTTGTACTTCTACATAAGTAAGTCATCTTCGAATTTGTAAGGCAATAACCGAGCCGAGTATATTAAATGGTGCATATCATTTTCATATCAATTGGTTTTCATTTGACAGTTTTATTGTTCATCCTTATCGCCTACACACTGAAAAACCATTTAATATATTTTGTGTTGTTCAAGTGTGGTAGAAGACACTTGTGTTGCTATGGATGAATGGGCGAAAAATCCCACGGTTCATACAGCGTTAGATGATATTATTCCCTGTGTGGACCCTAAAGCTGCTCAAGAAACACTGTCTCAGAGCAAAGAGGTGACATATGAGATGGTTGTTGTTGTTAATCGTATCATAAACAATGTAGCGAATGCAAACATGCCTACCGGTGCGCCTACTTCGTACAATCAATCTGGTCCATTGGTGCCTAACCTTTGTAGTCCATTCAATTCGGACAACAGAGATAAAAAATGCGCTGAAGGCGAAGTCGAGTTTGAAAATGCACCTGAGGTACATAACTTATAAATCTAGTGGACTTAAGAAAAGTAACAAATTTAAGTCCTAATTTGAATCACCACCTTGATTGTACATCATTACTTGTCTGGTTTGAGACTTCTTTTGGAATCTTGAGTCCTCAACTATGAAATTTGGACACAGTTTAGCTTTTAGCTATATTTGGATGAAATTAAGAATAATTTTTTGCCTGTTCAAGTGGTCAATGATGCGTGTATGGTAAAAAACTATGGACGAAATTAAAGTGGATTTGTAACACAATTCACACATGGGACACTGACTCCATTTTACACATTATAGCGATTACAGATTATGCATCTGTTTTTTGTTGACCACTGTGACATTTTAGTTCTAATTTAGTCTAACAATGGAATGTGACATACCAGTGTGAGTCGACATGAATGAACAAAAGTACATTGTTTTATTATAAATTACTATGTGTTAATTATTAATAATATAGGTTTGGAAGAAGTATGTGTGTAACGTTGGAGCGGACAATGTGTGCACCACGGTGGGGCGTCTAACGCCGGATTTGTACAACCAGATGAATGGTGCAGTTAAAGTGAGTGGTGGTCTCTACCTGTATGGCCCATTCCTCACCGACTTGCTCGACTGCACATTTCTACGAAGTACCTTTAACACGATCCATGACCATCATTGCCCCGATCTCGAACTATTCAGCAAGTGGGTCTACATTGGGTTGGTGCTCATTTCGGCCTTTGTGTGTCTTTCTCTCATACTCTGGGTGCTCCATTCCAGAGAAAGGAGTCACCGTAAGTACACCAAACTTGCTCGCCCTTAAGATCTCCTTTCCATGGAAAATGAAGTATGGTATATAATCAAGCTTGCATGTTGACTATTCATGGAGGAATCAAATAGCTAGTTTGCTTAGGAATTGAGCATCATTTTGTGGAAATCTTCACATATGCTATAATGTATGCACCACCTAGCAACCTTTGATACCTAATTTGCACAAGCATAGACTTTTATCCCACAGACAAATGAGTCTATGTTAATTCCTTATTGGCTGTTTGGGAAAACAAAATTTGATGCTAGTGTAAAAGTTGTTATACAAATTTAAGAGCATTTTGTGAAGTCCTCTTTCTTGGACCAAGTCATGCATGCTCTTTTGGTATGAAGATTCAAATAACCTTGTTGAAGTTTGAATGTGATTTGACTTTACATGTTCTGTAAATTATTGCCCTCGTCGTGATTATCATTTCACTGGGATTGCTTTCCGTTTTGCTAACTCAAACCTCATTTTCTACCAACCCAAAAGCAGCTATAATAAAGTTCAACGAGCATAAAAAGAAAATAAAATCGAAGAATTTAATTCCAAATTCAATAAGTTACTATGAAGCTTCCTCTTATAAATGATAAAGGATACTTCCATCACACTTAAGGGGCACTAACATGCATTAATGTTAGTGCATGAGTGTTTTATCTTAGGATTGTTTTGTGATATATGTCTGCTTATTTCATATCTTGGCAATTTATTGGTTTGATTCCTCTTTGAATGCATGTAACTAATCATTTGTGAGTTTAAAATAGTAGTGGGTTTGTCACATCAAGGAAGAGGAGCTTGAAAGGTGATAAGTCCGTATTTCAACACGCATTTGATGCGTGTTGGAATTGATTTTTATTAGTTTTCCCAGTTTAAATGTGTCACAAGGCTCATAATTAGCTCAAGTCATAGTTTACCGGGTTTTGATGTATATATGGTATTTTTAGAGTCAAAATAAGGGAATTAAGCCCGACATCGGCGTGAGATAATTGATCTAGGAGATTTGATAGGCATTTAAGAGTTGATTAAAGACGAAGTTCTAAAGACAAAAGAGCTATAGGATTGCCCACAAGATCAAATGAAGACTTAAAGATTATTTGTTACTTGTTAGGAAGAAAAGTGACGAAATTGACTTTGGCCGCCAGGGCCGTCTCCAGGAATTTTGGTGCCCCAGACAAAAAATGACTAACGAGATCAAATCGTACTTCAAATTAATAACATAATTAAATATGAAGTAATTAAAAAATTATAACATCATTTTTTACTAAATGTAAAAAGAAATACTTAACTTAAAATGGATATAAAGTATGTGAAAATATAAATTCTTCGAAGAAATAAATAAAATTATAAAATTACTACCTAATAACCTATTCTCCTTGCTTTTTGATGTGCGAAATTTGTAAGTACATCACCACAATCAAGAGTAGATAACACTTTTTTTCTATAGATAGCATAGCGAGCCCGCTTACTCTCTCTTGTGACATTGTTGAGCGGAGATAGTTTTTTATCAACTTCAACTTTGAAAAACTTCTTTCGGCAGATGCAACTGTCACGGGAATAGTTAACAAAATTCTGTAAGCAATCTAAGCATGCGAAAAAGAAATACACATCTCTCTAATGTACTCCATCACTTCAATGACTTTTTTTTATCTTGAGGCAATGACTTGCTTAACCATTGAAGTTCCGAAAATAACTCAATTGAATCAATACTGCAATCATCCTTGTGCTTCAAAAAAACTCCCAAGGGTATAACAAGAACGAGCCAACTCTTCATCACTTATTGTCCTTAGCTTACTCAAATTATACAAGAATCCAAAAGTTTCTTCATATTTATGTAATTGTTGAAATCTAGTTTTCAACGAAGAAATAGCATTATGAACAACTACTAAGAAATATGCTCCTCTAAACACATCTTCTGCTGACTTCATTGGCTCATCAACTGCTTTCTCATCAAAAACTTCATTTTGGTTCGAATACGGATGTCACGAAATTGAGGTTCAACGTGTAAATCAATGACAATATTTTGAGCTTCACTTTTGGCTTTTTCAAACCCTTCTTCTCTATATTCTTTGAAAAATACAACCAATCCTTTCAAAAGATTTAAAGCCACACCAACATCCATATCTTTTTGTTGAAACACTTTGCTGATTTTGTTCACTTTGTTTAATACCTCATACCAAATTACCATACTAACAATAAAATCAAAGTTCATTTCATATTCAAGCAAGGACTTAGCATCACTCACAGTGCTAGCATCATTACTAGTTTTTGTCAAATGCTACAATGCTTGTTGTATTTGTGGTGCCTGAAATCTGATTGCTCTAACGCTAGCAATACAACTTTCCCAACGCGTATCAGACCACGACTTTAGAGTAAGACCTTTTCCATCGCGATCTTTGAGAAATGTTTTGAAAATCTCCCACCTTTTTGTTGAACCTGAAATTATTAATGGTCACAATATATTATTAATCAATAATGAAATAATAGCATTTATAAATACAAAGATAAATAAATAAATTAATAAGTAACCAAATAATAAATGAGCTAATAGATAGATGGAGATGCACCTGAAAGTAATTTGTAAATTCGTTGTACAACACCAAAAAAAGTTTTTGCTTGTGGACAACTCAATGCCATGTCACAGAGGGAAAGATTAAGAGAACGACAACCACATGGCGTGTAAAATGCTCTAGGATATTCTTTTAGCACTCTAGCTTGCACACCTTTATTGCCCCCTTTCATGTTTGAACCATTGTCATAACCTTGTCCTCTCATATTACTAAAATCAAGTTCATGGGTTTGCAGAAAGCATTTAAGCTCATCAAAGAGAGCCTCTCCCGTTGTCTCAACTATCTTCACAAATGTAATGAAAAACTCTTCAATTCTTACCGGAATAGTAGACACATTGACACATCTTATTATAAGTGGCATTTGCTCCTCATGACTCACATCCGGCGTGCAATGAAGAATAATGGAGAAATACTTTGAATCTCTAACAACTTGAAGGATCTTCTTTTTTACTTCACCTGCTAATAATTGTATCATCTGATTTTGAATACTATGACCAAGATAATGATTCTGAATCACTTTCTTGCGTATATGCCTAAGGTGCTCTTCCATTATTGGATCAAACTCGGAAATCATATTGATAATTTTGAGAAAGTTTCTGTTTTTCTCATCTCCAATCTTTTCATTATCATCTTGAAATGCAATATTACAAGTAGCAAGAGTTTTAATAACACTCATGATTCTTTTCAACACAGCTCTCCAATACTCCTTCTCTTTATCAATCACTCTTTCCGGAAAAACATCAATGGTTGTCTTCTTTTTCAGTCTTATTTCTGCTTCTCTCCAAGCTTCAATGCTACGAATATGATCATTGCTCAACTCATTCTCTGCAAGTCTATGATGTATATTGTGTCAATCGTTATACCCTTCACCTGAGGTAGTCAATGGGCTCGATACTCCACCTTTCTTAAACAAGATACAACAAAAATAAAAGACTTTGTTTTTTGACATTGAATACACTAACCATGGGCGGATGTATTTTTCACCTTGTTGGGATATTGACCTAGAGGCCCAATACCCAGATCGGGAAGGCCCAAGATATCCGGCCCAAGCAACGGGCCCATCACTCTATGATGAATAGATCCAGTAAGAAGACATACCGAATGGAGTTCGGCCCAAACAAAGGTTGGCCCAGTAAGAAGACATACCGAACGGAGTTCGGACTATATATCATACTTGGGCCAATTTGACAGTATCTCCAGTACAACCCAATATCCCATTCGAGCAACGGCCAATCAGCAAGTGGCCGGGTGCAATTAATGCCAGACTGTGACATCAGCAAGTGGAAGCATGGATGACCAAGTCGGTGGAACAACGGCCAATCAGCATGGCGCAGCCCATGCTCTCCATTAGTATAAATAGAAGGTTTCAGGTCATTGTAAGGGTTAGCATTTCAATACTCAGGCTCTAGAATAGCATCATTGCTCTTATTTCTTGTATTAAAGCATAGTTTCCGACCTACCGATCGGGAAATTCCTTGTAATCAGATTGGTTAATTAATACAAGTGAGCTTTCGAGTGTTAGTTAGTTCAGATCTTATATTTCTTTACACGCTTTGATTCTGGGTCATTCCTGATATATCCAAAGTTCGTGTTGGGCTTTCGGATCTACGTGATTTACCCTCAACACACCTTTTGTCAAGCATCGAGTATAATGTTTGTCACTAAAACTCCATTTTTTATTAGTGATAACCAGTGATGGAGTATATGGCCCGGGAACCCCTGGCCCACAGACTCCTACTACTCCAATAAAGGCCCAATAGGCCCAGGAAGCACAACAGGCCCAAATCACGGCGCCCAGGGTACCAGGCAGCCCACAATGCGCACCAGGGGTGCCTTCGCCCCCCTGGCCGAAGGCTCTGAACCTCACAGAATGGCCAAAACAGGAAGACAAGATTACTGGGAGAAAACGGCAAAAATCAGTAGCCCTCGGCACCTAGAGCCCACGACACTAAGGGGGTCCCCGGCACTCAGAGCCCTCGGCTAATCACCTACAGCCGAGGGCACCTTTTCCGACATAATATCCGCTCCACATGCGTATAGATCACCGTACCCAGTACGACGTCACATCCAACAGCCGCATTAAATGCGGCCACCTGCGGTTGCCAGCGCCAACACGTTGAGGTGACCCCTCGGCCAATGGGTGCTTGACACGTGTCCCTGTCTGGCATTTATTACTACTATAAATAGCACCCCATTTCCCCGTTGTAAACCACGCTGAAAAGGCTGAATACACTTTCTAATATACTCTCTCTACTTACTTGCTCTGACTTCTCTCTAGTTATTCCTCGTAATAACCTCTCGGATAAGCTACCCCCCGGGTACACTATCCATCAACCAGTAATTCTTATTGAGCCCATTTCAACTAGAAAATCTTTTTCTTATTGTGAAATAGGTACTTTTCAGTTACCTAGATCACATAACTCGGTCATATCAAGAGTTACAAGCAACACATCTACAATATCATTGTCAACATCAACATCGGCCTCCTCATCATCTACAACACATCTACCCTCATCCTTATTTTCATTTTTGTTCTCAAGTTGAACACCAATATTTTCATTCTCATCTTTATCATTTGCCTCGAGATTTTTGTTTGAGGTCGATGGGGAAGGATTTAATTTTACATACCTATCCATGGAACCCGCAAAAGATTGCATTACTTCAACTTTTCTTTTCTTAATTTTTCTCTTTGAAGCCCCCGACTCTTGTTTCCTTTTTCCCGTCATAGTAGACACTACAAAATAATAATTTAGCACTAATTATTAGGTATATTACGGAAAGATCGTTTAAAAAGAACAATTTCAAACTAAATTTGATAACCGAATAACTTAAAGAAAATTAAAAAAAAAATATACTATCCTCCGTTCCATAAAAGTTGCAACAGTTTGACTCACGTTTGCCAACGCGCAACTTTGACTATAATTATATTTATTTATGTATTAGTAAACATTAAAAAAAGTTAATATATTGGAAATTTACATTAATACAAATTTATTAATATTTTATACATAATATTTTTATTATATATATTATTAGAAAATCGTAGTCAAAGTAAGATGTGTGAATAGTGCAGAAATCCCAATGTTGCAACTTTTATGGAACGGAGGAAGTATATGTAACACAAAATTTCAAGTTTAATACAACTTATAAATAATAATTAATAAATTGGATGTACAATAAGTCTTTATCTGGTTTGTAGTTTGCAGACGGAATGGGTAGTGTCGTAGTGCGGTACTGCGGTAGTGGCTAGTCAGTAGTCAGCAGTCACGTCCCTCCATATTTTTTAGCTAACTAGGGATTTTTAAAATTTTAATTAGGTGTCTAGGCTACTAGGGTCTAGGGTAATAGATTACTATTATATTCCTTCATAATTCCTATTGGGCCATCCGGTTAGGCAGTAGGCTGACAGGCTGTGCTTCTCAATATATTTTACACTATTTATATTACTCTCTTCGTTCTCTAATACTCCAGGTAAAATCATCACATAAGTAGCATCCATTGATCTTCCAGATTTAGTAACCCACCATTTGATTAATTCCAATTTGATGCTATTGACAGTCACCCCTCTATGTAACAGGGTATTCAAGAAGAATGATCAAATAGAATGGGCTAAAGGACACAACAATATGATATGATCTTCTGTAACACTCGCCCTTTTGCAGAAAGGACAAATCGAGGGACAAGCAGTTGAGAAGATAGCAAGTTGCTCAGGGAAGGGTAGACACTTATTCCACAACCTCCATAGATTTTTTTATTTATTTTAGGCACTTGCTTAGAATTCCAAATGTGTGAGTTGGGCAGAGTCCTCCCCTCCTGCGGCCAAAGAGCTAAGTAAGATGATTTTGTTGTAAAAAAATCCCTCTGATGTATGCTTCCATGTAATAGAACTAGGGACTCTGTCCACCATGGCTTCTGCCTCTTCATGTACGAGGCAAATTCTCCTTCAGGAGGGAGAATCAGTAGTTTTTACCTCACCTAGTTCGTGTGCACCATATCTGCTCCTCATCAGGTCAGCCCACAAGGATTGACCTTTCTGGTCTCCCACCATAACTTCATGGCTGATATTTTTTGAATGTCAGCTATGGCCCTAATGCCTAGACTACCATTTTGCATAGGCTTGCAGATTCTTTTTAAACAAGCCCAATGATATTTTGGCTTATTATTTCTGATTCCCCAAAAGAAATTTGCAACCTTCCTATTGATCAAGTTCACCACTGCCCTTGGAAGATTAATAACAGTCAGGACATACAATGGAATGGAATTAAGCACATGTTTAATCAATATTAACCTCCTGCCTTGGGATAGAATCATAGACTTCCAGTTAGCTAACTTTTTATCAAAAGTTTCCAACAAATCTTTGCAATGTGCTAACCTGGTAATGCCCCTGTGAAGTTGTACCCCAAGATACTTTATAGGTAGCTTGGCAGATTTCATACCCAGCTCATTTTCTATAAACAAAACACGCCCAAGAGTAGTATTCTTACCAACAACAAAACTGCTTTTTTCTTTATTTATCAATTGACCAGATGCATCCTGATAAAATTGAATAAATTTCTTGAAGTTTTTGATAGACCGTGACGAACCATTCAAAAAAATTATAAGGTCATCCGCAAACGCCAGGTGAGTAATATGAGCTCCACGTCCAATATTGAATCTTTCAATATCTCCTTTATGCATAATCCTATTCAATCCTCTCGAAAAAGCTTCGGATACAATAATAAAGAGCAGGGGAGAGGGGATCCCCTTGTTTAACTCCTCTATAGGGCTGAAAAAAACCACAGGGTGCGCCATTGATTAGGATTGAGATATAAGTACTCCTCAGGTTTTCTAGGATCAAGTGTATGATTTTCAAATCAAAACCAAAGCTGCCAAGAATAGAGCCCAAAAACTCCCAGTCAACCCTAGCGAAGGCCTTAGCCATATCCAACTTTACCATAAGATTCGAAGCCCACACCTTTTTGTCTAAATTGTGTAACATCTCAAAAGCAATCAAGACCTGGTTGGAAAGGTCTCTCCCCCCCATAAACCTTGATTGTTCTTTTGATATAATTTTAGGTAAGAGAACTGTCATTCTTGAAGCCAAAATACGAGTATTAATCTTGCTAAAGAAAGGGGAAAGACAAATAGGCCGAAAATCTCCAAATCCTGTGGGATTTTTTTTCTTAGGGATTAGAACCATATTAACACAACCCACTCATTTAGGAATAGGAAAGCCCAAGAAAAATTCCTGCACCACCATAACCACATCCCTTTTGATAATCTCCCAACACCCTCTGTAGAAACTCCCTCCAAATCCGTCAGGCCTCGGAGTTGCATCCTGACTAAGACCCCAAACTGCCTCCCTAATTTCAACCTCTCCCGGCAAGGCTAAAAGCATATCATTATCGGAATCATTAAGAATATTAGGAATATTCTGAAGCATCTTCTCAAAATCATGGGTCTGACCTTTAGCGGAGAGACTTGAAAAATACATAACTGCCTCCCTACCTATCTCTTCTGATGCATAACACCACTCCCCATTAGACTTCTTTATGGCCTGATATGTTGCCTTTGAACCTTGTTACACACAGTCTCATGAAAAACTGTGTATTAGCATGCCCCTGTTTTATCCATTTAACATTTGCATTTTGTTTCCAAAAGGTCTCTTGTTGCTTTATCTTCAAGAGGAGCTCTGCTTGCTTTTGTGACAAAAAGCCCTTTTACCTTCTATATGATACTCTTTGTATTCCTTTTCTGCTGCAAGAGCCTCACCTTCTATATTGCCAAACACCATGTCCTAAGATCTTTTTTTAAATTTTGCAACTTAGCACACAGTCCCCTCATACCCCCAACCGTGGGGTAATCTTTCCAGTTCTTGTAAACAAAAGGCAAGAACTCATCGTGGGAGAACCACATATTTTGAAAACGAAATTGTTTAGGGCCCGAATATGTATTAACTTCACACAGAAGGAGTGGGCAATGATCGGAGGACGTCTTACTTAGGTGCTGAATGTGAACTTCATCAAATTTTTCAATGAAATTCTTGTTTGCTAAATAACGGTCAATCCTCTCCCATAATGTACCGTTCGAACGCATGCCTGACCAAGTATAAGTCGATCTGATCGTTGGCAACTGAGATAGCTCGCATTCTTCGATACAATCCTGAAAATCTAGAATATCATTTAATGGAGGACTTGACAGCCCTTTATACTCAGAGATTGATGAAACCACGTTAAAATCACCACCCAAAATCTACGCAGAATCATCCATATTTGCGTACTCAGTTAACTCTGCCCACAGATGGGCTCTATCCTATCTCGTATGGAGCCCATAAATAGGAGAGAAAGTAAAAGCAAAAATCAAAGGAATATACACCACCTTGGCGAGAAGGAACTGATCTTTTTCCACAATGGATGAAACATCACTCACAATCATTCCACAAGAGCCAAATTTTATTTGTAGCCGACATATATAGGTTGGAAAAACCAAGATTACACATATAAGAATTACCTTTATTTTGATCAATGAGAAGTTCAATAACTGTAACCAAATTTACCGAATAGTGCCTGATAATATCACGTAGCCTCGGGCACAAAGAGGCGAGGCCATGGAGATTCCATGTAAGTAGCTTCATAGGGAAACCAGTGAGGAGGTTTCCGTGTTGGTCCTCTTGGCCGTTAAACGTGTAGTGACCGCCACAGGAGGATAATTTTCTTTGATTTTTCGTCTTCCAACCAACCTAGCTGCTTCTTCCTTATTCTTAACCGTTTGATTTACCCTTTCTTGTAGTTCCCTACAAACCTCCTCCCATGACCCTTGGTCAAATTCTCCACCTCAATTGTTTCCCCCTCGGACACATATCAAACATGCATAATGATTGTATGTTCTTCTCCCCTCCGTAAATCCCTTTCCTCAAAGTTGATAAGTTTAGTTACATCCGTAGCATGAGGCACTTCCTCCAATTTTGACCTCTCAGTATAATTTGCATCACCCAATTCATTTTGAAACTCTCCAAGATCAACCAATGGTTGAGGGGCAGTCTCCTGTGAATCTTGTGAATCCTCAGCCACTTGCATGTCCTTTTCTGGGATTTCAGCTACCTCTTTAGATCCCTCCACTAACATAATTTCATGTACCCCTACTGAATCATTACGCACAACCTCTTGTGCATCCCCCTCCTTGGGTATTGAAACAATAGCTTCTTCCCCCCTACGTGAGGATTCTGGCTTGTCAAAAACCTCACCCACCTTCTCTTTTCCATGCTTCTTTCGAGTAACTTGGATCCATTGATCCGGAACCTTTTGAATGGATTTCCCGACATCCTTTTTTGTTATAGCCCCTCCCAATTGCACCTGCTTATTTACCCCTTCAATCTTCTTTGGTATCCCACAGTTGCTTTTTTTGTGTCCAATCTTATTGCATTTTAAGCAATAATCCGGTAAGTCTTCATAGGTCACCGTCTAAAAAATTTCTTTGGATCCATTCACGATCAAAACTTTAGAGGGGATTTCTTGTAGCAAATCCAACTCAACACATACCTTTGCAGTGGATGGCCTCGTGAGATTTGTCGTCGCAGCATCTACTTTCAGGGGCTTTCCAATCATTCCAGCAATGTAGAAAAGGGCCATTTTGTCATGCAAGTGAATAGGTAGACCTTCAAACGTGATCCATACCGGAACGATAGGCGATTCCACATCAGGCCTAAAATCTGGAGTCCAACGAGTCACCCGCATTTTAAACCCTCGAATGTTCCATATTTGACGAAGCCAGCACCTTTGGAAATCCTCCTCCATTAAGAATTTTAATAGAACCTGACGTTAATCGAGGAGTCCTAACGTGATTGGTCCTTGAAATCCAATTTTGTCGAATTCCTGGCAAAGTGTCAGCATTGGAGGCCTTCCTCGAACAAAGGAACCAACCAATGCAAACTTATGTTGAGCAGCAAGGGTGGAAACTTCTTCATAAGAAAAATGCACTGCCAACATGCCACGATGCCGATAGGGTGTTTTCAACGGGATTTCCTTATTCGCAACCAAGACTTCTGCAAAAGAGCGCATTGCCACCACCGACCCGCTGGCCGGAGCGGCCCATGCACACGTCGACACCATGAGTGTCGCCGAGCACACCTAGGGTTTCCTCCATATTAATATATATAATAATAGCTTTTTATTAAAAAAATGATGCCCCTCTTGGAAGTGGTGCCCTAGGCAAGTGCCTAGGTGCCTACCCCCGTGGCCGGCTCGGTTGGCCGTCCACACACGTGTGCATCCTAAAGGTTTCTGTTGCGTGCACATGGCCGTCCACACACCGTGTGCAGAACCGTGTGCATCCTGGAGGTTTCTGTCGCGTGCACATGTTCGTTCACACACCGTGTGCAGAGTAGTGTTCACATTCGAAGCTACTATTCATCTGAACATGGAAGGCTTGGCCGCGCACACGACTGTTCACATGGCCGTGTGGACGACCATGTGCGACAAAAAAATGCCCCAAAAGTGTATTTTTCTATTTCAGCAAGCTTTAAACCCTTATTTGAGGGAGGAGTTTTAGAAAGAAGTTAGAGGACGAATTTCTCAAGGTTTTTGAACTTTAAATCTACAATATTTTGGGATTTTTTGTGATAGAGTATATGGGTTCAGACCCCATAACCCACATACTCACTAAGGAAGCACAGCCGTCCGTCGCCCAGTGGTACCCCGTCGGCCAGATGGCACCCCATCGGCCAAATGAGAATCAATCCAGAATATGGTCCGGAAGCCTAGGAGCAAGACATGGTGCCTCCGTCGGCCAGGCCCTCTTCGGCCAGACCCTCGTCGGCCAGACCCTCGTCGGCCAGACGCTCTTCAGTCAAGGAGACTTCGCAGAGCCAGACATCCATACTTAGCTAATACATTCGAATGTACTGAGCCCAATAGAGGCCTTATATTGTAATGGGTCTCCCAAGCCCAACACTTGGGAGCACATCCCATAATTTCCATATAAATACTCCTATTGGGGGTAGTTGCAAAGTGTTAGCAAATATATTCATTGCACTTCTCTCTCTAGCTCTCACTTCTCTCTAGAATTTAATACTCTATCATTTGGTACTTTCATTGAGAGCTAGAACAATCAATTTAACATCCTTCGTCGCTACCAAGCACAACTAACTGACTATGGGAAGAGCAAGATCAAACTGTAACCTCATCGGCAAGGCGATCCCCGAAACTCAGGAGGATCGAGAATGCTCTTGCGACGCTACGACCGACAAGGTAGGGGACGAGGAGAACTTCCAGGAGATTATTGACCCCATAGCTGACCTCCGCAATGAGCTTAACGGCAACGCTCAAGACGCCTGTATCGGCCTTGAGAAGAAGCGCATTGACAAAAGTGACCATGCATCAGGGCAGCAGGATACTCCCACAGTTGATCCTCAGCTCCAGGCCGCCTTATCGGCCACCATCGTCAGTCTGGCTCAAAACCCCACCGTCCTCAGCGCGTTGGTGCCAAGGACGGGGGAGAACACAACGCCACCACCTCCCCCTCCTCATCCTTTGATCACTAAGGTCGGCAACGATGAGGGGGTCAGGCCCCAGGACACGGCCTCCCGCTCCGATCCTGGTTCCCCTCCTCGAGTTGGACCGACCTCAGCGTGTGGAAAAGCCCTGACCTTCGATAGGCTAGGTGACACGCACCGTCGTTCAGCATCAGAGAGGATGGCAGGATGGTTCAGGGAACGTGAGCCTGTCTCACCAAGGGAGAGCTTGGGGTCCGTATCCAGGACAACGGAACGACCCCGTCTTGACAAGGGCAAGGGCAAGTTACATGAGGGGGGCACACGTCACCAGATCAATGCGGCTCACGCAGTCCAAACCCAAGGCGCAATCAATGCGGCTCACGAGGTCATCGCCCAACTTGAAAGGAGGCTCGCTCAGATGGAAGTAAAGCAAATGGCCGGTACATGTACGACCGTTACCCTGACTATAATGCCCTTCTGCACAAGGTCAGCGCCTTGGAAAGGGAACTGGCCGAAGGGCGCGGTGACCCCATCATCCAGATTAGGACCAAAACTCCCTTCACCGCCAGGGTACTCTCGGCCCCAATACCCGATAAGTATCAGGGGAACGCTATTAAGCCCTACGACGGCCGCACCGACCCTCAAGAGCATTTCAGGCGCTATCATAACAACATGCTGATGATGAACGCGTCGGACAGGTACCTCTGCCATTAGTTCCTTTCCACTCTCGAGGGACAAGCGTACGAGTGGTTCAACGCGCTACCTGAGGGAAGCGTAGATTCATGGCAATATCTCGCGCATCGCTTCCTCACTCATTTTGCCGGAAGGAAGCACACGAAAAAACAGTTCTCCCATCTCCTCTCCATCAAACAACAGCCCGATGAAATACTTCGGTCTTTCATCGACCGAAGGACAAAGGAGACATATGAGGTCGAAGGTGCCGATGATCGCACCCTCCTCGCCCTCTTCCAATGCGTTCTCCGCAGCAGCCCCTACGCACGGAGCCTCATCACCGACCCCCCGAGGTCATACACCAAGGCACTCCAGCGAGGGAGCCTGTATGCTGACGCCGATGCACTCCACTCCCACAAGAAGGATGGAGGCTAGCCATCAAAGAAGACAAACAATGCGCCGGCTCCAAGCGCACCCTCGGCCGGGGGCCAAGATCACAGAGGCCAGGCCCACCAGGCTAGAAGGAGCACCCATGGCGGCCGAGGTTGGACATGCCAAGGACCTCTCTCACACACTCAGTGAGCACCATCCTCAACTATGCATAGGAGCAAGATCTTTTTCCCAGGGATCCTCGGTCGGCGAAAGAAATCTACGCCGTCCACCAGGGCAACACTTATTGCTATTACCACAAGAACACCTCCCACGATATAGACGATTGCGTCGCACTGAAGAAAGCCATTGAGCACTTGATTCAACGGGCTGAACTCCACCAATTTGATAAAGGCACCCCAAGGAAAAACACTTGGGTGAACACTGCCAATCAGGAAGGGGACACCTCGGCGGAGAAGCGTGAAGTTGGGAGGCTCAGCCATGACGAGGACTTCGAGGAGCCCCACCCGAAGAAACGTCACATCCATTGATTGTGTCCTTCACCGAAGGGAAGCCAGCAAGCCGAAGGAAGGCGGAAAATTAGCCCTCAAGATACGAAGGGACCTACATCATTAGTGACGCATCAAGAACGACGCGTACAAACTCACACCCTAATGGGTCAGAAGCTCTCAGCAAGCCGAAGAAGGTGTAGAAGGGCAAAACCCCCACCCCAAGGTCAGAAGCTCATCGAGAAGCTAACTCCTAAATGGGTTGTTGATAAGATTACCACCCTCTGCTCGAGCCACTGATCTTAATAAAAGTTGTGTTCTGCTTATTTAAGTAAAGGATGTCATGCAACAAATTAAAGCACATCGTATCGGCCCCTTGGAGGCGAAGCGCGCAGGTATGGACGACGATGTCCAGGACAAAGGGGCCACAAAGTGGCCCGCGTCTTGAAACGAGAAGCTCATCGCGTCGTCCTCGCGTAATACGTAGGGCGGCAAGCCTGAAAGAAGGTCGAGGTGACAAAATCTCCACACTTGGGGTTGACAAACGACATCCGTCAGAAATGGACCAATAGTCTAGCCCCCGTCATAAATACACAAGGGGACCCCCAAGATTAGGGGAAGTCCAACACCAGAGGGACTAACAAATCCCTCCCGGACTCCCTTTCGGCCAAAGGAATAGCAACCCCCTCGGTCGAGCCTGAAAGAAGGATCCCACACTCCTCGCTCAAAGAAGTAAAGAGGAAGTTAAAAAAAGAAAAAAAGAGGGAAGCCGACGGACTGTGCACTCACCGGCCTCGAGCAATGAAAATAAAATCTCCACAAATAAAGCCACATATTTGGCTAAGTACATATCAAGCAAACACTATGCATCATGGACGAAGCAAGACCATACATGCAGATCGGACGGGCGCCAACGCCTTATCCTTCATCAAAGGACGAGCATCGTCAGTGCCGTCCATCATCAGGCGGACGCCAACGCCTTGTCCTTCATCAAAAGACGAGTGTCACAAGCGTCGTCCTTCATCTTCAGACCGGTGTCAAAAGACTATTCCTTCATCATCGGACCGGCTTCATCAACGTCGTCGTCCTTAATGGAAAAGCGTCCAAATGCTGTCCTTCATTCTCAGACAGGCTCATCAGCATCCTCATCCTCAAAGGACAGGTGCCGAGCGTCGCCCTTCATCTTCAGACGACCGGCTTCATCAGCGTTGTTGTCATCAGGGGACGAGCGTCTAGCGCTGTCCTTCATCTTCAGACGAGCGCCCAACGCCGTCCTCATCATCAGACGTGCGTCCAAACGCCGTCCTTCATTTTTCAAATAGCCTCATCAGCGTTGCCCTTCATCTTCAGATGACGGGCTTCTTCAGCGTTGTCGTCATCAGGAGATGAGCGTTTAACAAAGTCCTTCATCTCCAAACGAGCGCCCAACGTCGTCCCTCATCTTTGGACGAGCATCCAAGCCTGGTCCTTCATCGTAGGACTGGCTCCGCCTTCCCTAATCCTCAGACGAGCGTCCAGCACCATCCTTCATCTGTAGACGAGTGCCCAACGTCGTCCTTCATCTTCAAACGAGTGCCCAGCGCCGTCCCTCATCATCAAACGAACGTCCAAGACTGGTCCCTCATCATAGGACCGGCTTCGCCATCCCTAATCGTCAGATGAGCGTCCAAGCCTGATCCTTCATCATCGGACCGGCTCCGCCGTCTCTAATCTTCAGACGAGCGTCCAAGCCTGGTCCTTCATTATCGGACCGACTACGACATCCCTCATCATCAGACGAGCGTCTTAGCCTGGTCCCTTACCATAGGACCGGCTCCGCCGTCCTTCACCTTCAGATGAGCGCCTAGCGTTGTCCTTCATCATCAGACAAGCGTCCAACGTCATCCTTCCTCTCCAGACGGCTCACCAGCGCTGTCCTCATCGTCAGACGAGCGTCTAACGTTGTCCTTCATGTTCAGAAGGCCTCATTAGTGTTGTCCTCATCTTCAAACGAGCGTCCAAACATCGTCCTTCAATTTTAGATGACCTCATCAGAATCGTCCTCATCGTCAGACGAGCGTCCAACGCCGTCCTTCATTCTCAGAGGGCCCCATCAGCGTCGTCCTCATCATCAGAACGAGCGTCCAAGCCAGGTCTTTCATCACAGGACCGGCTCCGCCGTCCCTCATCTTCAAACGAGCGTCAAAAAGTCGTCCTTCATTTTTAGACGGCCTCATCAGCACCATCCTCATCGTCAGACGAGCGTCCGACGCCGTCCTACATTTTCAGACGGGCGCCAACGCCTTTGTCCATCATCAAAAGACTGGCTTCATCATCGCCGTCATCCTCAGATTACGGACGGCCCCTCAGCCTCCGCGTTATCCTTTAACTCAAGACCGGCTTACTCAGCGCCAAACGTCTTGAGCTAGCGATAAGGCTCTTCATCCCTTCCAGGATGGTGACCATCGCCTTTACGACGAATGACTTCTCAATGTCGTCATCCTGAGATCACGAACGGCTCCTCAGCCTCAACGTGATCCTTTATCTCAAGACCGGCTTCCTCAGCGTCAAACGTCTTGAGCTAGCGATAGGGCTCTACACCCCTTCCAGGATGGGGACCGTCACCATTACGACGAACGAATTCTCAGTGTCGGCGTCTTCAGATTGTGAATGGCTCCTCAGCCTCAGCGTGATCCTTTATCTCAAGACCGGCTTCCTCAGCGCTGAACGTCTTGAGTTAGCAATCAGGCACTCCATCCCTTTCATGATGGGGACCATCGCCTTTATATGATGATCGGCTTCATCAGCGCCGACGTCCTCAGATCACGAACGCCCCCGGCCTAGGCGTGATCCTATATCTCAAGTCCGGCTTCGGCTTCCCCAGCACCGAGTGTCTTGAGCTAGCGATTGGGCTCGCCATTCCCTTCTTGGATGGTGACCATCGCCTTTATATGACGATCTGTTTCTTCAGCGTCGACGTCCTTAGATCTTGAACGGCCTCCCAGCCTCGGCGTGATCCTACATCTCAAGACCGGCTTCCCCATCGCTGAGCATCTTGAACTAGGATTGGGCTCGCCATTCCCTTCCTGGATGGTGACCATCGCCTTTATATGATGATCAGCTTCATCAGCGCCGACGTCCTCAGATCATGAACGGCCTCCCGGCCTCGACGTGATCCTATACCTCAAGACCGGCTTCCCTAGCGCCGAGCGTCTTGCGCTAGCGATTGGGCTCGCCATTCCCTTCCTGGATGGTGACCATCGCCTTTATATGACGATCGGCTTCATCAGCGCCGACGTCCTCAGATCACGAATGGCCTCCCGGCATCGGCGTGATCCTACATCTCAAGACCGGCTTCCTCAACGTTGAGCGTCTTGAGCTAGCAATCGGGCTCTCCATCCTTTCCAGATCATGGAATGCCCCTCAGCCTCTTGACGAATGACCTATCACTGTCATCATCCTCAGATCACGGACCGCCCTTTAGCCTCCACGTGATCCTATATCTCAAGGCCAGCTTTCCTAGTGCCGAGCGTCTTGAGCTAGCGATCAGGATCTCCATCCCCTCCAAGATGGGGACCATCACCTTTATATGATGAACGACCCATCACTGCCGTCATCGTCAGATCACGGACGGCCCAATGGCCTCAGCGTGATCATCTATCTCAAGACCGGCTTTCTCAGCGCCGAGAGTCTTGAGTTAGCGATTGGGCTCGCCATCCCTTCCTGGATAGTGACCATCGCCTTTATATGACGATCGGCTTCATCATCACCTCGTCATCATTTATAGGACCGGCTCCTCATCACCGAAGTCCTCACATCATGATCGGCCCCTCAGCCCCTGCATGATCCTTTAGCTCAAGACCGTTTCCCCAACGCCGAGTGTCTTAAGCTAGCGATTGGACTCGCCATCCCTTCCTTGATGGAGACCATCGTCTTTACATGACGGTCAACTTCATCTTCGCCTCGTCATCATATTGTAGGACCGGCTCCTCATCACCGTCCTCACATCACGACTGGCCCCTCGGCCTTGACGTGATGATCTACCTCAAGATCGGCCTCTAAGTGCCGAAGTCTTGAGCTAACCACTGGGCTCGTCATTCCCTTCCTGGATAGCGATCGTCGCCTTCATGTGATGTACTTCTCATCACCACAGTTGTCCTAATATTCAGACTAGCGTGCAACGCCTCGTCCTCAGGGCACACGCATTACAGGGCATGCCAGCTTTGGCTAGGCAAATTACCAACAACATGGCCTCCTCAACGGCCACAAAAACAAAGTAAGGTGTGACCTAACAGCCATCAGCCCCTCATAAAAAATCCATTGATGATAACCTCTGGTCTGCGACCTTCGTCCAAGGGTTCTCCCATAGGGTTACCTTGGTCAGGAATCGCCAAAGGGTTGGATCCATGATGAATTCGAGGGTTCTGCTTCAGCCTGGGACTCTATCTTACTCCTTCACACTTATACTAGTATGCTATTCGGCATGGATTGGGGGGACTGGGGGACTGTATCGGCCTCCACACATTAGAAGACGCCTTCGACAACAACACATCATCCTCAAAACATAGGACACACATCATCCTCAACACAGGAGACGTTCATCGTCCAAGCATCGGCCACTATACAAAACCCATGGATGATAACCCCTAGCCCTCGACCTTCATCTAAGGGTTCTCCCATAGGGTTAACTTGGTCAGGGACCGCCAAGGGGTTGGATTTCATGAGGGACAATAGTGGTTCCGCTTCGACCTAGTTCTACCTTAGTCCTTCACCCCTTATCTGCTCTTCAGCCTCATGGAGTGGGGGACTGGGGGACTATATCGGCCTCCACGCACATGAAATTGAAAATACTACCTTGGCGTCTGTGCACCATAATGTCCAGAACGTTGTGACCCACCTTCGTCCACAACAAAATAGGAAAACAACAGTAAAGCTCAACATACCATCCGGTACATGACACATGTCGTCCCTCGACACATGGAACTCCAACGGCTACCAAAAATTGCGAAGGAAAACAAATCAACACCAATGCTACTGTCACGTCCTCAGATAAAATGTTCCACTTCCGGTCAAGATAAGGAGATAACACCACAACGGCCATAGCACGCGTGACGTCCCCATGATCACACTCATCGTCCTCAAGCATTGGGGCACACACCTCCTCAAGGTGAGAACCTCCATCGTCCACAACTTGAAAACAAAAGCTCCACAATGACTGAGAGTAAAAACTTCTATAACTTCAAGCAAAGAACCAATCTAGCCACATAACGGCCAAGCACAAAGGATAACCACTACGGTGCCTCTTCGGCCAGAAGCATAAAAGACAGCCAACGGCTCAGAAACTAACAACAAGCATCAGCCACCAGTCGAGACCGCCTTGGCCGGGAACACCGGAACACCTAGGTGGACTTCCATCGGCCAAGAATATCAGAGCAGCGCTAATCTACTCCCTTTCACTTCGTCTGCGTCTCAGCTCAGAGAGTGGGGGACTACTGATAGAGTATATGAGTCCAGACCCCATGACCCACATACTCACTAAGGAAGCACAACCGTCGGCCAGACGCTCGTCGGCCAAGGAGACTTCGCAGAGCCAGACTTCCATACTTAGCTAATATACTCGAATGTACTGAGCCTAATAGAGGCCTTGTATTGTAATGGGCCTCCCAAGCCCAAGACTTGGGAGCCCAGCCCATATTTTCCCTATAAATACTCCTATTGGGGGTAGTTGCAAAGGGTTAGCAAATATATTCATTGCACCTCTCTCTCTAGCTCTCACTTCTCTCTAGAATTTAATACTCTATCAGTTTATAAGTTCTATCTTTTTAATTAATGACAATTAGTTTTTTTCTCAATTATGTTGATTCTTCAATTATGAATTGTGAGTAGTTTTAATTAGCGATTTGGGATTTGAGATTTGAGATTGATGAAGTGAGAGAAAACTCACAGTAGTGCTAGGGATGGTGTCAGTTTTAAGCGTTAGATAAATTTCAGCGATTTTCTTTAGTTAGTTTTTTTTTTTGTTTTTTGTAGGATTTTTCTTTGCTAACCTTTCAAGGTTTTTTAAAGAAGCATGAGGTGAATCCATTCGACCCAATTCCTGGAGGAACACTTTACCTTCAAACCTCCATGGAGTATTTATCATATACGCCATATCCTCCTTACGCTCATAATGAATATTATTCTCCTCATCAAAATTACTCTCCTTCACCACAAAATATTCAGTCCTCTTATCCATACCCTCCAATCACACAACCCTTCCAATCTCACTCTTCTCATCGTTATCTTTCACCACAATACTAGGGATGGATTCGGTTTGGGCCACCCGGCCCGTGACCCGGCTCGGCCCGGTACTGTGCGGGCCCGGGACCTGCCCGGTCGGGCGGTCCGGGACCGGGTATGGGCCCGAACCGGTGGGAAGGGGCGGGGCGGGCTCGGTTCAGCATTATTGTGACCCGGCCCGGCCGGGTCGGGCCCGGGCCCGGGTCCGGTTCAATTTAAAAAAAAATTGGTTTGGGCTCCTACTAGCCGTTGGGGGTGGGGCTGGGGACAACCCAAACGGCTATATAGCCGTTGGGTGGGGTAAAGGGGGGCCCGGGGGGTGGGTGGTGGGGGGGGTGGGGGGTAAAAAAACCTATAAATACTCCTAATCTTAAACATTTTTTCATATCTCTTCTCCAATTCTTCCTAAATCCTATTCTTAACTCTCTACTCTCTAATTCTCTTATTCTCCAATATATTATATATCTACTCTCTAATTCTCTTCTCTAAGAAGTTAAGATGGAAAATCAAGATGCCATTATACGGTATAATTTTGATAAGCAGAAGAACCCGAAGACCGGGATGTGGTACGCAATTTGCAAATGGTGCGAAAAAAAATGTATCATGGGGGCTTCAGGCGGATTCGGGATGGCAATCAAGCATATGAAGTCATGTGACAAAGCCAAAGGATCGGGAGGTGCGGGAAGTTCCGATTGATTACAATTTTCAAAATGTTTATCTCTTAAAGTTTGTTTTAATTTTCAAATGTAGTTCCTATTTCATTTCAAATAAATGCAATTGAAGTTTGTTATTAATACTCGTATAAAACTATAAACTATAAAATATAAATTATAAAAAAAAAAATTAACCGGCCTGGCCCGAACCGGACCCGACCCGTGACCCGGGCGGGTGGCCCGGCCCGAACCGGACCCGTCCAACCCTCGGGCCGGTCCCGGGCCCACTTTTCTTGAACCGGCAGCCCGACCGGGCCTAGGCCCGGCCCGGACCCGACCCGGCCCGAATCCATCACTACACAATACCCTTGGGCAAAACCGGGCTCCATTCTTGAATATCTTCTCCAAACTAAAACTTCTGATGAATTGTCTCGTATTCTACCTAAGAATAACATTTGTTCCTTCTGTGGAGCATGTCGACATATATCTTTGTGTCCCGTTAAACCTCCACATGACCATCCTTACTGGGCAATTGCATATCCCTCTTCGTCCTCCTCACAAGTTAGGAATACAAATGTTCTAGTCATTCCTACATCATTGCCAAGTAATGAGTGCAAAATCAATTTATGGAGACAATTTCTGAGAGGTTGTCTGACTTGGAAGAGATACTCATGCAGTTCACAGCCCAAATTCAGAATCTAAACAATGTGGCGGGTCAGCCTGCAGAAGCCCAACCTGAGGAGACCAATATGGATGATCATGGGAGTGAGTCAGATTACGATGGTGGGAATATGATGGATGATACACTTCCAGATAATTTTGAAGTCTCGCATGTCTTTCAACTTGAACAAAAAGAGAGTAGTCTCTAGTCTGTGTACCAATAATACACGCGATACATGCAAATATTTCAAACAACACAAGCTGATATCGATGAAGACACGAATCGTTGTGATTTTCGTATAGAAACTCTCCATCCATGTGATATACCATTAGTCTCAACCCCTGACGAGGGCATGGAGAAAATCAATCATGACATTCATGAAGCCACTGAAGTAGGTTTGAGAGAAGATAATCACGAGCTCCAAGTGAGTGGTAGAGAGAAGAATGATGACCACAATGAAGAAGTCGCACTCCATATGCAAGATTACCTCTCTTGTACACATGCAGCTATCCATTCTTACGTTATTCCGGGTTTGCATTTCTTTGATTCACTCCTTGGTGATATTCCTTTTTTTGCGGAGAATGGTCACAATTTCCTGGAAGATATTAATAAGAGCAGTGGCAATAAGAGTTGAGAATCCTTCATGGAGAGTGATATGAGTCAAGAGTAGGTGATAACCGTTATATTAACTTGTGTTTAACATAAGTATTTATATGTATTTGTTGAAGAGAAGAAGAGAAATTGGGAAAATACCTTCAAAATAAGAGCTAAAGCATAAAACATTGTGATGAACGGTTTTTGGGACCAAAAGGGTGATGTTCAGCCAATAATTTGAGTATAGCTTATTGTAGAGAACTCGAAATCACTCGACTCGAATTTCATGTGAATGTTAACTCAATAAGGTACAAATGTTACAAAGACGTCATGGACGGAATATGAATGCATCAAGACTCAATCAACCAATAAAGTCAGATGTTGCTGGTGGAATTTCAGGATGCATACATCTCAGTGTTTTATCCATATCCTTTAATTGGATGAATAAAATCACGTCATTCAAGTTTTGGTGGATAGAAGACTTCATTATATACAACTTTGGTGAACTAATCATGTCTAAATTCGTAGCGGAACATCCCCAAAGTTCCGGTACAAAAACCGATACTTCTTGATCGATTTTGGAGGAAGGAAAATGAAGCACATTTTTGGGCGCAGCAACCGGCGCCGGTCAGTCTAGAACCGGCGCCGGTCGGGACGTTTTTCTCGCAAAAATAAGCCTGTTCTCGACCAAGGCCGGTCATATGACCAACCGGCACCGGTTGGGCCGATTTTCTGCTAAAACACAACAACGTGCAAGCTTATTCTAGATGGGAAAACTCCATCTTCCTCAATATTAATCAAACATTGCTTCCATACCTGATTGTTGAGTTTGAATAGACTAAAAGATGTCATTCTTTAGCCTATATAAAGCCTTCAATTCATCAAACAAATACATTCCATTCCACAGCTTAATTCTTAGTTTTTATATTTTGTTCTTGCAATTGTTCTTCAAGTTCTTTGGAGAAGGAGCCATTCTTCTCCTCTACAATTGGTTCTAGGTAATTTTTCTTGTATGTTATTGTATTATCTTGTTCTTAGTTACACTTTTGTAATTAATATGAGCATTAGTAGCTAATTTCTTAGCTAAGGCAAGGAATGAACTTCTATGCCCATAAGGTGTTTGATAAAAGTTCTAAACCAATAAATTGTGATTTATCTTTTATATATTGATTGTTTATGACTATGGTGTACAACATAGAAGTATGTTAAATTTAGTTTATACTTGCAATTAAAGTTGAAGTCTAAATTATGAACATTAAAGGACAAACATCTAGAGTACCGAGAATAGAAATATATCCGGTCTTATATGATACGGGTGTGATGTCTTGATATTCAACGGGGTTTTCGGTAGATGAATGTAAGCTGTAACGGGACTTACACGTAACGAAAACCACGCTCTCGCTGCCTTAACCGGAGTTTAGAATATATTAGCGACATCGTATTCATAATTATTGGCAAAGAACTAATATTCAACCCTATTAAAGCATTTAAGTGATTCCCGAAGCCTTAGTTGTTGTTATCATTCATCTTAAACTTAAAGTTAGTTAACGATTATCTTCTTGAACAAAGAGTGAAAAAACACAAAAATATAAACCCAAATCAAAATCCCTACACTTTACTCATTTATTTTGTTTAAAGTCATCTACTCTCGGACTAAATTAAACAACGTTTTCTTGTGGATTCGACCCGGTATTTTACCGGAATTTATCACTATATCGGCACTTGTACACTTGCAAGTTTAGTCCGATCAAGTTTTTGGCGCCGTTGCCGGGGAAACGGTCTTGTTCAATAAAGTCCAAAGAAAAAGAAAAAAATAAACAATCAAAAATCTTTAATTTATTGTACTCTTCACGATTTCACTTGATCTTGGAAGGCTTTATTTTTGTGTGTGTAGATATTCCTTTGTGTTTGCATGCATTTGAGAACTCAAGGTTCTAAATCTCTTGAACCACTTGATCTTGAAATAGAAAAAACTTACAAACACATCTGGAAGGAAAGAAAAGAAGCAAGGATGATGCCAACACTCAATGAAAGAAAGAGGCATGTGGTTGCCGTCATTCCCTCGTGTATTATCCTAAACGAGGCGGCAAGGGACTATGAAATGAAGAATAGCTACTTCAATGCTATGCCTCAATTTCATGGTCTTCCGGGGGAGAATCCACTTAACTTCATCACTGAGTTCTATGGATTCATCCAAAGAATTCCTAGGCATGATCTCTCCGAGGATGACCTCAAACTCAAAAGCTTTCCCTACACTTTGAAAGGGGCGGCAAGGGGATGGTTCTTGGAGCAAGCACCGGCGACATTTACAACGTGGGATGGTATCTATAATGCTTTCATTTCTAAGTATTACACACCCATGATAACTCAAGAGCTAAGACAATGAATCTTCAACCTCAAACAACAAGTTGGAGAACTATTCCAAGACGCATGGAGGCGTTTTAAGGCCTTGTTGAAGGAATGCCCACATCACCGCATCCTCTTGATCTTCAAATTGACACATTCTACAATGGCTTGAACTCTTCATGCCAAGCCATTGTAGATAACCGTGCAGAAGGCTATATTGGAAACAAAACTAAAACGGAAGCATTGAGAATCCTTGAATCCATTACTTCAAATCCTCAATTACAAGGAGGAGATATCAAAGTGGTCGGTGTGAGTGAGGTGTCCATAGCTCATGAGTTGGACAAACGGTTTGGTGATTTTCAACAAGCCATGCACAAGGATCTTCAAGCTTCTATTCACATGGCTCTACAAACTGTGATTGGAGGAGTCAATCAAGTGGCCAATATGGAGAGCATAGCACAACCGGAAGGTAATCCATCTCAAACTATTGAAGAAGTGAATTTTATGAATTCATATGGGAATAGGGGGAATCAAGGAGGGAACAATTACCCCAACAATCAACAAAGGTGGAACCAAGGTAACTCTTGGAAACCATAAGGAGGTCTTTCTAATCCTCCATCCGTTTTTCCACAAGGGCAAAGGTGGAACCAAGGTAACTCTTGGAAACCACAAGGAGGTCTTTCTAATCCTCCATCCATTTTTCCACAATGGAGGAGATGATGAAAACCCTCACACAAAATATTGTGGCTAGTGTGAAAGCTCAAAATGAGGAGAATATAGTAGATTGGAGGCATCCATTGGGAATCTCCACTCTCAATTCACAAAGCTTGATCTCCGATTTGAAGATCAAAATCGGAAACTTCACCAACGCATGGACAACATAGAGCAATACACCAGTCATCTATTCACAATTTGGAGTTTCAAATTGGGCAAATTGCCCAAGAAAAAAGCATTAGAGAGCAGGGACGGTTTCCCACAACTACGGAAATCAATCCAAGAGAAAGCGTCATGGCTATTACCACAAGAAGTGGGAAGCAAACAGAGGACCCCAAGATGCCCGAGAGGAGAAGTACACCGAAGGGGCAAGAAGAGGTTGCACATACATCATTACCACCTATCACGGCTCAATATGTTCCTCCCATCCCCTATCCACAAAAGTTGAAGAAAAAAGGAATTGACAAGAAATATAAGAAATTTCTTGACATTTTCAAGAAATTGAGCATCAACATACCTTTTGCGGAGGCCATTGTGGAGATTCCATCATATGAAAAATTTCTTAAAGGCATCATCGCCAACAAAAAGAGGTTCGAAGCATTCACAACTGTGGCACTAACGGGGGAGTGTAGTGCCATTATTCAAAACAAACTTCCTCCAAAACTAAAAGACCCCAGAAGCTTCACTATTCCATGCTCTATTGGAAAAATCGGGGAGGTAAGATCTCTTTGTGACCTTGGTGCTAGCATTAATCTTATGCCCTACTCTCTATTTAAAAAGCTAAGTGTGGGGGAACTCCAACCAACAATGGTCGCCTTACAATTAGCGGATAGAACAATCCACTATCCAATAGGCATCATGGAGGATGTTCTTATCAAAGTAGGAAAATTCTACTTTTCGGTAGATTTTCTTGTTTTAGACATGGAAGAAATGGAGGTTCCCGTCATCCTTGGGGGATCATTTTTGGCCACTTCCGCAGCCATCATTGATGTGCTAGCGTGCACCGTAAAGATAAGAGTGGGAGGAGATGATGAAACATTCCATGTATGGAAAACACAATCCATACCAACTCAAAACATGGAGCTCAACGAAAATCCTTTCATCCCTCCCAAGGCCCGTGTGCCCTCCAATACACCACAGGAATGAAAAGAATGAACGAACAACTCCATGACCTCCCCACGATCTCAAAAAGGTAACATTCATCCAACGTTTTCAATAGTTGAATCACATGTGAAAAGGTACGTTGCATCCGGCCTGTGACGTTAAACTGAGCGTTAATTGGGAGGCAATCCAACAAAAAAAATCAATTATAAATAAATATGTTAGTTATACATATAATCATTTTTATTTATAATTGAACAAGAATCAATTAGGAATAAATATGCTTATTTACACAAACATATTCGTCTTTATTTATAATTGATGAAAAAAATTCAAAAAAAAATTAAAAAAATCAAAAAAAAAAATAAAAAAAAGTATCACCTCAACTCAGGTATCATGGATTTCATACTCTCAAGAACACATTGTTCCATTATCGAGGATTTCATCTTTCATTACATTCTCCAACCTACATTGAGGATAATGTATCTGAAGTGTGGAGGGTGCATCTCATGGTTAGTTAAACAAAGTTTGTGTACAAAATAATTTTTTTAGGAAGGTAAAAGTTTTGATAATTCTCTTTTTAATTGGTATTTGATTGAGAAAGTTTTGATTATTCACAAAAAAACTATCATTTTTTTAGATTTATTACATTACTTTTTACTCTTGAAAACCATTCTCAAAATAAACCTTGTGACTAGGAAACACCATCTTCTTCCATTTCCAAAAATGGTTTAAGTACATCTCAAATATTCAAGAACCATTTTGGAAAACAAGCCACCCCCATATTTCATCAAATAAATTGGGATGATCAAAATGACTTTTAGTAAATGCTTGTTGAGAACCAATTCAAATGAGTTATTAAAAAAAACTCATTGTCTCTTTCAAGAATTTCAACTGATCCACTTCTATACTGAAAAGTCAAACACACCAAAAAGCCATCCTACACACCCAAAAAGTCCTAGTCACAATTCACTCATCTACTCTCAAGGGTATACGTAATTTTTCTAAATCTAATGATAGTTTTGTGTGTCTAATAGAAATTTGGTTTTGGACCGAGAATGATAAAAGAGTTTACATAATTTTTTTTTACCTTTCTTAAAATTAAAATTATTTTTGTTCATATATTTTTGTTGAAACTAACCAAGGCATCCAAAGAGGATAACATTGCTCGAGGACTAGCAACGCTCAAGTGTGGGGAATTTGATAACTGTTATATTTACTTGTGTTTAACATAAGTATTTATAAGTATTTGTTGAAGAGAAGAAGAGAAATTGGGAAAATACCTTCAAAATAAGAGCTAAAGCATAAAACATTGTGATGAACGGCTTTTGGGACCAAAAGGATGACGTTATGTCCATAATTTGAGTATAACTTATTGTAGAGAATTCGAAATCACTTGACTCGAATTTCATGTGAATGTTAACTCAATAAGGTACAAATGTTATGAAGACGTCATGGTCGGAATATGAAAGGATCAAGACTCAATCAACTAATAAAGTCAGATGTTGCTGGTGGAATTTCAGGATGCATACCTTTCCGTGTTTTATCCATATCTTTTAATTGGATGAATAAAATCACGTCATTCAAGTTTTGGTGGATATAAGGCTTCATTATCTACACCTTTGGTGAAGGAATCATGTCCAAATTCGTAGAGGAACATCCCCAAAGTCCCGGTACAAAAACCGACATTTCTTGATCGATTTTGGAGGAAGAAAAATGAAGCACATTTTTGGGCGCACCAACCGGCGCCGGTCAGTCTAGAACCGGCACCAGTCGGAACTTTTTTTCTCGCACAAATGAACCTGTTTTCGACCGAAGCCGGTCATATGACCAACCGGAGCCGGTTTGGCCGATTTTCTGCTAAAACACAACAACGTGCAAGCTTATTCTTGATGGGAAAACTCCATCTTCCTCAATATTAACCAAATATTGCTTCCATACCTGATTGTTGGGTTCAAATAGTCTAAAAGATGTCATTCTTTAGCCTATATAAAGCCTTCAATTCATCAAACAAGTACATTCCATTCCATAGATTAATTCTTAATTTTTATATTTTGTTCTTGCAATTGTTCTTCAAGTTCTTTGGAGGAGTCATTCTTCTCCTCTACAATTGGTTCTAGGCCTCTATTGTATTCTCGAGTAAGTTTGTAACACTCGATCCGAGGCATACTCGACCGGTTTCAGGCTATTTTATAAGAGTATACCCGATCGAGTATATATGAATACCCGGTCGAGTATGCTTAGAAAATGGTATTCGGACCATACTCGACCGATCTTCGTTTGAAATTCAAAGGCATACCCGATCGGGTATGTCGGTCTACCCGATCGGGTATAGACATAAAATCGTGGCTGAAATCTTCCCGGCATGTTCCCTTGTCTTCGGATCTGATCCGATTTGAAGTTCCAACCTAATACCCGATCGAGTATAGCTAATACTCGACCGAGTATAGACCAAAATTCAGGATCTTCTTTTGTCTTTGAACTTTTGCACCTTCTTTCCACTTTTTGGGTTCACCAACTGTACTTCGAGTGATCAATACCTGTTTGAGCTCAGAATAAATCTAATCTAACCTATTTACAAGAATTTAACAAACTAATCTATTACACCAAAAGTGTGTAATTTCCAAAGTAAAGGTCAAGCAAAACTAATTAAAAACACAAACATAAATATGGAAATTACGAACGTATCAACTCCCCCACACTTAAACCTTTACTCGTCTCGAGTAAGATCAAATGTTTACAAGTGTCAATGTTTGTCCAAAAGTTCCACAGTTCAACAAAAACACAATACAAACACAAAGACCACCAAGGATGACAAAGAAAAATGAGTTTTAAACTCAAATTACAAAAGAGCATCTTGGGTTTAATGGCCTCCTAGTGTTATCTTCTGTTCTCCTCCTCTCTTCTTCTTTATCTTGAATCTTCTTATTCTTCACAAGGATACAATGAGTGCCTGCAAGAACAAACATTTCTCTCATATCTCTCATTTTGCCTAGGAGCCTTTTCAGGTTTTCATCCTAGCACCTCTTTTAATTTTCCATTCTCTCCAACTCACTCATTTTTTATAAGCCTTTTTTTTTTTGCTTAGATTGCCCATTTTGTTGGGTTTTCAACCTAACTAGCATTTATTTTCTTTTGTGTATTTTTTTTTGTGTGAAAGTTCAAAAGAATTACATGCATAGTGCTAGGTAGAAATGAAAATTACATACCATCATGAGTGTCTCCCCCGCACTTGAATCAAGCACTGTCCCTAGTGCCCGCCTTCTCCTCCGTAGTAGCTCCCTCCAAAGCCGCTCCCTTGGCCACCATCTCCCATGTAGGTGTCCCTGCCATCTCCGCCGTCGTACCCTCCACCCCCGGAGCCAGATCCTCCAAAGTTACCCCAATGAGTGGGGTCATACCACGAGGGTGGTGGAGGGGGGTTCGCCATGGTATGGAAGGATCCCTGTTGTTCCATATAAGAGTACATAGGTCCGTAGAACCTATGTTGGTCTTCCTCATACCGATGTCTATCGGCCTCCCTGAGCTCCTCCAATCGTTGAAAGCCGGCTCTTTGCTCATCCTCCAATCATTGAAAACCGGCTTTTTGCTCCTCCTCTAATCGGTTGAGCCGGTTGTCCATTTGGGCTATTCCCGTAAGCAGTTGTTGTTGACCCTCCAGAAGTTGTTGAAAGAAGTCTGGTGGTGGAGGGTTTTGGCATTGTTCTGGGATGTCCTGGCCCATGTTTTGATGGCTATGGAGTTGAGCATAGGGCTCGTAATCGGGTTGGTGTTGTGGAGGTTTTTGTTCTGGTTCCTGGAGATGTGGTGGAAGGGCGTGTGGGAAGAGGTAATGTTGCTCCTCTCTTCCTGTTTTGTAGTGGAGTTGGGGGAGTTCTGGGTTGGGCAAGAGGAAGTATTTGAGGGGTTTGGGGTGGATGTGCCAGTTGTACATATTTCTGGGCCTTTCTTCACCATAAACGGTGTGTGAAAAAGATGTACAGCCCGAGTGGCCCAGCCAAGCAATGTTCATCAAACAGTAGTCGGGTATAGGAGAGTTATCCGTATACCCGAACTTTGTGGCCAAGTGCATAATCACCCCGCCCCTTACGATAGCGCCCTTTGCCACGCTTTCTTTTTTGAGATGTGCCCACATAAGATTACATAGGTTGAAATCCACGTGGACACGGAATAAGGCTACCGAGATGAGGCATACATCCCCCATCCTAGTATGATGGTTGTTGGGACGTCCAAGCAAGGAGTTGGCGAGGAATTTCAAAAATAGGCGGAGGACGGGATGTTGGACATGACTAATATAGAGTTGGGAGGAGCTAAATTTAGTCTCCCCGGTCATCTTTGTCCATAGGGTATGGCCGAAGGCGGTATTGTCGGATATAGATTTTTGGTACGGGACCGGAATACCAAAGTGTTCGGCGAACTCAAGTTTCGTGATGGTGTGGTTGTGGTTAAACAATCGAAACCTGAGTTTATCATCCCTAAAATCCTCTTCATTGTTCTCAAATTGCACAGAGCTTAGGAATTCATAGATAATTTTTTCATTTGAGTGATATTGCATTTTGAAAATCTTATCCATGCTCAACTCATGAAAAAATTTCTTCATCATTTTGTACACTCCTAATTCCTTTAGGGCATCATGGCATAAAAAGCGAGAAGGTTTAACTTGCCTTGCAATTGTGGACATGAAGCGGGTGCGGTGTTCGTTGTCCATGAAGAGGATGTCCTCGTAGCCCGGGATGGATGCCCTAGTGTTTGAGCTTTGTCCTTTCTCTTTCCTTGGAGCCATTTTGGAGTGAATTTGGCCTTGAAATCCGAAATTTGAAGGTGGGGGGTAGGGTTTTTCGGACCTCTGAAAATTGGGGGAGAATGGGATTGGTGGGTATGAGTGTGTAGAGGAAGATGAGGGGAGTGTTTTGGTGTTGAAATGGGATGATTTGGTGAAGAAATGGAAGAGATATGGTAGAGAGAAGGTGTAAAAATGGGGGTTGGGGGCGTTTTGTTCGAATTGGGGTTGGGGATTTTGGGGAAGATGAAGTGTTTGGGGCTGGTTTGGGGTTATAATACCCGTATACCCGATCGAGTATGTGCTGGTACTCGGTCGGGTATGTCTGGAAAGTGGGGTTTTTGAGCAGCCTGCCTCCTGTACTCGATCGCGTATGTACTGTTACCCGGTCGAGTATTGCTGGAAAGTTTAGTTTTTTGAGCAGCCTGCCTCCGGTACTCGATCGGGTAATGTAATGTTACTCGGTCGAGTATTTCTGGAAAATGAAGTTTGTGAGCAGCCTGCCTCCGGTACCCGGTCGAGTATTCTTCCATACCCGATCGAGTATGTGCTCTTTTCTACTTTTGAGGCGTGTACTCGGTCGAGTGTGGGAGTCAGTCTCCTTGAACTTTAGCATTTCTATACATACCCGACCGGGTGTATAGTGATACCCGATCGGGTATCCCTTGTTTTTCAATTTTTGAATGCTTCCTCGATCGAGTAGTGCCCGGTTCCCTTTTCTTTTGGTCATACCCGACCGAGTATCAGGTTGTACTCGATCGGGTATGTCCCCAGATGCTCCAAAACCTGCATTTTTTATTTCTTTTCCTCCAAAAACCCGTGATTAGTGCCCTCTCTCACTGATCTCTCATATAATTAGACAAAAATGAATTATAAACACTTAAAAAAAATAAACTTGGGTTGCCTCCCAAGAAGCGCCTTAGTTAACGTCGTGGCACGACGTTATTCATTTTTTTTTTATGTGGGATCATGAGCATCCCTTGTTTCACTTTTCAAGGCCCTATTTGGACATTTTTCATTTTTATTTTTCGGCCTTTTCCAGTAAGGCCGGGGTTTCTTTCTCATTGTCACCTCCATCATAGGTGGGTTTGTTTCACATTGTATTACATTCCTTCCTGTCAAGGATGACTTCTCTCGTTTATCTTTCTCTTCTTGAAGAAATCTGATTTTATCCGCTTCTTTGAAAAACAGCGGTTCTTGTGGTTCAACAACATGTAAAGAACACAGAGTTGGATTTTGCATTTGTTTTTTCGTAGAGTCCAAGATGTTGAACTCCACTTTTTGATCATCGAACTCTAAAGTTAGTGAACCACTAGAAACGTCAATTTTCGTTTTTGCGGTCTTCATGAAGGGTCTACCCAAAAAGATGGGTGTTGTTTGGTCATCAGTTCCCATTTCAAGGACATAGAAACCAACAGGAAAGACCATATTTTCTACTTCTACTAGCACATCTTCTACTACACCCTTCGGGTAAGTACTAGAATGATCTGCCACTTGAATCACTACACCTGTTTGATGTAATGGGCCAAGTTGTAGAGTTTTATAAACAGAATAGGGGATGACATTTATTGATGCCCCTAAATCCAACAAGGCCTTAGGAAATGTGGTGTTTCCTATTTTGCAAGGGATAGTGAACATGCCTGGGTCGTTACATTTTTCGGGGAGTTTTCTCTGAAAAATGGCCGAGACGTGTTCACTAACTCTAACCTCTTGTTTCCCTTTCAATTTATCTTTTCTTTTTATTTTGCATAATTCTTTTAAGAATTTAGCAAAACGAGGGACATTTTTCATTAAGTTAAGAAGCGGAATGTTTACCTCACATTTTGCAAAGGTTTCATAGATGTCGGCATCTTTTTCTAGCTTCTTTGTTTCCTTCAGCGCCTCAGGGAACGGGATTTCTTGTTCATATGATGAGGGTGGGGGAAGCTTGGTTTCTGTGATCTCCTCCTCCGGTGGGACTACTTTTTCAGGGTCCACACCCTCAGTCTCTTCATCGTTCTCTTCTACCTCTTTTAACGTTGCCCCACTTCTCAACGTTATAGCATTCACATGTTGTCTCGGGTTTTGCTCCGTTTGAGATGGGAGTTTACCCGAGTCTTTTGTTTCAAGTCGGTTTACGGCATTTGCAATTTGACTGACTTGGCTTTCCAAATTCTGAATGCTGGATTTGGTCTCATGCTGAAATTGAACCATGTTTTGTTGCATGGTTGAGACATTTGAGGTGAGTGCTCGGATCATGTCCTCGGTGGATATACTTGAGCTTGACGTCTGGCCTTGGTGCTTTGGGAAAGTTGGTGGCAAGGGCTGATTTTGAGGATTCCCATACCTCAAATTCGGGTGATCTCTCCACCCAGGATTGTAGGAGTTAGAGTGTGGATCATACCTCTTTTGACCTTGAAATCCCAAAGTATTGACTTGCTCGGAATTCTCCTCTTGTAGTGTTGGGCAGGAATCGGTGGGGTGCCCCTGTGTCGAGCATATGCCGCAGACCTTGACTTCTTGGTGTTTTGGATTTAAAAGGAAATCCTTTACCAAAGAAGTCAAGCCGGCTACTTGACTTTCCAACGAGATGTTGGATTCCACTGCCATGACCCGTTTTGATGATGACCTCCCATTGTAGTGTCTAGAATTCTCGGCCAACTCCGAGATGAGGTTCCTAGCTTGGGAAGGGGTTTTGTTGACAATTCCCCCTCCAGATGCTGCGTTCACCAGGCGTATATCTTGCTCCGCAAGATCGTCATAGAAGTAGAGGATGAGATCTTGCTCTGTGTAACCATGATATGGGCAGCTAGCACACAATTTTTTAAAACGCTCCCAATACTCATATAATGTCTCATCATCTTTTTGCTCGATGTTGCTTATTTGTTTTTTCAAAGATGATGAGACGGATGCAGGGTAGTACCTTTCTAGGAAGCACTTTTTCATTGATGCCCATGTATCTATACTCCCTGACGGGAGATAGAATAACCAATCCTTCGCCGTGTCTTTGAGGGAGAATGGAAAAGCCCTCAACTTGATTTGTTCTTCGGTGACTCCATTTGGGCACATGCTTGTGCAGATAATATGGAATTCCGAGAGATGTTTGTTTGGGTCCTCGCCCCTTAGGCCATGGAAGGATGGCAGTAGATGTATGAGCCCAGATTTTAGCTCAAATGTATTACCTTCATCGATGGAGGGAAGGTAATACATAATGGTTGTTGATTGAGATTTGGAGCAGTGAGCTCCCGTAGTGTTCTTGTCTCAAGAGCCATGGTTATTGACTCTTCGGTTTCGCTAGAATGAGAACTAGCGCTGGATGAATCTCTGATAGATGATTCCTCCGAGTCGGTATTAGAAAATTTACTTTTCAACCGCTCGAAAGTTTGTTCTATTTCTGGGTTTTTGTGATATGTGATTTCGTTTATGGAACGATGTTTAACCATAAACTCCACTAAGCTCAGAAATAGAAGAAATAAGAACTCTTTATATTTTTATTTAATATTTTTTTTATTTTTCTTGATATGAAATAAAAGAAAAATTAATTGCCTTTCCCCGTCAACGGCGCCAAATTTGACGTGCACTTGTCGTTAGGTGCACTCAAAATAAATACAATACAATCACTAATACGTAGTATAGTGTAGTAAGGTTCGTATCCACAGGGAAAGGAATACTTTTCTTTTATATAAATAGTAACAAAAGGGGGGTTTAGATTTGTTTGCTTTAAAAACACTAAGATAAACAACCTATATGAGTTTAATTCAATGAGATGTGGAGGCTTGGTTTTGCTTTTATCCACTTAATGAAATGTTCGTCGATCCCGGTTATATCTTTAACTATCTTCCTCTCAAATACTCAATCGAGGAGTATATCCAGTTCATCGAGGGTAGTTATTAATAACGAGATGCTTTCATTAATAAAACTTACTATCGAGTCAATATAGAACAAGCGCCGTATATTAACTTGATAGTAGCAATAAACTTAAGATGAAAACGATTGAGATTGATAACCTCAACACAAGCGGTTTATTGATTTAATCAATATAATTAATTCCCCTTGGCATATTAACCATGAGATGCATGCATTAATCTTCCAAGTTTACTACCGTTGAAAGAACCGGATTAATAACAAGCGTATTAACCGATTGATTCTAGTAATAATTAATATGAGAAACAAAACTAGTTGATACTTTAAGTAATGTTTAAGATATTAACATGAAATATGAATAGGAATTAATTAACACTCAAGGAAGAATATTAAAGAGAATGAATCCTACTATGATTAATATCAAGATGTTAACTAATTGTCATTTTAGTAACACTCCCCAATATTAACATAGAGGAAGAAATAGCTATTACTATAACCAATGTCAAGATATTAACTAATTGTCATCTTAGTAACACTCCCCAACTTTGATATAGAGATAGTATTTTGAAAGAAAGAATTAATATTCAAGGAAGAAGATTAAAGAAAATAACTCACAACTTACAAATTCATTAAGCTTCAAAGTAGCAAAACCAAGATGAAAGAGTTTAGCTCCTCATTTGGAGACTAAACATGATGAAAAATATAAAGAAAGAACTATTCTATACTGAGCTTAGATGTACAAAGGAATTGGATATCTTTTTGTGAAGGAAAGGAGGTGTATTTATAGGCTTTTGGGATGGGATTCGGGTACTCGATCGGGTATATACATGGTACCCGATCGAGTAAGTTTGTAACACTCGATCCGAGGCATACTCGACCGGTTTCAGGCTATTTTATAAGAGTATACCCGATCGAGTATATATGAATACCCGGTCGAGTATGCTTAGAAAATGGTATTCGGACCATACTCGACCGATCTTCGTTTGAAATTCAAAGGCATACCCGATCGGGTATGTCGGTCTACCCGATCGGGTATAGACATAAAATCGTGGCTGAAATCTTCCCGGCATGTTCCCTTGTCTTCGGATCTGATCCGATTTGAAGTTCCAACCTAATACCCGATCGAGTATAGCTAATACTCGACCGAGTATAGACCAAAATTTAGGATCTTCTTTTGTCTTTGAACTTTTGCACCTTCTTTCCACTTTTTGGGTTCACCAACTGTACTTCGAGTGATCAATACCTGTTTGAGCTCAGAATAAATCTAATCTAACCTATTTACAAGAATTTAACAAACTAATCTATTACACCAAAAGTGTGTAATTTCCAAAGTAAAGGTCAAGCAAAACTAATTAAAAACACAAACATAAATATGGAAATTACGAACGTATCAGTGTACAACATAGAAGTATGTTAAATTTAGTTTATACTTGCAATTAACGTTGAAGTCTAAACTATGAACATTAAAGGATAAAATATACAGCACCGAGAATAGAAATATATCCGGTCTTATATGATACGGGTGTGATGTCTTGATATTCAACGGGGTTTTTGGTAGATGGATGTAAGCCGTAACGAGACTTACACGTAACGAAAACCACGCTCTCACTGTCTTAACTGGAGTTGAGAATATATTAGCGACATCGTATTCATAATTATTGGCAAAGAACTAATATTCAACCCTATTAAAGCATTTAAGTGATTCCCGAAGCCTTAGTTGTTGTTATCATTCATCTTAAACTTAAAGTTAGTTAACGATTATCTTCTTGAACAAAGAGTGAAAAAAAAAATATAAACCCAAATCAAAATCCCTATACTGTACTCATTTATTTTATTTAAAGTCATCTACTCTCGGACTAAATTAAACAACGTTTCCTTGTGGATTCGACCCGGTATTTTACCGGAATTTAATACTATATCGGCACTTGTACGCTTGCAAGTTTAGCCCGATCAGTAGGTTCTCTGAATTTTTACAGTACATTTGAGCGAGGAAAGGATGTGTTTGTGATGCATTTTGAACATGAGGATGTCAGGGCCATTGTACACTTGTTTGCTGATGATGTTCATGAAGAACACATGATTCCTACGTGGTTTCAAGAGTTTAAGAATTTGCTCCACCTAATGGCATTTGTTGAGGGAAAGTTGGATACGTTGATTATTAGTGCACCACTGCGGTCTTTGTTATTTGAGAGCTTATGAGGAAAATTCTCCAGCACTAATTGTGACGTTTTGGTGGTTTGACTGGAGCGTCTCGTGGCTTTACGGGACTAATTTCTTCAACATCAGAATTAACATCTATCAAAGGATGAGGAAAATTCTCCAGCACTAATTCACCGTCATCACTTAATAATTCATCAGAATTTATGGAATTTAATACGTCCATGAATTGATGGCAACTATTCAAAAAAAAATATTAAATAAAAAAAGGGGTCAACTAAAAAATTAAAGAGGATGTGGCCAACATGCATACGGTCAAGGCAAGCCCCACTCAAAGCCAGGTCAACATGCATATGGTCAACTTAAAAATTAATACACACAAATATTCCTTTGCTTATTAAAAGAAAAATTCAAATCAAATCAAAATAAAAGGAAAGAAAACAAAGCCAGTGCTTACATGTGTGCGTGACCTAGCGGCTGCGGTGCAGGATCCAGAGCAGACAACGACGATGGCCGAATCGGGATGGACGGCCAGAGCAAGGGGGCGACGGCGCGAGTGCTAGACGACGGCGGCGAACAGTACTGGTCGTCGCCAGAAGGCGCCGATGTTCGGCGAGTGCGAGCCCGACGCTACAGGGATGACACCGGTGGGGCTGAGGTGTTCTGTTCGCTCGCGGCAACCGTCTGGGGCTGAGGGAGTACGACGGCGGGCGACAACTTCCTCTGTGGGTAGCCTGGTCGCGCAATTGGACGCCGGTGGCGACGGGCGTCGTTGACCACGATGGTTGGCGGTGAGCTGCGACCTGGGATATGGTGGAGGAACTGATCGTGGCCTCAATTTTATCTGGAAGGTTGGGTAAAATTAATTTTAAGTAATGGAGCACACCATGGTTATAAGATAGAGGTCTAAATGATTGAAGGGGTAAAAAAAACGTGACATGGTGACATGTACCTCTATAGCCACAGCAACTGTGTCTCTGTACTCCTTATAGCCAATATGCTATTTGGCTTAAGGAGTGGGGGGCTTGTGATGGTATAATTATCTTAACCATGGATAAATGTTGATCGGGTTAACATGGATGAAAACAGGTTGAAAGTTGATGTGCATGGTAACTATGTACGAATGATGATAATGTATAAGAGAAGCTCATACGTGGTGACCACGCGCGAGTTAGAGGATACAAGATTGTACATGGTGACTATGGACGGAAGTTAGTAGAAAACCGGAGAGTACAGAGTAACCGTGGATGTCATGGTAAGCTTATCCAAAGAGCACGTCCACAGCAACCATGGACGCAAGTAGAAGAGCAGAGTGCACTACAGCCTTGGATGCCATGGCGAGCTTATATATAAAAATGTCCACGGCGACCTTGGACATAGTAATAGAAGCTTATCCAAATAATCTATACATGGTGTCTCTGGACATCATAGAGAGAGCTACATGGCGACTCCGTACGACAAACTACATCAATGACGTCTTTTCAAGATATTCGCACAATCAACAAAGGATTCTGCGGATCCGGATTATTGATTTGCATATCAATTCGAACATGGCGACCACGTCGTCCAAATCTTTTATGTCTTATTTTCTACTATAAAATCATGTAATCTTGGGAAAGTTAATCAAGCTAAATACATTTGAATACAATACATACAATTTTCTCTCTAAATATTATTCTGAGTGCTTTAATTATTTTCGGCTATCTATTAATTATTTTCCGGTGGATTTACTTCCATCAATGCAGATTAATTATATTGATTAACCCGATAAACCACTTGTGTTGAGGTTGTCAATCTTAGTTGATTTCATCTAAAGCTAAATTGATACTGTCGGGTGAATATAAGGTGTTTGTTATATATGGATTAGATAGTATGAGTTATTAAGGAATGATCTCGTAAAGTAATAACTACCTTCATGAATTGGAAATATTCCATGACTAAGTATATAGAGGGGATAGTTAAAGTTATAATCATGATCAATGAACATTTCTCTAAGCAGAAATGAGCTAAATCAAGTCTCTATCTCAAATGATTTATCAACTTATAATTCATTTATCTTAGTGTTAAATACTCTTAAGATCAAATAAATTTAGAACTCTCATTTTGTTACAATTTCACAAAAGAAGAAGAAATGCATTTCTTTGTAGATACTAAATATCTTACACTATACTACAACATTAGTGAAAATGTTGAATTTATTTTGAGACACAAATGACTACAGTGCCGTTAAATTTGGTGCCGTTACCGAGGAATTGGAATAATATTTCTCTGTGAGCTTTGTATGGTAAGAGGATTTTCTTTTCTTTTCTGAGCTTTATGAGGTTATATGATAAAAACTCATTCTA
The DNA here is from genome assembly GCA_945859875.1 of Cuscuta europaea. Lineage (NCBI taxonomy): Eukaryota > Viridiplantae > Streptophyta > Magnoliopsida > Solanales > Convolvulaceae > Cuscuta > Cuscuta europaea. The sequence goes on along the minus strand of CAMAPE010000031.1, from coordinate 273,901 downwards.
CTAACGAAATCACAATACAAACACCCCCATAAATAGACAAGCCTTTGAGATTCTGATTTTTTTGAAGTAACGAGTCGGAGGGATCATCAAGGTCCAACAAATTTGAAGAACACATTCAGATGGCGCTGGAGACTAGAACCTTGAGGGAGCTCACAACCCCGAATCTCAACCTACAACCCCTATGTATCACCTTTCCGACTCTTGATGAAGGTGCTACATTCGAGTTGAAACCGGGACTAATTAATCTACTTCCTTCATTCCACTGGTCGAAAGGCGAGGATCCAAACAAACACCTTTCAGAGTTTCATATAGTTTGCATGAGTATGAAACCGAATGGTGCCAATGAAGAACAAACCAAGTTAGGGTCTTTTTATTCTCCCTTGAAGACACGACAAAAGATTGGCTACTTGTTAGGAAATTGATGTAACGTACCTCGAAAGTACGGCAGCGGAAGTTTAAAATTTTCCCAAACAGATCTTCCCTGATTATGACAAAATAATGAATATGATAATAATGACAGATCTGAGTTAGAACTTACAGATCTTCCAGCCTAGCGGTGATAATCCTTGACCTTTGGTATCCACGTGATTTCTCCTTCACGAAAGAACGGTTAGATCTCCCTAAGAGAAAGGCTAGGAAATCTCTTCGCAGGGAAATAAACTGGTTATACTGAATCTGAAAACTGGTCTATAAATTATGAAGGAGAAGGATGTATTTATACTAGTTCGAAACTAGTTTCTCAATCACAATGAAAGTCTTTCTAATTAATGAGTTCTAATCCTACTAGGACCAATACTCCTAATTAATTAAATAAGTAGATAAGACAAAACAAAATAATAATAATAATAATAATTGAGATGTGGCTGCACGCCACTTTCTAATTATTATATATTAATATTTATTTTATTTACTTTTCTTTTAATTCCAAATTACAAAAGAAAATATCTACTTTATTCAATAATAAATACATCTTATTTAAGTGTGATAAATCTAATTTATCTTACTTAATTAATTCTATCAAATATAACTCTCCTTCAGCTTCATGAATTAAATATGTTTAATCTAATTAATATTTAATCCATTTTCAGTATTACGAATTAAATATTATTTAATCCAATTAATAATATTTAATTCCTTCTAACAATTCAACCGGAAGGTATAATCACTTGTTGTGTGACCCATATGGCCTTATATATTAAGCACTAATCAAATTAAGGTCTTAGCGAATTCCTAGACGATTCTCCAGACAAACTTAATATATAAGGACGTTTGCGAGGACTATACAAACTCCCTGTAATATAGAGCTCATAGTGATACGGTCCTTTCATTCAGCGAACATTCAACTAAGTCTAGAACATGATATAGTGTCTATCCCAATAATTCAGTCTCTGTCTCTCAATCTTTCTAGATGATCCATAACGATCATATTCGATATCCAAAACGAATAAATCTTTGCATTGACCAATGACTTTATGATCCATCTAGATATGAGAAGTAGAATGTTCTCTCTTAATCTATTATGAGGAATGAATCCTTTCTTGGCTCAACTACTACTCCATGTGCTTCGTGATGCACCCAACACATGCCGTATCTACCCCGATTGGAGTGCAAGCGTTGGTCATGGTCAAAGTACATCACTCCGCACATGTAGTACTTATTGACCTCAAGTCGGAGGACTATTACACTACTCTATACGCCGATAATCCCATAGACACATGAATAGAACTTATCAAATGGTTTCTCGGTGGGTATGCCAATATTCTCTAAAATATCTATGTGACCATCATGAATTACAGGAACTCATAGTCGTGAGATCAACTATACTTTCTAAAAGTATGATGCAGTCCACATACCAATCTTATCGCATATCATCAATATCCCATTCTTGATGATCATTGATTGGGGCTATTTTAGGACCTTATGTTATATCATATAAGCTCCCACTTACTTATTGACAACATAAATCCAAGGGAACACAATTATGAATAAAACATTGACAATCGAAAACAATCATTCATAAAGTGTAATACCGTGTATATATCAAATATAAAAACTAAATGTGATCAAGTACATATGTCTTTAAAGAAATGATTGTCGCTAGGACATATATACTAACAATCTCCCACTTGGCCTAGTGCCAATCACCAATGCGTCTAACACCTAGATTCTCAAAATGTCTAGTATGTTTCTCACAGCTCAAAGGTTTGGTGAAGGGATCAGCCAAATTGTCCTCAGTGGAAACACGTTCTATTGCAACCTCTCCTCTTGCTATCTGCTCTCGAATCACATGATAGCGCCTCGGCACATGTCCATTCCTTTTGTCGCATCTTGGTTCCTTTGCTTGTGCAACATCACCATTATTGTCACAATAAATGGTTATTGGATGACTATCATTTGGAACAACCCCTAATTCTTTGAGGAATTCACGTATCCATACGACCACTTTAGCTGCTTCTGATGCAGCAATGTACTCGGCTTCTGTTGTCGAATCAGCTGTAGTGTAATACCGTGTATATATTAAATATAAAAACTAAATGTGATCAAGTACATATGTCTTTAAAGAAATGATTGTCGCTAGGACATATATACTAACACTACTCTCTTCCACGCACAATATATTATTACTCCTATTCAGAGAAATAAAAAATGGTTAGCCTACCGTAATAGACTACCTACATATGACAATATGGTTTACCTTGATATAGTTAATGTTTGTCCATTTTGCAAGGGTGGCCCGGAGACGGTGCCACACCTATTTTTTGAATGTATATGTACATGGCAGGTTTGGGAAAGGATTAAACTTTGGCTTGGAATCACAAGAAGAATGTCATCCTTGAAGAGTGCGGTAAAATGGATCCAAAAAGATTGCAAAGGAGCGCATATCAGGGCAAAGGCTACGAGGACATCGTTTAGCTACACAATATATTGGATATGGAGGACAAGGAATGCAATTCGGTTTGATGGAGCAACACTGAAGATGGAGGATATCATTGCACATATTAAATATATGGTGTACAAAGTGCTCTACTCATTATATCCGTATCATATGATACATTTTTGAAGCATGAACTAGTTTTTGAAGATACTATTACGAACTAGCCTTTTTTTTGTCATGAGGTGATGACTATTTTTGCTAGATGATAGATACTAGATGTTAAGCTTAGATAGCTTTTGAGGTTATAGGGTATCCTTACTTGGATATGCCTCCAATTTTGCCCATTTTGATGTACATAAACTCCGGTTACTATCTATATATTTACCTTTTCCTAAAAAAAAATGGACTCACACTTTTACACTTTTCTTGTGTTTTACTCCCATATTAGACAATTTTTTAAATATAAACGAATTGGAGTAGAAAAAGAATGAAAACTTCTACTTTGAAATTAAGAAATGTGCTGTTAATGTAGCATTTTTTTTTGGAAAAAATGTTAATGTAGCATTTGATCTATTACATCCGTCCCTTAAAACTTTGCCAAGTTTGACTGGCACGGGGATTAATAAAGTAAAAATGTGTGGTAGATGTTTGTGCAAAGAAGAGAAAATTAATTGGAAGTTAAATTATTTACTTAAATGAGAAAGTGATAAAGTTAGTGGGATATCCAGAAAATTAATTGGAAGTTAACATATTGATTGTCCGGTGGATAATCAATATGTTAACACTATTGCTTGCGTTAAGGTAAAAGTAGAAACAAGAGTAATTTTTAAAAGCACAGGCGCCAAATCACCAAATCTCCCGCGCCCTAGTCAGCTCTTCCGCGCTCTATATTTCCTCACAACTCTGGAGCCCAGTTTCGCTCCCCTCCTCCACGATCCTACCTCTGCCGTCTTCTTCCCTTGACTCTCCCCGCCGAATCCACAAAATGCACGGCCACATCTCACACCCCGCCACGCCCACCTCCGACTTCTTCATACCCAAGCGCGGCAAGAAGCGGGGTAGCTATAACTGTGGCCGTTGCGGCCTTCCCAAAAAAGGCCACGTTTGTAATTTACCCAATGACTTCACTCCCATCTCCGACACCACAGCTATCACCGAATCTACATCCTCAGTTTCGCCGTCGCCGCTCTCCATCGTCCGTCATCAGCCACCGCTGCCTCCGCATCCGCCTGCTCAGCCTGTCTATCGGCTGAGGAGAGCTCTGTCATTTGACGACATCGATATCGGTGAATCCGCCGGATCTGACGACGACGAGGAGGCATTTGATTTGCCGGATCTAGGAGGATCCGGAGGATTGCCTTTTGTTTGCGCCTGGGAGGTGCTTAGGAGGTTGCCCCCACCAGCGCTGCTATCGGCAGCAGGCGTGTGCAAGGGATGGAGGGATACGGCCAGGCGGCTGTGGAGAGCGGCGGAGGAGCTCAGACTCAGGGTTCCAGCTAAGGCTCAGATTGGACACGTCAGGTCGTTGCTGCAGAAATGCCCTGAGCTCGTAACGCTGTCACTCAGAATGGAAAGGTGTGATTCGTCAATACCCAATCAATCGGATCTAACATTTATCGAACAATTCAAAGAAAATGGAGCAACTGTTTGATAGAAGATATAAACTCCATTTTTACAACTCAATTAATACTCTTGATAACGAAATCCTCAACCAGAAACACAATAGTATACGTTTGATTGAAATCACATTATTACTAAAGACTATTAATATTTGTATAACGAGCATTGCAAGTAAACAAGAAGCTTATCTGTTAGCTATGCTTTTTGATTTGCTCTTACAGTGATGTTGATGCCACGTTGCTAGCTTGCATAGCCTTCTCTTGTCCTAACCTGGAGTCATTGGAGATCATCACATCAAACTCATCAGTAAATCGGATCACCGGGTATGATTTTGATCTTGACTTTTATAATCGTTATGTCAAGGTATATTCATCTTGAGGACCATATGACTAACTGTTTAATCTGCCCAGCCCTGTGTGAGATCTAGGCTTATTTGTGTATTAATGCATCCTCAATCTCATTACTAAGATTTTTGCTATCCTGTGTGCTTCTGTTGTTGCCCCTGCAATACATGACGATTTTTTAATGACATTGCTGTTTTTTAGTCTTTTCACATCAATAATCAACTAAAGAGGATAACCATTTGAAAATTTAGAATAGAGGTTCTGATTTGCAAATCATTGTGCAGGCAAGAGTTAGGATATTTTGTTTCAGATAGAAAATGCCTTACCAACCTCAAGATTGAAGGGTGCTCTAATCTTGGTGCTTTCAGTCTTTGTTCCACCAAGCTTTCCACCCTTTGGCTTTCAGAACTTCGTTGTCTCTCTAAGATGGTATGTTTTTCAAAGCCAAATGCTCAATAGTATAACTGTTAGATTCGTATATTAAAGAACCCCTATTTCCCCCACAGGTTTTTAACTGCCCAAATCTAAAGGAAATCTCGCTAGATTTTTCTCGTGAGGGCATAGATACCACTGATCTTTCCACAATGGTGGAGGGCCTTGGAAGGGGTTGCCCAAGACTACAGAACATTCACCTTGCTTCTACTCGCCTTTCACATGCTGTTGTGTTATCTCTTGCTGCAGCAAATTTGAGGTGTGAATGCCACTTGTTTTTTATAAGGCCACGTAGTTCTTGGCTTGCAACTGTGAATAAATTTGTTAATTTTTTTCATCTGTTCGCTAGTTTGCTGAAATAGGATAGTTCTTTTAATTTGCAGTGGATTGAGGATGCTGTCTCTTGTACTGGGATCTGAAATAACTGATGCATCTGTTGCAGCTATTGCTTCAAGCTACTCAAACCTTGAGCTACTCGATCTTAGTGGGTCAGTGTTTTACATGCTCATGACATTTTATTGTAATTGTCTTCGTCTGACCTTGATTCGTGAAAGAAGAGAAATAGAACATACTTGATGATATATTGGTAGCAATTCAGAAAATTTTTATGCTACATATCATTTATGAGAATGCCTGTTTATTTTTTATTGTTCTATTTTCAGATCTAGCATAACTGATAGTGGCATTGGAATGATATGCAATGTTTTCCCAGATTATTTGTCGAAACTTCTCCTTGCACTCTGTCCAAATATCTCTTCAAGTAATGTCCGGAAGCCTATGTTTTTCAGTTATACTTCTGCATGAGCAATGTTTGATATATATCCTAATGAGATTTTTTTTCTTAGGTGGAATTCAATTTGCCACAGCTCAATTACCTCATCTAGAAATCATGGATTGTGGAATGACCATTTCAGATCCAACTCTGGACAACCAATTCCCTGATGAGAACAATGACCACGACTTACAGAAAATGTCCAATAGCAGACAACACCATGCATACCAAAAGCTTATTATTAAACACAACCGGTTGAAGAAACTGAGTTTATGGGGCTGCTCTGGTTTAGATGTGAGCTTTTATAGTCTAACTATTAAAGTAAAGATGTTACCCAATTCAACTGTGAATTTTGCTTTATAATGACTGTTTCAAATTTTCAATGCAGGCATTATACTTGAATTGCCCAAAACTTGGGGATCTAAATCTAAATTACTGCAGTAATTTACAACCAGGTACTGTCTACAGCCTTTGTAAAGTTTCTTCTTTCCCTTAAGAGCTTGTTGATCACTTGAGCTACTATTCTATGTTTTAGTATCTAAAGCTCTATGCATTTTTTTGGGTACCTTAGAGAGACTGTCACTTCAGTGTGCCAATTTGGAAAATGTTCATGCCCTAGGATGCAAGGACATGTTGGTGGAGACTATTCATAACCAGGTATAACCTTGTAACAAATAAATGATCTTAACATGCTTCATTTATGGTTTATCTTTGCATCCTGGTACTATTTGTCTATATCATGTACTAGTCTGTTTTACTACCGGTTATGCATTTTTTTGTCATCCTCATTTGGTAGACATTTTGCTGCCTATCAGCTAGTTACCAAAAATTAACTTATTTGACTATGCTACCACAATAAGCATCTCATACAGAGTAATAAAAACTAATTAAAATAAAAGTATATTATTCATATATTCTCCTTTATATATATTGTATATATGTCCCAACAAAGGTTTGTTTCGCTAACATACAACTTTATAATGTTAGTAAGATATACTACTACTACTGGAAATCATAAATGTAAGATATATTATAGACATTGAATAGTTTAGATCATTCAACAACAATGTCTATTGTAGCCAATTTTTACCGTCATCAAGTGTGCTAATGAATCTGGATACTTGAGTAGTTAAGCTAAGCAGGAATGACACACTGTTTCATAGCTAAACTATAGTAAAAATTGCATGAAACTGGAGATGTTTTACACATCTTAAGCACGTTCCTTTTATTTGGAAAAGTCCCAGAAACTCATTTGGCTTTTTCTTCTACCAGGTTACCAGTAGCGATTTCATGTCAATCCAAAACAGTTTTCCATGCAAACGTCGTCTACCTGATGGCTCTAAAAGAATTCAAGCCTCTCATATGTTCATACCCCAGGTAGTGATACTCTTTGCAATATCAGCAAGGCTATTAGTTATCCTCCTACTCTAGAGTCATGTTTTTTAAACATACTCTTGTATTTATTATTTCAATTAAAACTTTGCAGCCATTAAACAGTGAGAAGAAAAAGAGGAAGATTACAAGAAGCAGGTGTCCTGTGCACATACATACTTAGTCTCTTCACGAGTGTCTCTATGCTTGTAGAGGCCTTGTTGTTTTTATATACTGATCATAGCCATAATTTGTATCTCTGAATTGCCAAGTTAGAGGCACATAGCTTGAAATTTATTTGTTAATTCCAGGGCAATGTCTACCTGATCATGTAACTTTAATACCAATAAATTAAACTGTAGTGCTCTTATAGGAACAGGTTGAAGGCCATTGCCTAACCATGTATTGTTTTCTCTCATTACACTCATAACAGCATTAATAAAGGACTTGCTTGAACCCCCCCCCCCCCCCCCCCCCCCCCCCCTTCAAGTAATTCATCCCTCCCTAGTTTTTGATCTGGGTGTGATACTTCTGTTTGGAATGGTGGGTTGTTAGATGGGGACTTAAAATCTAATTTTGTTTCTTATTAGCACAAATGGCCAGTTTCCATGATGTGTTCTTTCCCTTCCAGTTCGGAACACCTATACTTGCAACCGGGACAAGTAAATCCGGATGCCTGTTTGGACGGGTCTCGAACCTGCTTGGCTTTGGGCTGGCTCTAATTTATTTATTTTAAATAAAAAATCTGGAACTAGAATAATCCAGTTTTGAGCATTATTATTATTACTATAAACACAATGGGGGTGTGTTTGATAAAGGTTTTTTTGATCGATTGTGTTGATTGATTGACGACAAAATATTTTGTCGGGTGTTTTGATTAGTTAATAGTATTAGCGGAACAATTTTGAAATCGGAACAAAGACCTATATCTAATTCTCTTATGGATAGATGAACGAGATTTTAATATTTCTGAAATACAATTATATAAGACATTTATTAGATCAATTTAAATCAGACAAAATTTGTAGTCATATTAAAAACATCCTTAACTTGATCAAATTAGACCATATTTAACCAATAATAGATCAAATTAGAAACTTATACGTCCAACTAAAAACATTGCAAGTGCTCTCCAAAATCCAAATTACTGTAAAGAAACTTATCTGCTCCGGTTAACCACATCTCTCCTTCTAATTTGTTGCCCAACATGAGAGTAATCAAAGGTCAATTGGAATTGTTAAATGAAGCTTTACTGTTCTCTTCAATTGAAATAATGTCAAAACAAAATTCACTTGGGTAGATTATTGTACTTAAATTTCTACTCTGTATAATTTAGGTGAATCAAATCTGAAATAATTACAGAGAGGATTGAGGACTGGGGAGAAGAGAAATACGCGGAATTTGTTAATTCGATCCGGATACAGAGTGAAAATGTGTTTAACTACTCAAACTATAATTAAATTCGCAAATAAAGATCATCCAGATCCGTCAAGATCATCCACTGCAGAAACGGTGGCCCTAATTAAACCAAATTACATGTCCTCTGCTCAGTCCTTAAATTGGAAATGGATTTCTCAACGTCTTTATCAACGAGCTCTGCAATACTCCACCGTGCATCCTCAGGTCGGATTCAGAGATTTGTAGTTGTGATTTAGCTATATACTGCACCAGTTGTTATACGTCATCCCTCTACCGGACTCTCTCATCTTATTATACGTATACGTTCGAAGTATGTTGACGCATACGGTTGTGGCTTCATTCTATTCAAATTTGCAGAGAATTTTCTGCTGCTCAAAGGAGGGAAGTTTAATCAATGCCACTCTTCGTTTCTTCGGATTAAACGGGCAGTTGGCCCTTCAGGACTTTCAATTCCGAAGGAAAATCGTTTGCAGGTTCAGTTTCTGTTTCTATACGCACACTTGTAATCGGAATTGTTATCGCTTTTACCGTTGGCATTGTGCAAATTTAATTTCAGCTATAAAATTTTAGTAGTCTTCGAACTAGATTTTATAAGGTGGTTTACGGTCATGATTGGAAACACATGGAAGGTAAACTTTTTCCACTGTTTTATTTTCATGTTTTATAGAGTTAACTGATTTCAGACAATTTGTTGATGCTCTACGAATTTCGTACCAGTGGTTTGGATGAAGATGACACTATGACAGTGATTTACCTTATTTTTATATACTATGCAGAGTTACTGCCAATGTAGATTCTACTTACACATGCCTATGTTTTCAGGTATGCTGCCAGAAGAAACAAATTCCAGTGGTAGATGCCAGGTATGTTGTCTTTTTTCTTTTCTCATCTCAACATTTTCTTGAGCTTTAAAAATGAATTATGTACACAAGTTTCTGATTTGACAATGCAATATTATATATTTTCCTTTTTATTATGCAAGATCAAGAAGATAGATGCCTTTTTGTGTAATTAAGCGATTAATGAAGTTTTACCTTGGTAAACTTTATTCATTCTGTGTTTGTAGATGCATGGATGACATATATGATGCCTTGGCCAAACGTATTGTTCCGACTGCTGCCGCCGCATCAAATCCCCATTTTAAGTAAGTTATAGCTTCATCACCATCACAAAGGACTGTTTTTTACCTCAAGGTTGTGGGTTTTATCTTTTTTCACCGTTAAATTCTCTTTCACCAAAAGATTTCATAGCTTCTTTGGTATGCTTTTGCTGTAAGTGCTTTTAAAAGAAAGTACATTCTGATTTAAGCACTAAAGTGCAGAATGTGTACGGTAATTCCGGAGTATCGTGCCCATGGTACATCCAGATGCTTCAAAGGAGCATTCATATGCAAACTGAGTACAGAGTACTATACAGTGCATATTCAAATGGAATTGAAATGAAAAAAAGACGAACAAATAAAACATGAACATGATGAAATAAGCATTCTTCAAATGTAAAATGAGGAATTATAAAAACTACAGAAATGCACGGATTTGAAATTGTATCCGGATGTATTAGATAAAAGACATATTTACAAAAGTGTTTTCATACCAGAAAGTGGCTTCATAAAAAGCAAAAAGTGTTTTAAAAAAGCACATATTTACATTTCTCTCTCAAGTTTTAATTTCAAAGCAAAAGTATTTTTTTTAATAAAAGACACACCAAATGCACTCTCACATAAGCACAAAAATTGATATTTCCCATATTTGCACCTTCTTTTTGGGAAATTTCTTGAGCCTAACCCTTAAGTTTTCAGTATTTCTCAAATGTCTAGGATTGCATCAGGAATTTCATAGGGTATTTATTTTAGCATACCTGAAGTTGGTTTTATGGAATGTGCATAATAGAAGGCCATTCCGTGAAATAGAAAAAAACTAAGACTTACCCTGGGAATTTCATTTTTGTGTTCATTTTGTTGACGGAACGCTTCTTTTTGAAGTAAACATACTTTCCTCCCAAAACCCACGTAGTCCTTGAAAATAAGTCATCCCAAATACACACTTAGACTCTGCTAGTGCCGGGAATTGATGCTTCTCTTTCATCTTAGCATTGACTAATTCAGACTTTATCTTTAGCAAATAATATGCATGCATGTGTAGGCATATTGTTGGCCTGGCAGGTCCTCCGGGTGCTGGAAAATCTACTCTTGCATCTGAGGTGGTTAAGAGAGTTAATATGTTGTGGCCACAAAAGGCTTGTTCCTTTGATTCACAAGTGGAAACACCTGAAGCTGCCATTGTTCTTCCAATGGATGGATTCCATCTTTATCGCCACCAACTTGATGCAATGGAGGTTCAGTTTCTTAATTGCTTATTCTGTACACCTATGTGTACTTTTATTATTGTTATTTTGTTGTTATTGTTGCTATTATTCACTACCACTATTATAATTATATAAATACTCTTCTTTGGTTGGTAGGATCCAGACGAAGCACATGCCAGAAGGGGAGGTTAGGTTCTTTATCCCACTTCTCTTCAAGTAAACTACCTGCCATTGTTGCTGTTTTGTACAAAGAAGGGAACATTTTTTCATGTTAGCTGACCCCAAAATTTTTGGGATTAAGGCTTGGATGTTGTTGTCTTCACTTCAATAATCTGCTGTTTTGGTCCGGAAAAGAATATGAATAAGAACATAAAATGGGGAAACCAAATTGTACTTTGAAGTGTACGTGCATGTCTATTTTGATGATTTGATCCTCCTTTTCATATTCAGCTCCATGGACATTTGAGCCCGAACTACTGTTAATGTGTTTAAAAGCTCTGAAAGATCAGGTGAGTAGATTGTCACACCTGAGTACCTGACCTTGCTCTGAATATTGAAGTTTGAGATACGAGGCAGAATTTCTCAGTAAAACTGTATCTGATTACTGATTTATATGTGCACACAAATTGCCATGAAAATTTAGATCATATATAGATCTTGTTCTCTGCACCAGGGATCAATATACGCTCCATCATTTGACCATGGTGTTGGAGATCCGGTAGAAAATGATATTTTTGTGAATGTTCAGTAAGTAAATTGTACTCCATACTTCAGGATGCAATGTTGTTCTGTGTTTTTTATTTCACTATCCAGTAAATTAGCATTACCTACTGTTTGGGTCTTGCAGTCACAAGGTGGTGATAGTTGAAGGCAATTATTTGTTGTTGGAAGAGGGCGTTTGGAATGAAATTTCATCAATATTTGATGAAAAGTGGTAAGGGTATTATTCTTAGCATGAAGAGGTGAAAATGCATCAGAGCTTGTGTACTTCACAATTGGATAGGTTTTTGTGGACCATAGTGGACGGACTGAAATCTAACCCATTTATGATCCTTCTAAAATTCATTAAAGAAATCTGTGCATATGCATTAACCATCAATGTAATACGATGTGTGGATCCATTTGACGAACTGGACGGACTGAACTCTAACCAATTTGACAAAAATGGATCCATTAACATTTTTTCACAGATAAGCATTATGTATATCCTGTTCAATTTTTTGTGTAGAGATGATTAAGCTGTGTATATAATGATACCTTATTTAGCGTATATGTAGTATCCGGTAACGTAATATATGTCATAAATAAATTTGAAAAATTCAATGGTTAAGATGAATTTCTAGGATTCTTAGATCTGACATTTTTTTGGATGTGTGGACCCCCCCCCCCCCCCCCCCCCCCTCCACCATTAAAGGATTGGATGGATTTATTTTTGGATGAATGGGATGAATGGGAATGAATCAGTAATCTGATTTTACTTGCATAATGTCTGCCTTACTATTTAGTTTGTTTATCTGATCTTCTGGAGTTACTGCCTGCTTCATTGGATTAATAGATGAGATGACATTTTTTGTTATCTTTCAGTTTTTTTTTTGTTTATAACATTATGCACTTATTTGGAAGGTTTATCGATGTTGACATTGAAAAAGCAATGCAAAGGGTTTTGAAGAGGCATATTGGGACAGGTATTTCTTGAGGAACCACTGGTCTATTATTACTCTATTGTCACCAGGGTGCCAAGTGCCAATGAGCAGAGCCTAGCTCAAAGCTCCAAAAACATATAATAGCTTGAGATCGAGCTCAATCTTAATATCCTCGGCTCGAGTGTTGCTTGTTAGTTTTAGCAAGGATCAAGCTAAGACAAGATGCTTGCAACCGAGCTCAAGCCTAAAATACATTTCATATGTTTAATATGATTAATACTGTTTCTATAGATGTAAATAAATAACACGGAGTATTATTTATGTTATGGCTCGTGCGTCACGAGCCAAATGGAATGCTGCTTGAGCTCGGCTCGATTGCTTAACGAGCCGATTAGAGTTCGGCTATTGTTCAAATTTGACCAAGCTCAAGTGGAGTTTTGACCGAGCGACTTTATTCGCTTGCATGCTAATTGGCACTTATTTTGTTGAGAGAAATTATGAGGCTGGAAAAGAATTGACTAATTAGGGTCTGCATTCACTCTTTTTTGTCGTCTTTCTGGGCTGCGTAGGGAAACCTCCTGATGTTGCTCAATGGCGGGTATATTTTTTTCCACCTGTATCTGAACAAATAATCAATTAGTTGCACACAGACCATTCAGTGTCATCGTCTTTGCTAAAGTTTAATTACACCTTTGCAGATTGAATACAATGACAGACCGAATGCTGAACTTATCCTTAAATCTAAGAAAAACGCGGATTTGGTGATCAACTCAATCGACTCTTAAAGATGATTCAATCCCAAAATCCTCTTACCTGAAATATGAAACCTGTTTCGAGGAAGAGACCTTATGATGGAAGCTAAGTGGCAGATGTATACGTAACATATAGTTTGATGTAGTACTCGAAATATTTCATCGACTAGTGTTTGGTTTATATTTTAAAAATTTAAATAAACACAAATAATGTACTAGTACGTTATTAAGAGCAAAGTGCCGTTTGGCAGGGGACGTTTTTGTCCAAGCCGCTATCCATTTCCTTCCTTTTGGCTAGTAAAAAACAATACCTTCGGGACCTAGGTGGCTAGGGAAGAGTTATTCCTCTATTTCCAGTGGAAAAATCCATATGCATTCCAAACAAAGCAGAAAATTGTCACCGCCTAAAAAAATAACCACTTTTGGTGTATAAGTTTCGGTTATTCCCATGAGATTTTCGTCTACATAGACAAATTGTTTGTGTTTTATGTTTGATAGATTTTCTTGCCTATCCAACTAGGGTGATACACACAATGTTTGTTGTTGTACTAAATTAAGTCTCTGGCCAAATTAAATTTAAACAGACTAAACTTAGATAACAAATACACATAAAGTAGATCTTCATTAGACCAGTTTAGAATAGACTAGCAGACTCTATTAGATCAAAATATATCAATCCAAATGAAAACACCACTCAGCAACAATATGTAATTAATTATTATTGATGGATACAACTCGCACAAGTAAATTAAAGAAAACCAGGGCAGAGGCAGCCAGGCAGTAGCCATTATTAGGGAAACAATAAAATGGAGATACTTAGAATATATATGAGGTACAAAGTACAAACAACAGTTCATGCACGATGACTAGTTAATTAAAAGTCTTTCAAACGATGGCAACCTTAATTTTACTTACTGCAGGGTCTTGTGCCCTCGATCATTGATTAAAATAAATAAAACAACCCTAGCTTAATTGTACTTAGTAATAACTGAAGATACACCAAACCATGCATAACCATCATATCATGCACGCAATAAAAATTACAAACAGATCAGATTGTATCACATTGATCTTCGACACCACCACCTTCACTCATTCTGTTAATCGACAGATCGATGTCTATCCCCAGCCCCGCCAAAAGTACCCGAAAGGTCGTTCATTTTCAGCTTCTGTTCTTGCATTTTTCCATAGCTCTAGGTGCTGCATCCATACATGTATCCCATTCTTAATATATACTCCTTAATGTCTTGAACATTAATGTTCAGATAGAATACAAAGTTATTTTTATAAAATCTTGGATAGATGAATTACTCATATAGTATATACGCTAGGATGTCGATAAATGTCGATGTTGAAGATATTAATAATGGCGAAACTTTTTAAAGATTATAGTTTTTTTTTGTGAAACTCAAAATATGAACATAATTTAGAGATGAGATATACTGTAATGAGTTATCATGACTTACCAAGTCCTATTGCTTCTGTTCCTTTCATAATGCGCAAGCGCTTGCATGATCCCACAAACATCCTGGGATAAACAATATTGATAATGCATGAGTAGAATTTTCAAAGATAAGCATGTATAATGGAGTGGTAATATCAATTAATTAAGTTGGTATAATTAATAATGGGAAAATGGGCAAATAAGCCCTTGAACTAACTGAAAAAGCCCAAATCACCCCTTTTATAGGAGGCTCTGTCTGGACGTCACCATTTGAGGTGTCTCCCAATGGAATTTTTTGATGAAATTATTTTCGCATCTTCTTCATTAAGTCTAGTTTACCCATAAAAAATCTTAGCTAAAAATTCAATCGTGAAGGCAGTCAACTAAATGTTTGAAGATAACTGTGCAGTTAAACAGCGCAGTATATTTCAGAAAACCATTTGACTGTCTTCCCGGTTGAATTTTTACTTGAAATTTGGTATGGGTAAACTAGACTTAGTGAAGAAGATGCTCAAAAAAATTCATCAAAAAATTCCACCGTTAACCACCCCAAATGGCGACGGCCAGACAAAACCTCTTATAAAAGGGGATGATTTGCACTTTTTCTATTAGTTCGAGGGCTTATTTGCACATTTTCCCATAATAATGTATGAATAGGAAGGGGTAGCTGGAATTATAAGCTAAGCTTACTCCCATGGAACATCGCCGACAAGCATCCAATCACCATCCTTGTCCTCATAGGTGGGGACATAATCAGAACTGTTCAACACATTCATCAGCTTTTTCTCATTCATGAAATCCTTCATCCCTCCTTCCCCTTCACAGTAGTTGCCTGCTTATTCCAGCTACACTTATTAATACTCCTTAATTATACATATATTTCCAACCTGATTAATACTTTCATATTTAATATTATTGTAATTAATTTAAGCTCTCTCAAGAGAAAACAATATACTATGTATAATGGTTCAGCAGAGTTTGTTTAATTTGTGTAAACCGCTTTTCATTTAGACCAAACTCACTACGATGAAACTTAACAGGATCTAATTGATCAAACTAAGTTGATTCTCATATATCATATTAAAGCTTGAAGTTTCGTATACGTGCCCGTGTGGGATGACTTAACATTTTTAGCCTCTTATAGTCATCATACTCATGATTATAGTAAAAAGTATGTCAAAATGTTAGGATTCGAGCGTCAGATCAACCTGATATAAGGAGTGACTTGTATCTTAATATCACACTTTATTACTTCATAGTTTTATGGTTAGAGACTTCAACACCCCTGCTCACGACCAGACACTTCGTCTGGATCGTGTTGTTTCATTTTTTTCAACGATTCATCATTGTCATTATTTTATAATCAGCACCATCGATCTTTTCATATGAGGCCCACTCCATGATTAAAGATCGATTTGACTCTGATACCATGTTAAGAGTCATGATAGGAGAAGCAACTCATATCTTAATATAACAATTTATTACTACACAATTTTCCACAATATTTGATTATGAATTGTTACGTTTGTCTCATGTGTGTGTAATTTTTTGACAATGGTGGACCCTGAAAAAAATTGAAGATTAAACAGATTTGGTTCCATAGGAGTATAGAAGCAATGAATCAAACTTGTTGGGTGAAAAAACTGAACAAAACCAAAATCCATCAGTGACAAATCTAAATATTCTACGTATATACATTTGACCTGGTCCGAATTTGGGTATACACCTTAGTACCTTACCCGACAGAATCACGCATATCCTAATGACTTGCATTTGATATGTATGTACCATGAGACGGAATATACCCAAAAATATAAAATGCATTATTATCTGACTTATTTATTTTAACTATTTTCCCACACATTTTGTCATTTTGTGTGTGTGGTAGGGACTTGAAGTTTACATAAAATGAATAATGGAATACTAGCATTCTTATGTTTTCAATTGAACCGAAATTACTCCTATTTTTAAAATAAAATTTATCTATTTATCTATACTTCAATCATATATGGAGCAGTTTCTCAAACTTTTTACCCAGAAATTTTCCGCTAACTATTTCATTGGATACACACATACATGCAAGTATACATTGAGTGCAATTTACTGATTTATTTATTAAGGTTCGTTGACATGAGCCATATCTAAAGACTAATAATTAAAGCTCCTATTTAGGAGTAAAAACAAAATTTAAATGCAAAAGTCATACTTAAAATATGAGAATAAAAAAGAATTGGGTCGAGTAAACAAAAAAAAGGATGACACCCCATCTCTAAGTCCCCAACACCGACCGAACAGTTAGATGAGAGGATATAAATTGGACTTTAATTACAAACTTGACAGATAGAGAGTGAGACTCTGGCCTTGGTACTTGAAGAGCTCTTATGCATTTTAGCATAGTAAACTCTCATGCAGTTATCGGGATTCGAACTCGAGACTTACACGTTGAAGTACCCCTGTCTACTGGTTGAGTAAACAAGTGACAAGCTGGAAATCATTTAGGACGAATAAATAAATGAATTAAATTAAAGGCCGTACCAAGAGTGAAGGAACCAAACATCTTGACAAAGGCATGAGAGAGGTCTTGATAACTTTTGTACATGTTGAGGTCCACTTTTCTAAGGTAGGGTGCACCGTCCATGCTCACCTTCACCAGCACCGCCCCCTTGTCGCTGCTGCCGCTCTCGCTGCCACCGCTCCCCTTCGCCGCCGCCGCGATCACATTCTTCCGGAAAGCCCGCACTGGTGGCCAACCCACAACCTGTGCCCTGTCCAAAAACAATTATTCAATTGATCAATTATCCCACTCCCCACCTAATTTGACCTTGAATTCATGGAAACCGTTTTTGTATTATAAAGTGTTCTATTCACATGGGTAACATTTTTATATATGTCCCATAACTTATATTTATACCTTTTATTAAAGGGTAGTTATAATTACCTCCTCTTCATGTTTTCTAACTAAATTTCTTATCACATTAAGGAAACAATATGTATATGTGAGTAAAATTACAAAATTACTTTTAACAAATTAAACAGTCATGAGTTATAAGACTAATGATGAGTACAAACATAAATTATACTCCGTAGAAAAACAACATATGCAATTTATCCATCAATGAATATGACCACCTTAAAACTTGGCCAATTTAACCTTTTTTAGTTAATGATTATAAACTTTAGACAATAATTTTAACTATTATATATTTGTGTGTAACTTATAACTGTTATATTATTATATATGAAAGTACTTTTAATAAAAAGTATTTTCATATAATTTTAATATTCAAAATAATTTCATATTAAAAAATATCATCGGTCAAACGGTCATCATCATTCCAGAAAAATCAATATGATCAAGTTTATAAAACGAAGGGAGCCAAGTTTGTGGAATAGGTGAATTAGCACTTGATGAGAATTGAACTATTTTATAGGACGAAGGAAGTAACTAATTATAAATAGTAAAAGTGACAAGCACTCAAAACGATCAGCAAAACATGCATGTTCAGCTTTAAGGTTTTGAAAATAAACAAAAGAAAACAACATTAAAATATGCCATAATGAACGTAATCTTAATTTATCTTATTCTATCTAGAAATGAACCACTAGTCACTACTACATACATATTAGTCCATGCAGAATATATAAGAAGTGAAAGTTTTCACCATATTGTTTAATTAAGTGTTGAAGTTGAGATAGATTATATTCTTTAAATTGGTATGAAAGTCCGAATATGCATGACTTAATTATGATTATTGTGTTTGAAGAAACTTATATTTAGAAATTAAAAAGAGTATGTTAAAGAAAATGAAACACTTACTTGGCTGGAGGTTTGACTGAATCCTTATCATGATTGACCTGATTCTCATCAGAAACACAGCTTTGGGAGTCCTTATTAGATGAAAGCTTGAGCTTCAAATCCACATGTTGGGTTTCTTCAAACCCTCTTTTACCCTTCGCCGTTGACCCTCCGCCGCCGCCCGGCAGCCCTAAGCTCAGCTCCAACTTGCTCTCTTCTCCGCCCATTGCCGCCATCTCTCGCCACCTTATTCTTTTTCTTGTGAAAAATAATAGCACTAGCTAGCTAGCTTCTTGGACGTAACGTGGATGTTATTATATAATAATATTTTCTTTATAATTATGATATATAACTATCAATAATAAATAATAATACAGACGGTGATGACCAATGACGCGAAAGTTCTTAGCAATTGGAAATATAATTTATAATCTATTGTACATATATATAATCATAATAATAATGGACGTGGTACGTATAAACTATTTGAAAGGCGGGTGGGGAGAAGCAGCTAATTTAAGGACTCGTTTGTCTTTGTGGGGCACTAATAATATCCCAATGGGTCATATTTGTTTCACGTACCAATGTTCCCTGCCATTTAATAGAAAATTTTATGACGTGACACCAGGGTATTATCAATAAGATATGTGTTGGGTTTAATAATTCCTATCTATCCGATTTAATTACTTGCATAATTGGGATATATATACAGTTTAAGTACTTACCCATCACGTACGTGTATACCGTATTAGGGCATCTCCATTCATAGAATTATATGAGGATTAAGCGCAAATTATACCGTGGGATCGGCCCACCTTCCGCATGGTGTGTCGATCCCACTTTTAGGAAAGTTACGTTACTTTCCTTTTCCCACTTCCTTTGTCTCCAACTTTGTTATTTCCTTTTCCTTTGCTTCTTTTTTTTTTTCTTTTGTTCAATTCTTTTCTTTTTCCATCAAATTAAAATACTAAAAATTTAATTGCAATCCTACTTTCTTTATCTTCATCTTAAATTATAATTGAATCTATTTTTTATTCTTTATCAATACATAATAATTCATCTAAAAAAATTCTTTATCTTCATGTTCATAATTTTTTTCCTATAATATATTTCTTTATCTCTTTATAAAAAAAAATATTTCTTATCTCTTTGATATGTTTTTAGTTTTTTATAAGACATAAAATTTGTTTTTTCGATTTAAATTTCATAAAACATGAATTATATTACGTTTTTCATATGTGTGAGCTATGTTTATAGCCAATTTATGGAATTACATGTGATATTATATGAAGTTACATCTTTTTATAGGCGAATTACATCTTGTTGTCCATGAGTTACATCTTCTTATACACGAGTTACATTTAGACTTGCCTCAACAAACTATATTTTGCATACACCTAATTTAGATTTTTTAGCATGAGTTACATGTTTTCATAACACGAGTTACATCACGAAATAAATCCACCCATTGAAACCAAAAAATAATTTTTTTTGCAAACAAAAATGATTTTTTTTGGAAAAAAAATGATTTTTCGGCAAAAAAAAATAATATTTGTGGCAAAAAATATTATTTTTCTTTGAAACATTTTTATGGCCTTAATACAAAAAACAAAACATACTAACTATTTACGTTAAAAAAATTTAAGCAATTAGACTTCATGTTTTCATTGTTTACATTTGATAGTATATGAAGTTACATCTTCTTATGCGCAGGTTACATCTTTTTATGCGTGAGTTACATCTTCCTTTACACGAGTTACATTTGGACTTACCTTAACAAGTTACATTTTACATTGACCAAAGTTAGATTTTTCATCAACGTGAGTTACATTTTCTATAACATAAGTTACATCGCAACATAAAGCTCTACTATTGAAACAAAAAAATCATTTTTTGCCAAACAAGGCAAAAAATGATTTCTTTAGCAAAAAAGTGATTTAAAAAAAAATATTTTTTGGCAGAACATATTCACTATTTAAGTAAACACATGCTATTGAAACAAAAAAATGAGTTTTTTGCAAGGGAAAAAATGGCGGAAAAATGAATTTTTTGCAAAAAAAAACTGATTTTAAGGGAAAAAATTATTTATGGTCTTAATATTAAAAAAAAAACATATTCAGTATTTACGTAAAGTAATTGAGCAATTAGACTCCTTGTTTCAAGGAAATCAATGTTTTATTTCTTATAGTTCGTATTAGACAAGTTACATTTGGACTTGCCTGCAGTTACATTTCTGATCAACGTGAGTTACATTTCTTTACACGCGAGTTACATTACTCTGCTACTGGACACTGGAAAAACAAAAAATAAGTTACTGTTCACGCGTGAACAGTAACACGCGAATTTTGTCTGTGGGAGTAGCATGCTCACGGTGGGCTGCTCCCACGGTATAACAACTGGGATTAAGTTAGTGATGTGGCGGACTATTTTAGAGATCATGACTGAGTGATGAAGATTATTTTGTGAGATTATTTGACAAAATAATCATGGATTGAAATATAAATCCAGATTATCTCAAGATTATTGTATAGCTAGTATTAATTGGTGAGTGTAGGACCCACAAAAGATCTAATTATTTTGAGATGATGAATTGTGTAATTTAAAAGGTGTGAGATTATTTTGAAAAAATCTATGTGTCAATCTACGTGTCATTAAAATCCGTTTATTTAAGTAGCATGAATATGGATGCTCTTAAGTTAATTGATTAGTTAATCACACACTCCTTCATTTTTGGCTAGGGGTTGACTCGGTTCCGGGCCGGATCCGGGTCGGGCCTAGCCCCAGGCGGGCCGGCGGTTCAGGAGTGGTGGACCCGAGACCGGCCCGGGTAACCATGCACCGGTCCGGGTCCGGGTCCGGGCCGGGTTCGGGCCGGGCCGAGCCCATTATCAATTTTTTTCCCTCTTCCTTATTAACCCCCCTCCCACCCCCAACCCCCCAAACCACCCCAAATGGCCCAAAATACCCAGCTCAACCCGAAAATTTAAAAAAATTGAAAAAAAAAATTAGTTTTGGCCCGAACCAGGCTCGGGCCCGGCCGGGTCGGGCCTTGTTTTGGGTGACCCGAGCCCGGACCGGAAAACCCACGGGTCGGGCCTACCCGGACCGGTCACTGACCGGGCCACCAGGCCGGAACAGTGCCGGTTCCGGGTCGGGCCACCCGGCCCGAGTCCATCCATAATTTTGGCTATATGTAAACAATGTAGTTGAACTGCTTTCACATACGTAGTACTTCCTCCGTTCTTAAATAAGTGCAACATTCAACATTTCACACTTGCCGAGACACAACATTGACCATTAATATATATAATTCTCTATTAGTAAAAAAAATTAAAAAAATTAGTTTTTGAAAATTTACAATGAGACAAATTTAATAATATATTTTTCAAAAAAATATATTAATACATCAATAAATAAAATATAGTCAAAGTAGAACATGTGAATAGTGTAAAATTTCACACATTGCACTTATTTAAGAACGGAGGTAGTATATATTACTCGTTTGACATTATGTGATTTTTTAACCCGGAAGACAAACCACCAAAATTAGTGGGGTAAATGTCGGGGAACATTTACCGGATTTTATTAGAAATGAAAGAGTTACAAAAAGAAAGGGGGGCTAGGCCAAAACCTTTCCGGGAAAGGCGTTCCTTCCAAAAAACAGAAACAAACAAAACAAATACAATCAAAAAACGGATGGGGGGTTGGACCCGACCGATCAGAAATAACCAAAACAATTAAAAGATCCTCAAAGAAAGAATGTTAAAAAAGTCCATCCAATAGGCCCGCTTAGCAAAATTTGGGAGCTGATTTGGCATATTAAAACTGATAATAGTATCTGCATGGGCCTGGGCTAGAAAAAGAGCAACTCAATTCCCCTCACATTTCGTATGCACAAAACCAACCCCTTTCCAAAAAGCAATCTGTCTGATTTCCTGAATTGTGCCCTTCCAAGTTCTTGACTAATCCCTAGCTTGGATATACTCAATGGCCATGGCGGAATCAGTCTCAACAACAAATCCATTGTGACCTTTCTTTACAATCTAGCGAACCGCCTCCAGTATAGCAAGAATCTCCGCCTCAAGAGCTGAGGAAGCCTGAAGCGGAAATGATAAGGCCTCCAGCAATCTCCCATCTGGACCTCGCAGAATTGCGCCTCCCTGCGCATCTCCAGATAAGTATCTAGCGTCGATATTAAGCTTGTTCCTCTGTTTAGGGTTCTTCCATCCGATTGCTTGAATAGTGAACCTTTGCATCTTAAAGTTTTTAGGTATTAGATTCTCTTCGAAGAGAATGGAGTCAACGGTATGAATTTTCAAACTAGAAAGACTCATAACCCAGTTCTGAGTGTAGCTCTTAATTTGACACATTATATGCTCTGAACTAGGAACCTTGCCTCCAAATTTGATGAGTGTAAATCTTCCAGATATGCCAACAAATTATTCCAGGAATGTGGTGTCTAAAAACACTTAACAGTGTTCTGATAAGAACCATCCTGCAAACCGACGTAGTTTTGCACATTTTTTTTTAAAAAATCGCGCAATATAGAAACCTAATAGTGTATCACAATGGGGGAAAAGTGACCGGTTTGTAGTTTCTACGGGAAGAAAGGTTTTTATTTGATCCGGAATCTATATATATATATATATATATATATATATATATATATATATATATGTATATACATGTACATATATGTACATGTATATACATGTACATATATGTACATGTATATACATGTACATATATGTACATGTATATACATGTACATATATGTACATGTATATACATGTACATATATGTACATGTATATACATGTACATATATGTACATGTATATACATGTACATATATGTACATGTATATACATGTACATATATGTACATGTATATACATACATATATATGTATGTATATACATGTACATACATATATATATATATATATATATATATATATATGTACATACATATATATATATATATGTACATACATATATATATATGTACATACATACATATATATATATATGTATGTGTGTGCGTGTGTGTATGTATGTATGTATGTATGTATGTATGTATGTATGTATGTATGTATGTATGTATGTATGTATGTATGCATGTATGTATGTATGGATGTATATGTGTATATATATATGTGTGTGTGTATATATATATATACATGTATATATGCATGTATATATACATGTATATATGCATGTATATATACATGTATATATGCATGTATATATATATGTATATATGCATGTATATATATATGTATATATGTATATATATATGTATATACAGATATATATAGATATATACAGATATATATATATCTATATATACATATACACACACACATATATATATATCTACACACACACACACACACACACACACATATATATATATATAGACACACACACACATATATATACAGGGAGCGGTTCCGGTAAGAACAGACTCCTAGGAGAGAAATGAGAACGAATCTGGATCGTTAGATTGTATTATGTGGATCCGGATTGTGCATTTAGTGAAACTGAAATGTGCATCGGATGATATTGAAATGTGCAGAATAAAAATTTAAACTCAAGTGTGCATTAGGTGAAACTGAAATGTGCGAAATAAAAGTTTCAAAAGTAACATCACATCGTACCTTTTACTTTAACACATTTCAGTTTCACCTAGTGCACAATTCAACTTCACATAATGCACAATTCAACTTCACATAATGTCACTGTATCGTATCATTTGTGCTGCACAATTCAATTTCACCTAATGCACATTACAATTTCATCTAGTGCACATTGAATTTCATTTAAAGTAAATCTAACGGTCCAGATTCATTCTCATATTTCTCCTAAGATCATGTTCTTATTTGAACCAAAACCTATATATAAGGTTTTGGGCTACTCCTCTTATCAGGTTGACGTTTTAGGATGGAACTCCGAGTCTTAACATGGTATCAGAACCAATTCCGGTTGTGGTTTGACAGCTTGTTTAACACTCATGATTACAGGTAGCTTGTTAAGGGTCTGTTTGGCACATTTATACACCCCGATATTGTCCAGTCCGGTTCGAGCTGAGGGGATGTGTTAAAGTATTTGTTCCACACCGGAAAGCTATAAAACAATAAAACACTATATAAGGCTTTGAGCTACTTCTCCTATCAGGCTGACCTTTTAGGATGGAACCCCGAGTCTTAATTTGGGTTATTCATTTCTCGTATATTATATTGACAACAATAATAATGTACTCCATCCGCGAAGTCGGATTAAGTATCCCATTCAGGCTTTTTTTGGGCAATTAAATATACCATTCAGGTTGTTTTTACTTGGACTGTAATTCGTCCCAGACCGGACCAAAACAAACTAAAACAGACCAGACCATGTTTTATTATTATTATTATTGTTATTATTATTATCATCATCATCATCATCATCATTATCATCATCATCATTATCATTGTTATTGTTATTATTATTAGTATTATTACTATTATTACTATTATTATTTTTAATTATGAATGAATAAAATATAATTATTTATGGATTATACGTAGTAATATCTATAAAAAATAAAATCTTCATGCAAAAAACATAAAAAATAAAATTTCAGACCACACTAGACCAGACCATATTTTATTATTATTATTATTATTATTATTATTATTATTATTATTATTATTATTATTATTATTATTATTATTATTATTATTATTATTATTATTATTATTATTATTATTATTATTGTTATTAGTATTATGATGATGATGATCATTATCATCACCACCATCGTCATCATCATCGTCGTTGTCGTCATCGTCATTATCAGCATCATCATCATCATTCTTATTGTTAGTATTATTAGTATTATTAGTATTATTACTATTATTACTATTATTATTTTTAATTATAAATGAATAAAATATAATTATTTATCAATTATAATATATATAAAAATAAAATATTTATGCAAAAAATATGAAAAATAATATTTCAGACCACACCAGACCAGACCATATATTATTATTATTATCATCATCATCATCATCATCATCATCATTGTTATTTTTTAGTATTATTAGTATTATTAGTATTATTACTATTATTATTTTGAATTATAAATGAATAAAATATAAGTATTTATGAATTATAATATATATAAAAAATAAAATCTATGCAAAAAATATAAAAGTGAAATTTCAGACCAGACTTGACCAGACCAGATCAGACCAAAACAGACCAGACCAGACCATGCCAGACTAAAACAGACCAGACCAAACCAGACCAGCAAATTACAGTCCAAGTAAAAACATCCTCAGACTTAGGAGCCTGAATTAACCGAATGATTTGATGAATTATAAAAATATTTAAAAATCTCTTATTAATAAAAATAAGAAAAAAGATAAGAAAAGAACTAAAATAGTCATCCGCTATCAATTCAGCTAGAAAGAACATGCTGAATTATTTTGAATGTTGCGCACTTTTGATAAAAAAAGTTGACTCATAAATAAAAAAAATTCGATTATTTAGCTAAATGAGTTCTTATGTTAATTGAAAACGCAAGGTTCAACAAAAAATATTAAAGGATATAATTGTGTGTGTTTGTTTACATTTTTAACTTCTAAATAGCTAGTAAGAAAAAGTAACAAGAGTTTATAAAAAGTAAAACTATGAATATAATAGATAAAATGATAAGAGAAAAAGTAAAAAATTAATAAAAATTCAATTTAAAAACATATTTCATATATACTCATCAATGACAAAATCTTACAAAATGAAATTGATGGAGTAGGACTATGTGCATTTTCACATATGGGCTGACGGAAAAAAGGTATGAAACCAATTATTTTTTGGAAGAAAACGGTATGAAACCAATTAACCCTCATATCCCATCAACCTATGACCTAATCTTTTTAGTAAAAGAGGTACTCCCTCCGTTCCTATTATAACTTCCAACTTTCTTTTTTCGTCCGTTCCAATTAAAACTTTCACTTTCCTTTTTTGGTAAAAATTTTGTGGTTCACAATATTTCTTACACATTTATTTCTTCTCTGCACAACTATCCACCACACAATACCCATTATCTTAAATTGTGTGCCAAACCTATTTGGAAGTTATAATAGAAATAGAGGTAGTAATTAATTTACGGGAGAATGTTCTTATACGTAGTACAATCTTTTATACGAAGTACTTTATAGTACTTGATTGCACACTTTTGTTAGCAATAGATTGTATTAGAATCCTTTCTTAATAGAAAGTGTCAAGAGAAGTGTGAGTTCATATATAAACGTACGTGTGTTAGCTACTTAATTAGCCTACTTAGCTTAATTCTATAACATTGTGAGTAATGTAAGGTTTTCTAGATATTTCCGAAGATTATATAAGTTTAATTTATAGGTATTTAATTTCTTGGAAGATTCTAATAATGTAGAGGGAATAAAAAATCTACAAGAAAAGATGACTCTTACTTTAGAGATTAGTATAAACAGAGGATGAGATCGATTGTGAGAAGAGATAATCAAATATGGTTTCTCCTAAATGAAATATTCACACATATAAAGAGTGATATAAGTTACTCATATCATTGTAAAATCTAGTGTACATTTCATTGAATAAAGATGGTGTCATATTATTGGACGTATTGAGTACATTTCATTGTGAGTGACATGTACAAGAGCCTTTGAGCTGATGACCTAAAACTATGCATGCAATTCCAACAAGCTATATACGAATTGGTTTCCTAATGTTTTAACTTCTACTAATTTTTCCTTAGTCCCCTAATTAAATCCAAACTGTTCATATCAATACCTCCACAAGGTCTTAATTCCGTAAAATTTACACAAGTGGTTAGATATATACTTAGATCTTCACACCCAAGCATGCACACATATCGAAGCTTAAAATGCATAGCCATCACTACTACATTTTTAGACCTAATGTAACATTAATGATGTAACATATCTATAATAGTGTTACCTATTTCTCTAATGTAACACTTTTTAGACCTAGTGTAACACTTTCTAGAAGTAAAAGTGTTACATTAGGTACTATAAAGTGTTAGAATAGGTCAAATGCAACACCAGCAAATGTAATGGTAAAACAATGTTACATTTTCTCTGAAAAGTGTTACAATAGAGAAAATGTAACATTTTCTTACCATTACATTTGGTGGTGTTGCATTTGACCTATTGTAACACTTTATAGTACCTAATGTAACACTTATACTTCTAGAAAGTGTTACACTATGTCTAAAAAGTGTTACATTAGAGAAATAGGTAACACTATTATAGATATGTTACATCTCTAATGTTACATTAGGTCTAAAAATGTAGTAGTGCATCCATTGGATATACATAACATACATCACTTCTTGGGTTCAAGAACATATTGTCTTGATGAATGAGGTATGAGATGTATAATATAATGACACAATAGATTTTTATACGGAAACCTTAAAAGGGAAACAAAAAATTATGGCTACCCACAGCTAAGCCATGTCATACAAATCAACTATAATTAATCTTATGTCTCATTAACACACGTTCAAATGTTAGAGCTACAAATAGACTCTATCTTAACTCATGTTTAGATTATAATAGGTTCTTGAACCAAGGACGTTTGTGTTGTTTAAACCAACAAATCTTTTGTGTTATGATTTAATAAAAGTATATCTTACAACAAAGTTGATTGCTAAATCTTGAATATTAGAGTATCACATATGAAGATACTTTTGTTGACCAATTTTAAAACATTTTTGGAAGCGGCTGGTGAAGCAGCTGATTAAAAGAGCCTCTACTTTTGGGAGAATAACAAGATTGAGACTTGATGATGTGGAGTAGATTGTGATTATCAAATTGGTGACCCCAAGATTCACTTTATACTTTTCTAGGATCATGATCTGATTTGCAATTGAATGATAAGTATTGTACCCCATCCCATATCTTATAGATATGGCATGGACCAATTAGTATATTATAATTGAGCATGATAAACCATTTCTAAGTTTTTGGGGGATTTCCCTGAATAGGACTAATAAATATCAAAATTGCAATAATAGGAGCTTCAAGTTTAAATTCACAAAATAGGACTAGCTTTCCATATTCTACCCTTTCCCTTATCATTCTTAATAGGTTTTTTTAAAATAATAATAATAATAAAAACATAAAAAACGTAAAGAATAAATAAAAAATACACAGGCATCAACCACCACCTCAGCCACCTTCCAGTTCTGCCACCTCCGGTCACCGGAAAAGAATGCCAAGTTGAAAAAATGTCATCATGATGACAATTTTGAAAAGAAAGTTGGATACTTTCAAAGAGTAAAAATACCATCTTCATTGCGTTTTCAGAGGAATGTGACATTTTTACACAAGATGACATTTTTTTCCCGACGATCGGAGATGGTGGTGTTGGGAGGTGGAGGACGAGGTGGCGGTGGCCTACATATTTATAAAATATTTTTTAGGCGTTTTATTTTATTTTATAGGCTTTTGAAAAGTTATTTATTTATTTATTTTATTTTATTTTATTTTATTTTGTCACGTTTTTATCATTAATTTATAAATGATATTTTATTTTTATGTTTTTATTATAAACAAAACTATGAATTTCTTATCAATAAAATAAATCTATTAGAGATTATAGGAAATGGATAGAATGGGAAGAAGAGACATATATTAGTCTTATTTTGGGAATAAAAGGATTGTAGTCCTATTGTTGAATTTTGGGCTAAATTTAATCCTATTTAGGGCTAATATCCGTAAGTTTTTTAAGAAAAAAGTAAATAAGAGAATACAACCTCCCCGTCACAATTCGGATTATAATGTAATACTCCGTAATTAATACTCTCTCCGTCCTTTATAACTTTGTCAACTTTCATTTTTTGGATGTCACATTAACTTTTTCACTTTCCCTTATAAGTAAAGAATTTGTGGTTCCAGTTCATTCTCTCTTTTCTGCACAAATCTCAACCACACAATTTTTATTTTATTATTCCCCGTGCTGGTCAAACTTGGTAAAGTTATTAGGAGTATTAAATTTTAACTATTCATAAATAAACATGTCAACATATATACTTCGTACTATGTATGTAGCACCAAAACCTGAATGGCGCTCAAACAAATCGATCGGTAGGATCAGTTGGAAGGCTTCTAGGAAATGATACTTGTATATATGTGTGTAGCAAATCAATTTCTATTTGCAAATAAAAAAACTTCAAATTACAATTGTATTTTCTACAAACTAATTAATGCATGTGCTACTAAAACATAATAATAATATTTTTATTAAAAGATGATCCAACAATAAATTTATACAACCGGCCAGTATCTTATTATGAGCTAGACAATGGAGAAGTTGACGATGATGGTGGAGGAATGGTGTGGTGTGACATCGATTTTTATGTTTGCTAGTGCCTAGTGTGGTATATTGGTCAAGTTATTACACTCCATTTTGATTTTTTCCACTTTTAGTATTCGACTATTGCACTATGGACACTTTTGATACCCGTCTTTTAAAACTTTCATATTTAATCCTCCGACTTTCATACGAATGACACTTTTGGTCCTTCAATTATTATAATAATGACACTTTTAGTCCTCCACTTATGGTGTCAAATTGATAATACTCAAGGGACTAAATGTTGGAAACTTTAAATTCGAGGACTAAAAGTATCTCAAACACAATAGTCGAGGACTAAAATTGGAAAAATTAAAAATTGAGTACTGAAAGTGTCAATGACACGATAGTCGGAGGACTGGAGATGGAAAAAACTCATATTGATGAGTAGTGGGTAAAAGTTTGATGGTTAATGAAGATATATATAGACTCCAATTTGAAATCTAGCTAGCTAGGTTTACTAGAAATAGTCCATGGATAAAATTTGGTTGGATATACATATACTTAAGAGATAATGTTGATTAGCTAGATAGATTTTTTTTACTCCAAGTGATCTGGGGGAGGGGGGCTGGGGGAGGGCTTGAAGTATTCAGGGCTGAATGATGGTTTGATATCAATTCTTGATGGTTTGATATCAATTCTTGATGTCCTGAATGACCAAAATTCGTGTCGAAAAGTAGCTTCATATTAGTTTTGGTATATATTCATATAGCTAGTACTATTAGAAATCATTTTCAAAATATGTATTATAATTGATTTATGGGTGATAGTTGATATTATTTACAACTATTCTCCCTTAAATTTAGATTTATCTTGTGTATCGGTATTGATGAATAATCTCCTTGTTCAGATTTTATTCATAGTAAAGTAATAAAACACCTGGTTGTATCGAGACCTTGCGTATCGAGACTGTGTGACCGTCCTCGTACCACTCCCAAACTGGTAGTGTTGCATGACTGATTGGCCGGTTCGTAATCCTGAGTAAATAATTAACTGATGATTCCTATCTCGTATTGGAATCAAGTCCATGCGTACTTGTCAAAAGTAGAAGTAGACGAGAGAAAATATTCACGAAAACCTTTGGGGTGGAGAAGAGACAACTATAGAGAACTTATGTGCTAATAATGAGTTAAAAGTCCACAATAACAATTCATAGTTTTAAAAGTTCATAAGAATGAATGAAAATTTGAATATACCTAGAACTTTTTAGATTTTTAAAAGAAAGGATGGTATGGATATTACTCATACACTTCTCAATTTTGCGCCCATCTTACGCGAATAACATCATCTTCGCCTATCTCCCTTCACCTGAATTTTCATCTCAGCCAACGCCCTGGCAAATCTCCATTCACGCGAATAACATCATCTGTCGCCGCCACCGCTGAGAGCCGCCGACGCAACACACCACTTCTGCAAGTTCCTCGCATCTGTTGGATGGAGCGATTGTTGTAGGTCGCGGCCTTCTCCTCTGAAATTCAAACCGTCATCGCCGCCTTCTCTCCCTAGAACTTAATCGCAACATGATCTAAACTCATAACTATTCAATTATCAACTTCGGTCAGATCTGTCGTTGTCATCGGCTACATCCGCCACCGCTTCAATGGAGCGATTGCTGTAGTTTGCGGTTAGGGTTGCTGCATCAGGATGGGGTTTGGAGGCTATGGAGGCGCACTGGAGAGGGGCTGGGGAAGGCATAGGAGCAGTGACTGTGGTGGATGGACAGTGTTGCGGGGTTGGCAATCGACGGGGCTGTGAAGCAATGGGGGGTGCTAGGGGAGCAGGGGGAGAAGGTGAGGGGGCAGGGGGCACAGGGGAAGGGGGCTGGGGGCAGGGTAGGGGGGCAGGGTGAAGGGAAGGGGGCTGGGGTGCAGGGGAGGGGCTGGGACTGGAGTAAGGGGCCATGGGCAGTCTCTCGTGATAGAGGCGGTGTCGAGGCGGCAGGGGTGGTTTCCGGCAAAAAAATTGATGGGAAAAGTCACCGAAAAATTTTCCGACGACATAGTGACACGTTTTTCGGTACAATGACATGAAAACCGGTAGTGACATCTTTAAAGTGACATAAAAATCTGGTTGTGATATATAACAGTGACATAAAAATCCGAAAGTGACATCAAAAATAACAGTGACATCATGTTTTCCAAATATGTGACCTTCTTAGTCACATTTTTGTCCTTTTTTAAAAATGATCACATTTTTCGAAATTAGCTTCAATGTGATAATATTCAAGGAAAAAACCCTTTTTAAAACACCAAAACTTTTAAAATCCATTGAATTTTAAAAAATAATCACTAATTTCTTATACAATACACCCTCCTAAATAATCTAAACAATGAGGGCACTGTAAAAATATGTTTAATTTGAATATGAAGCTTCAATCCCTAAGTATGAAATTTTTAAGATCTGACCCTCCTAATATCTATAGTTTTATATAGTATAATTCAGTTAAAAATCAGTGATGTGTCAGTATCATATTGGATAGTGCAAGTTCTATTATCACTACTACTAAAACAATCCATTAATTCACGGTTATCTCTATTATTCCTCACTGAAATCGTGCATCAAGACTTATTTGGGATGTTTTTACTTAGACCGGAATTTTCTGGTTTGGTCTGATCTGTTAAATGTCCGATCTCTGTGTATTTTATAATTGTCCAAGTCTGATTTGGTCTGATCTGATCTGGTTTGGGATTGAAAACAATCTAAGTAAAAACATCCATGGAGCAGAGAAGGAGAAAAAATCTCTTTTTTTAAAGTGATATGCCATTTATATTTATAATTCAATTTTTACAAAAAATATATCAATAACTTTTTATGATCTTTCATATGACACCAATATTATATATATAAAATAAAAAATTATCTATTATTTTATATAGAAAAACTAAGGTAAAAATTCTATTGATTAATAAAAAAAATATTATCACTACTACTAAAACATTTAATTCATATAAGTTGACTCGGTTCATCGTTGCTATTCACTACATGCATCATATCACTGCTCATTTGTAGAAAGGGATGGAGAAAAAGAATCCTTTTTAATGTATTACTCCGTATAATTTATTTATTTTATAATTTTTATGATCTTTCATATGACACTCATATTGCATATATAAAAATAAAAACATTATTTTATACAATAAAATTGAGTTAAAAATAAATGATGTGTCAGTCTTTTATTGGTTATTAAAATTTTCATTATCATCATTACTACTAAAACATTTAATTAATGCAAGTTCACTATGTGCATCACTGCTATTCACCAGGTGCATCAGTGCTATTCGTATTAAACACGCCAACTCATTTGGAGAAAGCAAGTAAAGGAAAAAAACTCTTTTTAAAGTGCTATAACTATTTTATTTGTACTCCAATCTTTACAAAAATTAAATCAAAATTCATAAATTTTTATGTGCTTTCATATCCCATCAATATTGCATATACTTCGTATAAAATAAAGAATTTATTATTTTATATAATAAAATTGAGTTATATACCAGTAATGTGTCAGTTTCTTATTAGTTAATTGAAATTCTATAATCACTCTACCAAAACATTGAATTAATACGGGTTCACTCGGTGCTTCAGTTTATTTACTTGGTGCATGCATCACTTTATTAACTTTAATCATGCCAACTTGTTTGAGGAAAGGGGAGGAGAAACATTTTTTTGTACTCCAACTTTTATAAGAAATGTATCAAAATTCATAAGTTCTTATAATCTTTTATATGACAACAATATAACATATATAAAATAAAAAATTATTATTTTTGTATAATAAAAGTGAATTATAAATCAATGATGCGTGAGTTTCTTATTAGTTAATAAAATTTCATTATCACTACTACTAAAAAATTTAGTTAATCTAAGTTCACTCGAAGCATCACTGTTATTCACTCAGTTTATCATTGATATTCACTCAGATCAGATAAGAACACTCATATCAAATCAAAAAGGTTCAGATATAATTTATTACTTTTACTATAATGATGATTCTGATTCTCTGATCTAAATATTTTTGTCGGTTATTATTGTAGGTTGCTTCCATAAAATTATTTATGAATGTTGTTATTATTATAATCTTGGGAAAAGTACGGAAAATGTACTTGTGGTTGAGCCCGTTTTCATATAGAGTCATGTGTTTCATTCTTTATCAAAGTGGTTCATGTGTTTGAATTCCGTTATCAGAAGAAGGTCACGCCGTTAAAAACGTCTGAAAAAGACCGGTAAATTAAAAGTAACTCCGACGATTTTCAAAAGTGCCGGAAAAATTAAAAGAAAAATTCCGGAAGGTGCGCCTCAATAAGACGACTGCTAGGCCATCTTTCTTTTTTGTTTTCAGCCACCCTTGTCACCAGAAAGTTAATCGGAAAAGTGATATTAGCGAAATCATTTTTAAAAAATAATTCAAAAAGATCTGAAAATTCCAAAGGTGAAGGTGGTTTGGAGGTCATCTTGACGATGCACACCTTTCAATATTTTTCTTTTAATTTTTTGGGCACTTTTGAAAATCGGAGTTACTTTTAACGGTCTTTTTCAGACATTTTTAACGGCGTGACCCTCTTGTGATAACGGAATTCAAACACATGAACTACTTTGATAAGGAATGAAACACATGATCCTATCTGAAAACGGACCCAACCACAAGTACTTTTTCCGTACTTTTCCCTATAATCTTCATTTGTATGTTATTGTTATTCATAAAACATCAAACGGAGTATATTAATTTTTACTATGATTATTATCAATGATAATAATATTATTTAACTATATTATTTTTAATGTATTTTTATCGTTATCAATATTTCTGACTATTAATATAAAAGTGTAAGTTATTGGAAGGGGCGGATCAGAGGTGGGGGAGCCAACCTAGACCCTGACCCACCCCAAATTTAAAAAGGGTCTTAATGAGAGAACTATCAAATAAGCCATCGAACTTTCATAAAAAGTGCAAATAAGTCCTTTTGCAGGAGGCTTTATCCGACTGTTGCCATTTGGGGCGGTTTTCGGTGGAATTTTTTGATGAATTGTTTTTAGCATCTTCTTCATTAAGTCTAGTTTATCCATATCAAATTTCAGCTAAAAATACAATCGAGAAGGCAGTCAAATGATTTTCAGAAATATATTGTGCTACCTAACTGTGCAGTTATCTGTAAAAATTCATTGACTTTCTTCCCGGTTGAATGATTAGCTGAAATTTGGTATGAGTAAACTAGACTTAATAAAGAAGATGTTCAAAAACTTTCATCAAAAAATTTCACCGTAAACCTTCCCAAATGGTGACGGCCGGACAGAGCCTTCTATAAAAAGGCTTATTTACACTTTTTATGAAAGTTCGAGGACTTATTTGATAGTTCCCCCACCCCCGGGTCTTAATTTTCAAGGTAAAAAGTGCCCTGGCTCCGCCTGTGGTTGTTGGTATCTATAATTTAATTAATTATAATAGTAATACTTCACAGCATAATGGCATTGATAATGCTTATTATGATGATAATTGTAAATATAAAAATAATGATAATTGTAACGATAATGAAATGATATTATAAGTATAGTTATAGTTATAATTGCAATTATAAATATATTTATAACTGTAGTTATAATGTAATTATAATTATAAATATGATGATAATAATGACAATGATAATCATAATAATAACTTAATAATACTAATAAATACTCAATCACATACAAAATGTTTAGATCAAAATGATTCAAATCAGATCAGAATGATTCAAATCAGATCAAAATCCGAAGAACTCTGATTGGATCAGAAAACTTCAGACTAGATCAGAAAGATTCATAACACAAGATCATACAATTCAAGATCAGAAAAAATTTAGATAAGATCAGAACATATCTTAAAAATTTGAGATCCAAAATATTCATATTAGATGAATAGAATAACTTCTTAATATCAACCATATTCATAGAGTATAATTATCAAAATTAAATACCATATCAATTTAATTTCCAAAATAATTGTTCAACATCAAATTCTTTGAATAATGAGATTCTAATACACGTAGTAATAACGCGTAATGGGACTCTAATAATACAAAAATAATCTTACACATTTTAGTGAGGCTTTAATTCAAGACCAAAAATTTTAAATAATGGAACTTTAGTTCATGTGAACGAGACTCTAATCGTACAACACCAATAATACACGTGAATATCGAAAATAATGTAAAATTATAAACTCAACATATTCTCAATAGTTTTTTACAAAAATATCACTAAAATAAAACACATTTATGCAAATATGACTATTAGTTACTACAATATAGTGACATAGTAACTTAAGTTTAAAAATTGAACATAAGTTACTATAATTTCATTACCACTCTAGTGAGTGATCATATTTTCGTAAACGGACTTCATTTTAGTCATAATTATGCATTATTTCATTCTTCTCAATTCCAATTGCTGGAAACAAGGTTAACCATTACAATAAAATCACAAATTCATTCTCCAAAAGATGATGGTGAATCATATTCCGTATTCATGGTGGTGGTTAGTTAATAAAAGAAATTAATTATGATCTTACTTTTGATCATATTCCATGAATAGTTCATAATTGACACTACCTAAGCATGCCCCAATGAGATGTCAATTGAAATTAAAACATATCCAAAATATGTCCACTGATACTTTCCAGCAAATCAATGTGTCAAGAGAATGTCCATCAAGATGACAATTTGGCTTAATTTGGCATTTTGGCTTGATGATGGCATTCAAACTTTATAATCACACTATAATTTCATCGTAATATCATTCTTGTTTCATGGTTGCATTCCTCGCTTGAACGAATATGTTGTGTTTGTTTAAGAAATTAATGTCATTGTTGGAACTCAATCTTAATTTTATTACACTTTAACCATGTTTTAGCCATATCAGTACGTCGTTTTCTCATATACTCAACATCACTTTTACATTTCTAATATATACGTGGTCTCACGGCGGAATATAATTTGTGACTCCGCCATGTGACTATATATATATATATATATATATATATATATATATATATATATATATATATATATATATATATATATATATATATATATATATATATATATATATATATACGAAGTATATTGGAATAGGTACTAATATACTCCGTATATGAGAGGAAGCGGTCCAGCCCAGCTGATCGCCGACTCACTCTCCCTTACGGGAGGTTTCGGGTTCGAAACTCAATGCAGTGAGTTTCAGTCTAGATTACTCCTGACTCCCCACATCCCTCTTCCCCAGACGCCCCTGCCCCCTAGAGTAAAAAAAAGGTACTAATATATATGATGTGATTTCCTAGGAAACAACGTAAATGGTGCATGATGAAGATGCATTGAATTGGCCAGCATGCCCGCCATACATATGCAAATAATGAGATGTATGTGGTAGGATGGCCAAGAGGGCATGTGGGAGATTCATTCAGACGGCCGGAAATTAAAGAACCTAATAAGCTAATAAGGGTTTTGTATATATATATATATATATATATATATATATATATATATATATATATATATATATATATATTATATATATATGTATGTACGTCCATGTGAGGGTGTTGGAACTGTGTCACCCCACCCCACTGCACGGCACCATATATCATCATCCTAATCTCCCTTACCGTACCCTCAGATCATTCCCACACTGTCCCGCCTGCACCTTCATTCATACGTGGATGCAAATAAATTGCTTTCTTTCCTTCTTAACTGGCCGGTCAAGAAAGTTCCATGCAACACCGTTTTATCTTCTCCACCGGGAAGTATAGTGTATAAAAGTATCCATTCATTTTACCCACATCTCAAGAAAGTTCCATGCAACATCGTTTTATCTTCTCCACCGGGAAGTATAGTGTATAAAAGTATCCATTCATTTTACCCATTCTTAACTGGGTTTGGTTGGTACTGTTTGGCACTGTTTGGACACTGTTTGGCACTGTTTTGCACTGTTTTGTTTGCCAAAAAAGGAAAGAGAACTTTTATTTAGGGACGGCCCGAAAGGGAAACAGATGCTTTTATTTAGGGACGGAGGGAGTATATCGAAATGAAAGTTCAAATTTCATTCCCTTGGAACCTAGTCTCCTAGGGCATGGACCCACTCTGCAACTCGATGTATATGCCGGAGCAGGGGCGGATCGGGGGAAATTATTGTATGTTTAAACATCGGTGGGATGGGCTAAATATGAAAAATTGAAAAATTCTTGGGGGCGTGACACACTAGAATTTTGCTCCGTACTAGCTCTATGTCATAACTTTAATAATAATGTATTACTAGTATGAAACAAAATGTAACAATCCATATGATGAATTTATGGGACTAGACCAAGAGCCTCATGAACATTGGCTATAGATTTGTATCGAGAAATTCAGGCCCCAAAACTAGAATGGCATGCCAAAGCCCAAGTCCATGGTCTCACTAGGCTAGCCCGACCAGTGGACCCCAGTGACCAAGGAGCTCAGACCCGGTGCGCCTAGCTGATCGACAAAGCCCATCAAGGAAATGAAGTCAAGCAAAGCATCGATGGAGTCCAAGACTGCATGCCTGCTAGTTTGACCGACCTAATAGCCCAACAACAAAAACTTGATTTGATTCTTAACCAATAGCTACTTTAAGAATCAAATGGTGAAACAAATGCTATCAATGCATGTATTAACTGTTACGGTGGAACAATACTTTAGTGGCACCAGTACGTAATACCGATTATAAAACTCAATTGAGTGCAATCCATTCCAACGCTCACTTGCATTCAGGAGTGGATAAAAACAAGACATCATACATAAGAACACAAAATTGCACAACCACGCCATTTCATGCAAGGTTTGAAACACGCAGCGGCCGTGTGGAGGTTACAAAACCTGAAATAAGGCTAGATCTCTGGTGCGCACGTAAATAAGACCTACATACCGTCGTTTTGCTGACTGAGTCACCGTGATTAACCTGCCCACCATCCTGTCGGGTCGGGGTGGGGCTCCTGGAGCGGGAGATTCCACCTATTGGACCAAATGCAAGAAACCACTACCAATGTGACAAGTGAAAATTTCCAAGAGGTGAGGTTATTACTTTCCTAGTTTTAATTTTAACAATTTTATTATTTATATATGATTAAAATAAAGAACTACATTAACTTTAATTTTTCTATCATTATAAAGAGAATAGGTAAACAAGCAGGGCGCGGAGCCAGGGCACTGGGCCAGACTGGGCTAGTACAAAGAATATTATCGGAAAAAATTTTACATGAAAGTTTTTACGCTAAAATTTTTGTCATTTTTTTAATTTGGGGTGGGCCATTGCCTAGCCTGGGCACCCCCTAGCTCCGCCCTTTTAAACAAGTAAACAACTTTTCTTCTCCTCACTAAAGATTTCCGTGGACTTTTCTTATATCGGTTCTTCATCCCGTCCCCCACCCCACCCCGCCAACTCTCCTCTCCTTTAGCTAAGTCACCCCTCCCCCTTCGATCATTCTTCTTCAGCCTAGCTCGCTCCACCCCTCTCCTTCCATTCTTTTTCTTCTTCAGCTTGCCCCACCCCCCTCGATTCGTTAATCCCATATTGGTTCGATTCTAGAAGTTTCTAGAAGAACTAATATAAGAATCGATAATATTACATTATTAGTGCAATTCTGGTACGTCGTCACTTAACCATTAAGAAAATAAATATTTTAACTATTACTTTCTTTCACTGTTAAATTGCTAACACATAAAAATATAATTTCAAATTAATAAATATATAACCGTAAATAAGTACACAAAATTTTACAAAATAGAAATGAAAAGAAAACAATTATTAAGAAGATAAACTCGATTGCAACTGTGCTTGCACCACATGTAGCAATGAGTGTAACGATTAATGTTCTTACTCATTAATAAAATGACCAAAATTCTTGAGCATTCTTGAAACTTTGAGTTTTTTTAATAAAAATAAATTTGGATTCTTATGCTTCATTTATTCTTGTAGAACTTTGTGTTGCTATATGAATTACATTTGTTTCATTTATTTATTTATTTATTTATTTATTTGTTTGTTTGTTTGTCTATTTGTTTCTTATCATACTCTGTATTATACAGAGGAAATTATTCAGGGTAGGACTACAACATACGGAGTAGCATTCTTCTTAAAGTATGATCATATGTTTGATTTTCCTTAAATAGGACTAAATATTACATATTCGCCCCTAATTTAATTAATTAATATAAGTAATTGTCCATAATTCCCTTGCATAACAAAATCGACTTTGTTGGTGGCGGATCAGTCCGATGCCGACAGCGGGGAACTCAAGTGACGGAGGCGGACGGGCAGATCGGTAGCGGTGGTCTAGGTGAAAATTTCGGCAACCAACAGTGGTGGTTCGCATTTAAAAGTCTATGGACTTTTTGAAAGTCAATAAACTTATCCATGGATTTAAAAGTTCATAGAATTCATTCATAAAAAGTGTATGGATTTAAAAGTCCATTGACTTTTTTAAAAGTCCACGGATTAAAAAAAATCCACAACAATCCATATCAATACATCCCCTAAAATTGCACTCCCCATAAGTGCCTCATCTCATTCCTGCCCAACGTGATTTCTATCTTCACCTAAGTCGGCCGATTCAATTGGAGTTTTTTTAATCAAGATTTGCCCAGCAATATTCTGGGAGATAATTTTAGCCCAGAATCGATTTCCTAAATGTTTTTTATTCATCATTGAAAAGAGCTTAAAGATCAAAACAAATTGAAGGTAAGATACCCAAAAGTGAATCAAACAATAAAAGATTTTCTCTGAGGCCGTTTGGCAACATTGTTTTTCGGCTTATCGAGCTTATTAACCAATTTTTTCACCAAACACGTGACTTTTCCTTTCACATGCTCAATTGTGTAATAAGAAGAAAAAGTAAGGTTGAAGTTACTTTTCTGCCTGTATTGGCTGAAGTTACTGTAGATAATCATTTTAGCTATTTTTACATAAAAAAAAATTCTTTATTTTATTAATAAAATATATTTTAAATTTTTTTTTCATAAATCAGCAGAATCAGCCAATGAAGCCACTT
The DNA here is from genome assembly GCA_945859875.1 of Cuscuta europaea. Taxonomy (NCBI): domain Eukaryota; kingdom Viridiplantae; phylum Streptophyta; class Magnoliopsida; order Solanales; family Convolvulaceae; genus Cuscuta; species Cuscuta europaea. Next base: position 232,689 of record CAMAPE010000031.1, on the reverse strand, counting down.
CAACCAGAAAGTCATAAATTTCAGCAGAATCAACCAAATCAATCGATTTTCGTTGATAGATTATATTCTAAAGAGAAGTGAGAGCTAGAGAGAGAAGTGCAAGTAAATGCTTCAATAAATGATTTTTCAACCCCTACAAATACCTCCAGAGGAAGTATTTATAGGAAAAATATGGACTGGGCTCCCAAGCCTTGGGCTTGTGATACGTTTTTAATTTTCATATTTATGTTTGTGTTTTTAATTAGTTTTGCTTGATCTTTACTATGGAAATTACACACTTTTGGTGTAATAGATTAGTTTGTTAAATTCTTGTAAATAGTTTAGATTAGATATATTCTGAACTCAAACAGGTCTTGATCACTCGAAGTACAGTTGGTGAACCCAAAGAGTGGAAAGAAGGTGCAAAAATTTGAAGACAAAAGAAGATCCTGAATTTTGGTCTATACTCGGTCGAGTATTAACAATACTCGATCGGGTATTAGGTTGGAACTTCAAATCGGATCAGATCCGAAGACAAGGGAACATGACGGGAGAATTTCGGCCACGATTTAATGTCTATACCCGATCGGGTAGACCGACATACCCGATCGTGTTTGCCTTTGAGTTTTAAACGAAGATCGGTCGAGTATGGTCCGAATACCATTTTCTAAGCATACTCGACCGGGTATTAATATATACCCGATCGGGTATACTTATGGAAAACAGCCTGAAACCGATCGAGTATACCTCAGATCGAGTATTACACACATACTCGATCGGGTACCATGTATATACCCGATCGAGTACCCGAATCTCATCCCAAAAGCCTATAAATACACCTCCTTTCCTTCACAAAAAGATATCCAATTCCTTTGTACATCTAAGCTCAGTATAGAATAGTTCTTTCTTTATATTTTTCATCATGTTTAGTCTCCAAATGAGGAGCTAAACTCTTCCATCTTGGTTTTGCTACTTTGAAGTTTAATGAATTTGTAAGTTGTGAGTTATTTTCTTTAATCTTCTTCCTTGAATATTAATTCTTCCTTTAAAATACTATTTCTATATCAAAGTTGGGGAGTGTTACTAAGATGACAATTAGTTAACATCTTGACATTGGTTATAGTAATAGCTATTTCTTCCTCTATGTTGATATTGGGGAGTGTTACTAAGATGACAATTAGTCAACATCTTGATATTAATCACAGTAGGATTCATATTCTTTAATATTCTTCCTTTAGTATTAATTAATTCCTATTCATATTTCATGTTAATATCTTAAACATTACTTAAAGTATCAACTAGTATTGTTTCTCATATTAATTATTACTAGAATCAATCGGTTAATACGCATGTTATTAATCTGGTTCTTTCAACGGTAGTAAACTTGGAATATTAATGCATGCATCTCATGGTGAATATGCCAAGGGGAATTAATTATATTGATTAAACCAATAAACCGCTTGTGTTGAGGTTATCAATCTCAATTGTTTTCATCTTAAGTTTATTGCTACTATCAAGTTAATATACGGCGCTTGTTCTATATTGACTCGATAGTAAGTTTTATTAATGAACGCATTTCGTTATTAATAACTACCCTCGATGAACTGGATATACTCCTCGATTGAGTATTCGAGAGGAAGATAGTTAAAGATATAACCGGGATCGACGAACATTTCATTAAGTGGATAAAAGCAAAACCAAGTCCTCATCTCATTAAATTAAACTCATATAGGTTGTTCATCTTAGTGTTTTTAAATCAAACAAATCTAAACCCCCCTTTGTTACTACTTGTATAAAAGAAAAGTATTCCTTTCCCTGTGGATACGAACCTTACTTCGTTATACTACGTATATTCGGTGTATTGTATTTATTATTTTGAGTGCACCTCACGACAAGTGCACGTCAAATTTGGCGCCGTTGCCGGGGAAAGGCAATTAATTTTTCTTTTATTTCATATCAAGAAAAATAAAAAAAAATATATATCAAACAAAAATATAAAGAGTGTTTATTTTTCTATTTTCTGAGCTTAGTGGAGTTTATGGTTAAACATCGTTCCATAAACGAAATCACATATCACAAAAACCCAAAAATAGAACAAACTTTCGAGCGGGTGAAAAGTAAATTTTCTAATACCGACTCGGAAGAATCATCTACCAGAGACTCATACACCGCTAGCTCTAGTTCTAGCGACACCGAAGAGCCAACCACTATGGCTCTTGAAACAAGAACGCTGAGGGAGCTCACAGCTCCAAACCTCAACCAACAACCACTGTGTATTACCTTCCCTACACTTGATGAGGGTAATACGTTTGAGCTAAAATCTGGGATCATTCATCTGCTGCCATCCTTCCATGGTCTAAGGGGCGAGGACCCAAACAAAAATCTCTCGGAATTCCATATTGTTTGCACAAGCATGTGCCCAAATGGAGTTACCGAGGAACAAATCAAGTTGAGGGCTTTTCCATTCTCCCTCAAAGACACGACGAAGGATTGACTATTCTATCTCCCTTCAGGGAGTATAGATACATGGGCGTCGATGAAAAAATGCTTCCTAGAAAGGTACTACCCTGCATCCGTCTCATCATCTTTGAAAAAACAAATAAGCAACATCGAGCAAAAAGATGATGAGACATTATATGAGTATTGGGAGCGTTTTAAAAAATTGTGCGCTAGTTGCCCATATCATGGTTACACAGAGCAAGACCTCATCCTCTACTTCTATGACGATCTTGCGGAGCAAGATAGACGCCTGGTGAACGCAGCATCTGGAGGGGGAAATGTCAACAAAACCCCTTCCCAAGCTAGGAACCTCATATCGGAGTTGGCCGAGAATTCTAGACACTACAACGGGAGGTCATCATCAAAACGGGTCATGGCAGCGGAATCCAACGTCTCGTTGGAAAGTCAAGTAACCGGCTTGACTTCTTTGGTAAAGGATTTCCTTTTAAATCCAAAACACCAAGAAGTCAAGGTCTGCAGCATATGCTCGACACAAGGACACCCCACCGATTCCTGCCCGACACTACAAGAAGAGAATTCCGAGCAAGTCAATGCTTTGGGATTTCAAGGCCAAAAGAGGTATGATCCACACTCTAACTCCTACAATCCTGGGTGGAGAGATCACCCGAATCTGAGATATGGGAACCCTAAAAATCATCCCTTGCAACCAACTTTCCCAAATCACCAAGGCCAGACGTCAAGCTCAAGTATGTCCACCGGAGACATGATCCGAGCACTCACCTCAAATGTCTCAACCATGCAACAAAACATGGTTCAATTTCAGCATGAGACCAAATCCAGCATTCAGAATTTGGAAAGCCAAGTCAGTCAAATTGCAAATGCCGTAAACCGACTTGAAACAAAGGACTCGGGTAAACTCCCATCTCAAACGGAGCAAAACCCGAGACAACATGTGATTGCTATAATGTTGAGAAGTGGGTCGACGTTGAAAGAGGTAGAAGAGAACAATGAAGAGATTGAGGGTGTGGACCCTGAAAAAGTAGTCCCACCGGAGGAGGAGATCATAGAAACCAAGCTTCCCCCACCCTCATCATATTAACAAGAAATCCCGTTTCCTGAGGCGCTGAAGGAGACAAAGAAGCTAGAGAAAGATGCCGACATCTATGAAACCTTCGCAAAGTGTGAGGTAAACATTCCGCTTCTTAACTTAATGAAAAATGTCCCTCGTTTTGCAAAATTTTTAAAAGAATTATGCAAACCAAAAAGAAAAGATAAATTGAAGGGGAAACAAGAGGTTAGAGTTAGTGAACGCGTCTCGGCCATTTTTCAGAGAAAACTCCCCGAAAAATGTAACGACCCAGGCATGTTCACTATCCCTTGCAAAATAGGAGACACCACATTTCCTAAGGCCTTGTTGGATTTAGGGGCATCAATAAATGTCATCCTCTATTTTGTTTATAAAACTCTACAACTTGGCCCATTACATCAAACCGGTGTAGTGATTCAACTGGCGGATCATTCTAGTACTTACCCTAAGGGTGTAGTAGAAGATGTGCTAGTAGAAGTAGAAAATATGGTTTTTCCTGTTGACTTCTATGTCCTTGAAATGGGAACTAATGACCAAACAACACCCATCCTTTTGGGTAGACCCTTCATGAAGACCGCAAAAACGAAAATTGACATTTCTAGTGATTCATTAACTTTAGAGTTCGATGATCAAAAAGTGGAATTCAACATCTTGGACTCTGCGAAAAAACAAATGCAAACTCCAACTCTTTGTTCTTTACATGTTGTTGAACCACAAGAACCGGTATTTTTCAAAGAAGCGGATAAAATCAGATTTTTTCAAGAAGAAAAAAATAAACACGAGAAGCCATCTTTGATAGGAAGGAATGTGATAACATTTGAACCAAATCCACCTATGATGGAGGTGGTAATGAGAAAGAAACCCCGGCCTTACTGGAAAAGGCCGAAAAACAAATTTGAAAAATGGCTAAATAAGGCCACAAAAAATGAATCACGGGATGTTCACGATCCCACTTAAAAAAAATGAGAAAAAAATGAATAACGTCGTGCCACGACGTTAACTAAGGCGCTTCTTGGGAGGCAACCCAAGTTGATTTTTTAATAAATTCGAGTGTTTATAATTCATTTTTTTTGTTTAATTATTTGAGAGATCAGTGAGAGAGGGAACTAATCACGGGTTTTTGGAGGAAAAGAAATAAAAAATTGCAGGTTTTGGAGCATCTGGGGACATACCCGATCGAGTACAACCTGATACTCGGTCGGGTATGACCAAAAGAAGGGGAACCGGGCATTACTCGATCGAGGAAGCATTCAATTTTTGAAAAACAAGGGATACCCGATCGGGTATCACTATACACCCAGTCGGGTATGTATAGAAAGGCTAAAGTTGAAGAAAACTGATTCCCACACTCGACCGAGTACATGCCTCAAAACGTAGAAAAGAGCACATACCCGATCGAGTATGGAACGATACCCGATCGGGTACCGGAGGCAGACCACTCAACAAATGCATTTTCCAGCAATACTCGACCGGGTAACATCACATACCCGATCGAGTACCGGAGGCAGGCTGCTCAAAAACCCCACTTTCCAGACATACTCGACCGGGTAACAACATATACTCGATCGGGTATACGGGCGTTTTAAGCCCAAATCCGCCCCAAACACTTCATCTTCCCCAAATCCCCAAACCCAAATTCGAATCCCTCTCCCCCAAACTCCATTTTTACATCTTCTCTCTACCATATCTCCCTCATTTCTTCACCAAATCACCTCATTTCAACACCAAAACACTCCCCTCATCTTCCTCTACACACTCATACCCACCAATCCAATTCTCCCCCAGTTTAAATAGGTCCGAAAAAAACCCTACCCCAACTTTCAAATTTCGGATTTCAAGCCCAAATTCACTCAAAAATGGCTCCAAGGAAGGAAAAAGGACAGAGCTCCAACACTAGGGCATCCATCTCGGACTACGAGGACATCATCTTCATCGACAACGAACACCGCACCCGCTTCATGTCCACCATTGAAAGGCAAGTTAAACCCTCTCGCTTTTTATGCCATGATGCCCTCAATGAATTAGGAGTGTACAAAATGACTAAGAAATTTTTTCATGAGTTGAGCATGGACAAGATATTCAAAATGCAATATCACTCAAATGAAAAAATTATCTATGAATTCATAAGCTCGGTGCAATTTGAGAACAATGAAGCGGATTTTAGGGATGATAAACTCAAGTTTCGTCTGTTTAACCACAACCACTCCATCACGAAACTTGAGTTCACCGAACATTTTGGTATTCCGGTCCCTTACCAAAAATCCATATCCGACAATACCGCTTTCGGCCATACCCTATGGACAAAGATGACCGGGGAGACTAAATTTAGCTCCTCCCAACTCTATATTAGTCATGTCCAACATCCCGTCCTCCGCCTATTTTTGAAATTCCTTTCCAACTGCTTGCTTGGACGTCCCAACAACCATCACACTAGGATGGGGGATGTATGCCCAATGTCGGTAGCCCTATTCCGTGTTCACGTGGATTTCAACCTGTGTAATCTTATGTGGGCACATCTCAAAAAAGAAAGCGTAGCAAAGGGCGCTATTGTGGTGGGTGGGGTGATTATGCACTTAGCCACTAAGTTCGGGTATACGGATGACTCTCCTATACCCGACTACTGTTTGATGAACATTTCTTGGTTGGGCCACTCGGGCTGTACATCTTTTTCCCACACAGAGTATGGTGGAGACAGACCAAAGAATATGTACAACTGGCTCATACACCCCAAACCCCTCAAATACTTCCTCCTGCCCAACCCAGAACTCCCCCAACTCCACTACAAAACAGCAGTAGAGGAGCAACATTACCTCTTCCCACACGCCCTTCCACCACATCTCCAGGAACCGGAGCAAGAACCTCCCCAACCCCAACCCGATTACGAGCCCTATGCTCAACTCCATAGCCATCAAAACATGGGCCAGGACATCCCCGAACAAAGACAAAACCCTCCATCACCCGACTTCTTTCAACAACTTCTGGAGGGTCAACAACAACTGCTTACGGGGTACGCCCAAATGGACAACCGGCTCAACCAAATACAGGAGGAGCAAAGGGCCGGTTTTCAGCGATTGGAGGAGCTCAGGGAAGCCGATAGACATCGGTATGAGGAAGACCAACGTAGGTTCTACGGACCTATGTACTCTTACATGGCACAGCAGGGATCCTTCCATACCATGGCGAACCCCCCTCCACCACCCTCGTGGTATGACCCCACTCATTAGGGTAACTTTGGAGGATATGGCTCCGGGGATGGAGGGTACGACGGCGGAGATGGCGGGGACACGTATATGGGAGATGGTGGGCAAGGGAGCGGCTTCGGAGGGAGCTACTACGGCGGAGAAGGCGGGCACTAGGGACAGTGCTTGATTCAAGTGCGGGGGAGACACTCATGATGGTATGTAATTTTTATTCCCACCTAGCACTATGCATGTAATTCTTTTGAACTTTTACACACAAAAAATAAATAAATAAATAAATAAAAGAAAATAAATGCTAGTTAGGTTGAAAACCCAACAAAATGGGCAATCTAAGCAAAAAGGGCTTATAAAAAATGAGTGAGTTGGGGAGAATGGAAAATGAAAAGAGATGCTAGGATGAAAACCTGAAAAGGCTCCTAGGAAAAATGAGAGATATGAGAGAAATGTTTGTTTTTGCAGGCACTCATTGTATCTCTGTGAAGAATAAGAAGATTCAGAAATCAAAGACAAAGAAGAAGAGAGGAGGAGAAGAGAAGATAACACTAGAAGGCCATTAAACCCAAGATGTTCTTTGTAATTTGAGTTTAAAACTCATTTTTTCTTTGTCATCCTTGGTGGTCTTTGTGTTTGTATGTTGGTTTTGTTAAACTGTGGAAATTTTGGAGAAACTTGACACTTGTGAACATTTGATCTTACTCGAGACGAGTAAAGGTTTAAGTGTGGGGGAGTTGATACGTTTGTAATTTCCATATTTATGTTTGTGTTTTTAATTAGTTTTGCTTGATCTTTACTATGGAAATTACACACTTTTGGTTTAATAGATTAGTTTGTTAAATTCTTGTAAATAGTTTAGATTAGATATATTCTGAGCTCAAACAGGTCTTGATCACTCGAAGTACAGTTGGTGAACCCAAAGAGTGGAAAGAAGGTGCAAAAATTTGAAGACAAAAGAAGATCCTGAATTTTGGTCTATACTCAGTCGAGTATTAACTATACTCGATCGGGTATTAGGTTGGAACTTCAAATCGGATCAGATCCGAAGACAAGGGAACATGACGGGAGGATTTCGGCCACGATTTAATGTCTATACCCGATCGGGTAGACCGACATACCCGATCGGGTATGCCTTTGAGTTTTAAACGAAGATCGGTCGAGTATGGTCCGAATACCATTTTCTAAGCATACTCGACCGGGTATTAATATATACCCGATCGGGTATACTTATGGAAAACAGCCTGAAACCGATCGAGTATACCTCGGATCGAGTATTACACACATACTCGATCGGGTACCATGTATATACCCGATCGAGTACCCGAATCCCATCCCAAAAGCCTATAAATACACCTCCTTTCCTTCACAAAAAGATATCCAATTCCTTTGTACATCTAAGCTCAGTATAGAATAGTTCTTTCTTTATATTTTTCATCATGTTTAGTATCCAAATGAGGAGCTAAACTCTTCCATCTTGGTTTTGCTACTTTGAAGCTTATTGAATTTGTAAGTTGTGAGTTATTTTCTTTAATCTTCTTCCTTGAATATTAATTCTTCCTTTAAAATACTATTTCTATATCAAAGTTGGGGAGTGTTACTAAGATGACAATTAGTTAACATCTTGACATTGGTTATAGTAATAGCTATTTCTTCCTCTATGTTAATATTGGGGATTGTTACTAAGATGACAATTAGTCAACATCTTGATATTAATCATAGTAGGATTCATATTCTTTAATATTCTTCCTTTAGTATTAATTAATTCCTATTCATATTTCATGTTAATATCTTAAACATTACTTAAAGTATCAACTAGTATTGTTTCTCATATTAATTATTACTAGAATCAATCGGTTAATACGCTTGTTATTAATCCGGTTCTTTCAACGGTAGTAAACTTGGAATATTAATGCATGCATCTCATGGTTAATATGCCAAGGGGAATTAATTATATTGATTAAACCAATAAACCGTTTGTGTTGAGGTTATCAATCTCAATCGTTTTCATCTTAAGTTTATTGCTACTATCAAGTTAATATACGGCGCTTGTTCTATATTGACTCGATAGTAATTTTTATTAATGAACGCATCTCGTTATTAATAACTACCCTTGACGAACTGGATATACTCCTCGATTGAGTATTCGAGAGGAAGATAGTTAAAGATATAACCGGGATCGACGAACATTTCATTAAGTGGATAAAAGCGAAACCAAGTCCTCATCTCATTAAATTAAACTCATATAGGTTGTTCATCTTAGTGTTTTTAAATCAAACAAATCTAAACCCCCCTTTGTTACTACTTGTATAAAAGAAAAGTATTCCTTTCCCTGTGGATACGAACCTTACTTCGTTATACTATGTATATTCGTTGTATTGTATTTATTATTTTGAGTGCACCTCACGACAAGTGCACGTCAGCTTGGGAGGCCCATTTACAACTGGACCGCTATTGGGCCGAATACAAAGTAAATGATGGAGTATACAAATGAGTAAGTGTAAAATCCGCTTCTGGGGGTTCTTTATGGCCGACAAGGGTCTGGCCGATGAGTGCATGGCCGACGAAGACCCGGCCGACGAGGTCACCCGGTTCTTCTGGCTTCTGGATCATGTTCTGGGTTGACTTCGTTCCGGCCGATGAGGGTCATCTGTCCGACGAGGGTCCCACTGGGTGACAGCTGTGCCTTCTATTCTCCTGAGTATGTGGGTCCTGGGGCCTAGACCCATATACTTCATCAGGAGATTCATGTTCTTTTTATGCTTGGCCGTTGCGTGTCCCCTGTTGTGGACGGGAGAGATCCTAGCCATGCGGATGGTACGTGTTCTTTGCTCTCTAGGACGATGAACCCTTGCTTGATGGGGGCGGTGAAGGTCCGCAGTTGTGAGCGGCCGATACGTGTCTTTGGCATGGGTGGCCGATGAGGACATTCTTACCCTTTCACGATCTTTGGTGGCTGAATTTTGTTTTTTGGCCGAGGAGGCCACTGCGGGTGTGTCTTGCTTGAGGACGATGAGCGTCCTTTGCCTTGGGTGGCCGTTGAGGGCGATGTTCACTCCTTCTGGCCGTTGTTGATTGAATTTCGTTCTTTTGGCCGAGGAGGCCATCGTGGCTATCTCTGGTTAGAGGACGATGAGCGTCCTTTGTTTTGAGTGGCCGTTGAGGGCGCTGTTCACTCCTTGTGGCCGTCATTGACCGCTTACCGTGCCTTTAGCCGAGGTGGTGTGTGGTGGTTAGTTTGCCCAAGGTCTGGAGGACGATGATGGTCCCTGGGGACAATGAGCATATTGCACCTTTGCCCTGGCCGGAGATGGAACTTACAGGGACCTCGAAGCCGATGTGATGCATAGCTGATATGATTACGTTTTCAGTGTAGTGCGTTTTTGAATTTTCCTTCTATCTTTGCGTTCTTGAGGCCGGTGTAGTCCCCCAGTCCCCCACTCCTTCAAGCCGAAGAGTTTCAGAGGGATGAAGGAGTAGCTTGAAACATAGGCTGAAGCGGGATCCTCATACTGCCCTTGAATCCAACCCTTTGGCGATTTCCTGACCAAGGTAACCCTGTGGGAGAACCCTTGGACGCAGGTCGCTTTCAAAGGGTTATCATCAAGGGTTTTGTGCGAGGGCCGATGGCCGTTGGGTTTCTTTCCCTTGTGGTGTTTTGGCCGTTGTAAGGCCTTTCTTTACATAATATGTATGGCCGCTTAAATGGCCGATACGGGTGCTACCTCGGTAGCCATAGCCTGTGTTGGCCGTTGAATGCCTTGGCCGCTGTGGGTGCTATTTTCCCATTCCTCGCTCCGTAGAGCGTGCTTTGCTGGTGGGCTGTTGATCTGTGGAGTGGGCCTGGCCCATTGACGAAGTGGTGGCATCCCATTGGTGGCCGTTGGTGTGGCCACTAGGGTGGTGCCACGTGTAGTGACCGTTGGGGGGGGGGGGGCTATAAATACCCCTCCCATTTTGAAGAAAGCCTCCACTTGCATCCTGAGCAAACGAAGTGCTGCCCAAAATTGCAGAGAGATAAAGTCTTTTGCGAGTGTTCTTCACCTCCCTCAAAACTTCAAGGTCAGTTCCTTAACTTTTCTTCGATTTCTTACATATTTTGCTTCCTTTAGACTTTGATCTAGTGTTAGTCACAAAAACACCTTAGATCTAAAGTAGATCCCCTAAGTGTCTTAGGAGTTGTTAAGATGAAAACCCTGAACGAGGAGTATTATCCCTACGACGACGAGCCCTCCGCCAAGTCCCTTGATTACGAAGTGGTCGAAGAGTTCTATGAAGAGATTGAAAATCTAAGCTCGTTCAAATCGGGGGAGCAGGATGACGAGGAGGGTGAGGACGAGGAGTCTGCTTCATCGTCTATAGGTGGGGATGCAGGAGTCTCCCGAACTGCGGACGAGGCGTCCACGTCGGCTGCCATTCCATGACTGAAGCCGGTATCTGCCGTCAAAGGTGCCGCGGTGCCGAGAAGGGTGAGAAGGACGAAGAAGGGGCTGGTTTTTTCTTACCTAGACCTCACCAACATTTACATCATCAGGCCGTAGAGCAACGCGGGTGAATATTTGGTCATGCAGATGTACGTGGGGCCGTTTGGCAGGGTTAGGGCTCCTAGGCCGACGGACCATGTTCTCAATCCACCCCCGGGATACTTTGGAGTGTATCCGATGAGTTTCGCCAAAGGACTTCGGTTCCCGCTTCACCCATTCATCACTGAGTACCTAGACATGGTAGGGCTCCCTCCGGCCTTGTTGACGCCGAACAGCTACTCGCTCATCGTTGGGTTTCTCCTTCATTGCAATGAGTTGGGTTTCCGGCCGACAACGGCTCTATTCATGAACCTCTATCAAATAGGTCGGGGGAGTCATAAGAATTGCGCTTGCTATGCCACTGATCTCCAACAACTGCCGAAGAAGAGAAGCTTCACTGACTTGTCGTCGTCCATCCATGGTTGGAAGAGTAAGTTTGTTTTCGTGTCATTGGTTGAGGGGGGCGTTGAATTTCCCTCCGTCGGACACAGTGGGCGATTCAATCTTCATGACACGCCGATGAGCTCAATCTTGGACGCTCAGGTGGCAGCTTTCCTGGAGGGAGGGCCGAGGAGCGTGAAGGACTACATCACTGAGTATAAGATGACCGCCCTCGGCTTCTTCAGGTATTTTGTGTATGGTGACAAAGAAGAGGATGTTGAATTGTGGCCGAGGATGACCACAACTTTTGAGGTGCCTGATGGGCCGGACTTGGGCGTTCCTGCCGAAGCCGACGGTAATACCCCACCTATCTTCCCTGCCTTTGTTTGTTTTTCCTTTGCTTAACATTCTGTTTCCTTTGCTGTGCAGGATTCCAAATGGATCGCCGGTTGGTGATGAACAGGGCTGCTGCCAAAGCGAAGGCGGAACTGGCCGCCAAGGAGGCCGCAGCGAAGGCGGCGGCGGCCGGGGCACAGCCGAGTGCTGATGTGCCGACCAAACCTCCAACTCATAAGAAGAAGCGTCCGGTGGACGACAACCAGAGGAAACTGACGGAGGCCGGGATGCAGCCAGCCAAGAAGTCGAAGAAAACCTCTTCCTCTGGGGCTGATACCAGAGTGCTGACTGTCCCTCTTGGGGACGAGGGGGGTTCCCAGGTTGCTGCTATGGTGGACCCCTCTTGTGAGCCTTCTGTTGATGCTTCTCAGCCCCTAGCTGTCGTTCCGGGCCCCCATAAAAAGAGGGGCGGCAAGGAGCTGGCCACGGCCACCTAAAAGATGGAGGTGGAGTACCCTGTGGGTGGAGGCATCTTTAACGAGGTCGTCGATGGTCACGACGTGCTCTCCCAGGCCATCCCGGCTAAGGACCGGGTCTACCTCGACAAGCTCGGGGACGTCAAGATCTACGATGGCGGGATGGACCTCGTCGTCCAAGTAAGTTGAAGTTTTTCTTTCTTTTCACTTTTCCGTTTTCCTTGAATGTTTTCATGAATTCGTTGTCTAACCCTTTTGTTTTGCAGGGTGCCTGTATGCTGATGGAAAGCAATAAGAGGCAACAACGGGAGATTACCCGATTGAGGGAAGTGGAGCAGAAGGCTGCTTTGGCCGACGAGGCCATAAGTTGCCTCTGCCGGATGCGGGAAGACATGGCCGCCCTGAAGAGGAGGGCTGATGAGGCCGATGCGGCCAGGGATGAGGCCCTGGCTAAGCTTGCTGCGGAGAAGGAGGCACGTGAAGCTGATCGTCGCTGTGCTGATGAGGCCGAGAAAGCTAAGGCCGAGGCCAAGGCTGCCACGGAGAAAGCCACCGATGACGCCATCCAGAAGTTCCTGGATGAGGGATGGAAGGCCGAAGGGCGCCTGCCTTGGTGCTACGACGTCGTCGCCGCCAAGCTCGAGGATTGGGGGATGAACTCTCCTGCCGGCAAGGAGTATTTTGAGAGGGAGATGGCCGTGTATTTTGACATGGGTCAGCAACGGATGCAACGGCTCCTTTATCAGCGACTGCGACGTGCTTTCCGGAAGCTGAAGGTTACCAGGGGCTGGGTAAGGAGGAACCTGAAGCTCCCTAAGAGGATGAGGGATCCGGAGGCCGAGGTCAAGCTCCCCCTCTCTGAAAGGCAGGCGCCGATAGAAAGCTCTGGTCTTGGTGAGTCAGATTACTCCGACGATGATGCTCTGGTCGATACTGCTATGTCTGCGGATGAAGTCCCCTCGGATGAAGAGGGCGAGGAGGAACCTGAGTTTGTCGTTGAACAACCCGCCCAGGTTGGCGACGAGGTTACGGGCCAGGTCGCCGATGAAGCCGTCCAAGGGGTTTGATCGGCTTATCTTCATTTTCCTTTCCTTTTTTTGTATCTGGTAGTATAGGTAGGTGTTGTAAGGCTCTCATTTTGTAATGGCCGTTGTGCCCCCCTGTACTTTCTGTGGAGAATGAATATATATTGTCTCCTTCGTCTCTGTTATGTATTGTGTCCTCTTCGTCTTGGATTCCCTCTTGCTTATGTTATATCCTTTTCTGAGATTTTTCTAAGTGTCAAGCTAAGACTTAGATAGTTGTTTTCCTTTTATTGTGGCTAAGGCGGGTAGCCTACAAGGGGTTGAGTGCCCGCATCGTCTTGGCATTATCCCGTTTCCTTTGTTCTACCTTAGAATTTATTCTAAGTGTCCAACTGTTGTAGCTTTTTTAGTTAAGTGACCTTATCGGCCTGGTTTGCACGTCTTGGTGTTTTCCCGGCCGATGTGGGTGCTGCTGAGTTGTGTCATCCTTCCCGAGGGCCTCGTCAGCTGAAACCAACCGGGGAAGGTAATGTGTTTGGCAGTGTTGTCGGCCTGCATGTTTTCCATTTATCGTTTCACACTTGAAATTTTTTCTAAGTGTCAAATTTAGTAGCTGATTTCGCTTGTTACAAGATGTCCAATTGTGTTGGGAGTTGGGTCATCGTCGTCTTCGATTGTCCTCTGATTGCGGCCGAAGCGGGTAGCTTAAGTATGAGTGTTCGCTTCGTCCTGGCGTTACCCCCTCTTATCCTCTGTTCACGTGGACTTCGTGAGCCAAAATACTTAGAAAATATTTAGAAAATTTTCTAAGTTGTCAAGTTAAGTAGCTATAGTTTGGGGCCCTTCGAGGCTTGGCCGATCCGGCCACTATGGCCATTCCTCATTCCTCTTTATTTGTAGTTGTGTCGAACCAAGAAACCTCAATCTTGTTCTCCGTAGTCATGGCCGATGAAGGTTCTTGTCTTTTCCTCGACTGGGGGGTGTCTTCCTCGTCTTTGTAATTTGAGCTGGGAGTGTGCATCCCTTATGGGATGGTGGGAGTGTTGGACCTTTGCTCGGCCTTAGTGCCGTTGTCGGCCGCAATGCCCCTTAGAAATTCTTCTAAGTACTTGGAAGTTCTTCCAAGTGTTGGGCAGCCCGGATTTCTGTCTTCGTCGGCCACTCTGGACGCTACTCAGGGATTTCTTCAAATACTTAGAAATTTTTCTAAGTGTTTGAACATACTTGGGTGATTGTTTTCTTTCTGGGTGGCAGACAACGACCTTGTGATCTCCCTTTTCCGCCATATACACCCTCGTCGGCCATGTACACTTTTGATGGTTATACCCAATGTTCTCCTGATATGTACTTGGATAATTCTGGGGATTTCATTTTTTGCTCGAGGCCGGCAAGTGCGCACGGTCCGTCGGCTTCATTTTTTTTATTTGTTCCCTATTTCGGGGAGTGTCCTTCTTTCAGGCTTCGGCCGAAGGGGTCGATAGTCCTCCAGCCGGTTTGGACTTCGTTTATAACGTCCATGGTCTCGGGGGGGGGGGGGGGGGGGGGTCCCGTCGCCTATTTATGACGCGGGCTAGACTTTTGGTTGGTTTCCAACGGCTTCCGTTGCCCAACCCCGAGTTTGGGGATTTTATCGCCTCGGCCATGATTTCAGGCCTGTCGTCCTGCGATCTGGCGTGTGGACGACACGGTGAACTTCTCATTTCAAGACGTGGGCCGTTTGCGGGCCCCTCGTCCTGGGGACATCGTCGGCTCTGCCTGAGCGTCTCGCTCTAAGGGACCGAAACGACGTGCTCTCTCAGCCAGGCCTGAGCCCTTTGCTGATACAAAATACAATGGAGCATACCTGAGCCCTTCCGCTCTAAGGCTGCTGATGCAAGGTGCTGCGTCGGCCATACCTGAGCCTCTCGCTCTAAGGTCACCGATGCGGGCACCCGTTAATCTTTTACTTTAAATTTCAAAAAATCAAGAGGAACATGACTTTTATTCATAAGTGGCTCAAGGCCGAGGGTGGTGTTCAATCAATAACCCGTTAAGGGGTGAGGGCTTCGTCGGCTGCGCCTCCTTCGGATTATTGATAAAACTTCACTAGATGGTGTACATTCCACGTTCGTGGTACATTGGTCCTGATGGGGTATATGGCCCGGGAACCCCCGGTCCACAGACTCCTACTACTCCAATAAAGGCCCAATAGGCCAGGAAGCACAACAGGCCCAAATCACAGCGCCCAGAGTACCAAACGGCCCACAGTGAGCGCTAGGAGTGCCTTCGGCCCCCTGGCCGAAGGCTCTGATTCTCACAGGAGGGTCAAAACAGGAAAACAAAGTTACTGGGAGAAAACGGCGAAAACCAGTAGCCCTCGGCACCTGGAGCCCTCGGCACTAAGGAGGTCCCCGGTACTCAGAGCCCTCGGCTGATCACCTACAGCCGAGGGCACCTTTTCCGACATAATATCCGCTCCACATGCGTATAGATCACCGTACCAGGTACGACGTCACATCCAACAGCCGCATTAAATGCGGCCACATGCGGTTGCCAGCGCCAACCAGTTGAGGTGACCCCTCGGCCAATGGATGTTTGACATGTGTCCCTGTCTGGCATTTATTGCTACTATAAATAGCACCCCATTTCCCCGTTGTAAACCACGCTGAAAACGCTGAATACACTTTCTAATATATTCTCTCTCTCTCTACTTACTTGCTCTGACTTCTCTCTAGTTATTCCTCGTAATAACCCCTCGGATAAGCTACCCCCCGGGTACACTATCCATCATTTGGTGCTCTCGTTGAGAGGTCGAACAATCAAGTAAGAAACCCTCCCCCACGACCGAGGGCGAAAAGATGGCACCAAAGTTCGAGGGCCCCTACATCGTGGCAGCCATCGTCAAACCAGGAACTTACAAGCTAAAACGCCCTAATGGGACTGAAGTCCCTAGGCACTGGAATGTACATCACTTAGTTAAATTTTATCAATAACATCAGAGCGGCCAAGCCCTCATAACTAGTGAATGTATTATTTTACGGCCCAAGGCCTAAAAATTCTGAAGAACGAAGGCATTTTGAAGACACCAATAACATGGAACAGGATTCTTACGAAGGGCCATGCCCTCATATCACCCCCTGGCCCAAGGCCTTACCACAAGGAAGACCCCTCGGTACCAAGTACCGAGGGTAGACAACACAATCACCTGCGACAAATGAAGAAAAAACACCAAGTGTTTTCACAGAAGACCCCTCGGTACCAAGTACCGGGGGCCGTACACCGAAACAAACACCAAGTGTTGTTTCTAAAGTTGTACCCCTCGAGGACGCCTATACCGAAGGCGCCACCTCTCGGTGCCGGCAGCACGTAGTGCCCTGGCCATTTGCAACCAGTGTGCAAATGAAAACCCTTCCCTGAACGCTTTCCGCGTCATTACCCCAAGGGTATGACATGCACGAAAAATGCTCAGAATTCGACTTTCAAAAACGGAACGCTTTCCGCGCCATTTCCCCAAGGGATTGGCAGGCATCTAAAATGCCCAGGATTCGACTTCCAAATCGAAACGCTCCCCGCGCCACTACCCCAAGGGTGTGGCAGGCCACAGACTACGTCTAGGGCCGAGGGGACGACTTTCAAAATTGAGGCACTTTCTGTGTCGTCCCCCAAGGGCAGGCAGGCTACAGACCACCATATCTTGTACCCAGGAAACGACCCTCGATCCCCTCGGAACCCGGAAGGTTAACCCGAGGGGGGAGCTAATGGTGTATTCTGTTACCTCCCGATAGGCCAAGCCTTACCAAGAAACCAAGTTTCTTGAAGCCTTCCCTTCACTACTCAAAAAAAAATAGGGTGGTGAAGGGGAGTAGACTCGGCGAGAAATCAATGAGTACATCACTCCAACAATTCACGGAAACATACCGAGGGCTCCCCACGGGAACGCCTTCGGTACCCGGAAGCTCATGAGTACCAAGGATACCGTTCACAACAGACATCATCAACAAATGGCTAAGTCCACTCAATGATTGCCTCCGGCTATACCTAAAACCGAAGGCTCAAATACTACAAAACATGACAGGCTCACCCAACAACAGCTCAAAACGTTACCGAAGGCTACTATATGACAAAGCTATCAGATGTTGGCCAAATCAAAGCAAGAATCACCTTCGGCACCTCACTAGTTGCCGAGGGGACACACCCAGACAGGGCCCGAGGGAGTCTTTCTTTTCATGCTGGACTGGGATCACAAAATTTCCTAAGTCAAACTGTGGGGACATAACAACAGCCGAAGGCTTTTTGTTGCCACAAGCCAACATTACAAGGCAAAGGAAACTATCCTAAACCTACAACGTATACAGCCGAAGGGTCCCCTCCCGAAGGCCAGCAGCAGGAAATACTTAGAGAAAATAATCTAAGTCCTAAATACTTTGCCCCCTGTGGGGCCACCAGCAAGCCGAAGGCGCATCTGAGACAAGGTCCTCACATTCACCCGAAGGCTCCTCCCTCATACAAACTACACTTAGAAAAAATTCTAAGTCCCAAATGTTTTTGACCCTCGGTCAAATCTCCATGCAGCCAGAGGGGCCGCACAGTCAAAGGCTTGATGAAACTACACTTAGAAATATTTCCTAAGTCCTAACTATTTCTGGGCCCTCGGTCATATATCCAGTCAGCGAAGGGTACCCAATTACCGAAGGCTAGACTGTATTCAAACACTTAGAAAATTTTTCTAAGTCCTAAACACCTCGCCTCCGGTTATCTCATGAAGGCTACACAGAACCAGAAGGAAGGAATTAGCCGGGGGCCAACAGATGAACAACACTTAGAAAAATTCCTAAGTCCTGAACGTTGGGCCCTCGACAAAATGTTCAGATGACTAAATAGGCCTAGTAGCCGAGGGCTACAAAAGGCACTATGCTCAGAGGAATTTATCCTAAGTCCTAACATACATTCAAGGAAAGGCGAAGGCATACATTCAGAAAAGGCGAAGGCTAACATTCAGAGAGAGACGAGGGCATACATTCAAAGAAAACAATTAAAAGGAACGGGTCATACACAAAAAGCCCGAAGGCAGGTATTCATTCATCGAAGAAAGGAAAATTCAAGTGTACATTACAAATGGGCCGAGGCCGATGGCGTACAATATTCATTGCAAACAAAAAAAAAGATGTTCAAAAGCTACTAAGTACAAATGTTTCATTCAGCTGTTGCCTCCTCGGCAGGCTTCGAGGTGACCTCCTCCCCGATGGCAGCTTCGGCATCTCCATCACCAGATCCCCCCATCATCATGGAGTCGTGGATCACAGGCCTCTCTTCGCCCGGGGGGAGGGGGTTTCTTACATCTGGCTGCAAAGCAGGAAGGTCGTACGCACAGGGGTCAAACTCCTCGAGGGGGACTTGGAAATGCCTGGCGAGTCTCCAGTACACCAAATGCTGGGTGAAGAACTCGCCCCCTGGTAGTAGCTGTCGCCCCTCTCTGCCATCCAGTCGGCCCCGGGGCCCTTCACCCAGTCATCGACCGAAGACTCCACGACCGAGGCCACCCACTGTCGTCTGTCTTCGGTTTTCCAGCCCTCGGCCATGAACGCGGCAATAGCCTCCTCTCGGGCTTTGGCGACGGCCTCGGCCTTGGCGAGTTCTGCCTCCTCGGCAGCTTTCTTGGCGGCCCCCTCGGCCTCGAGCCTGGCCTGCTCCACAGCAGCCTTGACCTTCAGCTCAGCACCTTCGGCAGCCTTCCGGAGATTTTCCTCCAGCGAGGCCATCTGCTTCACAGCATCAGAGTTCTTCAGGATAAGCTCCTTCATTTCCCGATCCTGTTCCGCTTTCTGAAGACGTCATTGCTCAAGTCTCTGAGCGTGCTCCCAGAGGGCTACACAAGCCTGATAGACAACAGGCGGAGGGGTTAGATTAGTATGGAAAACGCATTAAAGGTTAAAACACAAAGCGAAGGACAGAACTTACAGCTAACGAAGATCGAAGGATCTTGTTCTCGAGGGCCGCATCATCATAAGTCGAGAGGGCGGCCTTGTCCATTACCGAGGTCATCCCCCTCAGGAAGGCCTTCGGCTCTGCTGAGCCGTGTAGCACAGAAGCCCCCGGGGCCAAGGAAAGCTGCAGAATCTCTCGGGGGAGGCTTCCCAAGGGAAGATCGGGTCGAGCTGTCGCCGCAACACCAATTAGGGAATCCGGAGAAGGGCGATCCTCAATGATCACCAAGGGGGCATCCTGGCCGATAGTGCCCCCGGTACCCCTCTGCTTCTTGGCAGGGGGCTCAACTGCCTTGCTGCCTTTCTTCTTTTTTGTGGCCCCCTCGGCCACCCCGGTAACTACCTCCACAGCAGAGGGCTCCGGAGTCTCCTTCTGAAAGAAGGCTTCCACAGGCTGCTGGACCGAGGGGTCCTTCTTTTGGGCTTGGGCCTTGCCCTTCTTTTTCTTCAGAGCGAAGAGCTTCCCGGCGTCCATATTCACACCTGCCAACAAAAAAAGGGTTAGACCGAAGGGCAAGAAAGCGCAAAAAAAAGAGAAAAAAAATCATAATTACAAAATAAGGATCCCTCGGCTACTACCTCCTGCTCCCTCGAGAGCCTTGTCCAACACGGGATACTTCTCGTCTGTCTCGCCGAGGAAGCGATATCTGCGGAAGCCGAGGGAGAAAAGTTCCTTGTCAGCAGTAAAGTCCTTAATGGACACTTGCTTCGTACGACCCTCCGGGATCTTGGCTATTATCAAGCCATCCTTCTCCAGAGAAGCGTTCCCAACCTTCGAATGCTGACGGAAGCGATCCCGAAGTTCCATCGGGAATGGGCTCTCGGCAATTCTGACATAGCACCACCGCTCCTTCCAGCCTTTATTGGACGAGGGCGCTTTTGTGAATAGTTTCCACCGGGCTATCTGCTGCAGATTGGCGAATCCCTCGGCATTCGCGTGACCCCCTCGGCAGAGGTTGAAGCTCTGGAAAAACAAGTCCAGGCTGGGGGTCACCCTTCGGGCCCGGCAGAGATTCAGAAAACCCACCACGTAGGAGTGGCTATTGGGCGTCAACTGGCAGGGGACCAAACCCACATACCGAAGGTATTCTCGAAGGAATGGGTGTACGGGGAACCGGAGCCCCATTGATACCGACAGGATGTGCACGGCGATGCAACCCTCGGGAGCCCGGGAGAGCACATCATCAGGACCTGGCGCCACCACCACAGCCGAAGGCCCCACGTGCAGCTGAGTCACGTACAGATCTTCCCGGTCAGCCTTCGACCCTATCTCGAGGGCAGCAGTATTCAGCCAGGAATACTCCTCGGGCACATCGATGGGCTTCCCTTGATGAGCAACGATGCACTTCTTCTTGGGAGCAGCTTTCTTCTTCTCCTGTTTATTCCCGGGGGCCACTCTTATCGGTGTCGGGTTAAGGGGCCGAGAGCTCCCTGCCTCACTAGCATCCCGAGGGGGGAGCACAGCAATGGTGACCTTCATCCTCTCCATGTGTTCCTCCTCCTCCGCAACCTGAACGACGAGGGCCATCTCCTCGTCCTCAATGACTTGCTCGAAGTCCTCGGTTTCAACTTCAGCTACGAGGTCCTTCTGCACCTCCATGGCCATCGCGGCATCCTCTTGGACCGAGGGTTGCTCGCTCGAGGACCCCACATCCGAGAAGCTCTCCTCCTCCATCGAGGGATCCCTCGATATGTCCTGAGAATCACTCTGAGAAGACATCTTTCCACTGGGTCGAGGGCTCGGATATACTAAGTGCTCTAAGCTACAATTCCTAAGTATAAGTCCTAAGGCCGCTAAGCACAGCTAGTTAAAAAGGGTGAAGGACAAGTGAGGAACTCACCTTGAAAGCTGGGGATTCAACCGAAGGCTGGATTTTCTCTCTCTAGAAATTTGGGCAGAGCTTCGCTAACAAATGATCGCACAAGAGAAGTGATGCCCGGCCATGGGGTATTTATAGGCACCCAGATCCGGGCTTGGGCCCAAAAACCGGGCCTCCGGTCACCAAGTCATCATTACAACGCCACGTGTGCCCCCCCCCCCCCCCTCAACGGCTATAGTGTGAGGTTAGGTATTCCAACGGCTATATTCACAACGGCTATATTCTGGGAGCCTCCGGCTACATTTAGCAGCCCACTCCTTCATCAACCAAGAAACTAGCCCTCGGGCTTTTTACTTCACTACACTTCATCAAGAAGAGCCCCCGGGTACACTTACCCAGAGACGCTCCCAGATTATGCCCCTCATACTACATCACAGAGGCCTTCGGGCTCACTCCTTCAGAAGCCCACGGCTTCATAATTGGCGGACCCCTCGGGGATTCCCCCCTCAACACCTTGAGGACCAGGGTAGCCCCCGGGGATTACACCTCATTGACGGATAGCCTACGGCACACAAGTAACGGGAGCCCTCGGATACCCTCCTCACCAACTAATCAACAAACAGGGGAAACCCCGGTAACACTTCAACTACTACTCACATTCATCACGCCCTCGATCCCCAGATTGAGGGACTCCCCTTCGGCACCTCCCAGGATATCAACAGCAAGCCTCCGGCTAATCAACACATGCGCCCTCAGAACAAGGATAGCCTTCGGCATCAGCATTGTACTCCATTTCGAACCAAGGCTTCACGTTTTCGATTCATCGTTGGGGGAATTCGGTGCACTCTTTTTCCCTCATTAGGATTTTTTTCCCACAGGGTTTTTCCTAATGAGGTTTTTAACGAGGCATCCACCCAAAATGAAACGAAAAGCGTCAGCCTTCGGTCCAATACAGTAACATGATTACTCTACTCCTTTTCACCACTTTGCAAGTGCCTCAAGGAGTGGGGGACTGGAGAACCCCCCTCGGGAAAAATCACGAAAAGTGCAAAATGCTAAAAACTCCCGCAAACAACAAACATGCCCCCTCAAGTCCCGACATGTGGGTAACTGAGGGACTGCCCTCGGCAGAATAAACAGACAGCAAACTACCCACAACTCTATAAAATACAACGGAACAACGGCAGAGGACAAACACAATTACTCCTTTTCCCTCAAGTACCTTTCGGCAAAAGGAGTGAGGGACTCCTGATGGAGTATATGGCCCGGGAACCCCCGGTCCACAGACTCCTACTACTCCAATAAAGGCCCAATAGGCCCAGGAAGCACAACAGGCCCAAATCACAGCGCCCAGAGTACCAAGCGGCCCACAGTGAGCGCTAGGAGTGCCTTCGGCCCCCTGGCCGAAGGCTCTGATTCTCACAGGAGGGTCAAAATAGGAAAACAAAGTTACTGGGAGAAAATGGCGAAAACCAGTAGCCCTCGGCACCTGGAGCCCTCAGCACTAAGGAGGTCCCCGGTACTCAGAGCCCTCGGCTGATCACCTACAGCCGAGGGCACCTTTTCCGACATAATATCCGCTCCACATGCGTATAGATCACCGTACCAGGTACGACGTCACATCCAACAGCCGCATTAAAT
Organism: Cuscuta europaea; assembly: GCA_945859875.1. NCBI lineage: Eukaryota > Viridiplantae > Streptophyta > Magnoliopsida > Solanales > Convolvulaceae > Cuscuta > Cuscuta europaea. Next base: position 209,807 of record CAMAPE010000031.1, on the reverse strand, counting down.
GCGGCCACATGCGGTTGCCAGCGCCAACCAGTTGAGGTGACCCCTCGACCAATGGATGCTTGACACGTGTCCCTATCTGGCATTTATTGCTACTATAAATAGCACCCCATTTACCCGTTGTAAACCACGCTGAAAACGCTGAATACACTTTCTAATATATTCTCTCTCTCTCTACTTACTTGCTCTGACTTCACTCTAGTTATTCCTCGTAATAACCCCTCGGATAAGCTACCCCGGGTACACTATCCATCAGGTCCCATTTGGGCGTTTAAGCTTGTAGGTACCGGGTTTTACCACGGCACTGACGATGTAGGGACCTTCATATTTCAAGGCTAGCTTGCCCCTTCCGTCGGCTGACTTGCTTCCCTTCGGCGGAGGACGTAGTCCCCCACTTAGAACTCCAGGGAACGTACCTTGGCGTCATAGTATGATTTCACTTGACGCTGGTAGTTCTCCGCCCGGATGAATGCTTGTTCACGTCTCTCTTCGACCAGGTGGAGGTCGATCTTCACGTTCTCCTCGTTGACCTCAGGGTCATACTGCTCCACCTGTCGGCTAGGAATGGCGACTTCTGTGGGTGCCTTTGCTTCAAAGCCATAGCACAGGGCAAAAGGTGTTTCACCTGTTGCCCTCCTCGGCGTAGTACGATAGCACCACAGGATGTTGGGGAGCTCGTCGAACCAACTTTCTCTTGCGTCCGGGAGCTTCGTTTTCAGCCCCTCCATTATAGTTCTGTTAGCGTTCTCAACCTGCCCGTTGCCCTGAGGATAGGCGACGGAGGAGAAACGGTGCTTTATTCTCCATTCTCGAAGGAGCTCCTGGAAGGGTGTTGCTTCGAACTGGGTGCCATTGTGGGATATGATCTCTTGGGGGACACCGAAGCGGGTAATGACGTTCTTATGGATGAACTTCTGACATCTCGCCCCTGTGATGCTGGCCAACGGTTCCGCTTCGACCCACTTGGTGAAGTAGTCGACTGCGACGATGATGTAGCGGTTGTTGCCAGCAGCTCTTGGTAATAGGCCGACCAGGTCAACCCCCCACCTTGAAAATGGAATGGCAGTGCTATCCGGGGCCTAGTTGACGGCTGGCCGACCAGGGGCCTTCTGGAGTACCTGGCATGCGGTGCATTTTCTGGCAAGATCTGCACAATCCCGCGCCATCATCGGCCAGAAATAGCCCTGGACAACGAGCGTCCTGTACATGCTGAAAGGGCCCTGGTGTGAGGAGCAAACACCGCAGTGAACTTCCTCCATGTCCACTTCGGCCTCGTCCTGGTGCAGGCATCAGAGGAGAGTGTCATTATAGGATCGCTTGTAGAGCATGTTGTCCCCAATGGTGTAGCTTGGAGCCCTGAGCTTGGCCAGTTTGGCTCTCTCCTCATCCTGGGGTAGTTCCCCCGTTGTGATGAAGGTCATGATGTCGGAGATCCAGTCCTCCGGCCGTTGCTGGATGCATGAGATGGGGCTGGCTTGGATGCTGGACATGCTCAGCTCTTCGATTTTAGCTATCTTGGAGATGTGCTCTGGAGTATTTGAGCTGAGTTTTGAGAGGATGTCGGCCTCGGCGTTCTCGACCCTAGGGATCTGTATGATCTCGTGGGTTTCAAACGCTTTCAGCAACTCCTTGGCTGCCTGCCGGTATTGTCTCATCCTCTCTTCCTTGGCCTCGTACGAGTCCTCCACCTGGCCCACCACCAGCTTGGAGTCGCATTTGATTCTGATGTGTTTGGCTTTGAGGCCAGCGGCGAGTCTGATGTCGTTGAGGAGGGCCTCATACTTGGCTTCGTTGTTTGACACCCTGAAGTTGAAGCGGATGACGTAGTATGCTCTGAATCCTTCAGGGGAAATGAGGGCGACGCCGCCCCCGCATGCTTTCGCGGCCGAAGAGCCGTCAGTGAAGAGGGTCCACGTGTCGTCTGGCTCTGGCCCGGGGGTAGTGGCGGCCATCTCCCTTGCTGTGCATTCGGTGATGAAGTCGGCCAAGGCCTGCCCTTTGATAGATGGCCTTGGCTTGATCTCAATCTGGAACTGACTGAGGAAGGTCGCCCATTTCACCATCCTTGAGGAGCTAGTGGGGCTCCTCATGAGTGCGCCGAGGCGTTGCTGGGTCAATACATGGATGGCGTGGGCCTGGAAGTAGTGCCCCAGCTTCTTCACGGTGTGGACGATGGCAAGCACTGTCTTCTCAATGGGGGAGTACCTGAGCTCGCTCTCCCGGATTGTCTTGCTGATGTAGAATATGGCCTTCTGCACCCCTTCGTCCTCGCGGATGAGCACGGAGCTGATGACCGACGTGCTCACACCCAGGTACAAGAAGAGGGTTTCACCGGCTTTGGGCTTAGAGAGCACTGGTGGGGACGATAGGTACCGCTTCAGTTCCTCAAATGCTTGTTGGCACTTCGTCGTCCACTTGAAGCTGTTTGCTTTGCGCATGATTTGGAAGAAAGGGAGTGACCTTTCTGCTGACTTGAAGAGGAAACGGCTTAGGGCCGCCAGGCGACCTGTCAGCCGTTGCACCTCCTTCACATTGCGCGGCGGTTCCATGTTGATAATGGCCTGTATCTTTTCCGGATTTATCTCAATGCCCCTTCGGCTGACCATGTAGCCAAGGAACTTGCCGCCTTGGACGCTGAAGGCGCACTTCTTGGGGTTCAGGCGGAGATCGAATTCCTTCATGATTTCAAAAATTTCTCGGAGGTCGTCGGCGTGTGTGGCGGATTGCTTGCTCTTGACGATCATGTCGTCGACGTATGCCTCCATTGTCCGGCCGAGAACCGCCCTGAAGATTCTGGCTACCATCCTGGTGTAGGTGGCGCCTGAGTTTTTGAGCCCAAAGGCCATGACGAGGTAGCAAAAAAATCCCTCTGAGGTCATAAAGGTTGTCTTCTCGGCGTCATCTTCATGCATGAATATCTGGTGGTACCCTCTAAAGGCGTCAAGGAATGACATCAACTCGCATCCCACCGTCTCACCCACCAGCTGATCAATATTGGGGAGAGGGAACGGGTCCATGGGGCACGCCTTGTTCAGATCAGTGTAATCAACACACATTCTTAATGTTGGCGGCTTCTGGGCGAGGACGACGTTGGTTAGCCATGTCGGGTACTTCACCTCCTTGATGTGGTTGATTGAGAGGAGCATGGTGACCTCCCCCTTGACGAAGTCTCGTCTGTTGGCTGATAAGTAGCTCCGCTTCTGCTTGATAGGTGTGGAGGCCGGATCGACTGATAGCCGGTGAGTGATCACCTTCCGGCCGATGCCTGGCATGTCGTCCGGACCCCATGCGAAGATGATAGCATACGATCTTAGGACTAGGAGGATGCCATCACATTGGTCCTGTGGGAGTTGCTTCCCGATCCTCAGGACCCGCTTCGGCCGGGAGGCATCCAGGGGGACCTGCTCGACCTCTTCGGCTGGTTTGGCGTGTGGCCTCTACTCGTCCTTGGTGACGGTCGCAGTGATGGTGTCTATTCTCTGCCCTTCTCTTTCGGCCAGCTTCGTTAGCTTGAGGTAACATGCTCTGGCTATTCTTTGGTTCCCTCTGGCGTAGCCGATGCCGCCGCTGGTTGGGAACTTCAAGCATAAATGTTTCATGGAGATGATGGCCTCCAGGTCCTCCCGTGTTGGACGCCCCCAGATCAGATTGTGGGCGCACTGAAGGTTGACCACCATAAACTCCATGTCAATCTTCGCGCGGTGGGAGTCGTCGCCGACCTCCACGGGAAGGATTATCGTGCCCTCGGCGTCGATAGAGTCCCCGGTGAAACCGGACAACGGTGTCTTGTTCAGTTTCAGCTGCTTGAAAGTGTCCAGGTACATCACATTGACGGAGCTCCCCGTATCGATGTAGGTGCGGTGGATGATCGAGTTACCAATCTCACACCGGATGACGAGGGCGTCCCTATGTGATTTAGTACCCGGAGGTAGATCCTTGTCGATGAAGGTGATCGCCTCCGTCCGCTGCTTCTTCGGTTGGGGGGGGAACGTGGGATACCTCTCCTATGTAGAGGGATTGGGCCCATTTCTTCCTCTGGGTGACGGAGTCCACCCCCCAGTGTTTCCACCTACGATGAGGTGGATGTGATTCTTCTTTGGTGGGGGCTCCTCAAAGTCTTCCTCATCGTAGCTGAGCCTACCGATCTCCCGTTTCCTTATAGAGGGTTCGCCCCCAGATTTGCTAGTGTTCACCCACGTATTTTTGCGCGGGCCACTTTTAACAAATTGGGAGAGTTCCCCTGCCGAATCAGGCGCTCGATGGCTTTCTTCAGCGTGATGCAGTCGTCGGTGTTGTGGGAAGTGTTCTTGTGGAAACGGCAGTAGGTGCCGCCCTGTTGAATGGCATGAACTTCCTCCGTTGTTCGAGGAGCTCGTTCAATGAGGTCGTGCTTCTCGGCGTAGTCGAGGATGGTGCTGACCGAGTGCGTGAGGGGGATCCCCGGTCGTTCCAGCCTCGGCCGCCAATGTCGCTCGTTCTTGCTTGGTCCACTAGAGCCGTGACGACCCTGGGCACCCTGGCCGACCGGGGATGTTCCCGAGGCCAACGGAGGATTTGTCTTCTTGGAGGGGTGGCCTCCGTCCTTCTTGTGGCTATGGAGCTCGTCGGCGTCAGCGTACAAACTCCCTCACTGAAGCGCCTTCGCGTATGACCTCAGGGGGTCGGTGATGAGGCTCCTTGCGTAGGGGGTGCTGTGAAGAGCTCCCTGATAGAGGACGAGGAGGGTGCGCTCATCAGCCCCCTCAACTTCCTCGGTCTCCTTCGTCCACCGATCTATGAAAGACCGGAGTGACTCGTCGTGTTGCTGCTTGACCGAGAGGAGATGAGTGAAGTACTTCTTCGCACGCTTCCTCCCAGCAAAGTGGGTGAGGAAACGCTGGGCAAGGTCCTGCCATGAGTCTATACTTCCTTCGGGAAGCGCGTTAAACCACTCGTACGCTGGCCCCTCAAAAGTGGAGAGGAACCAACGACAAATGTATTCATCCGACGCGTTCACCATTAGCATGTTGTTCTGGTAGCGGTTGAAGTGCTCCTAGGGATCGGAGCGGCCGTCGTAGGACTTGATGGCGTTTCCCCTGTACTTCTCCGGGATGGGAGCCGAGAGCACCCAGTTAGTGAAGGGGGTCCTCGTCCTGACCTGGATGATGGAGTCCCCTCGTTCTTCGGCCAACTCCCTCTCAAGGATAGTGACCTTGTTCAGAAGGGCGTTGAAGCCGGGATCCCTGGATGAGTTGCCGGTGGGCGTGGCGGCCAGCTGTTTCGCCTCCATCTGGGCGAGCCTTTGCTCGAGATGGGCGATCACCTCGTCCCTGGGGTCCCTAACGGACGTAGTGGCGCCCTGTGTTTGCAAGTGAGCTGCATGAGCCGTGTCGATTTGATGGCGTGCGTCATCCTCATGCAACTTCCCCTTGCCTTTGTCCAGGCGGGACCGATCCGCTGTCCGGGATACCAACCCCAAACTTTACCTAGGTGAGCAAGGCTCACGCCGCCCAATCCGCCCCGCCATCCTCTCCGAAGCAGGCGACAGCATGTGTCACCTAGCATGTTAAAGGCCGAGGCTTTTCCACGCGCTAGGGCCGGTCCAACTCGAAGTGGGGAAGCAGGGTGGGAGTGGGACGACGAAGTGTCCTGGACCACCACCCCATCGTCATTGCCTAGTTTGATGGACAACGGCTGGGGCTGAGGAGGCGGTGTGGTGTTCTCCCCAGTCATTGGCATGAGTGCGCCGAGAGCGCGGCCTGAAGTTGAGGGTCAACGGCAGGAGAGGCCGGTTGCGCCGAGGCATTGTCGCCTTTCTCCGCGCGCTTCTTGTCCAAGCCGAGGCGGGCATCAGGGGCGCCGCCGTTGAACTTGATGCGCAGGTCTCCTGCGAGGTCGATGGCTTCCTGGAAGACATCCCCCTCGGCGGCCTTGTCGGCTGTGGCGTCCTCCTCCCGTTCCTTGTTCCCCTGGTCCTCAGGGATGGCTTTGCTGACGAGGTTGCGGTTTGACTTGGTTCTTCCCATGATCAGTGGGTAGCTGTGCTTGGTAGCGACGAAGGATGCTAACTTGATTGTTCTAGCTCTCAACGAGAGCATCAAATGATAGATTATATTCTAGAGAGAAGTGAGAGCTAGAGAGAGAAGTGCAAGTAAATGCTTCAATAAATGATTTTTCAACCCCTACAACTACCTCCAGAGGAAGTATTTATAGGAAAAATACGGGTTGGGCTCCCAAGCCTTGGGCTTGGGAGGCCCATTTACAACTGGACCACTATTGGGCCGAATACAAAGTAAATGATGGAGTATACAAATGAGTAAGTGTAAAATCCGGTTCTGGGGGTTCTTTATGGCCGACGAGGGTCTGGCCGATGAGTGCATGGCCGACGAAGACCCGGCCGACGAGGTCACCCGGTTCTTCTGGCTTCTGGATCATGTTCTGGGTTGACTTCGTTCCGGCTGATGAGGGTCATCTGGTCGACGAGGGTCCCACTGAGTGACAGCTGTGCCTTCTGTTCTCCTGAGTATGTGGGTCCTGGGGCCTAGTGTAACACCCCGACCTCGCAGGACCCGAGGTAGCTACTCTAGACCAATAGTACTGTCCTCACAAACCACCACGAGCCTTTACCGCGCACTTTGTCCTCACTCGTGCGCGCCCTGAGAAACTTCCCAAGGGGTCACCCATCCCAAGACTACTCCCGTGCAAGCACGCTTAACTTTGGAGTTCTTGGCTAATGAGCTCCCTTAAAAGGAGATGCACCTCTGTTGGTATGAGTAGTACTATTAATCCTCTTATATTAATCTCGGGTATTACAATCACCCCCACTTAGGATCGCAACGTCCTCGTTGCGCCCTTAACAATCTCAATCAAACCCCAGAATCTTGCCCCGCTAAATGCCCGCCCGATATCTAACGGGTCAGTACACTGTCGCAGGGTTGCTCTGATACCACCTGTAACACCCCGGCCCCACCGGACCCGAGGTAGTTAATCCGGACCAATAGTACTGTCCCCACAAACCACCACGAGCCTTTACCGCACACTTTGTCCTCACTCATGCGCCCTGAGAAACTTCCCAGGGGGTCACCCATCCCAAGACTACTCCCGTGCAAGCACGCTTAACTTTGGAGTTCTTGGGTGATGAGCTCCCTTAAAAGGAGATGCACCTCTGTTGGTATGAGTAGTACTATTAATCCCCTTAAATTAATCTCGGGTATTACAATCACCCTCACTTAGGATCGCAACGTCCTCGTTGCGCCCTTAAACCAATCTCAATAAAACCCCAGAATCTTGCCCCGCTAAGTGCCCGCCCGATATCTAACGGGTCAGCACACTGTCGCAGGGTTGCTCTGATACCACCTGTAACACCCCGGGGGCCCACACGGACCCGAGGTAGCTACTCTAGACCAATAGTACTGTCCTCACAAACCACCACGAGCCTTTACCGCGCACTTTGTCCTCACTCGTGCGCCCTGAGAAACTTCCCAAGGGGTCACCCATCCCAAGACTACTCCCGTGCAAGCACGCTTAACTTTGGAGTTCTTGGCTAATGAGCTCCCTTAAAAGGAGATGCACCTCTGTTGGTATGAGTAGTACTATTAATCCTCTTATATTAATCTCGGGTATTACACCTAGACCCATATACTCCATCATTCCTGCTACCAAACGAGCTCTCAATGAACAAGATATTCACTTTTAGAGTTAACTTTCTAATATAAAGATGTTCTACAAAACTTTGTTCAACTATTGTTATATAAAAACTTATAATCTGAAAATTAAACTTTCAAACATTTCTAAGAATCACCGAAAAGGGTCAAAATAAATGCATAATGATTAACAAATATTTTATTAACTGATTTTTAAACGGCTCATTCTTGATTACTAGAATTTTCACCCGTGCGTTGCACGGGATGTCGTTCATAATTACTTTCTTCCATATTTCTCTCTCCACAAAATTCTCTTGCTCCTTTTCAAATTATATCCCCAACCTAATAAATAATACGGAGTAGGTTATTGTGAAAGTCAACCATCTAGAAAGGCTGAGCATACGTTTAAAACATATCATTAATGGGAAATTATCCTACATAGGACTAAAAACGTTTGTATATTTTAAAATAGGACTATCGTATTTTTATTTCTAAAATATGACTAACCACTGTCATGTTTTTAGTAGTATCACGTTTTAAATATGACAATATTTTTCAAACTTGGTAATAATTACTCCTATTTTGGAAATAAAAATATGACAATCCTATTTTGAATTTTCAAACTTTTTTACTTCTATTTTGGAAATTTTCACATCATTTATATATGAAATTAGGAAAAGTCAATTAAATTAAAAACAGGACTAAACTGAAGTTATCAAATTATACTTTGTATTTAGAACGTATTGATTAGATTCATATTTCCATATCCATCCTTTACATTTTCGGCCCTCATGTTCCCTACTTCCATCCTAAATCTTGAAAGCAACTTCCAGTCTTCAGGGCCGTTTTCTAGGAGGTTCAATAGGTTATCCAGAACAGGGTCCCAAATTTATGGGGCCCTAAATTCCTAAAAAATTATTAATATTATGTAGTAATATTATATAGAAATAATGGCCTAAATATTACTACTAGAGTTTTAGTTGACAAAAATATGACTAGTTTTCCAATGGACAGAAAAGTGACAAACATCCAGCCCGCCCTCTTTCTTCACACACAACTCAGTCCGTCTCTTCCCATCTGGCGCTCTTCTTCGCACCGCAGGCATCAAAAGCTCTTTCCAACCAACGAACACGGACAGAGAGGCTAGCCATCGATCTCCATCGCAGATCACCTTCCAGCGCCGCAACCAGCTCTGTCGTCGCCGGTATCTCTCCTTCTCCTTTCTTTTTGTACACGAAATCTCGTCACCGACTTCAATGGAGCTCGTCTTCGTTGAAGGTCTCGTCGGTCGACGACGTCAAGCTTCTGATCTCCACGGCAATGGTGTGCTTCATCGATCTCGTCCTGATTTGGTGTTTGGGGCTACTGGATTTGGGCAATTCGTAGAGGGGTTGGGCTACTGCGAGTCACAGAGGTTTTAGGGCGAATCGTTGAGGGTTGGGCAACATTATAGTCAGGTGGCGGCGGGCGCTGTGCGGCGCTAGGGCAGGGGTGCTGGGGTAGGGGCGTTGGGACAGGTAGGCTTGGATGGGGCTGGCACTTTGGCAGCGGTGATGAGGCGCTGCGACAGGTGGGCTGGGGCTGGGAGAGCAAAGGGTGTGGCTGGCCTGGGGGTGGGGCTGGGGCGGGGTAGGGTAGGGGAGGGGCTGGTGATGGGGTTGGGGTTGTAGGCGGCCTCACCCATAGCGGCGGTGTCGGCAGCGGTTGGACGACGATTTTGGAGCGGAAACTATGGAAATTGTTTAACAGTTTGACCGGAAAAAGTTGCCGGAAAAGTTTTCGGAAGACAGTGACACGTTTTAAGGGGACAGTGACATCTGAAAGTGATATGATAAACGGTAGTGACAAATCGTAGTGACACGAAAAAACTAAAGTGACATGAAATGATTGGTGAGGGCCCTGTTGGTGGTGTACCGTTTCACCGGAAAATGTTGCCGGAAAATTTTCCGACGGATATAGTGACTTTGAAAAGTGACATAAAAATCTAATAGTGACATACAATAGTGGCATAAAAATCAGGCAGTGACATACAAAGCAGTGACATCAAGTTTTTCCATATATGTGACCTTCTTAGTCACATTTTTGTCCTTTTATGAAAATGGTCACTTTTTTGGAAATTAGCTTCAATAAGGTAATATTCAAGGAAAAAACCCTATTATATATCAATACTAATCAGTAAAATATTCTTACTAAGGAAGAAATATATAGATCCATCATTTTTTCTTTGGTCTTTTTACTCTTCTAGTTCTCTTCTCTTTTAATTTATATTCAATTGATTTGAGTATAAGTATTTAGATTGAGATTTTTTTATTATTTTTTATATTAATGTGGGACCCTGATTTTACATTTTGAACCGGGGCCTCCAGATTCATTAGACGGCCCTGCAAGTCTTCCAATGTAATTTCAACGTTGAGTCTATATGTTTTTATGGAGCAGATAATAAGTGCTTCAATATTCGTATGTCTATATTTTTAAATTAGTAATAGGTGTGTCACAACTTGCAAATTTATCGTATGCTTTCTTTATACTCACTCCGTCCTTATTTAAAAGTACATGTTTCCTTTTTGGGGTGTCCCCAAATAAAAGTATCCTTTCTATTTTAGGAAATAAAATTCACACAAAAAGACCTTCCTACCCTCATTTACTTCTCCCACCGCCTCACCTTTTCGTATTCCACCCACTTCATTTACTTCTCCCACCGCCTCACCTCTTCCCCTCTTTCCTCTTACTCCACCTTCTCCATTTACTTCACCCCACTCGCACCGCTACATCTTTTCGTATTCCACCTTCTCCATTTACTTCACCCACTCATCTTCCCCTCTTCGTATTCCACCTTCTCCATGGCAAAACCGGGTGCTACGGACGAAGTGGAACAGAAATGGTTGGTAGATGCAGAGGTGGACACCGCTGTTGTTCCGGACTCCGAAGATCCCTCGGTTGGATCCCCGATTTGGCAGTCGCCGTCGGCTGGAAGCCCGATTTGGCAGTCGTCGTCGGTTCGAACCCCGATTTGGCAGTTGGAGTCGGCTGGAACCCCGATTATCCGTAATGAGCAAGAGTGTTTGATTGTCCCCGACTCTAAAGTTCAGTTTGATGAAACTGAGAAAGCATGTGCTGCGATTGACCCTGAGACAGTGCTCCTTGCTGCGGATCTACGAAATTACCAGCCTCCTGACATGCAACTCCGCATGAATAAGTGGATTGCCATGATGCTCCCTAGTTATGTGTTTGATAAATAAATGTCGTATCCATTCTCCTACTTGTATGCTTACCTTACCAGTTCGGAGCCACCAGGGAAAACCCTAGGAGGCTTAGGTAATCTGTGATTGTGGCGTATATGAGGCCTCATGCGTGTGTGTACTTGTCTGAGGTCAATGATAAATTGTTACATGTGTTTGTGATGCTTGTCTGAGGTCAATGATCTGTGATTGTGGTGTATATGAGGCCTCAGGTCAGTGTGTACTTGTCTGAGGTCAATGATCTGTGATTGTGGTGTATATGAGGCCTCAGGCGTGTGTGTACTTGTCTGAGGTCAATGATTTGTGAGTGTGGTTGGTATGAGGCCTCAGGTCAGTGTGTGCATAGTGGTGAGTGTGTGATGCTTGTATGAGGTCAATGATGAAACTTTGAAGTGTTTATGTGTGTCTGAGGCCTAATGAGTCACCAGGGGAAACCCTAGGAGACCATGGGGGTTTGTAATGTGAATGTCTTCAATGATGAACTCTTATCTGTGTTTGTGATGTTTGTCTGAGGTCAATGATCTGTGATTGTGGTGTATATGAGGCCTCAGGTTAGTGTGTGCATAGTGGTGAGTGTGTGATGCTTGTCTGAGGTCAATGATCTGTGATTGTGGTGTATATGAGGTCTCAAGTCAGTGTGTACTTGTCTGAGGTCAATGATCTATGAGTGTGGTTAGTATGAGGCCTCAGGTCAGTGTGTGCATAGTGGTGAGTGTGTGATGCTTGTATGAGGTCAATGATGAAACTGTGAACTGTTTATGTGTGTCTGAGGCCTAATGAGTCACCAGGGGAAACCCTAGGAGACCATGGGGGTTTGTAATGTGAATGTCTTCAATGATGAACTGCATGTAATTGGTTTTCTGATGATTGTAATTCGTCTGTGATGGTAGTGTGTGCTTCCTATGTGGTTTGACCCCTACTGAGTCACCAGGGGAAACCCTAGGAGACCATGGGGATGTGTGGCAAGCATTGTTTACAGTCAAAATACAAAAGTAGAGGTTGCATTAGTCACATTTGTGTAGGTATAATGAAAAGCATTACAACCAAATTTTTGTCTAGTAAACTATCCAAAAAAGCTATCCCTGAACATGTCTAGTATTCCAAAAAGTAAAAATTTTGAACACTTTCCATGTTCAACCCTAAAAAGCTATCCATTTCTTCCAATGAGTATGTACCCATTTTTTAATGGACTGAACATGTCAAGTATTCCAAAAAGTAAAAAATGTGAATACTTAACTTGTTCAGTCCCCAAAAAACACTTCCACATTGGTCAATCCAAGTTCATTCCAAGGGCAATTCTTCAGTCACCTCCAATAATGCATTTGAGTCAGCTTTGAAACAGATTGGTAGGTTACCTTGAGCTTCTAGTTTACTTTTTCCTACATGTGGCACCTTGTAGTTATTGCCTCCCCTGACTTTCATAATTTCATTTCATAAATCCATATGAAGTGGCTTCTCTTATGAAGTCAATATCAGTTGGATTGATATGAGGTCTTGCATTATCTTGTTGTATGTAAATATGCTTGCTCACACCTATAGGCCACTTAGCTTTGATAGCAGGCAATACAAAACTGAGAAGGCATTCCTTGTAAACATCCTTTGTTATTGAAACAATAGCTTTCTCCTCAAGTGTGCCAGCTTCCCTGTGTTTACTGTTTCTTTTAGCTGGTTGCATTGTACTAAATGGGAATATTCCAATTTTGCCATCAAAAATCACTTCACCATTTGCTTGTATAATTGGTCTGGCAACTGCACACAGGAACATCACTTTAGTGATGAATCTTTTAGATTGACATGTCCTATGAGGCTCAACCTCATCCGGATATAGGTAGTACCTCTGTGATGCCTCTGTCATGTAAAACCATTTTTCATCCACATGTACCACGTTAAACATGCCTTTATACTGGGGTACATTTGTTACTGTGTCCTCCTCAATGTTAGAAATGATCCATTTTAACCTCTGTATTTTATTCAAGTCTGTAAGATGAGGTTTGATAGCTGATGTGTGACTTTTGAACTCACCTTTTTGTTTGAGTCTGTGCACACATGATTTTGGATGACCTAAAGCTGCAGAGAGTGACATGAGATTCCTTCTCTTGCTTAGAGGAATATGCAGCATTTTTGACAGGTCAATGACTAAGCCTTTCCTACCAACTTTTCCCTTCATCCTCAGATCTGGGTTCAAGGGAATTCCAGATGCCTGTTGTTGCATGAGGAGATGCCATATTGTTGATATAGCCTTCCGGTGCACCCGGAAGTGCTTGGCTATTTTTGTCAAGCTGCCATAGCCAATCTTTCCGTCATCTTGCCTTTCACTTTGAAGAAGAAGAGTTTGGATAGTTCTTCTATCTTCATTCGACAGCTTTTTGTACTTTGATCTTGTAGCAATTTGTAACTCAGAACTTTCTGTCATTTTTTGCGTGACAAACTGATGTAATTTGGCACTACTTCGTTGGGCTATTGCCTTTTTAATGTTGCTTTTGGGGGGAGTTTTGAATTTGATGATGACAGTGCAGCCATGAAAGGGAATACTTTCCCTCCTTTTTTGGGTTGGCGGCAGCCGATTAATAAGAACAGATAAAGCACAAGTCTGAAAAGGTTGCAGTGTACTGTTGTGAACAGTACACTGGTAACTTTAAAAATTACCCCCCACCAATTCGAAGGGCAAAAAGGTCAGTCAAAGGGTGAACAGTAAATCGCCTAAAGATGTGTGCCATTCAAACGGGCACTTTTAAATAGGGACGGGGGGAGTAATAAAATACACTATGTTTGTCTTTGTATGTATACTAATGCCTTTCCAAAATACTCACAAGGATGAAAAGTTTCATTAGTTCCCTTCCAAAAGTTCTCTCTAGGTTTTACAGAACAACCAAGAGTAAAATATTTAGCAAATCTGTGAGGTACTAACACAACAATAGTAGGAAGGAAATTGAATTTCATAAAAATTAAAAAGAATCCATTACAAAGAATAAAAAAAAAGCCGAAGTACATAATGTTTTCAGAGGGACTGAATCTATTGTTAATGGACTGAAAACGTTGTGACACGTCAAGCTTGTTTTGAAATCTCTATGCGATTTCAATATGTAATACTCCGTAATTCCTTTTAAGGCAAAGGTCTATACCCACAACTCCTGCAATAACACCTAATCGTACTGATTCTTTGTAAACTCTGAGTAAAAAGAATGATCCATTGATGACATTTTTACAGCACAACCAAGAATAAAACACACAACAAATTTCTGAGGCATGCATAAAAATTGAGCATCATAAGAAATAGCAATCGTCCCCCTGCTAGCTGTAATTTAATAGCAAAAAAAGAAGTGTAATATCCAACTTACTTTCTGTACAAAAATATTACCTTCGAAAAGAGTAAAAATTATTTAAAAAAACTCAAAGAAAAACATCTCATAAATAAATAAGTAAATTAATAAGTAATAGGCTGATATTTTAAAAGACCAGTAGCAGGAAGAGGTAGACTCTTTGAATTGAAATTTAAAATTAAGAAAGAGATGAAAGACCAATACCAGGAAAAGGTGTACTCTTTGAATTCAAATTTAAAACTAAGATAGAGATGAATTAAAAAGATAAACATCAACATCTATAAAGTAGGCATATTTTTCTAACATATTTAAATATATAAACCTACCAATAAATCTACTATCATATACCATAAACCGATAAATGTGGACACAAAGTAATACCAAGTACGCAAACTTTTTCATAGAGTAACATATGGACAATAACATAACCTAAATAGACACATGTACCTCTTCACCCAATACCACTATGAAATACTTCATGAGTCTTAGGTGTAAATTCAAAAGAGGATCCACTTGGTAGTTCCCAGAAGCAAAAGAACCACACTTCTTTAGAGGTTGAGGGTGGCATCTATGCTCTAGCTTATTTGTCTTCACCAGCCCCATGTTTCCTGCATATTAAAAGCATAAGAAGGGATAAAGGAGATGGTAAAAAGAGACATTTTCTTTGTAGGAACTCAGAAACCCAAGGGTTTGCATACAATTGCCACTTAACTTGGTCAAATACAATCATGTTTTATTCATCATGAGTCAATTAATTGAGATGTGAGATGTGAGAACTTAAGTTGAAAACAATGAAAGCAAATTTATTTGGATTCATTTACAAATCAATGTCAAACAAATCTGTTTATTCATACAAAGTTTTAAGGAAAACGCAAGTAGCCGAATTTGAGAGAAATTAACATCTTTACGAATTACCAGCTAGAAAAAATAAATAGGTCTGAGATATAGCATCTCTAATAGGTAGAAGGAGCACCAAGAAGCAAGTTAATGGGTTGTTCTGACAGACTATTCTTTATTAAAAGCATAGGGTGAAACGGGATGAAGGTAGCGAGTGAAATGAGTGTAAGGCTTAGGTAAAAGGAATTGGAGACTCCTTGTGTGTTAACTATGCTAAGTCTGCAATGTGAAAAAAACAAATAGAGCAAGAATTTAGCGAATTTATTGCTTCCGATTTTCAACCATAGGATGAAATGGGCGATTGAGAAGAGAGAATAAAGGGCGCAAATGGAGGAACAATTAAAGGGTGAAGGGAGAGAAGCACGAAGGTGAGGGATTTTCCGTTTAGGTAAAATAGAGATTACCATGCCATGTCCACACCAACAATGCTACTTTTTCAATTGTTAAAGAAGACACAAAAGTTTATCATAAACTAATAAAAACTCCTACCCATAAATAATAGGCTGATATTTTAAAAGACCAGTACCAGGAAGAGGTAGACTCTTTGAATTGATGTAAACTGATATATGTAGACACAAAGCAAAACTAAGCACACACTTTTTTATAGAGTAACACGAGGACAATAACATAACCTAAATAGCTAGACACTTGTACCTCTTCACCCAATACCACTATGAAATACTTCATGAGTCTTAGGTGTAAATTCAAAAGAGCTCGATCCACTTGGTAGTTCCTAGAAGCAAAAGAACCACACTTCTTTAGAAGTTGAGGGGGCATCTAGGCTCTAGTGTATTTGTCTTCACAGCCTCATGTTTCCTGCAAATTAAAAACATAAGAAAGCATAAAGGAGATGGTAAAAAGAGACCCCCACTTTTAACTACAACACAGAAAGTGCTCCAATTATACATTCTCGTGAACTGAAATATAAATGAAGGATTAGATTAGAACTAAACTAAAACTATTGACCTATATATTACCTTTTATGTTCAGCATCCTCTGTCTCCTCGTTAGCTCAATGAAAGCTTAATTTCGGTCATAGAAATTCAAAATCGAAGTGGTGAGAATGAGCTTCTCCTAACGGTTTTCGAGCAGATTTTTCCCCTTCGGCAAACATTTCTAATCGCAACTGGAAGGAGCGTCGATGCGGTGCGGGGATGCAGAGAAGAATTTAAACGTAAGTAATTATGAGTCATAAATGAGAAGAATTTGTGGATGGAGAATTGAAACGCGTGTAACTCTACAAAGGTAGTAAATGGGGAGAATCAGGAAACGGACCATTGAAAGGGAAGAATAATAAAGATCGGTGTAAATGCTCATGATAGAGAGCCGGGAAATTTTAGGGAGAAAGGATTGTGCTTTTAGGTATATAGGATTTTCATTTTATTCTCCCTCACTCTTAAAATTTCAAAGGAACAAGTGTCATGTGTAAACTTATTGAAGACGATATATTAATTGTTAGTTACCTCATTGTGTACCTTACAAATAATAAAATACATTCCAATGTTCATATTCTGCTCAACCTCCATGTTTGCCGCATCAAAAGGAGACTAAATAGAGAGATTACCCGTTTCTCCATGTTTGTATATTTCATGATTTGTCAACACCTTTATTCACCAAAATGTACAATGAACGTTGGATTGTCTTACCACAAACATAAGATTTACAACCTCACTCCACTTCACTTTCCTAGGATTTGCTCAACGTCCACATTTACAAACATTATAATGATTTTTTGGGTCTTTTTAATTCAATACTTTTGCCAAAATAATGACTTTATTGTTTGGGTTTTTACTAACTTTGCATTAATATTGGGCACACTCTTGCGCCTTGCGCGAGCAAACGCTAGTGGTGTAATAAATCTATGGTTTCATTATTGTGAATTAATGGAATAGGTTATCCTAATGAGGGTCCTGTCAGACAATTTATAATAAAAGTAGCTACCAAAATACATGAGAATTTCCTAATATAATTGATGGAGTATATTGGTCTAGGCCCCAGGACCCACATACTCAGAAGAACATAAGGTGCAAGCTGCCAAGCGGTGCCCTCGTCGACCAGAGGACCCCTGTCAGCCGAAGAGGGACCAACTCAGAATATGGTCCAGAAGCCAGGGAATTTGGGTGTCCCCGTCGGTCATGCCCTCGTCGGCCGTGCCCTCATCGGCCGTGCCCTCGTCGGCCACGAAAGCCTCACAGAACTAGATTTTACACTTATTCATTTATATACCCCATCATTTACTTTGTATTCGGCCCAGTAGCAGTCCAGTTGTAAATGGGCCTCCCAAGCCCAAGGCTTGGGAGCCCAGCCCGTATTTTCCCTATAAATACTTCCTCTGGAGGTAGTTGTAGGGGTTACAAAATCATTCTATTGAAGCATTTACTTGCACTTCTCTCTCTAGCTCTCACTTCTCTCTAGATATATACTCTATCATTTGGTGCTTTCATTGAGAGCTAGGACAATCAAGTTAGCACCCTTCGTCGCTACCAAGCACAACTAACCACTGATCACGGGGAGAACCAAGTCAAACCGCAACCTCGTCAGCAAGGCCATCCCTGAGGATCAGGAGACCAGGGAGCGTGAGGAGGACGCCACGGCCGACCAGGTCGGAGGAGGGGACGTCTTCTAGGAGGCCATCAACCTCACGACGGACCTACGCAACCAGCTCAACAGCGGCACCCCTGATGCCCGCATCGGCCTGGACAAGAAGCGTGCAGAGAAGACAGACCACGCCCCGACCCAGCCTATGGCCGCGGCCTCTCCATCTCTGGATCCACAGGTTCAGGGCGCGTTGTCGGTCATCATCGCCAGCTTGGCTCAGAACCCCACCGTCCTCAGCGCGCTCTTGCCAAGGACTGGGGGGAACGTCACTCCACCTCCTCAGCCCCAACCGTTGGCCACCAGGGTAGGCAACGATGAGGGGGTGATAGCCCAGGACACGGCGTCGTCCCACTCCCACCCCGCTTCCCCTCTTCGGCCTGGGCAGACCCCTGCGCGTGGAAAAGCCTCTGCCTTCAATAGGCTGGGTGACACGCGCCGTCGTCCGGTTTTGGAGAGGATGGCAGGACAGATTGGTGAGCGTCGGCCTGTCTCGCCAAGGGAAAGCTTGGGGTCTGTGTCCCGGATAGCGGACCAGCCCTGCCTGGACAAGGGCAAGGGAAAGTTGCACGAGGACGACGTGCGCCACCAGATCAACGACGAACTCGGCACCATCCTCGGTCTCGGCACCCAAGCCGGCCTCTACGGTGGAAGTAGCGGTGTCGGCCAAGACATCATCTTCACCATAGTCCGGTTCGCCAAGGCCGGAACTATCTATTGGAGCCTGCCTGTCGCAAAGGGGAAGTTTGATATGCTCCTCCGGATCCTTCATCAGATTGGGAAGTTGTAGGTTCCGCCTGGCCCACCCCCGAGTATAGTTCAGGGTTTTGAAAGCGCGACTCAGCCGCCGATAAAGGAGCCTCTGCATCCGATGTTGGCCCATGTTATAATATACGGACATTTCGCGCTCAAAATATTCTTGGCCGGCAGGGGAGTTCTGCCCCCAGTCCTCGAGCTTGGCCGCTACGACCTCATAGCACCAGGGCAAGTGCTCGTCGGCTTTCCAGCCTTCGGCCAAGAATTTCTCCACAGCACCATCAGCGGCCTTCACCGCAGCAGCCTCGGCTTCGGCTTTGGCCCTCTCGGCGTCATCGGCCCGCCAGCGATCAGCCTCACGGGCGTCCCTCTCTTCGGCAAGTTTGGCCAGGGCCTCGTCCCTGGCCACATCGGCCTCATCGGCCCTCTTTTGCAAGGCCGCAAAGTCCTCTCGCAGCCTCCCTAAACAGCTCATGGCCTCATCGGCCAGGCAACCTTCCGCTCAAATTCCTTCAAGCGGACAATCTCCCGTTGTTGCCTTTTGTTGCTCTCCATGAGCATGAAGGCACCCTGCAACACAAAATGCTATCAGACAAGTTCAAAAAAAACATCAAAGGAAAACAACAAGGCTAAGGACGAAAGGAATTACCTGGACGACAAGGTCCATCCCACCATCGTATATCTTGACATCGCCAAGCTTGTCAAGATAAACCCGGTCCTTGGCCGGAATGGCCTGGGAAAGCACACTGTGGCCGTCAACGCCATCGTTGAAGACACCCCCGTCCTTGGGGTATTCAAACTCCAGCTTATAAGTGGCCGTAGCCACCTCCTTGCCGGACCGCTTCGGCCGGGAATCCTCAGCAAGGGAGAGGGGTTGATAAACATCCCCGGAAAGACCAGAGATAAGGTCCACGAGGGCAGCTGCAGCACTAGATCCCCCTCGTCCACAATCGGGACGGTTAGTGCGTCGACCTCATCGGTAACGGCAGAAGATGAAGCCTTCTTGGACTTCTTGGCGGGTTGCATGCCGGCCTCAGTCAGCTTCCTATGAGAATCCTCCACCGGCCGCTTTTTCTTAGGTGGGGGGTGGCTTCTTCGTCACATCACCACTGGCAGCTGCCTTCGCCGCGGCCTCCTTGGCGGCCAACTCCGCCTTGGCCTTTGCAGCGGCCTTGTTCATCACGGATCGGCGATCCATTACAAAATCTACACGAGAAAGAAACAAGTTAACAAAGTAAAAGAACAAAGTAAAATGAGGATGCTGTAGGAGGTATTACCATCAGCTTCGGCAGGGACGCCCAGATCGGGGCTGTCGGCCTTCTCGAAGGTAGTGGTCATCTTCGGCCACAGTTGGACGTCATCTTCCTTATCACCATACACGAAGTATCTAAAAAAGCCGATAGCGGTCATTTTGTACTCCGTAATGTAATCCTTCACACTCCTCGGCCCCCCCTCTAGGAATGCCTCCACCTGGGCATCTAGGATCGAACTCTTTGGCGGGTCATGAAGATTAAACCTCCCATCATGGCCGACGGAGGGGAACTCAGTGCCACCCTCGCCCAAGGACACGAAGACAAATTTGCTCTTCCAACCATGTATGGATGAAGGCAAGTCCGTGAAGGTCCTCTTCTTCGGCAACTGCTGTAAAGTGGCGTAGCAGGCGCAATTTTTATGGCTCCCTCGGCCAATCTGATAAAGGTTCATAAAGAGTAGCTATTAGGGGTCAGCAAGGCCGGAGGGAGCCCAACCATGTCCAAATATTCCTTGATGAAGGGATGAAGGGGAAACGTTAGCCCCTTGGCGAAGCTCATCGGATACACTCCGAAGTATCTCGGCGGCGGATTGAGCACGTGGTCTGTCGGCCTAGGCGCCCTAACCCTCCCAAACGGCCCCACATACATCTGTGCGACCAAATAATCAGCAGCGCTGCTCTCCGGCTTGATAAGGAAGATGTTGGTAAGGTCCATGTAAGAGAAACCTGGCCCCTTCTTCGGCCGCCTGTTCCTCTTCGGCCGCGGTACCCCCTTCACAGCAGACACCGACTTCAGGCATAGAATGGTAGTAGAGGCGGACGCCCCGTCCACTACACGGGAGACCCCTGCGTCCTCACCCTCAGATGACGAGGCGGACCCTTCGTCCTCGTCCTCCTCATCCACATTATCTCCGGACTTATACGGGCTCAAGTGTTCAATCTCCTCGGCGCACTCCTCGATCACATCATTGTCAAGAGACTTGACGGAGGGCTCGTCGTCATATGGGTAATACTCCTCGTTCAAGGTTTTCATCTTAACAACTCCTAAGGCACTAAGGGGATCTACTTTAGATCTAAAGTGTTTTTGTGACTAACACTGGATCAAATCCTAGAGGGAGCAAAATATGTAAGAGATCGAAGAAAAGATTAAGGAACTGACCTTGAAGTTTTGAAGGAGGTGAAGAACACTCAGCAAAGGGCTTTCTCTCTCTAGAAATTTGGGCAGCACTTCGTTTACTCAGAATGCAAATGAAGGTTGTCTTCGGAAGGGGGAGGGTATTTATAACCCCCTCCTAACGGTAACTACACGTGGCATCACCATAGTGGCCACACCAACGGCCACCAATGGGATGCCACCACTCGGTCAATGGGCCAAACCCCCTCCACAAATCAGCGGCCCATCAGCAAAGCAGGCTCTACGGAGCAAGGAAGGGAAAATAGCACCCAAAACGGCCAACACAACCAACGGCCACCCACGTTGCACCTGTATCGGCCATTAAGCGGACATGCATATAATGCAAAGTAAGGCCTTACAACAGCCACAATACCCCAAGGGAAAGGAACCCAACGGCCATGAGGCCCTCGCACTAAACCCTTGATGATAACCCTTTGAAAACGACCTGCGTCCAAGGGTTCTCCCACAAGGTTACCTTGGTCAGGAAATCGCCAAAGGGTTGGATCCAAGGGCAGTATGAGGATCCCGCTTCGGCCTAGTTTTCAAGCTACTCCTTCACCCCTCACTCACTCTTCGGCCTGAAGCAGTGGGGGACTGGGGGACTACACCGGCCTCAAGAATGGCAAGGGGGACTACACCGGCCTCAAGAATGGCAGGCAAAATGAGAAATAAAAATGCACAAAGTACACAGTTGCAACTACAAGTGCAGCCACACCGTCCATGTACCACAACGGTTCCAAGGTCCTCATAACTCCATCTCCGGACAGACAAGGTTATCGTCCCCAAAACCTTGGGCAACAAGGCGCCTTGTCGCCCAAAGGCACATGGTGTCATCAACAACGGCCAAAAGGAGTGCACAACACCCTCACCGGCCATCCAGAACAATGGACGCCCGTCGTCCTCAAATCAAGACGCAACCCCAACGGCCTCATCAGCCCAAAAGGAAAGTTCAACCAGCAACGATCAAAGATAGACACTAAGCTACCTTCATCGTCCACTCATACCAGAACACTCATCGTCCACAAACAAGCGCACCAAAGGAATAACAGCCTTCCCCGTCCACATCAAGGGGCAAGTAACGGCCAAACTCAGAACAGGGCCACCAACGCCGACAGAGAACGGTCAACGTGGTCCCGCATCGGCCAAGAGCATCAATCACAGAAATCTACTCTCCTTCACTTCGTCTACATCTCATCTTAGAGAGTGGGGGACTCCTGATGGAGTATATGGGTCTAGGCCCCAGGACCCACATACTCAGAAGAACAGAAGGCGCAAGCTGCCAAGCGGTGCCCTCGTCGGCCAAAGGACCCCCGTCGGCCGAAGAGGGACCAACTCAGAATATGGTCCAGAAGCCAGGGAACTTGGGTGTGCCCGTCGGCCGTGCCCTCGTCGACCGTGCCCTCATCGGACGTGCCCTCGTCGGCCACGAAAGCCTCACAGAACTAGATTTTACACTTATTCATTTATATACCCCATCACTTACTTTGTATTCGGCCCAGTAGCGGTCCAGTTGTAAATGGGCCTCCCAAGCCCAAGGCTTGGGAGCCCAGCCCGTATTTTCCCTATAAATACTTCCTCTGGAGGTAGTTGTAGGGGTTACAAAATCATTATATTGAAGCATTTACTTGCACTTCTCTCTCTAGCTCTCACTTCTCTCTAGATGTATACTCTATCAATAATTAAACTATTACACCCTCTCAAAATGTGTGGGAGATACAACACGCATATTGTCTTTTAAAAAACTGAAATTGCTGATTAGATAAATTTTTGGTAAAAATAGCAGTCAGCTGCAACTGAGTATGAATGCATTTCACAACCAAACCTCCATAAGTCACACGTTTTCAAATAAAGTGGTAATCAATCTGAATATGCTTGCTGTGAGCATGCTAAACTGGATTGACAGTCAAGTAAGAAGCAGAGATATTACCACAAAAAAGCTGAACATGAGCTCTAACTAGAAAACCAAGCTCATATAGGACATAGCGGATATGCAACATGTATTGGACTGTATATATAGGAAATACCTTTATATTCTGTTTATGTGGAGGATTTGAAGACTGTAGATTGCCTTTTATTTGGACTTCCAAGAGATAAGATTCGGCCCAAAAAATACAACAAAACCAGCGGTGGAACGAGAGGTGTCTGTGTAGTCTGCCCAATCAGCATCAGGGTAAGCAATGACACATGTAGCCTGTGTAGTGGGACAAAGCCACAAACCATGATCAAGTGTTCCCCGCAAACATCTAAAGATCCTATTGACTGCAAACAAGTGAGTAGTACAGGGAGCATGCATAAATTGAGACAGTAAATGCACGGCATAAGTAATATCAGGTGTTGTCAAAGTTAAATATTGTAAGGGGAAATGGAAACTAATAATCCAACCTTTTAGCGGTTTTCTTACAACAGTCCCACCTTTGCATTATTCATGAATAATCCAACCTTTGCACCCCATCTTCATTCACTGGTCCCAGACCAATTTATGACATGTTATTCCAAGTTATTTTCTTATATTTGCAAAACATTATGTGATCATAAGATGGGAATTATGGTATAATGTTTCACAAAGATAAGAAAATAACTTGGAATAACAGGTCATAAATCGGTTAGAGACCAGTGAATGAAGATGGGATGCAAAGGTTGGATTATTCATGAATAATGCAAAGGTGGGACTATTGTAAGAAGACCGCTAAAAGGTTGGATTATTAGTTTCCATTTCCCATATTGTAATGCATCAACAATACTATGATACTCAAAGTCAAATAGAGGCGATAATTAACATAGTCCTAGCTAGTTCTAGGAGATGACGATGTTTACGTTTAGCAACTCCATTTTGTTGAGAAATATGAGGACAAGATTTTTGAAAATAAATCATATGCTCAGAAAAAAATTGCTGCATATTAACGATAACAAATTTATCCCCTTCATCACTTTGAAAAACATTAATTTTTGGATTTAAAAAGATTCTCAGTTAAAGCTTTAAATGAACGAAAATGACCAAAAACCTCATTTTTAGTACGCAGAGGATACAAGCAAGTAAAGCTGGAAAAATTATCAATAAAACACAAATAATATTTAAAACCTAAATTGGAAAGAACATGAGACTGCCACACATAAGAATGAATTAATTGCAAAGGTAAAAAAGAAGTATGACTAGCATCTATAAAAGGTAATTGCTGAGATTTGCTCAACCGGCAAGAAACACAGTCATGAGAAAAACTAGAAGAACTACAAATAAGCTTTTGAGTACGCAAAAGACGTAAAATATTTTTGCCACAATGACCTAATCTACGGTGCCACACAGGGCCGGAGGTAATAATAGAAGATAAAGCTAAAGGTGAAGTGGGGCTAAGACTGAGAGGGTGGACATGTCCATTATGTTGCGCCCGAAGAAGAATCGCCTCTGAGATTTTGTCCTTAACAAGAAAAGAATTTTTGTCAAAAATTGCAACACGGTTGTTATCAGCACACAATTTCTAAATGGATAGTAAATTTAATTTTATGTGAGGCACATGACAAACATATTTTAATAGCAATGGTCGGTTGGAGGGTTTTAATGTAATATTACCAATGTGTTTAATGGAAAGTTGAGTACCATTAGCAATACTAACATATATGGGACCAGAATAAGAAGATTTATTAGTCACAATACCTTCAGAGAAAGTTATATGAGCTGATGAGCAGAAGCACCAGAGTCCGGATACCACAAAGCATCGTGACATTCACCTGCGAGTGTCATAAGAGCTGGTGCAGAAGACTGTGAAAACCAAGACGGACAATGAAGAGTGGAATTAAGACGGACAATGAAGACCGAAATTACTTGCAGAGAAACAAGTTTGACACACAATTGAAGGTGGGACTAAACCAAGGATACCACAGGTAAATATAAATGAGTGCCACAATGAAAAACCTGCATTACCAAAATGAGTACCACAAGTAAATATAGCACGGGTATTTAAAATGGACAAGACAGAATTACCCATGGTAGAATTAGGAAGCCTCCGTGGTAAAGCACGCCCTACGGCCGCGCCCCGGTGGCATGTTGTCCCTGGGGCAGTCCATGCGTCGAACCATGTTGCTATCATGGATGATAAAAATGGCCCCTGTCGCGACCACTTTTGTTATGGCTACCTCTCCTGTGATGTGCTGCGACTTGACGTTGTTATCCGTATCCAGCCTGAACTCCAAAGTCCTGATGAAGATGAGACCGATGTTGTTGATGGAGAAAAAGGACACGTTGCTCCGCCTCTAACAGTCTCGGGTGAAAAATATGAGGTGGAAAATTTTCAGGGAACAAGGATATAGTGCAACCAATAGACTCATAATTTGGACCCAAGTCAAGAAGTGTGGACTGAAGCAATTCCTTATCGGAGACAGGGTAATTAATCACAACCAGGTGTCAGCTAAAATTTTAATGTCTCTCAAGTCTCAAATAATGCTCCATGGACTGATTTTCCTTCTTTTTAGGCTATGCTTGGCACAACGAGCTGAAACTGAGGCTAATGTATGAATTATGGGCTATTGTCTGAACTAAAACTTATTGTCCGAAACTTGAGTTTCAAGAGCTGAATCTGAATTACCAACTCAATGAAGTAGATCTGTTTGATAAAAAAAGCTGAAAACGCCTTAATAATATTAAATTACACTAAAGGGCATATCATTTGATTTTTAATATTTCATCTTTGGCCTCGATTTTTCTCACTGCTGCTATATACTCTGTAATAAATAACATTATACTCTATATAGATTACCAGGTAACGAATGAACGAATATAACATCAACAAAAGTATTGAATCTCCATATAAACTTTTGATTATGAATCATGTACACAAAGCACAAACAATAAATTCTCTGAAATTGTTGGTGGTCAAGGGTTGACAATCCCTCTGCTAATCTTCGCGAAGTGAAGTGAAAAAAGTGTACTACGGATCCAAATATGCTAGTAAAAAATGATACATATAAATCATACTGATCTACTAATCAAGGATGTTGTATTTTACTCCTATAATTGCAGCAGCCAACATAGAACGGCCTAAAAGACCAAGATCCTTGTTGTCGTTTGCCAGCCCGGCCGTTCTTTCCATTTCCAGCACTTGCAGTAGTGTTGACTGCCCTTACCACACTTTCTGATTCCAACCTAGCTCACTGTCGGGGTCCATCTCCATTCCGGCCATTCGTGCCGCACTTTCCAACCCTTTCCGGCGTTGTTGTTACATTCCAATTCAATAATTTAAAGGGAAGTGTCGGACAAAAGAAGAGAACAACATAGAGGTCAATTATAGATTGTTAGGCGAAAGAGAAGGATGGTATGCAAGGATAATTTAGGCATGGAAGGGTATTATCTGATCGACTGAACAGAAATGCTTGGCCTCATAACTTTTCTAATCAGTTAATTTTTAGCAGCTCCAGATATTTTCAGTCTCCTATCCAAACAACATCATTTTTCTATTTATGGGCTGAACTTTAAAAATTCCAGCTCATTATGAGCTGAAGGTGTACACCGAACAGAGCCTTAGTATTGGACAACAGAGCTTAAGTTCCATTGAGCGAACTAAACTAGCAGACATAAATCTAGTTTGTAATCTCTCAGATACCAGCAAAACGTTTGACATCATGTACATCAATCAGCACATCACGATGAAGTGTAGCAAACAACCAAGATCGGATTGTTTGATCCACTCATAGCCAGTGATAATATTCCGTATTAATGATTTGACGACTATTAAAATCAATGACATACATGGAGGGTACCTGAATAGAGCCATCAACCATCCCAAAAAGACCCTGAGACACAAAGAATGACTCAAACTCGGTTTTTTAGTGTTAATTGAGTACACTTAATAGACTAACACATTAATACGTCTGAGTTAGCTAATACGAAGTATAATGGTAATAGGTCGACTTTCTGAAGGTCGATGCCAACCCTAGCCCCTTGAATCGACTTCCCTTTGGTCTAGTCAGTCCCCCTCAGATCGACTTCCTTTTTGTCGATGCACCCCTGTTGGTCGATGCCCCCTGTAGGTTGACCTCAGAAGGTCGATTTTCCCTTTTTGGTCGACTTTATGAAGGTCGGCAACATAACCTTGGTCCATTACTCCTTCTTACTCAACACTTCGTTAGCCAACTCATCCATACTAATGTGTTAGTTTAACAAGTGTACTCAATTCACACTAAATAACCGAGTTTATGTACTTATGAATGTCAAAGGTCATTTTACTTCACCTCATACAAGTTGATGTACTTAATTCACCATTTCTTCTAATTAAAACACATGAGAGTTTGACACATTTTTTAAATTACTGGGGCTAATGCGCCGAATTTATATTTCACGAGGGGTTTGGTGCATTAAACTAATTTGAGAAAAAGGTCAAATAGACTCTCGAACTAACTTTAAAAGTGCAAATCACCCCTTATATAGGAGGCTCTGTCCGGCCGTCGCCATTTGAGAAGGTTCCCGTTGGAATATTTTGATGAAATTTTTTGAGCATCTTCTTCATTAAGTCTAGTTTACCCTTACCAAATTTCAGATAAAACTTCAACCGGGAAGACTGTGAAATGATTTTCTGGAATGTACTACGCTGTTTAACTGCGCAATTATTTTCAAAAATTCATTTGACTGTCTTCCCGATTTATATTTTAGCTGAAATTTGGTATGAGTAAACTAGATTTAATGAACAAGATACTCAAAAAAATTGATCAAAAAATTCCACAAGAAACCACCCAAATGGAGATAGCCGGACAAAGCCTCATGTATAAGAATTGATTTTCACTTTTTAAGTTAATTTGAGAGTCTATTTGCCTCTTTTTCCAACCAATTTTTATTAAAACTGACCCGTGATCCAATTCTCTCGGCCTATCACTCCCGACACAGCCGTCCAACGCCACCAACTCCATCTCAATGGATGAAGAAAAGGCCGCGGCCTACTATGACGAGCTCTCTCGAAAAGGAGGCGGCGCTGCGCGATTCAAGCAAGGCCTGGGCTTCTCTGCCGCATCCAGCTCAAACGACGCCGTCCCTTCCGTAGGCTCTGCCATCCCTTCCGCCGCTTCCTTCCACAGTAAGTTCGTCAGAGAGTCGGCTTCGAAGAATGAAGAGTCAGAGAAAAAATATCAGCTTCACACAATCCAGAACAAGCTGAAGAAGAAACCTAAAGAAGAAGACAAATCCATTTCTGCTTCGAAGGTTTCCAGGGACCGGCATAATGACAGTAAAAATTCGCGCCTTAGCCGTGAAATTCACACGAACGGAAGAAGCCGGAGTAGAAGCCGAGAGAGGTATTCTAAGCGCCGGAGCCGGAGTAAAGATAGGGAGAAGGATTCAAGTCTTAGAAGCAGGAGCGACAGCTCTAACCATAGACATAGGTCTAGAAGTCAAAGTAGAAATAGAGCTAGAGAGAGGAGGAGGAGGTCAAGTAGTGGTTCAGATGAAGAGAGGGACAAGAGGAGGAAGAATAGTAATGTGTCACCGCCAGATGGAAGATCAGGGAAGAAGTCTAAGGCTGGAAAGGGTAGAAAAGACTTTGTTGATTATGCCGCGGTGATTGAGGGGTATGACAAAATGGTATGCTTCATTTACTAAATCAAAAGAAGAAGCGACCTTTTAAATTTGATTCTCCATAAATGCGTATGTTAAACCGAACCTTTATAGATTTTATAGTAATGCTTTGACCTGTTCTATTTTGTTGCAACTTTATATATACATATCTCAAGAGATTTTGGGTTGCTGTTATTATCAACAGACTCCAGCTGAAAGAGTTAAAGCCAAAATGAAATTACAGCTATCTGAAACTGGTAAGTGCACATTCGCTCTAAGTGTGTGTTGTGTACCCATTGTGTGGAATATCATGGTTTTAAAATCCTTTTTTGAGACTTTTTTCGAAGGCCTTAATTTGAGGTGGTGAAAAATGCATTCAACAAATGAACCACGGATTTAGCCTAAGCCTTAGTTGGCTAGGCTTTGGCGAGGCTTTTAAGGCTTGTAGCGTTTTTAAGCCTCATATTTGTATCACCAAGCCCATCAAAAGCCCTGGAATTTATCTTCCAAAACCAACAATTATCATCATCACACAGCTCTACTTAAAAAGTTCACATAACCTATGATGATGAATTTCTCGCACTTAATTAAATAAATGAAGGTAGTAATACTTTGCACATAATTTGCCATCAACCTACAAGGCTACAACTACTATACATTTTGTAGAAATGTAGACATCATTTATGTATGATTGATAATATGTTTTAGATTGTCAATAATTTTGAACGGTAAAGGAAATTCCAATAAAGTTTGAGGATTATGCCTCAAACTGCCTTGAAGCTTACCCTCACCTCACAGCTGCATAGCACCTCAAGTTTTTTAGAGTAATAGCAGACTTTTGTCATTTTGTGGTTTTTTTCATCATCATCATCATCATCATCTAGCATTCTTGCATCTTTTATCCTTATTACCCCAAAATATTTTGGGATTAAGGCTTGGAAGTTGTTGTTATCCTAATAACAGCTGAGAGAGATGAAGCAAACGGAATGGGTTCTGGATGGGAACGTTTCGACTTTAACAAGGATGCTCCTCTGGATGATGAGGAGATTGAAGGTTAGCTGTCCTGCTACTATTCTGATGAATTGTTTATTTAAAGTTCCATCCATCCCAAAAAGAACCTTATATGGCGGGGATACAAACTTTTTATTTTTGGCAAGGTACTACCGTACTACTATTAAATAAGTCATGTAATCACATGAAAAACTAGTTTATATTTCTTTAAATCAAACTATTTTGGCGTGAATAAGCTTCTTCTAATCATGATGTTTTTTATGGGATGAGGGAGCATGCATTCTGAGGTACTAAATGGCTAAATCCTCCTCAGTTTACTACCTCCTAAAGGGAAGAAAAAGGCATGGCTAACAGCGAGCGTGGTTGACTGGTTGCTATTTGTGATTGTTTGTTTTATATAATATATGAGTATCTTAAGATTGAGTTGAGATGGATTGAGTTCAGATGGATTGAGTGTCAAAAGTGAACCTATTGTTTCCTTCACTCTGGTCTTATCTCATTGTTTAAATCGGTCCATTTGTTGTAGATAATTCATGACCTCTATAAATTTATCTACCATCGCTGATGCTAGTTAATTAAAGATCAAAAAGAGCTCTTGAAGTTGGGAAACTTAAATGCACACATACAGATGCACTCTCAATTGACCTTGTGTAGTCATCTGATGTATAGGTTACATGAAGTACAATAGATGAAAAACAGTTTATGTAAATCAAATTAGCCTTCATGTAGCCATGAAGGTGCATTGACCTCCATAGGTCGTCAAATACGTTAATGTTAGAGGAAAGGTCCTAAACAAGGGCGTGTTACTATGTGCACCATTTTGGACTGTGGATTACAACAGTACGTGTATATTATGAACTAGGTGCATATAATTCAAATTATATGCGGATATTTATTCCTAAACTCAACCAAATCTTAGTTACATTTTGTTTGTGGTTTACAAGGTAGTTATAGTCACGGGGCACACTCAAGGTGCTAGGGCACTCCAGTGCCTGAGGTGCAATTGAATTGCTCACCTGACTCATGTCAGGCACACTGTTTAGAAAATATTACCTATACCATTCAGCCCATCAGATAACAACAATATCAGATATAAAGATACACTTGAATGTAATGATACAAATAAAGAAAGGAAATATACAAATAATGACATGTATATATACTGTATAAAACTATGATATGATTAGACTATATGAAATATTGAAGTATCCATATGACAATATGAAATGATAGACTGTATAGCGTATACTGGAAGTATATAGACCGGAAGTTTACTGGAAGTATCCAGTCTATAGAAGAAAAGAGAACCATAAAACTAGATGGTAAGAAGAAAATGAAAAGAACAAGATGAAAAAACAAATGAATAAAACTAGAAGATGAACAAAACAAACTGAGAAGAAGATGAAGGAGAAATGTCTTCTGGCTTCTGCGGTTCTGCCTGTTGCGTGTAGTTTGAGCTGAGCGCACCAGAGAAAAGGTTGTGTGGGTTCAGCACAGGAGAGTCTCGATGAGAACTGTTACTGTGGCTTCTGAGAAGGCTTTGATCTGGGTTTGTGTTGCTACAACCTATTACTGGATGGGCTGTATCTTATTATAAATATGGGTTTATTACTTTATTTGAAAAGGGCCCAGGTCTTGTTTGCAAATAGAAAACTAGGCTGACAAGCCTTTCCCGGTCCAGTCGAATCAGGCGTGCATTGATATAAAGCATAATCTAGGCTGGGAGGAAGAAGGGCAGAGGCCCCTGTGGGTTTACTGAAGGCGGGGACGGGCTTGAGCCCACCTTTGTGGGCTGGTTGCGGGCCTTTTAATTAATTTTATTTCTTTATAATTTTCCGGATTTGTTTCCTATTTGGAGTTGATTAGGATTTCTATTATTTGTTTCCTATTTGGAGTTAATTAGGATATTTGTTATTTGTTTCCTATTTGGAGTTGATTATGATCTCTATTATTCTGTTTCCTATTTGGAGTTGATTAGAATTTCTAGGGTTTTGTTTCCTAGTTTGGGAATTTAGTAGATGAGTATTTAAACCCCTTGTTAGGATTCATTCTGGCGGATCTATGAATAAATTTGGAGTTTAGCCTTTTGGCTCTAGGCAACGGTTTATCCCGTTGATGTTTATTTTCTGTTTTCATCAATTGGTCCAACCTGCCGGATCCCGTCCCGCCGGAATGACGAGATCTCAAAATGATCGCTTGACAGAGATGTAGACCGAGCAAACTCGGATGCGGGCCTAGCAAACACGGATGAACCAGATCTTGGAAGAACACGGCGTACAACTGGCCGAGATCACCGCATCACTAGCGGTGCTCACCAAGGCCTTCGTACTGCCGGCGATTGTGGACAGATCGTTAGCTGCTATCTCCAGTGCCGCTGCAGCGGCACACAGTAGCTACGGCAGCTCGCGCAGTTCTACACCGACCTTGCTGCCAGCATTCGATGGAGAAGACCCGATTGGATGGGTGGGTAGGACTGAGCAACAGTTCGAAATTAATCAAAACCTACCTGGAAGGAAAGTGGCAGCAGCTATGGTAGCCATGGAAGGGACTGCTCTGTACTGGTTGACCTGGTTGAAGGCACGGAAACCGTGCATGACCTAGGAGGAATTCACACAAACACTGGTGGCCTGATTCGATTCACGGTTTAAAGGCAGCCAATTTGAACGGCTGTCCGGGGTCAAACAGTTGGGAACCGTAGAGGAATATAATAACTTTTTTGTTCAATTGGCCAGTCAGGTTCCCGGGCTCTCTGAGGATCATTATCTGGGGTATTTTCTGAATGGGCTGAAAGGGGCGATTCAGGGATCTTTACGGTTGCTGATGCCAAACAATCTGGAGACAGCAATGGAGTTGGCCACAGATATTGAGGATAATTTGTCATTTCAGAATGGAGGTCAGGAGAGCCAATCCTACAATATGGAATCCCATTCGGGCAGTTTTTTGCGACCTAGTGGGGGTAACAGCATGGCCATGAGTGGTGGCAGCATAAGGGGATCTAGTGGCAGCTTTTCTAAAGATACTGGGCAGCCCCCAGGGACAAATGTGATCCGGTTTCCGGATTTCAACTTTGAGGACAAGGTTGTTTCGAAGGGAAATGGATTTGATATAGAGCATAATCTAGGTCGGGAGAAAGAGGGGCAGAGGCCCCCGTGGGTTTATTGAAGGCGGCCTTCGTGGGCTGGTTCAACAACATCCAAGCCTTAATCCCAAAAGAATTTGGGGTCGGCTAACATGAATCGATCTATGATATCGATGCCAAAAAGAGAAGGCGGACAAGAAAAGGAAAAAAAGTAAGATAAAATGAATAAAATAAAGATACATAAATATAAGATAACAATAACACAAGAATATAACCAAGATAAAAGAAAAATAAATAAAAGAGCATAAAAAAGCTAGAAGATGAAAATAACATAAGAATATAAAAAGATAAGGAAGATAAACGATAAAAGAAACAAGAGAGGAAAGGTAGACAAGACATCAATCGTCCACATGGATGTGCACCCTCCACTTTGCTCTCTCCAAAGCCATACTATCATCCAACCCAAGAAGACGCATATCAGTTCTGATTACTCTAATCCAAGTCTGTTTGGGTCTTCCCCTCCCTCTCTTCTCTGACTCTTCTCCCCACCCCTCAAGTTGTCTAACAGGTGCATCACCCGGTCTTCTATGCACATGCCCAAACCACCGCAAACGAGACTCCTGCATCTTATCTTCTATAGGTGCTACTCCCACCTTTTGTCTGATTACCTCATTCCTCAGACGGTCTTTTCTGGTATGTCCACACATCCAACGCAACATACGCATCTCTGTCACACTCATCTTTTGAATGTGGCATTGCTTCACCGCCCAACACTCTACGCCATACATTAATGCCGGCCTAATTGCTGTACGATAAAATTTACCTTTCAGTTTAGTCGTCATACCTCGATCACATAGAAATCTTGAAGCACTTTTCCATTTCATCCACTCAGCTCTGATTCTATGACATACATCTCCATCTAATTCACCATCCTTCTGAATTATGGATCCCAAGTAACAGAACATATCATACACCGGTATCTCCTTACCATCAAGAGTAATCCCATTGTTGCTACTGCTTCTACCTCCACTGAACTTGCACTCCATATATCAGTCTTGCTTTGGCTTAGTTTGAAACCCTTGTTCTCCAATGTTTGTCGACATACCTCCAACTTTGCTTTAACACCGGATTGTGTCTCATCAATCAATACAATATCGTCGGCAAACATCATGCACCACGGTATATCTTCTTGAATTGACTTCGTAAGTTCATCCATGACTAATGCAAATAAGAAAGGACTCAGAGCAGATCCTTGGTGCACTCCAATAGTAATAGGGAACTCTGCGGTCCTCCCTACACTAGTGCGGACACTTGTAGTACAAGCATCATACATATCCATGATGATGCTGATATACTTACGTGATATGCCTTTTCTAGTTAAGGCCCACCAAAGAACTTCTCGAGGTACCCTATCATATGACTTTTCTAAGTCAATGAACACCAAATGCAGATCCTTTTTAGTGTCTCTATACTTCTCCACAACTTGTCTAAGAAGGTGAATGACCTCAGACTAAGAAGGTGAATGGCCACAATTAATATGCCCACGAGGGGGGGGGGGGGGGGGGGGCTGGTTGCGGGCTGTTTAATTAATTTTATTTCTTTATAATTTTCCTGATTTGTTTCCTATTTGATTAGGATTTGATTAGGATTTCTATCATTTGTTTCCTATTTGTAGTTAATTAGGATATTTGTTATTAGTTTCCTATTTGGAGTTGATTATGATCTCTATTATTCTGTTTCCTTTTTGGAGTTGATCAGAATTTCTAGACGATGATGCAGTGTTAATAGGAATTCTATTACAAAAGCAAAACGCTCTTGTATATGTCTATGAGAGAAACTAACTGTACTATCTCACTGCTTGCAGTTGCAGAAGATGATGCAGTGTTAGTCAAACACATTGGTCAAACTTTTCGGTTTTCTACAATGGAGGTAGAATCTTTTTCATTATGTTTAATTCTTCAAACCACATCTCATGGCCATCACTTGGATGGAGTTTGTATTTTGCATTTTTTCCCCTCATTTTTAGTAACATGAGAGAGACGTGAAGTTAGTTTAAAATATTTTGTCATTTTGAAGGCTAGAAGGGAAGACCGAATCAAGGCTGCTCATGATGAGGCTATTTTTGGTTGTTCACGTCAAGACGAGAATGTTTATGGAACTGCTTCACATCCACCTTTCAGTGAGGCAGATGATGAAATAGAAAAAGAGAATGTCAAAACCCCTGAAAGTGACCCTTTGATGAATCTCATCAGTGACCAGGTTAGTGCAAACTGCAAGACTGAGTTGTCACTCCGGAAATTAGTGGCTGAATCTAATGCTCCTCTTTGACATGATAGGATGACATCCATTGATCTCTTTATTTTAGCATGCTTTATGTGATACCGGTATTTATGGGCAATTAATGGGTGTCTGAAACTCCACATGTTAAGGGCCTGTTCCCTTCGACTGGAAAAATGTGATGAGATCCAATGCTCCTCTTTTACGCGATAGGATGCCATACGTTGATCTCTTTATTTTAGGATGCTTTATGTGATAACAGTATTCATCAGCAATTAATGGATTTCTGAAACTCCACATGTTAAGGACCCGTTCCCTTTGACTGAAAAAATGCGATCTTTTTTAGATTTTGCCTGATCTGATTTTGTCTGAATTTTTCTAGTTCAATCTGATTTGATTGCCTTTGGTATGGTCAATGTTTCTTTTGATCTTTGTACATTTTTCTTGTCAGAAATATAATAGAATTACATCTATTCCAATATGATTGTTTCGTGTTTCACATCTGATATATTAAAATAACATTGAGTAATGAGTAATATATTAATAATGAAAAGAATATATTAATAATGAAAAGAAATAACTGAACAGAAAGCATCCAGGTTAAGTTTTTATTGTCTATACTGATATTTGTCTCATCTGGTAGGTGATGGCAATGCAAGAGGTTTCATGGCGTAATCGTGCCCGTCGATCTTAATTGAAATGTATTTTGTGTTGGAGATTTTAGTGTCACCGGCCGTTTTGTGTAATTGGAATTGACATGAGTACCCATGAGAATTAGAACTGTGTTCTAATACAAGCTAGTAGGTGTGGAGTGCACACTTGTATATAAGAACGGGTTTTATTTTATTCCAAAGTGTCTACGTCTCAATTCAGAACACTCAGTAGACCAACTATGTGGTTCTAGACTGAGGTCTAGAGCGGTTGGGCAATTTTGTGCATTTTTCCAAAAACTGACATGATTATTCTCAAATGTGTTGTAACTGTATGGAACGGTTAATATCGATATATATTACCATATTTCGTACAAAGAAGGGAGAGACAAGAGATACAACATATCTTAATCGCTTTTGGCATTCAAATTAAGAAAACAATCCATATACTCAATAGTTTGGCTCTAGTTCATGTGCTTAAGTTCTAGAGTGAATTTCTTGTAACCCAGACATATGAGAGAAATATCAATTCGGAAATTGAATCTACACGATCCTTAAGCAATCCTTGCATCATTCTTGACTGCGATGACAGTTGAAATCATGTTTAGCATGTTGCCCTGGGATTATAACCTTTGCCTCTATATGTACGAGCTTAATAGTTAATACACAGCAAAGAATAAGATTTGAAGGGCTTTGACAGGACCAGTGTACAACAAAACATAACATTTGAAGGCGGTTAAGAGTAGTCTATTGTACTACCTCCGTCCCGGAATTATCTCCTTATTTGACTGGGCACGAGTTTTAAGATAGTGAGAAATATGTGGTGGAGAGTTGTGCAGAGGAAAGAGAAATGTGTAAGAATGATTGTGAACCACAAATTCTTTGCCAAAAAATGAAAGGAGATAAATTTGGGACGGACCGACGGACCGAAAAGGAAAGAATGAAGATAATTTCGAGACGGAAGGAGTATCTGTTATTCTGTTATACTTCAACACCATCAATTGTTTTACGGAGTTTAATTTAAGACGGTGTTAGGATCTTTGAAGTTATTTTGTAAGTTTTGTTATTCTACAATGGCTTTGCCTACACAAATGTCCACTTCTTACGTGTAAAGTGATGTAAATGAAGAACAAAGCACAATTATATATCAAAATTGGTGACATTCAATTATAAAATGAAGAAAAACTTTTAGATTAGATGAAGGAATAGTAGGGGTGGATTCGGTTCGGGCCACCCGGCCCGTGACCCGGCCCGGCCCGTGACCCGGCCCGGCCCGTGACCCGGCCCGGCCCGGTACTGTGCGGGCCCGGGACCGGCCCGGTCGGGCGGTCCGGGACCGGGTATGGACCTGAACCGGTGGGAATGGGCGGGGCGGGCTCGGTGCTGGATTAATGTGACCCGGCCCGGGCCCGGGTCCGGTCTTTTCAGATTTTAAAAAAAAAATATTTGGTTCTTGGGCTACTAGCCGTTGGGGGTGGGGCTGGGGACAACTAGGGTTGGACTCGGGTCGGGTCGGGCCCGGTCGGGCCGCCGGGTTGTATGACATGGGCCCGGGACCGGCCCGAGGGTTGGACGAGTCCGGTTCGGGCCGGGCCACCCGCCCGGGTCACGGGTCGGGTCCGGTTCGGGCCAGTTAATTTTTTTTATATAATTTATATTTTATAGTTTATAGTTTTATACGAGCATTAAAAACAAACTTCAATTGCATTTATTTGAAATGAGATAGGAACTACATTTGAAAATTAAAACAAACTTTAAGAAATAAACATTTTGAAAATTGTAATCAATCGGAACTTCCCGCACCTCCCGATCCTTTGGCTTTGTCACATGACTTCATATGCTTGATTGCCATCCCGAATCCGCCAGAAACCCCCATGCTACATTTTTTCTCGCACCATTTGCAAATGGCGTACCACATCCCGGTCTTCGGGTCCTTCTGCTTATCAAAATTATACCGTATAATGGCATCTTGATTTTCCATCTTAACTTCTTAAGTATAAACTATAAAGTAGATATATAAATAATAAATATAATATATTGGAGAATAAGAGAATTAGAGAGTAGAGAGTTAAGAATAGGATTTAGGAAGAATTGGAGAAGAGATATGAAAAAATGTTTAAGATTAGGAGTATTTATAGGTTTTTTTACCCCCCCCCCCACCACCCCCCACCCCACCATCCAACCCCCCCCCCCCCCTTTACCCCACCCAACGGCTATATAGCCGTTTGGGTTGTCCCCAGCCCCACCCCCAACGGCTAGTAGCCCAAGAGCCCAAACAATGTTTTTTTTTAAAGTAGACCGGACCCGGGCCTTGGTCCGACCCGGCCGGGCCGGGTCACATTAATCCAGCACCGAGCCCGCCCCGCCCCTTCCCACCGGTTCGGGTCCATACTCGGTCCCGGACCGCCCGACCGGGCCGGCCCTGGGCCCTCACAGTACCGGGTCGGGCCGGGTCACGGGCCGGGTGGCCTGAACCGAATCCAACCCTAGGGACAACCCAAACGGCTATATAGCCGTTGGGTGGGGTAAAGGGGGGGTCCGGGGGGTTGGGTGGTGGGGGTGGTGGTGGGGGGGTGGGGGGTAAAAAAACCTATAAATACTCCTAATCTTAAACATTTTTTCATCTCTTCTCCAATTCTTCCTAAATCCTATTCTTAACTCTCTACTCTCTAATTCTCTTATTCTCCAATATATTATATTTATTATTTATATATCTACTTTATAGTTTATACTTAAGAAGTTAAGATGGAAAATCAAGATGCCATTATACGGTATAATTTTGATAAGCAGAAGGACCCGAAGACCGGGATGTGGTACACAATTTGCAAATGGTGCGAGAAAAAATGTAGCATGGGGGTTTCAGGCGGATTCGGGATGACAATCAAGCATATGAAGTCATGTGACAAAGCCAAAGGATCGGGAGGTGCGGGAAGTTCCGATTGATTACAATTTTCAAAATGTTTATCTCTTAAAGTTTGTTTTAATTTTCAAATGTAGTTCCTATTTCATTTCAAATAAATGCAATTGAAGTTTGTTTTTAATACTCGTATAAAACTATAAACTATAAAATATAAATTATAAAAAAAATTAACCGGCCCGGCCCGAACCGGACCCGACCCGTGACCCGGGTGAGTGGCCCTGCCCGAACCGGACCCGTCCAACCCTCGGGCCGGTC
Organism: Cuscuta europaea; assembly: GCA_945859875.1. Classification (NCBI taxonomy): domain Eukaryota; kingdom Viridiplantae; phylum Streptophyta; class Magnoliopsida; order Solanales; family Convolvulaceae; genus Cuscuta; species Cuscuta europaea. The sequence goes on along the minus strand of CAMAPE010000031.1, from coordinate 171,232 downwards.
CCGGGCCCATGTCATACAACCCGACGGCCCGACCGGGCCTAGGCCCGGCCCGGGCCCGACCCGGCCCGAGTCCATCCCTAAGGAATAGTGTTGACACATATTTGGAAATAAAATATAATTTGGACAGAAGTTGTGTGAAATCAGGAGATTCTAGCACACACATGATCGTACAAATCCTAATGATGGCGATATTTTTAGAAATACATGTACATGGATAAATTATTTCACCTCTTCAATCCTTGGATTTTGTTTTGATTAAGCCTTGTTTATATAAATAAAGCTTTAGTTGATAACTATTTAGCAGATATCTAATGGCTATTTATTTATTGTAAAAAGACTAGTCTATGTCTATTAATACTCTTGCTAATGTTATACGGAGTATAACCTTTGCGAATTTTCTTGTTCGATTCTAAGAGCATCTTTAATGAGAAAGTGGATTGCGCCTTATAAAATATGGGCACGTCACTGAAATAGACTAGATGTGGAGGTGATGTGGATGCACACACTTAAAATACAATTTTCACTCCAACGCAATCATGCATTTAGGCTCCAATGCAATTAAAATTAAATAAAAATCACCGGCAAGGCATTATTTAATATTTCTTGGTCTATCTTTCTTCTCCCCATTGATAATCTGTAATTCTGTAAATGCCAAATAGACCATAATTATGTTCCTACCAAAAAAAAAAACAATCAGCAGGCTAAAATCTTATCTGCAATCTCTTGAGTCACACTTTAATATGCAAGTTAGAGTTAGTCGGTGATTCATTTTGATAATTTTAGGAGTAATAGACCAATAGGCATGCTCGAGACTCTAGTGATTCAATTAAAATTTAAAAATACTTTGAAAGCTTGAAGGGAAGAATCGGACTCTAGTGATTCAATTAAGAGTCCTTCTTGTTGTACCCACTTTTGTACACACATTTGTACCCCTATTTTGTCTGTGTACACAGACAAACACAGACAAAATGCTGCCTTGTTCTTAACGAATTGTCTGTGTGCACAGACAAAATAGGGGGTGAGTACAAAAGTGGGTACAAAAATGGGCACAAACGGATTTTTTGTTCAATTAAAATTAGAAAAATATCTTGATAGCTTCAAGGTTTGAAGAATAGGAGATGCTCTGGCCTTCACTGCTTTTGAAGATGTGAAAAAGTAATTTGTTCTTTGGACTTTTTCAGCCCTGCGATTTAAGGTCGAATGTGCGGATAGTTTTTGGATCTCCCTCCAAAGCCCCTAGACAGTTATGTCCGGATTTGATCACTTTCAGCCTCGTCAGTACTGGCTCCAAAGGACGAATCCAGCAGGACTTACATCATCTTTCAGGTTGCTCCTCCCACCACACAAACCCGCTACCTTCATTATCATCCTCTCCCTTCTCAGCCGCTGAGCAACTCCGTGAAGGTAGGAAGAATCATTGGGAGCAAGACCTCCCTCCTCTCCCCTAAATGTGTCTAGCGGGATTCGAACCCGAGACCTCCGCTAGGACACGGTAACCTTCCACCCAGTGAGCTGGAATGGTTGGTTTCTCAATGGCTATTTTATATATGTGGCAATGCATTTTTAATCAATTCATATTACAACTATAGCAGTTCGTATATCGTGGGTCGTCCCAGCAAGAGCACCTTGCTCCTCCACCCAAAACGACGCAATTTTGAACAATGTTTAATTAAAATTTTAACGCGTGAACAATAACCATTTTTTTGTTCCAGTAGCAGAATGATGTAACTTACGTGTAAAGAAATGTAACTCGCGTTAATAAAAAATTTCACTACAGGCAAGTCGAAATGTAACTTGTCTAAAACATTGATTTCAATGTGACAATAAAAAAAGAGTCTAATTGCTTAATTATTTTACCTAAATAGTAAATATGTTTTATTTTTAATATTAAGACCATAAAATGTTTTTAAAAAATCATTTTTTCCCCAAAAAATCATTTTCAGGGAAATGTTTTAAAGTATATATGTCTTTGAGGAGTTCCTTACCTCTCTCCCTTGTTTCAGTTGTTTGTTTAATCAAGCCTTAAAGAGTAGACATGAAATGAATCTATGACAAATTTACAATTACGACAAACGCAACTTGGCTAGAGGTCCCTATATGTATTAGTTACAATCCCACTGTGTCAATCAGATTGTGATTAAATCCAAATTTAACCCTCTCAACATATTGTCTGACGGGTTCTAGACTTCTAGAGGGGCCTCAGGAATGCAGTGCCGCAGTGGTATATTTTTTCTTAATTTGGCCTTGTAATGACTTATGCTTGTATATGAAGTTATTTATCATTATTCATTTCATTTTCATTTACCCCAGTGCCGCAAAGGCTCCCACCTACGGTGGGGTAAAGAGGGGTCGGATGTACGCAATCTTACCCCTGTACTAAAGCACAGAGAGACTGTTTCCGGATGACCCATAGTGAAAATCACGTCCAAAATTGCATTGACTGACTACTGCTCCATAACAAAGAAGCGCAGACACTTTAGTGAACCATTTTGCTTTATTCCATCATAATCTCAAGTTATTTATCATTATTCCAGTATAAAAAATGCTCTTGTAAATCCCAACTCAACATGTTTAATGAGTAATACTAATATACTTTGTATATTAGCAAGAAAGTTGATTTTCTCACTCAACCATTATACACCGAACCAGAAATTTTAACTGTAGCCATTACTTTGAAAAATCAAATTTAAATGAAACAAAATATACTGATATACAGGGTGGTTTTTTGTTCTAAAACTGTTAGGAATAATACATATTTGGCTGAAAATATCGAGTATTGGCCAGACCCACAGTCCACAGACAGGAATTACGGAAGCATACAGTGTTAAAACAAGAATAGAAGGCTGCCTGATTGGTCCTGTTCGCCCTACATTTTGGCTCTCACAATTCTTTGCTGATGTATATGTTGCTCTTTCCAAAGGAAGAAAAGTATGTTGAGTAGTTTGAAATGGCCAGATTTAAGGACCTTCAGTCGAAGAGGATCGACCATAGTGGCACCGTGGGTTCGCAGACATGGCCTGATCATTGTCTGCTCCGCTACTTGTGTCATGCCACTCACTTGAGACTCACTCTTTCATGTAAATCTCTTATATTCTAAACTGGTGCAGCCAATTATTAGTACTGAAATTAAAATATGCTCTTTGATTCCTTGATACTTCCCAAGTTCCCACTTGTGGTGCCTGCCGTGTTCGGTTTAGATGTACAGTTCATAAGGATTTGGAAGACTTAGTCTATATCCTGATAAATAGAATGTTTCTTTAAACAAATAAAAAGAAAATAAAATCTACATGATCACAACCCATGTGTATAAAATCACAAATGCATATCAAGATGTTGGCCAAACATTCCCCTCCAAAGCCCATAGAACGAAGTGGGAGATCACACTACACTACTTCTAAGTACTTGTGTTAAGGTCATAGTTTTTGTCATTTGACAGTCATTTCTTTACAATCAGCTCGGGGCAAAATGAGAGGATGTGAGAAAACCTGTAATCCATTGGAGTTTCTTTTGCGCTTCATTCCGGGGGGAGGGGGGCATGGCTGGAGCATATTATGTTTTGGTTCCTGTGTGTGTGTGTGCAGTTCAAGGATCAGCTTGTTCCAAAAGGTCAACCCATTTGAGAGAGGAAGATTTCCTAATACTTTTCCTGCAACTCTATGCTTATATATATAACAAGCAATGTCAACTCTTGGTAAATAATGGTAGAGTAAGGAAGAAGTCATAATGAAGTGTATCGTCATATCTGAAGCAGCAGTAATTTTGTTTAGAGCCTGGGAAAAATAATAATAATAATAATAATAATAATAATAATAACGCAAATAATAAAACACCACAAAAATGAAACATATATTTGCATGAGGCCCGTTGTTATGTGAGTTACAATAACAATGCACCCATTCTTTCCTGGTAAAAAAGACCATAAATTTCAAACCTGTTAGGGTGCAGGTTACCAAACCAATGGCGCTATTCTGCAATTAACTCAAAAAAATATTCTCAAAGTGGTGGAGCTTCCCAGAACCAGTGGAACATGACACTTAATAGCAAAATAAATTAGAAGCCCTGAAAGGACTGGCAAATCACTAATCCCACACATGTGTCTTTTCCTGGGAAACATTTGCCAAAAGCCTATACAAACCTCATTATACACAGTCGTACATGCGCCTTCCCTTCTGTTATATATATATATACACAATAAATGGCAAGAGACAGCTTGATAATCTCCTCCCCAGACATACATCCTGCCCAACCACTAATCAGATCACCTTCCAAGACCAAGACCTTCCACTTTTGAGCATTTTCCTTTTGCATTGTCAAAGTTAAGGTCAAACAAATAGTATTACGAGAATCCAGGGCATATTTTATCCCCAAATCACCAATGGAATATCAGATGTGCATCTAATTTCCACAACTACCCCTGATTCGCCACAAATTTCAATTTCTCTTCTGGGAGTGTCCAGGAGTGGAGATGCCCCATAGAATCCCCACTCAACAGCTGTTTCAGATCACCAGTCAGGTGGAGGGCAGTAACAGCATGCTTATGGCACTTTAACACCCTGTGAAGTAATAATCTGTACTCGGGTTGGGATTTTTTATTATCTCCATCAAGCTTTAACCCAGCCATTGGGTTCCCATTCTGTTTACTCTGACTACACTCCTCACTCGAGCAATGTACCATTTTCCATACCTTAATTGCACCGCTCTGGTGCCCAGAGACGTACCAGTTGGTTTCCAGCCAGTCAGAACTCATATTACCGGAGAGGGAGAGGATAGAATCGGATGGAAGTTGTGAGGTATTGACCACGGCAAGGCAGTCCCCATTGACGCTCCAAACAGCCAGCAAAGTTCCGGCAGCTGTCACAATTTCCCCGGTCAGGTCGTTCACGTAAATTGCAGAAACGGGGGAGGGGAATTCTGGAAGTTGCCGGACAAAAACCATGGAGCTAAGATCCCACACTATAACGGTACAGTCGTCCGACCCGCTCACTATCATCATGTATGACTGGCTAACATGAAGGCAAGTGATTTTCCCCGTGTGTGCACAGAGTCCCTTCTCTGGTTGGAGTCGTCTCAGGGAACGGGGTCCCGCATCTTTACATACTCTCCAAACGCATACCAACCCATCGTCACCTCCTGTGGCCAGAAGCCGTCCGTCAAGGCTGGCACCAACACACTGTATTTGGTAGCCTGCATGGAGGTTTTCATGGGTAGAGAGAAGCCTGTCTTGATCATAGCTCATGAATCTTAAACTACGGTCAGGGAATCCCCACGAGACATACTTGGAATACGTTCTGGGTTTCATGAAGGTGTTCGAGCCAGCCACAAGGATTTTGTCATTGACAGTGACGATCTGAGATATGGAAGACGCGGTCTTGCGGATTTCATGTGGAACAAGATGCAAAGAGTGTTTCAGTGGATGTGGAGGAAGCTTTTTGTCGGACCGCCTCTTTACATGGGGTTTCAGGAACAGTTGCTTTGGTGTCTGACCAAAGTGGTTGATTTGGGCAAGAATTGAAGCCTTCATTGCAGGATCTGTGACAGAGTCAATATCTACACTGCCTTCGTAAGTGTAATGGTAGAAAACGTTTACAGCTTCCTCTGCAGCCTACCAAAAAAAAGACAATGATTTAAGCCTTATGCAAGGCAGTGTTTGGATGCACAGCAATAGAGTGGATGAGCAGAGATAAGGAAAAATAGTAAAGAAATGGCACGGGGCCCAAGCAAATGATTTACACCCTCAGAGGAGGACAATAAAGGGAAATGCAAAAAAAATAAAAAAATAAGTAAATGGAAATGCAAATTTCTCAAGAATGACTTATAAGGTAACAAAGAAGAAGACAGGAACAGAACTCCTACTATCAGCTGTCAGCTGCTATTCCCCATAATGTAAAGATGCATGTTGTGCGCAGTTTTTAGAAAATAAAGATGGAGATATGGTTGTAGTTCTACCATTTTGACCTTTTAGAGAGATGGTATGTAATATGGTCCGCACAAAAAGTAAAGAGTTAGTTGAGTGGTATACTAGGAAAGTGAAAATTATTTTTGGGGTGGTCTAAAAGGAGTGTGTATCTGACATTATGCACAGAAGTAGCATATATTACCATGTAAAACATGTGACCCCAAAGAACGCTCTATATTCTCTTTTTTACACCTCATAATAAATATGGTGAGAGAAGTTAAATATGGTGAGAAAAGTTAAATATGGTGAGAAAAGTTAAACTTACCTTCCCCCTCTGTTTACAACCAAAGATTAGGTCAATCCAGTGGTGCAAATTTTCAGAAACAAAATCAGACTCCAGAGCTTCTCGATGCCTCCTGATGAACTCTTTAGCACTTCCTTTGGCCCATGGAGGTAAAACAACATCACCTACCTGACAATAGAAAACACACCATTAGTGTACGCAGACATAAGGATCTAGATATGTAGAAACTCTGAAAAGGGCAATAAATCCACACCTTTTCCCCTGATTGTTTTTCTCCCAACTCAAGATTGAACCTGTTCTCCAGGAATTCCGGCAAATAGAAGAATTCTGGAATCAGTTCCTTAACATCTGATGTGTTTCCTTTCCCAGCAGCACTTAACCAGGTATCCCTTATACTGTTAAAGAGCCGGTCAGCATGATCAAACTGTCCACCCTGGAGCTTTTGATTCTCGGAACTAAAAGGTGGAAGTCGGATGAGATAGAAAAGAACAATTCCAGCACTAGAATAATGAGAACCATAATGGAACTTGGGAACCTCAGGATCATCCCAGCTTTCATATCTGAGAGTAGACAAATAAATAAGTAAATGAAAATTAGAATATCTTTCATGAGTATGGAAAAATATGGAAGTGCTTGGCCTACCTTCTCCTGAACTCCTCTTCACCTTCTCCTGTTTGACAACCAATTGGTTGAGAAAGCCTCCGGAAAGTTTTGGGGTTTGTCAAGTCAAGACTCTCACTCTCATAATCAGCAAGAACCCAAGGGAACACAGGATACTGGGTAATGTCACTGTACCCACGACCTGCGAGAGTGTTCAGATGCATGAGGTACTGGAAATTGCTTATCTCCCCATTCTGCCACCTCTTTGAGAATGATTTGGCCATAACCTTAAAGAGGCGACTGCCTTCATTGCTTTCCTGCTTCACTGAACCTGAAATGGTGGTGTCCAACCTGTTTGACCAATGTATGAATATTATGGAACTTGAAATTTTGGGTGCAGGTTTGGAAGTCAACAGAAATCGGTATGATGGGGATTGTAAGATATCCAACAGTTGCAAATTCTACAAGTTTTTAGAAGATTGAAGACAAATGACATGCATAATCTGAAAGCGCGCTTACATCTCAACAATAACATTCCATCAAATCTTCATCCACTAAGAATAGCATCCTAGTAATGTGGATATGGCATAGAGCCATAGCCAATGACAAGCAAATGAAAAAATAGCAGTAGTTATTTATACTCATCTGCCAATTATATTAACTGTGTAGAGTATGGGATAAAGAACATAGTTACTTCCGATTTTTGTCAGTCTATAATACCATTTTTTCACTTTTGATCTTAAAAGTCCAAAATCAACCATTTTGGTTCTCGACTTCTCGCTATACCTCTTCGAATGGAATAGCAGCGATGTGCGAGGACCTAGGCGCTAGGTCATATACAACCGACCCAGGTATTTTGTATTTTAGACTTTAGGATGAAAACAAATTTGAGGCCCCCAATAATTAAAAAAATAAGCCAAGTTGCTTCTAATTAGAGGCGTACACCTCATCTTAGCCTTGCGCCCACCGCCCAATTCTACGCATCAGGAAAAAAAGGCGTAAGCCTTGTTACGGGAATGGAAGGCTTAAGCCTTACGTGCGATTGAACAGCACCTTTGCGCTTTTGCGCCTCAGGGGCGTAAAGGCTAAACGCCTTTTAAAACCATGGTACAATGCACATGGTCAGCAGTTAAATGCTAAAAGCAGAGAGCAGAAAACTGGAGTAAGGCAGTGAACAACGTACATGCTAGTTCGTGGAAGATTCATGGCAACTAAGTTTTTGAAAACTTCCTCTCTTTCCCTTTTGTGGAAAACCAGAAGGTCATTGCAACCATCCATACTAAAAATCTCAACTGCAACAGGGCGAAGTTGGTAATCCCGCTTCAAAATTTCATGGACACTATCAAGCTTCCACATTCGCCAAGGATGGGGCACATTGCCATTACTACAAACTTTTTCCTTCCCCCAGGCACCGCCATTGTATGCCCATGCCCTACCTCCAACATAAGTCTTAGCTGTTACAGCCCACGAAGAACTCGACTTGGAATGTGAATCCATACCACAAGAAAAATCTTTCCTTACACCTAGAGCTTGATCAATGACTGAAAGATCATCCTCACTCTGTTTTTCACATATACACCCAGATTCATCAATATAAAAGTTCTCAATGACGTAGAGTGATAGTTCGCCAATCAGAAAAATGCCATCATGTTTATCGAGACCTACTACTCTTTCACAGTTATATTTGTACCTTATCTTCTCAAGAGGTGTCAAGTATGGTCTGATCAAATATTCACCATTATCATTTAATTCCTTTTCAAATTTTTCCCCTGACACCCTAACTTCGTCAGTTTTTACTGACGAAGACTGCCTTGGAGATCCAAGATCGGATCTCCCCTGTACACTCTCAGCTTTTCGGATGGAAGCAGTACTGGATTTCATGCCAAAATCTGCAGCAGAGCTCAGACTTGCTTCATTAACACTGCTATCAGTGTCATTCCATCCAGCTTTACTGGAAGCTGCATCCTTGAACTCATCGTTCTCTTTGAAGACTGACCCATCATAAACATCACTACCAAAGGTATCCTGTTGAGGGTTATCAGTCAGAAGATTGAAGAAGTAATCCGACTCAACATCAGAAGCATTCAGGTCAGTCTCAGTCTTGTCCTTGGACAATTCTATCTTCCCCAACTCAAATTGTCCTTTAAGAATATTCTGGATGGTCTCTATTTTTAATTTGCAACGCTCAAGCTTCTTGCGCTTCCTATACGGACCTTCAATGGGGCAAAGTTGCCACTCAGGTTCATCACCAGAGAACAAATTTGTCACTGGGAATATTCCTCGCTCATGTACAAGTTGTTGCAGGTGACTTTGCCACTCACTTTCAGCATGCATTACCCAACCATACTTATCCTGGCGAATAACTCTTAGTTCAGTAGCCATTGCATCACGAACTAATTCAAGTGCAATTCTTCGTTCATTGATCTGATCCCAGTGCTTAGCATCTAATTTTGAGTTGTCCTTCAATTTCTTTCCCATCTCTTTCTTACGACGACTGTCTATGCCTTTAATCCTCACTCCAGGGAACTTTGTTGACCCTGTGATATACTGAGCCCACATCAGGGAAGCAGACTGTTCCAGAATTCTATTAACTTCTTGCTCAGAACTATGAAGCCACTCAAAAAATGCAGACAAGTTTCCGGTCAACAGCTTGTCAAAACCACCACGAAGAACGTCATAAGAAGATCTGTGGTTTGGTTTAGAAGCAAGCAAGTCTTCAAGTGCAGCCCTGCGGTGCACCAAAAGATATTTAAGAATATCAATGGCCATGGTTTGTACATTCCGCCTATGATCGTGGAGAAGAGAAATTAAGTTTATACAAAGGCAGCAATTTATATCAGTGTCATTGTTGCTAGGACAGAATATTATCCGCCTATTTGCAACTAGCAGTTGCAACACTGTGGAAATATCAACTCCATTATCTTCTGATGATGAGTTCATCGGAACTCTGTTCTTGGACTCAATTTGCAAGTGTGAACATGAGAGTAGTTCATCTTCTCCAATGTTTATCAAGAATGTAGGAAGAAAGCAAAAGGCAATCATCCGGTTTGTATTTTTCAGAATTGCATGTATATAGGCATCAAGTTGCCTGTTTCCTCTTCCAATAGATAAGTACCCTTTTCCAGTTGGCGCAGCATCTTCAACACGGCCATCTTTGTTTGCTAACTGTAGCATAGACAACAAGAACTCAAGAGTTTTCATAACGCTAGCAGAGCGAGGGAAAGCACCCATATATGCTCTGTCTGCTATCATCCAGCATAATGCATCTAGATTCACAGACCAACGGCTCTTATCCAGCTTTTTATTATTTTCCTCATCATCACGCAAGAGACGCCTTTCGAGGAAGTTCATCAATCTGATGAGCACCAATCCCTGGAAGGTTAAAATAGATTCAACATCAATATATAATGGTGCATTCTCAAGGATGCTCTCAATGGTGGGCACAGCTTTCATTTGCTCAGTTAACAACCCAGATAAAACTTCTGCCATGAAGTCTAAAACAGCAGCAGCTGCAGCAGAGCATGGACCACCACCATAGCCTGAATCATCCACTTCCAAGAGCAGTTTTGAGCTGATGGCGAACATTGAGTTGGTAGAATAATGTCCTTGAGAACCCGACTTTGTGTCGGCTGAGGAATCAATGTCGCTAAAGGATGCATAAGACACCATAGATGGGGTGGAAGCAATTGGGCCTTTATTATCATTGTTGTGGTTAGCACCACCCAACCAAGATGTCAATGCAATCACTGGTGATGAATAAGTTGCTAGTGGGGTCTTAGAATAAGACTTCTCAGAAAAAATAGGCGATCCGATGTTTGTAAAGGATGCAGAACTCTGTGAATATGATTGTGCAATAGGATCAAGAGAGATCTTTGTATCGCGGAAGTTAAACTCATTGCTGCTAGTAATGGAGGTAAGGTCAACCACTTCACCATCCAGACTTGCACTAACTTGTGCATCTTCATTTGCATCTTTCTTCAAATCCTTCTGACAAGAAGAAATAGCAACCTCTCCAATATCACCAGTAACACTGTTTGGCACTGCTGACATGTCTTCAGAACTGGAGCTCACTTGTCCCGGGGGAAAGCTTCCCATACTTATGGAGGTTTTGGCTGATTGTTCTTGTTCATGCGGTGCACTTGAAAATGTATTCTGGGAGCTACAAGTTTCATCAGCATCATCAAGTGTCTTTTCTTCAACAGTAACAGAGAGTTGTCTTGCCATTTTCACAGCATGAGCAGCCCTACACAAAATTCATCTTAATTCAAAACATAGAACAAGTAGCATCCAGTCATAAAGATTAAACAAGCACACAAAGAATTTAAGAAAAACTTTTTATAACATACCTGACACAAGAAAAATACAAGTCAATACAGATTTCAAGAAACTCAGCTCGTCGAGAAACTGCAGAGAATGGAGGGCACATCTTTGCCAGATCAACCATGAATCTGAGAACTGAAGTAGCAGCAGCAGGGGCTGAAGCCTCTCCCCCCATTAAGCGCGCAGCATAAGTTTTGTGCACCAGAGCTTCACCTTGAAGCTCCCCTGACCAATCTGTATATTCATCTGCAAGCTCTGCCGCAATGCCAGCACTAATTTGGGAAAGACTGCCTGTTTGATGTGCTAGCATTGACTGCATACACAGCCTATCAAAAGTTGCCCTTGCCATGGCAACCACCGATTCCAACAGCTCTGTAAATTTCAGCTCTCCATAATTTCCATCACCAGGCATGAGGGCATGAAAGTCCAGCATGCGAACTTCAGGGAGCCTTGGATATACTGGCTTGTCAAATATCAGACAGAACAGAATATAATATATATCAGGGGAATCGTAGAAACTTGGAAGCACCCTTGCCAAACCTTGGTATCCTCCACTTGAGCGAAATTTAAGTGCAAAGGTAGGGGAAGATACAAGACACACCCCAAGAAGAGTCATTATCCATCTCATACTAGTAGGATGAACAGCTTCATCAAGAAAGTAAGTTATTAATTTTGAGGAAACAATTTTATGCCACTGCTCAAGCAACTCCTCCGATTTGATGGTCACCTGTAGATCAATAAGCATCTCAAGCAGCATGTTTCTAACAATAATATGCTTCCCCATAGACTCTCGGTTGATTTGACTGCGCGAAAAAAGGTCTGGGGGGTCAAATGTCATAATCACAAATCTAACCACTTGTTCCAATTCAGATGGAAGAAACCCGTCTTCTAAAATCACACCTAATAATACAACAAACTTCTCTAAGACAGGAACTTCAACATCACCTCTTTGCAAAGTCACGAGCAAGTGTTGAACAAGGTTAATTCTACGGAGAATTGTCAGGTTGTGATTCCTGTACCAGTGCATCGAAACCAAGTTTTCAAGAAAGCCCAGTAAAGAAATTTGAATAGGAATTGAGGCTGTTACCCATACAGTCCAGTCCAACAAGACATGCTCAACCATGTCAGCATTTGAGAGGACAATGCAATTAGAAGTCTCATTTGGCATATCAGTATTCTCAAGCTCTGAAATATGACTGAATGAATCCTTTTGGGCAGAAAAGTCATCCACATCTCCTTGGGATCCTACTGAAGAAAATTCCTCCCTGAACTTTGACAAGTTAAGGTCGTCCATGTCGCCTTCACTAATAGTTGGTGTAGTTGGTAGAATCTTGTGAGTAGTCCCCACTTTTTTGGGTTCAGAGAAAGATGCCTCACAAGCAGCAATTTGGAAAAAGATCTCGAGTGACTGCATATCGAACAATGACATTCTTCTATGCATGAAAAGAGCAAGCAGGTGGTATCCTCTAAATTGCTGCATATCTCTCGCGTTCTGAGGGTTCTGATGAAGTGTGCATGCGAGTAACATCAAAGCCATATGCAGCATGTCCCTAGATTCAGCAGCTTCAACAAGAGCTAAAACAACAGCAATGCCACCAATTGGGCGAATGGTCTCTCCAATGACGCAACGTTTACACATATGGACATCACCAATCAGTCGCCCAAAGCGAGGAATACCTTGGAGGGATTAAGAAGAAACAGGAAAAAATAGTTCAAGTCAGTGAAGACTGTGAATATTGTAGTGATTTGATTTTTCAATTTTCAGATATGGCACTAGTTTGAAGATCATAAACAAAAGAAATTATTTACTCACCCCCTATAGGAGATGCAGAAGCTGACATGGGATCAACTAGATTGAGCAAGGAGAGAGTTCCAGAAGCACGTTGAAGTTCCGAGCTTGTTCCTTCGAATGAAAATATGAGCTTTTTGCCAGAAAGCTGTAGTGAGAGGTTACTTAATTTTTCAAAATCCCAAACAATACCACTTCGATCAGCATTGGAACTCCTTTGCTTGCCAGCATTGTCAGCCTTCTGTGTTGTGGATGACAATGGCATATCAGTTTCCAGTGAATCTAAAATGGCCATACTACCCCCACCACAGGCTTGATTAGGAACAAATTGCAGCAAATCAGTGTCCTGGAATAGCCCCCTATATCCTCTTCCCAGAATGTACATAAAACAGATGGAACCAGGTGAAAGAACCTCTTCAAAAAGATAACAGGATCTAAGTTTCCATGACAAGTCACTAACCCGTGCACAAGTAACAGGTGTTCCAATGATGACTTGCAGAGACTTTCCGGGTGGAGATGGAGAATATCCTAGTCTCCCTGTGTGTCTTAGTTTCCCGTTAAGGTATACATAAGCAATGCTAGACTGGAAGAGGCCGGCCAAAGCATTAGGTTTGCTATGCACAATAGCTAGGTGATGCCACCTACCTTCCTCCATTTCTGACCCCGAAAATGATAAGGATGAAGAGTTACTAGTGGCAAGAGTAAGAACACCATCTTCTTGAAGACGGATTTCTGCATAGAAAGCATTAGAACTCTCTACATCTCCAACAGAAAATATCCGCAAAACATGTGGTCCGCGATGTTGTCCACTGGCTACAGTCTGCTTTTTATAATATCCAGTTCTAGATGTTTCGGCCTCCCTGGTCTGTGTTTTGAAAAAGTTTCGGAACTGAAGCCAACATACAAATGAGTATCCAGCAGCAGGTGGCCAAGATCTTTCACCCAGTGGAACTTGAATTGAAGCATGCCCTGCCTTGCTCATGTCCATCTCTATAAATGGTGCCAGAGAAACATCATCTGAAGCAACATCCTCCTTGAGAATCAATTGTTCCATCATATCTATGAGAAAGTGGCCGGAAGTAGCAAGTCTCATCTGTAGAATATATCTAACAAGAACTCGAAGTTCAGATGTTGATAACCTGTAACAAGAAAGTGCATAGTTCATCTTACCAGGAATGAACTTTTAGAATATTAAATGCAGCTGTTGACATCAAAGAGGAGTTCTAGACTAGATAGACAAGGTTACCTGTATGCCCCAAGGACTTCTATTATTTTCAGCGCACATGATAGTAGCGGTGATGAGCCCGATAGGAAGGGATATATCATCTCAAGAAGAAGTTCCACACATCCTGTCATCACCACAACACCAATCATTATCCTTAAAATTAGGTTTATAATACAAAAAGTAAAAAGTAATACTAATTATTGGATTCGCACCTACAGATGTCAGGTTTTCTTGGTTGAAGGCACTTGCACGAGCAAGCTTATCAAGGATGCTTAATACATCTAATTGCAACTTTGGAGTAAACATCAATAGATTGCGTAAAATCACTCTAACAGCGCCAGCATTATAAACCCGTTCATTATCAGGAACAAAAGAGCCAGAAGATGAAACAAGAAAAGAAGCCGATTCATTTTCATCAGTGCACGGCAACGTACCATCTTCGGATATCAGAAATGGTGGAAGCACTAATTCAAGAGCAAGTTCCAATAACAGCTGTATTACTTGCCTTTCACAACCGACACAAATTAGACCAGACTCCAAGAGAAGATCATAAAAAGTATGAGAAGATACAATAGCATGCAACTTTGCCCTGTTCACAGCATTGTCACTGACAGCTGCTGTCATTACACGTAGTAAATATGTAAACACCTTGATGTAGCTGGTTGAAGAAGACTTGTTTTCTAGTTCTCCACCAGTTTGGAAACTATGAAGGGTGGTCAATAGTAGAGAAAAACCAGTTGCTTCACCAAAGACCCTCTGAGCTGAACTATTAACCCCTAGAATGCGCCACAAAGCTCCAAATATGTCACATTTAGCATCATCTTGAATTCTATATTGAGATCCCAATGCATTTGTAACAATTCCACTTTTTAAAATGTCAACCATTGCACCCAACTCCTCCGGATGAGACTAAAATTATAAAATGAAAAAGGAATTATAGCATGTTTGGCACTTAAAAGTATGTGCTGGAGAAAGCACAAGCTGCATAAGAAATTAAGCTTTATTGCCCACACATTACAGGAAACTTTCTGAAATTGCTCAAGGATGTGGTTGGATCCCGGAAAGTCCTAGGAAAGTAAAGAAATGCTAAAAGCAATTTTTTTCTTGTGTTTGGTTTACCTGGGGAAATGCAAGTAAAAGGAAATGTGATATTTTTTTAAAAAACTTTAGATATGTTTGAATAGCTTAGTATTTTCATAATATAAAGAAAGAAATAAAAGTAAAACCAAACAAAAATGAAAATGAAATTATTGAGATTGAACCAATATTTTATTTGCTCAACATTTTCTTTCCTTTCAATTTCTCCTATACTTTTCTTTCCCTAATTTTTTCTGCATTCCTAACGGGCCCTAGAGGAATCAAGGTGAGGTGTGCTACCAATTATACGTAGTATACGTTAAATTAAACCAACAACCTAGGGTAGTGTGGCCAACCTTTGCACAAAGGTGAGGTTCCTGTTGACCAATATAGTGGAAGAGGTTTGGTTCCCATTGAGCAAGGTCGTGTAGCCAACCCTTGTGACTAAACTGATAAGCATATAAAATGCTAGCCTCCCATATGAAATCCAACAATTATTGGACTCTAAATTAGTCAGAGCCTAATGTGGTTACCAAAATTTCGAAGAATCTCCAACTACAAGTGCATCACATTTACCAGGGAAAAATAGTGTTATAGATCTCACTATGGCCCTTCAGTTACCTCCAAGGGTATAAAAAAGAGTAATTTCATACTCGTATGTGCTTTTCAAGTTTTTCAAAAAACCCAATATGGTGCAAACAAGGAAATGGATTCAGCTGCATGGAAATCAATTAGTAGGGTAACGAATTATATGGCTTTGCTTTAAAACACTAGCAACTCTCGTACTACGCCAGCACAAGAGTACACACCACAATTACATATTTTTTACTAGAGAAAAATATCAATTAGTTAACCATGGTAGCCTCTGCTGTCACATCAGCCCAGAGAACAGCAAAATTGTTTGTTTTAAGACAAAACACAATAGCTCAATTATTTAACATGTGTCTTATGAACCCTCGTTAGAGGAGGAAAGCATGCTTAACTGTGATCCATATTTTGAGACTTTAATATCTGCCTAGGGCAAGACAAGTACACAATTAATATCAAACCATAGTAATAGTGAAATATGCCTAGAATGGCCATATTTAGAGTCAAAAGCTAGATTAGAAGAAGCATACCTGTGAACCATCTTCAATAATTAAGCATGACAATGCTCGAAGAACACCTGGGCGATGGATATCAAATACCAAGAAAGGAAGTACAGTGGTCACACCATTAGATGATCGAAATGTAGCCTGATTTGCTTCTGCTTTCTTTAGCAAGGAGACCATACAGTCCCATGCAATTGTTATTGTGATTTCTACTTCAAAAATAGGGAATTTTCCCGAACCCGATTCCAACAACTTTGGGGAAGATAGGATTACATCCTTGCTGTCAAGATGTTTCTTGAAGCCACTTGGGTTTAATTTCTTTTCCATCTGATTAGGCTCACCGTCATACTGCTGGGGACCAGAAAGTAATTTGTGCTGCTTAAGATCATCTAGAAGAACCTCCAAAACACCAACCTCTCTCAGTACTTTCTTGTACTGTTGATCAAATGATAGAAGTTTTACAAAGAAAGATAAAATAGTGTGCTTCAAGTCAGATGTTATTGGTTGTTGCAGCAGACAACAAAGTGAAAGCAACTCCTGTTCAGGTATGCAATTCACCACAGTCACTGCATATTCAAGAATTTTCAAAATTATCTCTTGCAAAGTTGGAGGAAATCCATCCATGTTGAGGATAAGTAGGGGCACAGTCCGCAACTGCTGACACAACTTGTAATTTTCAATATGGCTCGAAAATATTCTAAACATCCTATTGAGTACTTCAGCTTGCAGTTCTCTGCTATCAGCTTTCAGAAAAATATCCTGCAACATTTGGACAGCTTCAAGGTCCTTAACTTTGTCATTGTCCTTCTCCCAAATTTCATCAGTTATTCGGTCAGATGATGAAGTTCGACTTCTGCCATGCCCACTAGGCTTAGCATAAGCACCTTTTGAAGTTTTTAAAGTCGGACCAGTTTGAGCAAGAGAAACAAGAGCATCAAGTAGCCTAGATAGTACAGGGGATAGATTCTCTGGTGAAGTTTCGGCTCCCTTTTTCATCATTGCATTACTCTGAGCAGCATTAGCTCCATGATCATCGTCTGAAGCAGGTTCTTGACATGGAGGAGATTCTAGAAAGGAAGTCTGCCCACTTTGATCCTTGGAAAGTACTAAAGCAAACTGAACTAAGAATTGATAACCATGTGCATTGTGTATATCCTCCCTAAGCCTAATACCACTGGCATCTGCAAGTCAAAGTTGATTGGAACTCAGCACCAAACATTGCAAAGGAAGGTTCTAAATTGTGTATTGTGTATTGCATAGTCGTGGCTTTTTTTCATTGCATTTGCATTAGCCTCATTGCGCAATGAGGTGTATGCCTAAGGCATAATCATATTCACATATGTGTCTACATGTATGTGTATATAACTACATACATATAAATATATATATACATACTAAAAAATAGAACAATTTATTCATCAAAAGTCATCAAATTTCATATTAAAACAAATTACAATGATCCTAGCAAAGTAATACATTCAAAGTTCAAAACTTCAAACCACACAATAGCAAAAAAGTCTAAACCTTTCATCAAAACAACTTTCCTAACATATTAAAATTTAATGTTTATTAGATTGATGACTGAAAAATCGAATCATCACTATCAAATGGTTTGAAATATGGATCACAACCGATGAGCATATTAACTATACAAATTAAAAAGTGGGCTGAGTAGGCCCAAATGATGCCCTTACAACCTGGCATCCTATTGTGTACGACTGTACACGTCCCAGCACCTTATTGCTATGCAATATTGCAATATTGCGTATGCAATATTGCATACACCTTACTCCAATATTGCGTACACCACACTCTGAGCGCCATAGGCAATGCCTTTTTACGTCATAGTCCAGGAATTAGCTGAGGCATGCCATGAGGCGCAATTACATTGCACAATTACAATGTTGCAAAGAAATGAAATGTTGTGCGATAAGTTTGTATTTAGCATAATTATGGTAATATAGTACTATTCAATAACAGCACAAAGTCCCTGGCTTTATCTTTTGATCAAAGTGAATGGAAGAGAAGGAATCATTTATTCTTATCGAGTGAGAGTGAGAGGGGGAGAAGAAGCAGAAGACAACGGAAGAAATAAAAATAAAAGTACCATTCACCTGGTTTATATGACAATCCAACACATTCAAGAAGTAAGTCAACTATGCCCATTGTGTAGGCTGAATCTCCACACTCAGGATTAAAATCCTTCACAGCCATTAGCAGTACTTTTATCTATTACATATAAAGTCATAATCATCAGCATGACAGAATGGGTACTTGAAATGTAAAAAAATCCTACATTTTGAGAAGTGACACAGAGAGCACAAATATCAGTCTAAAGTCACAGACCTATGATACAACAAGTTCTGCTTAAAAATCCACTAAATATTTTCATCCAACATTGAATTGAAAAAGTGATGTACCAAAATACAAAGAAACAGGGCACTCGTGATTTGGCAGGTTGGCCCTACCTATTTTATTAAACATCTGTGTAGCAGGATTGCAGGAATTCATCTAATAAACAATGAATTTTAGGATTTCATGCCACATTGTCTTCCTCTGATTACTTAGTTCCATATTGTACTGAGTAGAGTGTTATGTGCTTAAAAAAATACAGCTGAAATTTATGTCTGTCTGTGCGTTCGCCCAGGCACTCATATTCCCAATTTCTAAAAGAGGCATAAAAGTTAAGTGAACTGCCAGTGCCCAATTGTGACATGGCTTGATATGATAGTAAAAATCCAAGTGAAATGATTTCACATTAAAATATAATCGCAGTTAAGGTGAAGCAATCAAAGACAATTATATCTTGTAAACTTAAAATCTTGTGCTCAATCTCCATAAGGTAAAAGATGAGGCAAAGGGAACAGAGGATGATAGTTAGCTAAATGATTCAAGAAAAACTAGGAAGCACCAGACAGAGCATACCAGATGATGCTTGCGAATGTACTTGGCAGTGCTGCCATTGTCGTTGGCCAAGAGAAGACCAAGTATCTGAATCAAGAATCAAACATATGACCATCTTCTAGTCAAAAGTTTAGTTCAGATTAACAGTAAGCTAAATACCTGCATTGCATGTCTGTGGAGCTGAATGGTGTGCAATCGCACAAGGCCTTCTTTGTACTGAGAAAAGGCAATTAAAGAACCCATAGCAACCGTTTGAAAGAGTAATTGAAGAGAGTTATCCTCTATCAAACTTTGTGCAGCTGAAGGATGGCTTGACAGTGCCTTCATTATATGTACAACACTACCCTCTACCTACATTAGCAAAACAAGCACATTTATATTTCAAATTCCAGAAACCCTTCACAACACATGGAAACGCTAAACATATAAACCTCCAAGATCAGTGATTTAGCAAAAGTAACTTGTGAACTCTTATCATCTTCTCCAACCCAAGTACTCATCACCAACCCCCATCTCCCAAAATGAAAAGAAAAATGAATGAACCTCACTATACTGCCATGCGTCTTCTTTAAATCATTAGAAATACATTATGAACCCCAAAAGTTCAGTATCTTCAGCTGCTCAGTTGTAAGATTAGCTGAGTTGAAACTTATCTACCGCCACTAGTGGGCCAACAAGTTTGTAACTAGTGTCAAGACCAATCTTCGCATTAAGGTCTAAAAGATAAATGAGCAAGAAATTAATAACTTTTGCCTCCACCCAAGGTTACGGCACACTGTGAACGGGAATGGAGGATAAGAAATAAAACTATGTGGTCGAGATTTATTTAGAAGAGAGAGAAATATTGTGAGTCCATGACTCGAAGGATGAAAAAATTGGTACCGGTAGATAATCAGTATTCTACTTTTATGGATATATTGATACATTATCCATCATCATCATCATTACCCCAGTGCCGCGAAGGCTCTCACAGTCCCACCATGGGGGGATATTGATACATTATCCATATTGGTCAAAAATAAAAATGTGAATATTTTATTAAATTTAGAGAATAAAGATCAAAATTTAGAGTTTATGTATAAAATCTTAATTTTAAGTTCAATTTTACAACGTTTAATTTTGATAAATAACATTACTTTACAATAGAGTAATAATAAAATATATGTGAACATCTTACAAAGATCTAATAAAATCACAAAATTACCTGATTACAACATCAATTTTAAATTCATCACCGATGTAC
The DNA here is from genome assembly GCA_945859875.1 of Cuscuta europaea. NCBI lineage: Eukaryota > Viridiplantae > Streptophyta > Magnoliopsida > Solanales > Convolvulaceae > Cuscuta > Cuscuta europaea. The sequence continues at coordinate 150,783 of CAMAPE010000031.1, read as the reverse complement.
CGATATTTGTCTGATTTTTTTTATTTGAATAAGCAAGTAGTAAGCTACCTCAAGCCGACGACGTGATGCAGCCTCATCATCGGGACTTTTCTCTGCCAGAATTTGCTCTGCAATATGGCCCACAGATTGTTTTTGGCAACTCTCATCAGGACCAAGAAGAGAATTGAGAGTATGAATGAGACAGCACAAGATGCCAGAATCAAGAAGAGATTGTTTATCAATAGGCTGTAAAAAATTGACCACCGTTATATTTGGAATAGAAATGCACACATACTACAATATTAATCAACTCATGACAAACACTAGGCGTGGTGGGACATAACTCTGACGGTGTGCCTGCATCATTACTGTTTCCCTAATTCCAACTATGTTATAGTCAGCAATTAAAGTTTATGCAAAAATCATCATGCAAATTCATTGCCGGATGTCCTTTCAATCGCAAGCTTTTTACGGACGGAAGGAATAATGGGAAAAAAATCCAAAACAGTGATCATCATAGCTCTGACTTTGTGCTTTCTAAGTGAATCCATGAAGGCAAACTGGCAAACCTTCTCAAAATAAATAATGCTACGTAATAAAAAGTCCGTCTAGTTACATCTGCTTTTTAACTGATGGATATAGAAAAAGACAAAGAGTATTTACCCCAGAAACAAGGACCTCGACTGCATATAATAAATTTGCACCAGGGCGGATTCCATCCTGTAGTTTAATTAATATAATCAGAAATCGCACGATAGAAAATAGTATTGAGTACATCATAGTCCAATAAGAAGAATCAAAGACTTTCAACACATATATATTAAAGAACCTTAGTGATTTCTGAGAAAAATTCCAAGACTTTCTCTACTTCCAAAGACCTTGTTTTGCTGCTAAGTTTCAACTTTTCAATATCCGTTACAAATGCTCTTCCAATAACAAAAGAAAATATGTGTGTTTCAACTAACCTGTATAACAAGAAGTGTTCACAGTTAGTGAACGTATCCTCACTGTGAGATTAGTACAAAAAGAAAGAAAACGTCCTTCGATTGTTCAGAGCTACATAACATATTATTAGCAGGAAAACTCAAATTTTATATTTTAAGAGCAACTGTCTATGCATAAACAAAGACCTCAGTCCCAATTTAGATGGTCAACTGGTTAGAAAGACATTACTCCTAATGTGAAAACCAGGATGGCAGTATACTTGACACAATACAAGAAAACAGACGTAAGCAAACAATACAACATGCAGGAAAAATAAAATAATTCCTTACATGGTCACTATTTGAGCTACATTTGCGTGTTGCCGTACTAGTCTACAGAAAACATCGATAGTCAAATTCAGGGCCTTTTCTTTCTCCTGCAAAAAGGAATTAAAAATAGATAAATGGTAACTTCTTTTGATGAATAAAGTAAGAAAGTTTTTTAAAAAATGTGACACAAACTTAGAGAAACCTTTTCCAAACTTGAGGAGCGGAACTCCTCCCAATATCTCTTGAAGTCCAGTTCCAATTCATGTTTATCTCTGCTTTCATGAGAAGAACAAAAGTATAAATACAATACATAGAACTATACAAGTACAAGATAGAACCACTGCACTAGAGAGTTTAATTAATATTTGCCAATTAGTGCTGCAAGTAAAATTCTTCACAAAGAAAGGAGTACAAATTTAAAGAATCTCAACTCCATAGACATTTACAGACAAGCATGAAACTTCCAAGTAGATTTGCAAAAAAATGACCTGATAAATTGACACACTATACAATTCAGTATCATAGTAATTTCAATGAATGTGTTGGTATGGAAATCAGAAAAAAAATACTCTCAGCCGTCATTTTATGTTTGTATGTCCTTATGCCCCTATTTTCACATTTCCTGCTGATGATAACCAGTTTACCACTATTAATTTTCAACATATCTAAATAGAATGGACATTTTCTTTCATTTGTCAACCCAACAACCACAACAACATCCAAGCCTTAGTCCCGTAAGAGTTTGGGGTCAGCTAACACGAACTGACACATGAAATAAGATCTAAAAAGATAAGAAAGATAACAAAGATAAAATACAGATAAATATAAGAACATTTTCTTTCCATTGTCAACCTGGTGCAAAAAAAAAAAATTAAGCCTGAAATACAGGCATGGACAAGGTTTGGTCAGAGTGTAACATTCACCATTCATTCATCATCATTACCCCAATGCCGCAAAGGCTCCCAGCTACGGTGGGGGTAAGGGATGGTCGGATGTATGCGGTCTTACCCCTATACTAAATCACAGAGAGACCGTTTTTGGATGACCCATTGTGAAAATCAGGTCGAAGATTGCATAGACTGACTGCTGCTTCATAACAAAGAAGCGCGGACAATTTAGTGAATCATTTCGCTTTATTGCATCATATTCCCGAGCCAAAAAATAGTGAGTCTTTGGCTCCATTGCAAATGATGGAAAAACTAATTTATCCTAACATGGTCTTATGCAGCCTGAAACTGATATTTAGCTCAGATATTAGAACTAACCACATTTAAATTTAAAAACACAGCTTTAGATGAGGTGAGAAAGATTGCAATTTGGTGAAGTTTCATTACAACTGACCGTCTATACCTTATTTTTTCACTTAACATTAGGGCAATCAACACCAGTAAATGTTGTGAAACTTAGCAGCAACTTAGTAACAGCACAAGAAAATGTGTAGACATAAAACGTTGCATTGTCAGAGAGTGCTACTGTACCTGGAAGGAGATGAGGCAAAGTCGAGATGGTCGCTGGAAGAAATAGCATAGCTATCGGGAAAGGAGGAAGTAGCAGCATAGGAAGGCGATGAGACAGTGGAAGGAGGCTGGGAGATGCCGACCTTTTCCTTAAAGTCTTTAAGCAATGTGGCCCATTTCATCGTTCTCCCAGACGATTTCCCAAACATACAAGGCCCTCTCTCATCAGACGACCGATGAGTTCAACTGGAAGCAGATCCGATCCCTTCTAGACAGGTCTAGAAGGACTCTCAGCTCAAAATAGAGAAAACTAACGATCCTCTGTTCCTATACCAACAATATGATTCACTGAAATGCGCAGAAAATAACAAAGAAATTGAATGGAAGCAGCAAGATCCGAATTTGTTGATTAATATTCAACCAGGTCGTTGATTTTTGCTATTATTCGGATGATCTAGCTTTTTTAGTATACTGCTCCTGTATTTCCCTGTGGGTATCGAGGAGCGGCAAATCTAGCCCTAGGACGAGAGAAGAGAAGAAAATGCGACGACGAATTTAGCAAGAAATTCCGTTTGGCTTTCGGGCGGGGTGATCTCCGCGCCTTGTTTATCGGTCTAAAGTCTGCAAGTCTCTTTTGGGAAATTGATGAATCTTGGTGGGTCTAAAATTTCTAAACATACTCATTACACCCTATCATATGTTTATAAACCTCTGCTATGGGCTTAAAATCTCACCGGCACCATGTCAGCGTGGGATCCACCAACTACCAAGTCATCCCTCCCCAACGCGGATAGACGTCTTATCTAAGCAATAAAAAAAGAATAGTCTTCCCACCAGAGTGAATATAAGGAAAGGAGTACAAATAGATTTTTTCTTAATCTATTTATGAGATACAATCATGCCATAAATTACTCTTGTTATACTCTTAGGCTATGTTTGGCAAGTCATTTCAGCTCATAATAGGCTGAAATTTTCTAAATCAAGTCAATAATTGTAAAAATATGTGTGTTTGGATAATAGGCTACATGGGGCTTAAGTTGAAAAATGGGAGCTGGATGAAAACGTTACCTTAGCTAGCGTCTCTATTCAGCCCAGCGTATAGTTCATTCCCATTCCGAAATTAACCCTACATGTGCTTCAGTTTCTTTATAACTAGGCGGGTGTATATTGTATACACGTGTAGAGATCTGATATACATAATATATGTATGTACACTTCACTTTTATAAGCATCGAATTCTAGTATATGTTTTTCTATTCGAGTGAGGTATAAACTAACAGAAGGTTTGATGCTCATCAACTAATACCTAATTCAAGTGTATATTTTTCTTGTTCAGTGGCTTTAATTTACTCTAAGTTGATGTGCAAATTTATTACGGAGTAACTTTTTGTTAGTGGAAAAGATTTCATTTTGAGGTAGATAAATCAAACTTAGAAATATATAATACCGTATATATGTATATCATATACACACGTATCATAATAGTATTTAGTCCAATTAACAAATTATATACCCTAATTTCATATTATTCGCCACTTTTTCAGCTCTTTTTGACAAACAACTTTACTTAATTTAGCTAGAAATTCAGATTCAGCACTTTAAAGTTCAGCTCTAGACAATTGTCTCTGATTCAGACTATAGCCCCTATTTCAGACATTAGCCTTCAGTTTCAGTTCGTTGTGCCAAACATAGCCTTAGTATGTAATGGACCATGAAAGAAACACTGTTGTAGATTACCAACTAGAATAAGAAGACAAATCAAACATGAAGAAACATCAAAATAACTTGTGAATCAATACTCACACTATTCATAATAACGAGGGGGGAATTTCTCTGTCTCATATGTAGTTATTTAAAGTATGAGATAAGCCGACTAACAATTGAACGAAAGAATTTCTCTCTCTCTCTCTCTCATATATATATATAGTACATTTAGGTATAAGGTAAATCGGCTAACAATTGAGCGAGAGAACTTTCTCTCTCATATATGAAAGGGTTTTAAGTATGAGAAGATAAATTTGCTAATAATTGAGCGGGAGAATTTTCTCTCCCATATGTAGTGTCTTTAGCTATTATAGGATAAGCTTGCTAACAATTGAGCGGGAAGAATGAGGGTGAGAATTTGCTCTCTCATATGTAGTGCTTTTAAGTATTAGAATTAGAGTATAATCTTATTAACAATTGAATGAGATAACTTTCTCTGTAATATGTAGTTCTTTTAAGTATAAGATAAGTCGGCTAACAATTGAGCGGAATAATTTTATCTCTCATTTATATTGCTTTTAGTTTTAAAGAAGCTAAGAAGATAAGCTTGCTAACAATTGAGCAGATGAATTTTCTCTCTCATAAGTAGCGTTTTTTATAAGGTAAAATAAGTCAACTAACAATTGAGCAGAAGAACTTTCTCTATCATATATAGTTCTTTTAAGTATAAGATAAGCTGACTACAATTGGGCAGAACAATATCTCTCTTTCATATGTAGTGTTACACTCGAGATTAATTTTGTGGTAGTTTGTGAGGATAGTACTAGAGGTTTGGAGTAACTACCTCGGATCCTACGGGGCGGGGGTTACAGGTAGTGCTTTTAGGTATAAGGTAAGCCAGTTAACAATTGAGCGGGAGAACTTTCTCTCTTATATGTAAGAGTTTTAGGTACAGGAAGATAATAATGCTAATAATTGAGCGGAAGAATTTTCTCTTTCATATATATTACTTTTAGATATTAGAAGATAAGTTGCTAACAGTTGAGCGAGGGAATGGAGCGGGAAAATTTATCTCTCATATGTAGTGTTTTTAGGTATAAACTAATCCGACTAACAATTGATCGAGTGGGGCAATTTTCTGTCAGATGTAGTTCTTTTAGGCATAAGAGAATCTGGTTGAAAATTTAGCAGAATAATTTTCTCTCATATGTTAGTTCTAATTTAACTAATGAGTACCAACTTCTTTTTCAACTAATACTATTCATCAATTTTAATAATTATTCAACTCACTTAAACTTTATATCACCCACCTATTGTTCTCACTTTTTCAGAATAGTATTTAATTTTAAATTTAATTTAATCATGAAAATTTATAAGTAGTAAATTCTAATGAATGATGTCAATTGATTTTTCCTAATATACTCTTCATTGGATATGTATTTAATGGGCTTATACTTTATGGTATTAGCTTATTATACTCTTATTTTTCAAAAATGTTGAATTCTACAAAGTGTTTTTATTTTAATATTTAATTAAATCGTGAGTAAAAATATATGCACCAAATGTTCTTTCCCGTACGTCGGTACGTACGCACGGGTACTATACTAGTTTACAAATAAAAAAATAGTCTTCCCACCAGAGTGAATATAAGGAAAGGAGTACAAATAGATTTTTTCTGAATCTATTTATGAGATACAATCATGCCATAAATTACTCTTGTTATACTCGGCAAAATATACTGTATAACAGATTGTACACATTTAGTTCACAGGTTACTAAACGATGTTTATTAAGCATCGCGTTAATAAGCGGCGCATAAAATAAGCAGTGTTGTAAGCTCATGTATACTTCAAAGGATTTAAAAGACTGTTTAACTTTAAAATATCCAAAATAACCATATATATATATATACATATATATGTATATATATATATATATGTGTATATATATATATATATATATATATATATGTATATATATGTGTATATATATATATATGTATATATATGTGTATATATATATATATATGTATATATATATATATATATATATATATATATATATATATATATATATATATATATATATACAGACACACAAACATTCATGTACACAAGTATATACTACAATATAATAAGTGGGGGCCACCTCGTACGCATCCATATCCCTAACCCCTACCCCTCTACCCCCGCTAATCGTACCCCGTCCCTACCCTACATCGTACCTCCCAATTCCACACCCTACCCCTTGACCCTTACACCTCCCCCCGGGGGGTAGGGGTGGGGGTGGGGTACGCGTATGGGTTGGGGAAGGGGGTAGGGGAGGGTAGGTGTATGGTGGGGTTAGGGGTAAGGATATGCGTACGCGTACGAGTAGGGGAACGGGTACGGGTAGGGGTGGGGTCAGGGCGGGGGTGGGTAGAGCTAGGGGTAGGGGTAACGATAAGGGGTAAGAGTAAGATGTAAGGGTAAATTTGAAAACTGGAAAAGTTTAAAGTGTCGCTTAATTCATGGAGGTGATATGCTTAGTAAGCGTCACTTTAAGCACATCTTTCGGTTAGTAAGCAACTTTTTAAGCAGTTTGTGTGTTTACTTCATCTGTCTTACTAACCTAACTGTGACTTTAGCAGCGAAGTAAACATGTCCTTAGCGGTGACCAATTTACATTAGAACTTGGTCACATACTATCATTTCACAAAATAGTAATTCACATTATTAATATTATTTGATTAGACTTAGTTTAAGTTATTAATGTACAAGTATGTATAAAAAGAAAGTTAAATTATATTACATGCATGCAAAGATGTAATTGTAGATTAAATTCAATAAAATGACCTAAATAGAAGTTAAACTAAGTTACAAAATTCAGTGATTTTTTATCCTTTTATTCTTTTAATAGGATTTATAAGGAAGAAACACTCTTAATCTTATTTTAGTTTTTTTAATATGTTTAACTCCCATTTTGAGCAACTTCCTATAAAATTTTATGTTATATATAGGGTTTGAGTTAGGGTTGAGGGGGGCAACTGTCCCGGCCCACTGCCTCAACGTACAATGGCCACTCCCCTAGCCGTAGTTAAAACAAAACCATTGTAGATGTTCATTATTATAAAATCCTATTTTAACTCCTATTTTGAGCAACTGTCTATAAAATTTAATTTAGGTTATATGTAGGGGTAGGGTTGGGGTTGAGTGGGGCAATTGTCCCCACTGCCTCCACGTACAATGGATACGCCCCTCGCCATAGTTAAAATAAAATCATCGTAGAAGTTCATTATTATAATTTTTTTATATACAACCCTGTAGTATACAAAATGAATCGTTAAAATATTACACATTAAACAAAAAAATCTCGAAGAAGAGACATATATATTATTAAAAAAGAGTAAAGTTAATACCTTAAAATTGTGTCCGACATTCCTCCAAAGACATAAATTCCTAAATTAAAACTTTGAGTCAAAAACTTGTGAGAATTACCTTATTTTGTTTTCATATAGAGTATAGAATATTAGACTACAGGTCACTTTGAATTTCTATTTCTAGGAATCAGACTTCCCCTCAAATTTTCAGATTTTTGTTTAAGAGAATACATAATCATTCATAGTAAATAGATTCATATAGACTATATATCACATTTTAACTTATAATTTATATTCTTTTATTTATGTCATTTTTTACCGTAGTAAATATTTAATTAAAATTTGAGAAAGTAATTACTATGTTTACTTATATTTGGGGGGGGGGGGGGGGGGGGGGGGGGCAATTCTATTTTTCTCATATATACAATCACAAAAAATTCTTGGTAGGTCATGCCCCCCAGGGTCTCTACTACGGTCCGTCCTAGTACACGGTACAACCGGGTATTTTATATTAAATGAAATGAGTATAATAATAAAAAGAAATGAGTATTGATATTAAATTATAAAATTAGGACAATAAATATGTTGATGATAATATAGTTAAATGAATAAGTTGATTTGTAGCATATATATTACATGTAGATCATGATACTCAATTGCATGCTTCTAATGCTCTATTGTGCTACCAATACAATGATTTAATACTCATACCAATTTCTTTTAAATGTTATACTCATGAAACATAACATAAAATACTCGATTGTACAGTGGAAAATGTACAATCAGGTTTACAGTGTATGCTCGTACAATCGTACCACAGGTTATACGTACCACAATTTATTATACTCCGCATCCCATATAACTTTGTCAAAGTTGACAGTATCACCGAATACGTAGTAATAAATATAAACAAAAACTGTGTAGTTGAGATTTGCATAGAGGAAAGAGAATTATCAATAATTATAAATTCTTTATTTAAAAGACAAAATGACAAAGGTAGCAGGACAACCAAAAAAAATTGACAAAATTATATTCGACGAGGAAGTATTTCTTGATACTCATTGGGTCCGCGTTTGGATTGGACAAGTTTGACTAAGGGTGGGATGGTCCAATCATGCGTGTGCTAAATTCAAAAATTAATTTTCTCCATTTTTAAATAAATGTAACATTTTCCATTTTAAAACCTTAACTTTTAGGATCGAAGTGCGGAGTAAATAATACCTAAAATGTCTTTACACCCTCGTTTATTATATACATTCACCACTCATTTGAGGTTTGTTATCTTCTTTTAATTCTTCCACCCACATCTATATCTACTTTCTTTGTTACAACCTCCTCATTCACTTATATACCTCCTCATCTTCTTTCTATCATCTTCAATTTCATCCTAACTTTCTTGAATTTCTTTCTCCATTATCTCCATCTGTTATTTATTTTACCAATTTGTTGTTTACTTTTTGCAAAATGAAAAACTTGAACGGTGGTAAAGTTAATGTTTTTGCTCTGCTTACTCTCCATTGAGGTACAACCTTGGATTTTGTGATTGTGGATACCTCGTCTCACGTTGTTGCGGCAAGAGAGGTTAGTTGTTCAAGACCAGGGTGAATACGTGACGAGACCTTGGGTACCGTTCAATGGTGAAGGAGAGGTGTCATCCAAGTTCAAAATGAAAGAGGAGAAGATTTATCGCCTAACTTTTGATTACCAAGAAAGGTATGTGGCAAAGTTTTTCAAATCTTATTGTCACACCTGTTTAATTTGGAGAGAAGGGGTATGCCGCAAGATGTAATTTTCTTCGTAATTCATACATCGATGAAATCTTACTCTGTGAGTTGGCTAATACTTTTCCATTGCTAGTAACTTGGTTATTCAAATATTTATGAATGTTAAAAATGTTTTGTATGTAGAGTACATTAGTGACAGTTTATGTATATGACTATATGAGTGGTTTTATTGTTTATAGCGTGTGTATACATACGTAATAATTTGTGTTGAATATGTGTTCTATAAGCATATGCAGATGTTTTGATTGAGTTGAATTATTCAGGATGTTTGGTTGTAATGAAAAATGTAAACAACTAGTGTATTGAAATGTTTGTGTATATTTTTTATGATTTGAGTGCAGAATGTAATTAATTAATGTGAACAACTATTCAAGCTAAAAAATGAGCAAAAAAAGTTGATGCCTCAGAAGTCAAAAAACTGTTGTTTCATGCCTCTTTCAAAATAGTCATAACACTATAGATCCCATCCTTTACAAAAAAAGGTTGCCCCTACAACACATCCTCCACAAAAATTGACAGCCTTCACACCATATCATTTACAAAAATTGGCAGCCTGTACAGCATATCACTTACAAAAAAGATTGTCCCTACAACATATCCTTCACAAATTAAATTGACAACTTGGACATCATATCCTTTATTAAAAGTGACAACCTACACATCATATCCCTTTACAATAAAACATGATGTTTGTACATCATACTGTTTACAACAAGGACCACTTTTATATCTAATGTGCATACCTTTAATGTAGATTTTAATTAGGTCCGGGTATCATGTTTGATCCTACACCTACATTTAACTGAATTTGATGGTCCATGATGGTGGTCTAGCCTTAAAATTTTCTGGAATGTCAATGTTTGTTGGTAGTATCCTCTAGCTTATCTGATCTATTTTTATTTTTCTTGTGTGAGTGTTCTCGTAGTTATTACCACCCTGGACTCTTAACATTTCTATCATAATAATGTAGTAAAGATGAGATCAAATGTAATTGAATGGCTTTGGTTAAAAAATACAGTGTGCATCTCGGATTGCATCAACTAGTTGATTGACATCCCTTGGAAAAACTTTTTACTTGATAGATTGAATACCTCTAAAAACAAAAATCAGGTATATTCAAATCTAGGCTTTGGATTGGCTAACAGATCAATCTAATATGGAACCCAAAAGATGTAGCAACCTCAGTAAATCGTTCATCGTGAATACCTATATGAGGTATTGCATTATCTAATTGAATCAAAATGTATTCACTTGCATTATATGTCCATTTTTCTCTTGTTGTTGTAGGTAGGACTAAGCAGATCAATTGTGATCTTATAATTTTCTTTGTCACATTTTGTATAGACTTTGTTTCTAGATGGTCATCAAGTTTATTTGTTTAATTTTTGTTTGTATAAACCGCTTCAATGAATGGAACATGTGGTCATGCCACAATAGTCAACACATCAAGGTGCCTATAATTATTGTTTTATTTTGGCAACTTCTATATGGATCATCCTCCCAAGGGAATATGTAAAATCTTCTAATTTTTTATCACACATAAAATCATTTCTCATCAATGTGAAAAACTGAAACATGTTAAATATTGAACCGAATTTAGAAAGTGTGTAAATTTGAGACCTAAATATCAGTATAGACTTAAATATCGTAGAAGCTATTGAGACTTGAGATACAATATCATTGTTATGGAAAAGAAGAAAACATTTTTGTTTATAACTAAATTGAAAAACAACATTATTTTGACATTGAGTTTTCTTTAGAAAGAACATTAAAAAATCATTTTCAATTGAAAATTTAGATGAAGTAGAATAAAGAGCGGATGACATTAAATAGAAGCATACTACTTTATGACTATTTTCTACTCCATGTGCCCCAAACTAAAATATTTATACCCCCTCGTTCGATGCGGAATGATAATATCAATATAGACTTAAATATCGTAGAAGTTATTGAGACTTGAGATACAATATCATTGTCATGGAAAAGAAGAAAACATTTTTTTATAACTAAATTGAAAAACAACATTATTTTGATATTGAGTTTTCTTTAGAAAGAACATTAAAAAATCATTTTCAAATGAAAATTTAGATGAAGTAAAATAAAGAGCGGATGACATTAAACAGAAGCATACTACTTTATGACATTAAATAGAAGCATACTCCATGTGCCCCAAACTAAAATCTTATTTCAATTTAAAGTTTAAATAAACATAAAGTTAATTATTTCTTACTAGTATTTAGTTAAGCATATCATAAGCACAATAATTATTTATGTTTTACATAGGTAATTATATTTATCTGTAAAAAAATATGAAGCGAAAACAGGTAAATATTTCAAAGTGAGCAAAATGTGAAATACGGCTTGTAGCGACAAATACGGGACCAAAAGTCAAAGGGGTCGAAAAACGGTACTTCTGGATCAATTGCGGACACCGAAAAAGGAACCGCACTTTTCGGCGCAACAACCAGTGCCGGTCATCTGACCAACCGGCGCCGGTTGGACCTTTGACTCGCGAAAAGCACACATGACCGGTGCCGGTCAGGCTAGAACCGGCACCGGTTGGTCTGATTTCTGCTAAATACACGTACAACAACTTGCAGGAAGTTCTTGATGGGAAAACTTCATATTCCTCATGATCTGATCACATATTGCTTCCATACGTGATTGTTGGGCTCGAATAGACTAAAAGATGTCATTCGTTAGCCTATATAAAGCCCTCAATTCATCAAACAAGATCATTCCATTCCATACTTAAATTCTTAGCTTTTATATTTTGTTCTTGCTATTTTTCTTCAAGTTCTTGAGGTGGAGAGTTCATCCTCCAAAATCATTGGTGTTTAGATATTATTTCCTTTGTAATTTCATATTCCATTACATTTAATTGTTGTATTGTGAATAATATGAGCATTAGAGGCTAATTTCTTAGCTAAGACTAGGGATGAACCTATATGCCCACTAGGTGTTTGATAAATGTTCTAATCCAATAAATTGTTATTTATCCTTTGTATTTTAATTGTTTATGACTATGGTGTACAACATAGAAGTATGTTAAATTTAGTTTATGCTTGCAATTAAAGTTGAAGTCTAAACTATGAACATTAAAGGATAAATATATATAGTACCGAGAAAAGAAATATATCCGATCTTATATGATACAAGTGTGATGTCTTGCTATTAAACGGGGTTTTAAGTAGATGAATGTAAGCCGTAACGGGGCTTAAACGTAACAAAAACCACGCTCTCGTTGCCTTAACCGGAGTTGAGAATATATTAGCGACATCGTATTCGTAATGGAGGACAAAGAAATTAAAGAGAGGTGAATGTCATACTTTGATACCTTGTTCAACGGGAATAAAGTGCAAGGTATTGATGATCTTATTATACCAGTGTATGGTAAATCGAGACTTCGTGAGAATGATTCAAACAACATAAGTTGAGGAGGCTATGAGAAAAATGGGGCGGAAGAAAGCAATGGGCCCAGACGGCATGCCGATCGAGGCTCGGAGAAGTTTGGGAGAGAAAGGCATCAAGTGGCTAACACGTTTCTTCAACATGATTTGGATAAACAACAAAATGCCAGTGAGTTGACGGAAGAGTACTCTCATTCCCTTATTTAAAAATAAGGGTGATGTACAAGAATGTGCTAACTATCGAGGGATTAAGCTTATGAGTCATATCATGAAACTTTGGGAGCGAGTGGTTGAGCTAAGACTTCATAAAAGTGTGAAAATTTCGGAGAATCAATTTGGTTTTATGCCTAAACGCTCAACAACTGAGGTCATTCACGTTCTTAGACAAGTTATGGAGAAGTATAGAGACACTAAAAAGGATCTTCATTTGGTGTTCATTGACTTAGAAAAGGCATATGATAGGGTACATCGAGAAGTCCTGTGGTGGGCCTTAACTAGAAAAGGCATATCACATAAGTATATCAGTATCATCATGGATATGTATGATGTTTGTACTACAAGTGTCAGCACTAATGTAGGGAGGACCGCAAAGTTCCCTATTACTATCGAAGTGCACCAAGGATCTGCTCTGAGTCCTTTCTTATTTGTCATAGTCATGGATGAACTTACTAAGTCAATCCACGAAGATATACTGTGGTGCATGATGTTTGCCGACGATATTGTATTGATTGATGAGAAACAATTTGGTGTTAAAGCAAAGTTGGAAGTATGACGACAAACTTTGGAGACCAAGGGTTTCAGACTGAGCCGAAGCAAGACTGAGTATATGGAGTGCAAGTTTGGTGGAGGCAGAAGTAGTAGCAACAGTGGGATTACTCTTGATGGTAAGGAGATACCAGTGTGTGATATGTTCTGTTACTTGGGTTCCATAATTCAGAAGGATGGTGAATTAGATGGAGATGTATGTCATGGAATTAGAGCTGGGTGGATGAAATGGAAGAGTGCTTCAGGATTTCTATGCGATCGAGGTATGCCGACTAGACTGAAGGGTAAATTTTATCGCACAACAATTAGGTCTGCTTTAATGTATGACGTAGAGTGTTGGGCGGTGAAGCAATGCCACATTAAAAAGATGAGTGTGGCAGAGATGCGTATGTTGCGTTAGATGTGTGGACATACTAGAAAAGACCATTTGAGGAATGAGATAATTAGACAAAAGGTGGGAGTAACATCTATAGAAGATAAGATGCAGGGGTCTCGTTTGCGATGGTTTGGGCATGTGCGTAGAAGACCGAGTGATGCACCTGTTAGACGACTTGAGGAGTGGGGAGAAGAGGCAGAGAAGAGAGGGAGGGGAAGACTCAAACAGATTTGGATTAGAGGAATCAGAAATGATATGCATCTTCTTGGGTTGGATGAGAGTATGGCTTTGAAGAGGGCAAAGTGAAGGGCGCACATTCGTGTGGACGATTGATGTCTTTTCTACCTTTCATCTCTTTTTTCTTTTATCATTTATGTCACGCCCCAAACCTAGCCGGGCACGTCAACAACCCGCTGTACAGTACGAATAGTCAACCGCAGTCCAACTCATCCATACTATACAAGGTGTCTTGAATATCATTCACACGTAGTACATCCATAAACAAACATAATGTAAAACATTTATTTAAAGCAGCGGAAACATTTAATATAAGATTTTATGCCACACTTTGGCAAACATGGGTATACAAGCCTCCAAATAATTATTCAAAAATAATATCCATGAGCATTGTTATAATTGTTTTGAAACAGAAACGGAGGAAGCACGAACCACGTCTTCTCTCCTAGAATCTGCCCGAAGACACAGGCAATGGTAGCAAGCTTAGCTCCTACCTGAAACTGTGAAGTGGCCTCCCCCGTGAAGGGGAGGTCAGTACTTGGAAGCATTTGACAAGTACAATGACAACTATACTAAGTATAATCAATGTTTCAATTTCGAAGACCCTCAATCTAGGGTGATATTATATTATAGGCTATAACCCTCGGTTACCCCTTTTATAAAAATGTACTTACTTTATATAAAGTCAAGTAATCGGCCCGTGGGCACATATTCATTTAGAATTCACCATTTTAATTCCCCGTGACTACTAGTCACGCCAACCCCATAGGGTTCCCTTGAGTCCCGATTATATAGCAAGAGCTCGGCCCAACTACATTTTTATACAACCCTTCAACTCAATTTAACACATTTAAATTGTATGGCAAGGGCTCGGCCCAACTACGTTTCCATACCAACCATATAACTTCATGGCAAGGACTCGGCCCAACTACGTTTCCATGAAGATCACAAATACATGGCAAGGGCTCGGCCCAACTACGTTTCCATGCTAATCACATTACATGGCAAGGGCTCGGCCCAACTATATTTCCATGCAATCCTAGAGTCCGACTCTAAATTATTTCCATAGCCCAATTCTCAAGCAAATCCTATGCCTAGAATCAATTCACTTGGGTAGCCTTTAGGCCTACCTCTAGCACACCTTAGTGTTCGCATAATTCAACCTTAAAGTATCACTTAAGACTACTTAAGGCATCTTTATTCACAATCCTTTCTCTTAGGATTAATTCCATCATTAATTTATATTAAGCTCCCGACTAGTATTTTAATACTAGTAGGGTTGTCTTAGAACATATCAAGTTCTTAATTCAAATTGACATTTCTTCTCAATTGATCTTCCTCTCCAAATATAATTTGATCCCAATATAAAAAATATCACTTTTATCCATTCATGAATTTCATACATGATGTAAAAGTATATTTTATCACAAAATTTACATAGTTAATTCCATTATCATGCCATTCCTTTCATGTCACATAATCATACACAATTTATTCTAAATTTGTACATCATGTTTCATTTACTCATATCAATAGTATTTTCATTAAGCATTATTACTCTTTAATAATCCATGAAAATCACTTTTAATACTTTAGATAATCTTATGAAATTAACTCACTAATTATAAGCAATATAGTCAGCTATCCTCATCTTGTGATGTGCTACAATAGTTGCTTTTGCTACGCCCTCCGATCAATCCCTGTTCTAGGCTGATTGAAAGTGAACTTTCTGGACAGCAGCCAAAAGCCGGGCGGCTTTCACAAAAGCCGGGCGGCTTTCGTAGTCTGCAACTACGAACAGCTCCTTTGGAGTGGCGATTTCCGGCGATTTCGACTCCTATCGATTCACCAACTCTTCCAAGTTAATTGCCACTACTTTATGACAATATTCTACACTTTTAAACGTGTAGAACTCATGGTTTAATCCACCATATGATTTCTTAAAAATCATACACAATAAAACTAGTTAAAAGAATATAGGTAGAGTTCTTACCTTGAACTCAAACTATTTCTTGCTAGACCTCCTTCCTTTTTGCTTCCTTCAAACTTGGACCTTGAGAGACTTGGTTTCCTTGAGCTCTCCCTCCCCTTGTGATGTCCGAATAAGTGCAAGAAGGTGGGTGAGAGATGCCCTCTCAATCAACCCATCTAATGTAGGATAGGACTTGAGATGTGGGATTTGTCTCTTGGAGACTTCCCACCTACTATGTACGCCCCCCAGCTGCCTTCCTGGCCATTTGTAATACATAAGAACGTGGGGTGGCCCCCACTTATGTGGGAGGTCATCCCATTATGCCCCGATGTGTATAATTGGCCCCGAAAGTTGTATTTTTCAGACTATTTAAGTCGTATTTTATTTTATCGGGCCGGATAAAATATATCACGCGCTCCCAATAATTATGGGCCTTTAGAATAGATGTACACCCCCCAACATTGATTTAGGAGTCTCCGAAACTCACTTCGGGCTGTTATCCGCTAAATTACCAATACCGGTAATTGGGCCCCGTTTGACCAACCGGTCAACTCCATGCCTTTCCTATGGCCCAAATAAAATATCCACCACCATATAGATGTCATCTAGACCCAGATGAATATAATATGTGATTCTGGAATTATCGGGCGATCCCCATTCCCGCTGTGGGCCCCACATGCAATTTACTATTCACGTAAAAGAAATAATAAAATTTAACAATTACGTAAATTCATAACTCATCCTTCAAGGTTTATTACATAATTTACTAAAAGTAAACATGCTTGGGGACGGTGTCACAGTTTATCTTCTTTATGTTTGTATATTCTTATGTTATTTTTATATTCCAGTTTTTTATGCTCTTTTTTATCTTTTATCTTTCATATATTCGTGTGTTATTGTTATCTTATATTTATTTATCTTTATCTTATTCATTTGATCTTACTTTTTTCCCTTTCCTTTCTTGTCCGTCTTCTCTGTTTGGCATCGATATCATTGATCGATTCATGTTAGCCGACCCCAAATTCTTTTGGGATTAAGTCTTGGATGTTGTTGTTGTTGTATCTTTCTTATATTCTTGTGTTATTGTTATCTTATATTTATTTATTTTTATTTTATTCGTTTTATCTTACTTTTTTTCTTCCCTTTCTTGTCCATCTTCTCTGTTCGGCACCGATATCATAGATCGATTCATGTTAGCCGATCCCA
Source organism: Cuscuta europaea (assembly GCA_945859875.1). Taxonomy (NCBI): domain Eukaryota; kingdom Viridiplantae; phylum Streptophyta; class Magnoliopsida; order Solanales; family Convolvulaceae; genus Cuscuta; species Cuscuta europaea. The sequence goes on along the minus strand of CAMAPE010000031.1, from coordinate 133,282 downwards.
AATTCTTTTGGGATTAAAGCTTGGATGTTGTTGTTGTTGTTGTATCGTATTCATAATTATTCGGAAAGAACTGGTATTACATCCTATTAAAGTATTTAGGTGAATCACGATTGCCTTAGTAATTCTCATTCTTGTTTAAATCAATCTCAAAGAACAAAGTTCCTGAAAAAGTTATATCGTTTATATTCTTTGCACTCAATACTCAACTTTATAATATCAACCATTTCCCTGTGGATCGACTCGGTATTTACCGGTATTTTATTACTATATCAGTACATGTATACTTGCAAGTTTAGCCCGATCAGCATACATGACTAATTTTTCATATTTTGAGAAACACCATAGTGGTATTGAATTCATAATAATATTGATGGAGTTATAGGACTAGATCCAAAGCCTAATCGGTCCAATCCCTGAACTTGAACCCGTGAGTCCAAGCCCACAACTTGAGTCAGGGTCGAGGGCCTTGCATAGCATCCCTAGCTAGCTACGCCACTAAACTAACCATATCTAAAACGGGCAAAACTCGCTCCAACCCATGTTCATCTTTGACTCCATTAAATTTATGTTCTATAAAGTGAAATGGAGGTAATATATTCTACATTCGGATGAATCAAATGAGTAGATTTAAATGATAAAATGGGCATATGGCTAATATAAATTGAAAAGTTCTCAAATACTACCCCGGCCCACATGCATTATGATATGAGGAAATGGCGCGCTTACTAAGAAAAATGAATTTATGTGATTGATATTGAATTGATAAAGTAAAATAAAGTTAGAATGAATTAGAATCACACAAACATCACCAAATTTGATTTGAGACAATCTTAGTGAAACGGATCCAAAAGGAAAGATGATATAATTTTAGCGGAATGAATCTTCAATTGCACTGAACATTTTATGTCGAGCAACTTCTATTCTACAACTAATATTTTAAATAAATCTTTTCATTAAAATTACTTAAGGAATCACTACATTATATTCAAGTTTAAGATATTAGTAATACAAACTTATGGAAACAATATACACCTTTCGCTCTGTTAAGATTGTTTCATCTTTATGTTTTCGATCTATTTCATACAAAATTTGGTAATGTTTGTAGGTTTTATCTCATTCTTACTTTATATTTACTTTATCAACTAAACATCAACCACATAAACTCGCTTTTTGTAATAACTGCACCTCTTCTTTGTGTATCAAACTTAGGGAGCGGAGGTAGTATATGACCACTCATTGCAGTTAATAAGAGGATTGCTAAAACACCATATGGTGATTTAGTAGCTTTGCATAATATTCAGTTAAAATATTCTTGACTAATTGGTAGCTTTGGAGACAAAAAATTAATCAAACAGATAGATTATACTTTCTTGGTCCATGTTGGAGGTCGAGTTATGTGCTCCGATTACCAAGGGGATCATGGGAAAGTGTTTTATGTTACCAGTGCCGACTTACCTACGATCATCATGTTGATTCCACATATTACCTACGATCATCATGTTGATTCCACATATTTGTTTACACTGTGACATTATGAGCATAATTGTCAAAATTAAGAATACCAAATTTAACAAAAAATTAGAAGACACATTCTAATTATAGCTAGCGAAGATTATAAAGAAATTTGTTTCTCAAGGAGTGTTTGTTATTGAATTTATTCGATCCAAAGAATACATCATACTACGTATCTTTTAAGGAAAACAATTTGATCTATGCAAAGTCACTTTTCGAATAGGACTAAAAGTCAAGGTTGGGTCTTCTACAGTGGACAATTGGACATCCAACTATCTGAGTGAAGATTTAATTGCCGCAAAGTAGGTTGAACATGGTATGAGCAAACTGCAAAGAGAATTTACCATAAAAATACATTTTATGTTTGTGTTTATTTGTTGATAAACTTGAAAGATGCTTATATTGATGAATTCAGAATATAAGACTCTCAAAGATTAGGAACTTTAATATTAGTGTTAGTAATGTACTTTTAGAAGATACCCCAGATATGAGAATGTTATTGTTTGAGCGCAAATAAGAGCGTATGAGTTGATTCTTGACAATATTCTTGAGATATGATTAAGGTATGGTGCACAATCATAATTTGTCGACTATAAAGATTTTTTTCATAGAAGATAGTGTAATGCCATACCGCATAACACTATTCATGATTTCAGGTCAAAGGCTATGTTTCCTCATTCTCATGGGACTTGGGAGTATAGTTTGATAACTTATAAAATAGTTCAACCCGTAAGGTACTATTTTTAAAGCACACTATCTCTTAATTATGGATTTGCGGGATATTGTTGAAAATATGATAGAATTATTGTTTGGATGGGTCTCATTTATGGTCCGTATGGTAGCTAAGGATTATGGTTAACAAGTTGGATAGCATAATAATCTCACACACAAAAATTACTTTTTATATTGATTTTTGCTTTTGATTTATGAACTAAACATAACTATAATTTTTGCCACAACCCCGTCTGTAGCTATAGACTGTGAAGTCTTACTTATAAACTACCATTGAAGATTATTGTGGAAAAAGAAGTCAGATTGTTTCTATCTAGTTAGGTCATCTCCAACCAGCACCATCTTCAACACCAAAATGGTGTATTTGGCAAAAAAATGCTCCAACAATGACACTAAACTTTACACCATTACACCAAAATGGGGGAGGGGGGAAGGCTTTACGCTATATATGGCGTACGCCATTTGTAGCACCATTCTCTTTTTGTAATTTTTTTTCTTTCAAATGTGACCCAAAATTTTGATTATTATAGTTTTGACTCATTTTTAAAATAACAAATTAGGAAGTTTTACTTGGACTGAAATTTGTTGGTCCGGTCTGATTTGGTCTGGTCTTGTCTGAATTGATGTGGTCTGGTCTGATTTCTTTGTATTTTTATAACTACCCAAGTTTGGTCTAATCCGGTCTGATCTTATCTGAAACAAATTACAGTCAAAGTAAAAACATCCTTATACAACAACAATAAAAACAATTAATTTGATAAAAAAATATAATAACATTTAAATCACACAATATTATAAATAAAGTTTCAAATCCAAACAATCTAATAACAGAAAACAAATGGTACTTAAGAAAATAACATAATTAAAATTACAATTAATAACACCATTATAATAAAAATTAAAACATAATTAAAAACATACATAGGAGATACTAATTTAGAAATTGGTAATCATTAAAACATAATTAAAAACATACATAGTACGCAATGCTTTAATTGATCATTTGTGGGAACAATTCTCAAATTCTGATAACTAAACTAAGAATATTTATTTAATCTATTGCTTTAAGTTTAAATAGTACTTTACTAATTATTTAAAGACGTACAAATTATTATAATAATATTGTAATGTTTACTTTTATGTGGTTTTAGCTTGTATTTGTGAAATATCGATTATTGTGTTTTAATTAGTGAAATGCGTGAAAATACATATTAAAATGATGTATTTTAGTTTGTATGTGTGAAATAATGTGTGAAATGTCAAAATATTAAATGAGGGGCTAATGTATAAATATAAGATAGTTAGATACTTAAATAGAATAATGGTAAAAAGTTAGTAAAAAGAATAAAAAGAGTATTCCTTTTTGGTGATGAAAATGGTGTAAACCGTTGGAGATAAAATACCGTTTGATGTGATGTTTACACCATTTTAGTGTAAAAAATGGTGTTAACTGTTTGAGATGACCTTAGCAAATAGTCGTGCATGACTGCTTTTCAAGACCATGTTGATAAGTTTTTCTTTAATGTTTATTTCCATATTTCCACTATTATAAATTTAAAACCATTCCGACTATTTTGATATTCATTATTACTTATTTGACATTTGTAGTGTGTTTCGAACATGTTAATTTGTATTCCACTTCCAAAAACACCTCAGCTATTTTAGATATTACCTCCGTCCCAATTTAGTTAGTCATCTTTGACATTTCTAGTCAAAGATGATAAAATTTGACCAAATATTCTAACTAATGTATTTATGCAAAATTTAATAAATTTATACTTTTATGATTGTATTTTTAACAAAGAACATTTTCATATCATTTTCATATTATGAATATTTTCTCTACATAAACATATAATCGGTAAAAGTTAGAAGCCATTGACTTGAAAAGTCAAGTTTGGCTAACTAAAATGGGACGGAGAGAGTAATACGTACTTAGGTAGTATTCCTTACAAGTTACCACTAGTTACTAGGCCTTAAATGATGAGTCATTCTTGGTGTACACAAACACAAATTGTACATTGCCCTGTGTAACTGTGTCCACAGGCAACTAAGGGGTTTGACATCAAATCATGTCCCTTTTCAAATGAATTGCATGTACACACAGACAACTAGGAGATTTTGTGTACACTTTGTGTACAACTCATGTTGAATTTTTCTTAAATGATAGTACTCCTTACAACTAGTTATTAGACACCCATTTGAGAGAATAAAATAAAGAAGGGATCAAGTCAATCAGCCGCAAATGCTGAAAAACAAATGAAGGAAAAGATGCATGTGAAGTGGACCATGAGAATAAACAAGTAAAGGAAAATATGGCTCTTCACAATATTGATGATGCCTTATAAAAATTGGTGTTGCATTAATCTAGAACTCATATTCACAAAAAGAAACCCAAAAGGGGGAAAGCATGATACTCCTACATTACAACAGAACAAAATTTTGTTATTGAAACGGAGATAATTCAACAAAGAATCTACTGCTCATCCATCCTCCCCCAACTTGACGGGGTGGACGTTTTCTTCCTTCAAGGTTCCTGAGTGTTTACACGGCTATGAAGTTCCAGCATTTCTTGATGATTTGGGTCAACCGAGAGAGCCGCCCGACAGTCTCGTAGTGCACCTGTAACGTCACCAATGTGCTCGTGGAATGCGGCTCTGAGGTGTAAAAGGTGGAGATCCGCTTTGAAAGCAATCGCCCTTGTCAGTTCACTAATTGCTTCCTTCTCCTTTCGGTTGTCCATCAACACTGCCCAAATCCACATCCATTACTTACAATATAATTATTATTACGACTATTATTATTGTTATTATCATTATCATAATTAAAATTATAATCACTATTACCCCCTTGGTCCCAAAATAAACTTCATTCTTTCCTTTTTAGTCCATCCCAATATAAACTCCTTTTTCCTTTATGGTAAAGAATCTGTCGTTCATATTCTCTCTCCTCTGCACGGCTTTTGGCCGCACAAATTCCACTTTTTTAATCCCGTGCAAAATCACTATCACTCAGTATTTTAATTGAGGGAGCGCTATAATAAAAACTTTGTCCCTCAAACAGTCAAACCTGAGGGCTCTAGTGCCCTACTTGTCCTTGAAGCACTGGTGGATAAGGTAAATAGTGAGACAATACTTGTCAAGTCTCTTGAAGTGCTTGACTTCTAAGCACGACGGGTCCAGTTAATTTGTAACCCGCATACTATGGCTGGAAGCAGGGTGATCACAAGAGTATCACACTCTCAAAGACACAACAAGAAGCCTACAAATTTTTTTATGCCTCTTGTGATAATTGAAACAAGCTGTCATGCGTACCAACATTTTGAATCAAAGTTCTTGAGGATTCCCTATCACGGGGATTCTCAATTCCTGAAGCTGGGAAGTATCACATGCAGCCGCAAATATCAGAAGTGAATTCACATCATTCCAAACACGTTTCTACTGTACATAGTTTTCAGTAATCAATTCCAATACCCAAATCATTCCAAACAAGGCCAACGTTTCTTACCTGCAGCCCGGTATCTGTATGGGTAAACCCGTAGAGGATCCAAACGAGTGACCATCTCAAGATCTGCCTTTGTGAGCTCTCTTTCACAGTACTCCGACCTCTTCTCGTAGGCAGATGCATTACTCTTAGCATTCTCAATCAGTTTGGTCATCTCATTGTATGCAGCAGTCTTGTCATTTTTCAAGAAGTGGACCCGAGCAAGACCTTGGTGGGCCCGGGTGTGTCGAATTTCAAGGGCATTCATATAGCAATCAGCTGCAGCCTCTAGATTCTCACAATCAACATAGACACTACCAAGATTGTTTAGTGCCTATCCAAATTCAATACAATAACACAAAAGTATCATGTTAAATTAGGTGTATCTCACTCCATAAGCTTAACAAGAAGAGTGTTTATCACACACTTATATACTACATGATGTACCTCACATTTGTATACACTAAACTCAAAATCAGTAAACAACTGAGGTAGAACCGTAGAATACCCAAATTGCAATTTGCTCACTGAGATACAAATGTGACATGACAAAAAAATGGGTTTCAAAGAATATAGTTTGTATCACTGAGATACAAACTATACGAATATATACTATACAAAACCATCACAAAACATTTATATATTTACGGAATAGCCCGAAATGTTTCAGAGAGAGTTTCTTTCCCATCTGAAACACATCCTTTGAGCAAAATCTCTAACCCTAAGTGTTATGAAACAGTGAACACATGCAGGAGATTTATAGGGGCAGAAGAATTATATACCTGACCTTTGCGAAGCCTATCTGAAGGGCACCTCAAAGCTTCTTCAAGCAGTGATATGACAGTTGATGAACAAGACGGATCAAGACAGGAATCAGCCAATGCATAGGCTTTCAAGAAAAATGCTTCAAAAGATCTCTTGATGCGTATAGATTCATCTGCCTTTCTTAGGCCTTCTTCACAATGACCAGAATCATATAAGATCCACCCCTCATAAACCAGGCGTTCATGTTCACTAGATGCATGCTGGCGAGCCAGCTCTAAACTTCTCATGGCTGCTTCTGGGCAATTTAATCTGATAAAACAAAAAAAAAAACAGTTAAAATGATCTTTTTGGACATTATTACTACCATAGCATTGAAATTCATTTTAATTTGTCCATCGCTTTCATTTTAGTCACATGTTTCTCATTATTTCGTGAATTAATAATTACCTGAGTAAGAGAAGAGATTGTCTGAAGTAGAGAACACCTTTTGGCGAATCTGACTCGAGCATCTGATATATTACCGAAAGGGACCCAATATCATCGACAGACGACCATCGTTCATACAATTGCATCCAACAGTCAGCTTCTGTCCAGTTCTCAACATGCTCCCTCACGAGTGTACGGAGTTGCAATGCCGGGACCCGCCCATCAAACATCCTATACTCCGGACATAGAGTGAGGATTGCTTGAACATCACACATGGCTGATTGGTAGTCTTCTATGGCGAGGTAGAAACAAAACCGGAGCTCTAAACACTCCAAAGCTTGTTTGAATCCGAGAATCCGGTTAATTTCTGCAAGGGCACTCTGGGAATTTTTTCTTCTCATGAACGAAGCTGCTCGGGACATGTACGGGTAAGTCAGCGTGGGGTCCAATTCAGTCGCTCTCTCCAAATCATCCCAGCTCGTGTCTCCTTCGCAATGCAATGACCTCTCTTGGTACATCCATCCAAGGGCATTCATGGAAGAAATTATAGAACTTAATTTCTCAAATGCCAATCTTTTATGACCCTTGATGTGACTCATTACTCTAGCCAAACCAACAATGGAGTAAGTATGCCCCGCGTCAAACGCGGCCTGGAAGTGAACCTCAGCATCATCATACTCTTTTCTAAGGAATTTAACACATCCCAATTGATGACAAGCCACCATCTTCTGTTGGTTGTTTTCTGAGGAATCGACCATCCGTTCCAAGAAATAGGCACCCATTTCCAATTGGTCAGTACTCATTGCCACTTCACTTAGAAAACAGTAAAGGGAAAAGGCGGACTCACCGACCAAAGTTGACCTTTGTTGACTTTTAACATTGCTTAGCAGTTCAACCACCCGACTATCGTTCAAAGAGCGGGGAAGGTCTCGCAGGATGGCCTGCAAGCACGAGGCGGCAAGGACAGGGGCATCCTCCTGAAGGGCACATTCAATTAGATCAACAGCGTCCATTGTAGAAGATACCAGAGAAGACAGTCTCCTATCACACGCATCCTTGAGAGTTTCACAACAGAACTTGTTGGAAAACACCAAAATTTCTAACAAAAGGTCAGATGACACTCCTTCGTCCAGTGTGCCCTTTATGGTAAATTTACTTATCAGCCTGAATCCCATTGCAGAAATGTCATTTTCTGACAAATCTATTTCATCACAAAAGGATTCTTTAAAACAACCATTAAGCATGGCTTGGAAAGGGGATGAAAGGGTAGCAATCTTTTTCCTGTCACATACTATTTTTTCACGCCCGATTTGAAATGTAACAGTTCTAGAAAAAGTAGAATCTACATAGGAAGAAGCTATATATACAGGTGCTATCTCAGAAGCTATATCTATAACCCCGAACAACTCCTTTGCACATTTACCACAAGATTCAAGCAAGTCCAAAACAAAATCTTCGGCTTGCTTTTCATACTTCAACCAAGCCCCAAAGATTAGCTTATCATATACAGTTTCGGCTTTCAAGAAAGCAGCACGGAGGCTTCTCTGCATCAATTTGACTTCCCCAAGACCCTTAAAGACCTGAAACTGAAGCAGATAGAGATATGACCGTTTGGTTGGAGGGCACGTCTCGAGTTCTTCATGAATTTGGGATAAAACCTCTACATAGTCAACAGGTTTGAAGTGTGGTAAAATAGGAGGTTGAGGAACCTTGATTAATGAGTCTCTGCAAACGAAGACATAATAAATAAATAATCATTGGATCATTATGTTAAATTGGACACCATCTAAAATAAAAACATATCAAGAAAAAATTCGATCTTTTTTGCTTACATTGAAGAGTAAGAAGAACGGGAGGAGAATTTCGGAAGTTTGCCCCTCTCAACTTGGAGCCATGATTGTGGATTGATGGCTTTTAGCTGAGAATCTCTGCAGGAATCTGAAGGGAAGAAGTTCCTCATGGGACATAACAGATGAAGCAACTCCCAGATCTCCACAGTAGCCAGATGGTGTCTATACTGTCTCTAGCTAGTTCTATTTTACCCTTGAGAGGAAAAATGAGCAAAAAGAGAAAACGAAAAACGACCCTAAATTGCAAGAATTCACTAACAAAGACAACCCTAAGGATCAAGATCCAATTTTTTCACACACCCACAAGGCAAATATTAAAGCCCCAATCTTGGTGTACCTGAAAAATGCAACCTTTACCAAACAGGACCTTGGGATATATTGTTACTGCAAAAAACCAAAGCTTTATCAAGATCCAAACGATGATAGAAAACCCAGAAAGGTCAAAACCAGTAATGATCACCAAGATCTCCACCAGAACAACCAAAATCCCTGAAATAGAAATAGTGAATAGGTAGCTAGACCACTGACCTTGTTTGGCTTGTGAGTGTGATTTCAAATCATAGTTGAGGAAGTGGGAGCAGAATCCAGTGGAATATAATCCAGCTTGCACTTTCTTCTGTTTGGTAAAGTTTTCCTTTCTTCTTTACCTCTCTTTTTTCCAACTGTTTCTTTTTTCACCTTTTATTTGCTTTCTATATAGTTCCACTTTCATTTTCATTCCGTTGGAGACCATGTGATGGGAATTGGCAGCTACAGTTTTCAAGACCAAGAAATAGCACCAACACGGCAATATCTCCTGGAAAAGTAAACCCACTGCTGCAATTGAAATACTCCGTACGTAGTAGTAAGACGGGTTTGGGACGCAATTTATACGGTACACAAGGGTGCCTTGAAATATTCTGTACCTGCAGCTTATTTTGTAAATCTTATCAACTTTGAGGTGCCTTGTAATACCTTTTATTAAGTTTCTTTTTTTTTTCCAGTCATCGTCTCCCGTTCATGTCTCCTATTAATCATCTCTGATTACGTAACAATTGATCATCTTTGTTCGAAGCTTTCATCTGTGCTCTTCGAATTTGCTCTTCGAAGTTTTCATTGTCTCCCAGTACGCAACAATCTAATCTTATTTATCTCTTTTTCGTTACAGATTTTTATCTGTTCTCTTCGAATTTGCTCTTCGAAGTTATGTACTCGTTTTTTATTTATTGCAGGTTTAGCTTTAGTAGTTATGTCTACTTTTTCAGGTATTTCTGTAGCGACTCACTATATTAGTATGATTAGCTGATAAAACATTATGGTATTTTAATTTAACTTTTTGATGAGCATTTAGTCTATGTATTTGTTTTATCCTTTTCCAGATGAAATTGCTTTTACTGGACAGTTAATTCAAGACATTGAATCGAGAGGCGAAATACTTAAATTTGATTCAGGTAATTCCTTTGGTTTTGTGTTATTATCTTTTTCTTTGTTCTAATTTTATTTACACCTTTTTACTTTTTGTCCCCTTTTCCCTTGATCCAGATCATTTTATTTTAGCTTCAACTTTTGTTTCTTTGCAGCTAACCATTCTTCTAGCAGTTTTGATTCTATACCACAATCTGATTCTTCCCTTTTAGTTAAAGAAGCTGAAGTTTCTGAGCTTCTTGAAAAAACTGTTATGTCAGAGAAAGAAGCTTTTGATTTGTATAATGAGTATGCTTTTAGGATTGGCTTTGGCGTTCGTTATTCTACTCTACGGAAGAAAGAAGGTTGATGTGATGTTAGAGGTAGAGAATTTTGTTGCACTAAACAAGGTTCTAAGAAAAATAAAGGTGTACATGGTAAGGTATTCACCAAAGTTGATCGTCGTACAGGTTGCAAAGCAAAAATTTATTTTGAGTTTAGAAGCAATGGTGAATGGGTTGTAGTTAGACATCTTATGGATCACAATCACTCTTTCTGTCCTGGTTCTTTAGTTCATCACGTGAGGTCTCATCGTGATGTTTCTTCTTCTGAATTGACATATTTGAATCATTTGAGAAATAGAGGCGTAAAAACAGCTGACGGTTTCCGCTGTTTACAAGCTGAAGTAGGTGGATCTCCTTCAATTGGTTTCGTGCTGCGCGATGTCTACAATGAATTGAAAAAAAACAAAAAAAAGTTTTGAAGGTTGTGATGCAAATACTTTGATTAGTATCTTTAGGAACATACAAACAAATGAAGAAGACTTTTTTTCTTTAGAAGTTGATGCTGATGGTTCTTTAGTTAGCTTCTTTTGGAGAGTTGGTTGTTCACGATACTACATATCGTACAAATAAGTACGATATGATTTGTGGTCCTTTTGTAGGTATTAACAATCATACGCATAACTGTATGTTCGGTTGTGGGTTTTTGTTGAATGAACGCATTGAATCCTTTGAATGGCTCTTTACCACGTTTTTGACTTCAATGGATTCAGTTCATCCAAAAACCATTATGACAGATCAGTCTGCATCCATGGCTGTTGCTATATGTAAGGTCTTTCCTAGTTCAAAACACCGTCTTTGCATATGACACATCATTGAAAACTCTAAAAAACATATACGAGACTTGAGGAATGACGAAGGCTTTTTGGACTTATTTGATCATGTTTTGAAACTTTGTCATACAGTTTCTGAGTTTGACTATTATTGGAACAAGTATCATCTATTACTGCACTTGTTTTCTTTCTTTTTAATTAATTTATTATTTACACTATCAATTGTTTACAAATGAGTAATGGCTTAATTGTGATGAGTAAACTATTGTTCTTTTTGCTTTTAATTTTTGCAGGATGGTCACTACTTTCAATTGTTCTGAAAATGCATGGTTGAAGAAACTATATGGACTTAGGGAGAAATGGTGTCCATCATTTTCAAAAGATTACTTTTCTGCTGGCATTTTATCATCACAAAGAAGCAAGTCAACGAATAATTCTTTGTCTAGAAAGTTGAATGCAACATCTTCTCTTTGTGATTTCTATCACTTTTTTGTGAAGTTGTTAGTGAATGGCGGAGTAATGAGAGATCAGATCAACATCGTTGTTGGGATGGCTTCCCCGAGATATCAATCCCACATCTTGGTATATTACATAAAGCTTCTCGAATTTACACGATTGATGCTTACAAGCTTTTTGAGAAGGAGTTTGTCCGTGCTATGTCTTTGAAACATGAGGTTAAACATTGTTTTGGTTCTGTTATTCGATATTTAGTTTGGATGCCTCATATTGATCAGTTTTCACATTGGGTTTCGTATAACACGACATCACATTTTGTTGATTGTTCATGTAAGAGGTTTCAAGAAGTTGGTATTTTGTGCTGTCATTGTCTTCGTATATATCATATCCACTGCGTTGAAGTTCTTCCTGATTCTTATGTTTTAAAACGTTGGACTCGAATAGCAAAGTCAGTTGAACAGAGTCAGTCATCTATGTTATCCAATACTTCTAATGTTTTGTCTTCTGTTTGGAGAATGAAAATGCAAAGGAAACTCCACAAACTTCTGTGTTCTATTGATTCTAATGCGTCAGCGAGGCTGCTTTGTGAAGAGTCATTCAAAAAATTGAAACATGATATTGAAGAACAAGTTGGCAGTATTTACTTCTCACACAGTGATTCAGCTTCAATTGGAGTTGGTACAATTTCTAATCCCAAAAGTTCAAGGAAAAAAAGTGAAAGAAATGTTCGGTGCAAAAGTATTGTTGAGATTAAATCAAATCAAGCCCGAGGAAGGAAAAAGTCAACTGCACCAAGTACCTCACTTATTGAACCCTGAAAATTGTAAACACTCTTAAAAGCTTTGTTTTTGTTTACATACTTTTTTTATTATTCAAAAAAGAACATATTTTATCCTTTTCTTATCATTTTAGTTTCTGTAATGTGCACTTATAGACTTTACATGTTCTTTTCTCTCTATGTGTTTGTTTTTGTTTTTACTTTTATTGAATCATACATTCCCCTGATATAATATTTTCTGAGTAATTCTTTCTAATATAATGCGTAACAGGTGTTAACAAAATGAGTATTGAAATGAATATTGCTTGAAAAAACATTTCCCAAATTGATATTTAATAAGAAAATTAGTAAACCTAATTTCATACTTAATGTTCTTAACCTAATTTCATACTTAATGAGCATACACTTTTTTTTAGAGAGAAAAGTTTATTCATCATCGTTGAGAAGTACAAATAGAGAGGGTGACCGAACCAATACCTCTCTTTTATTTTTTGAAAAACAAAACAGATTAATTTCTAAAGGTAGGAATCCCACATTTGTCAAGTTCCAGTAAAGAAATAATAGCAGAGGGTAGGTTGTTAAAAGAGGTAAAGTTTCTAAAAACACCCACCGACAAACCAAACTGAGCAAGATTGTGAGCAACTAAATTCATTTCTCTGAAATATGTTTCATTCGAACACCAAGCGAATCACATAGCCTCTGAGCTTCCTCAATTATTGTGTATACACTTTACTAGTAATAATTATTAATATAAACTTCATGAATTCAATGTCACCATTCAACAATACAATCATCATTATTGTGTACCGGTGGGCGTAGCTCAACTGGTAGCAAGAGAGTGCCACAAGAGTTAGATCCCGGGTTCGAATCCCGGCAACTGCGATGAGGGGTTACTATACTAAAAATGCATAGGGCCTCTGCAAGTACCGGGACATAGCTCCACTCTCTATCTGTCAGATTGAGATTATAGTCCAATTTACATCTTCCCAACGTACCGTCCGGTCGGGGTTGGGGGCCCCTCAGAGATGGGGTGTCATCCTTTTTTTATCATCATTATTGTGTATATTTACCATTTCGCAATTAACACAAATATTTACTATTTTTCCAAAAAGACACTTTTACATAAAATTAGCTATTTCATTTCTTAGTCACTTTTACTCACACAATGCCATTATACCTAACTTACTAATACTTTGAAAAAACACTCCCCAGCTTTTTTTTAATAATAAAATAAGTTGACCTACTTTCATACTGAATGCTTTTAACTTTCAGGGGTCAGTCCTTAAAATTGTGTATAAGTAACAAATGAAATGAGCATAGAACCTATTAAAAATGATCATAAATTCTTAAATTTGTGTATAAGCACCAATTGAAATCACCATAGAACTTCACATATGCATCTGTCAGCATTCAATATTACTACGGTGTTTAATGTCAATCAAGATTAAGAGTAATATACCAAATAGTAATAGTAATAGTGATTAATTAAAAAACAACAGTAATAGTCATCAATAGCATTACACATCTTCTAGATAACATAGTATTATGTAGTAGTTCAAACATTCAAGTTCACCATAAAGTCATTAAACACAAACTAAATATGTAATTAAACACAAACAAAATATGTTTTTCCCGATTAAACCATTAAACCAGAACTGCACATTAAATGATTTTTTGTTGATTACATTCACAACAGTTTATTTTCTTTCACTCTTTCCATCACCTCCATCCTTACTTCATTCTCCTGAAATGTGAGCATTTTGTGCAGCTACTTGACCCTCAATATGTTTAATGGCTTTTCCTGCACAATTATAATATGTCAGTATTAGCTTATGTTGTTTTGACACACTATTGATATTACATTAAATCTTCATAAACTAATGTGTATTTACATTATCTTTGAATAGACCACAGTCTCATCACGTACACTCCTTCATTTGCTTTATTATTCTTGTTGCGCCATGCCATTTTTAAAACTTCTGGCTTCATGTTTTTGACTTTGTCTGCTTGAGGATGCTTTTCATCTTTAAGCCATTTCAATACAGCACTTTTCTGCAAATATAAACAATTTTTATAATAAACATTTCTTATAATAAAGCTCAATAAATATGAAATAATGCTCATTGTGAATAGCTACAGTACTCATTTAAAAGAACAATAATATTCACACTTACCAGACGGTTTGGTTGCAAAAGATACTTCATTTTAATAGATATTTCTACATCACAGCTATCAATGATGAAGAACTTATTGTACTTTAAACCAAAAGTCATCACGTAGTATCTTCCACTTTGTTCAACTGGGAAAATAAACAAATCCATGTTTCTCACTTTTGGCATTTCCTTGGTGAATTGGGCCCTTGTAGCATCAACAAATCTCTTGCTTCTTGTTTGTGGAGCAGTCAACTGATTTTCCTCCAACACTCTCTATAAATAGATAATTTAATTTAATAAATTTCTTTCAAATATATTCATAAAAACAAATATGTAAATCCATAATTCTTACACATGGTGTTGTTGTGAAAATCAATCTTTTCCTTGCTTCATCGCTTCTTAGAGTCTCGTTGTTGTTCAAAATCATTGCCCACACGTCTATCAGTCGTGAATTCACTTTACAACTTATATTTAGACTCTCGAACTCACTTTTTGAAAGAACAACATCTCCATCTTTGTATAACACATCACTAATGAGTTTAAAAACAAATAAACAGTAAGCACATTCTAGTCACATGCACATAGCATCAAATTGTTAAAATGCAATGAACATTCCATTGGCAATTTAAACAGATTGAGATCTAAGCTAGCACATTAAGATTGGACAATGAAGAACAATAATTTTCTCATGCGATTAGTAGAATGATAAAATACAATTACTATTCTCCAGTCCATAACATCAAACTATACAAATTCAAACAAGGGACACATGCAACATGCTTATTTGATCCAAAATACAATCTTAAATCACAAACTTACAATCTTTAATCATGTCAGACATCTTATTTCAAACTTTACTCACAATTCACAAAATTCCAAGAGCCTAAAAGCCTGAAGTAATTATGCATTCTTCATTAAATATATAATAATTGTTTATGAGAAGTATTTAATTACTTACTTTTTATCGGTGCCCTCATTAAACACAAATTGAGCTACCTTGATCTCTTCGGTGGTTGGTGGTGCCTTAATTTCTGTAACTCTGTTCACAAATGGTGACTTTAAAGCAGGTGCAGACATCACATTTCTTTTTGTCTTCAATACATTTTGCTCACCATCTTCACCTTCCATGCAAATATTCTTTCCCTTTTCAGAAACTTTATCAGTGATTTCATCACTTGTACTGCTTAACTCATGCACCCTTGTTTCATCCTCTGGGCTGCTTTGGTCATTCTGCTCCTCAAGGTTTTTTTTTTGTTGCTCATTAACATTCTCTTGTTGCTCATTTACAACTCCCTGATGCTCATTGATTTGAACTTCTTGGTCAACAACAGTTGTACCCTCATTCTCCTGTTCTCTATGTTCCCCTGTGATTGGAGACTCATTTGATTCCTGTGATAGCAGTCTGAAACTCGGCTTTTCATACTGTATGAATGTTTGCCTATCAATCATTTTCTTCTGCGCATTTTCAATTGCTTCTATCGCTTTCAGTACATCTCCGGTCCAGAAATCATCATCTTGTGACATTGAGATTTCTTTTCCTTTTTCATTTGTTTGTGGTTGTGTGGAATAGATGTTGAATAGCCCATGAACTTTTCCAAGCAACGCTTTCATGGTTTCATCATCAGGCAAAGCCTGTGCAGCCTGTTGAAATTTCTCATCAAAATTTGAGATGCTTTCAGCCAAATGTTTTGCTGCTGAAGCAAATTCCTTCATTGCATCCTGCTTTAATTTACAAACACATTTATTCATTATTGTATGCTCAACTAAAACATTATAGTGCTCACTTTATAAAAGCTTATACTCATATTGTTTATAACCCAAACATGTAAAATAAATACTACATAATATAACACTTTTATTATAACCATAATAATCATTTTTAATCATTTTACTATAACAGTAACACATTCCACCTCATATGAAAACAATTTATTCCAACCAATGCTCATTCCATTACCACAAATGTATAAAATGATAATATTGCTCCTCTTTTATTTTTTAAAATTTTATACTTAGATGTTTTATAACCAACACATGTAATATAATCACTTCATATTGTAACACATTTATTATAAAAAATAATAATCACTGTAGTATAACATTAACTCATTTTAATACTCAACACGTAATTCACTGAATATAAGCATGTTTATTCCAAAGAATGATCATTTTGTTAATGTACTATACTCATTGTACTATCCCAAAGAAATCAGAATTCTCATTTATATATTTACCCAAATTTTTCTCTTAAAATTACATACAACTCTCTTACCTTCTTTGGATTCTGATTGGTGTCTCCCTCACTTGCCCTTTCAACTTCTTCTTCATTTCTTCTCACATTTGGAATTGTAAGTTCCCCTATGTTAGCTTCATCCACATATCCAAATCCAAACCCTCCACTTTCAATTTCTTCCTTCTCTCTTTTGTTCAATTTTTGTGTTGTCCATCCAATGATAGATGACAATCCTCTTTGCATTTTTCTTCCTTTGAACACAACATTGTCAACATAGAACATCTACATATTTCATAAGCTGTTAGAAATGTGTAATGCATATAACAATTTGATTAATAAGATTATAGAATTGAGCATTAACTTACAATCAGAAACAATAGAGGCCCAAGGAACTGTCTTGTTCTGTTCTTGCTCCAATAGTCCTTTGCTTCAATTAAAATTTCCAATGTATATCCACACCAATTCAGATTTGGTATTTTTGAATCATCCTTTAAATCCTTCAGAATGCTTTGATTTGCAAAGCAGTTTTGCTTACCTTCAATCAGACATGTTACAAGGAGAACCAAAAAAATTCTTAAACCAGCCTCCACCTCTTTTGTTTTCATCTACGACCTTCATCAATTGACCAGTCCTCACAACTCCATTTTCTGTCTCAAATTGGGATCTCCAATCAGCCACAATTTGTGATGTTTCTTCAGCTTGGGTGTCAATCAAATTCTTCACATTTAAGTCTCCTTTTGGAAACCCCAATGTGAAGTGCACTGCATCTTCATTTATCCTCAATTTCTCATTGTTCGGCAGCACAAGAGACACACTTCTACTATCAAAGTTCTCAACAGTCCAATATGCTAACTGCATCGACAATTGCTTGATTTGAAGGTTCAGTAATGGACCAAACCCCATCTCCAGCACCTCTGCCTTTTGTTCTTCACTCATTGGTGTCATAATTTCAGTTATACTTCTTGGAGACATTCTAGTCTAGAGTTTCGGAAATTGATCATTTTCTTCCTTTTCTTCCTCCTCATCCTCGTCCTCTATTTCTTCTTCTTCAACTCTCTTCTTCTTCGGCTTTCTTTTCTCCGCCTTTGATGACTTTGCTTCACATTTTCCTTTCTTTCTTGCTTCATCTTCTTTCTTCTTTTTCTTAACTTCAACTGTCTTGTTTTCAGTTTTTTCTCCTATGGTTGATCTTGTTATTCTCTTCTTTGGTCTCTCATCCTCACATTCTAGTCCAGAGCTTCGGAAAGTCTGTTTGCTTGAAGTTGCTTGCTCTCCACTTTGTTTTGAATTTTTTCTATTTCTTTTCTTGCTTTCCACTTTCTTTTTCTGCAAACCATCCTCTTTTGGTGCTTTCACATTCTCATTTTGATCATTCTGAGTCATAGTTTGCTCAGTTTCTTTTGCACCATGCTCATCTGGCTTACTGCTTTCAACATCACCTCTATGTTGTTCTTCCACATTTTCATCTTCTTCAGCTTCATTGTGATCTGGCTGACTGGTACCATCATCTTCCACATTATTCCTTTCCACATCAACGTTGTGAGCTGCTTCAACATTATCATTTTGCTCAGTCTGACCCTCATGTTGCTCGGTTGCTTCCACATTAGATATCTGCTTCTTTGAAGCTTTGTTCTTTGCTCTATCTGGTTTTATCTTATACTTTTTCTCTTGAACTTTGGAAACCTTTTTTAACTCCCTTTTTGGCTTTGCACGCAACACTGGGATCTCAATTATTGGCCTTACATCTAAAACCCTTCATTAATAATTAAAATGAGTATGAGATATTCATTCATGAATCACAAATGCATTTCATACTTAATAAGTACACTGTACCTTATCATCAATGAGCATTTTTCACTTACATAATGAACAAACAAACAATTATAATGTACCTTTATTCCATAACAACCATATTCTAAAACAAAAACTTCATAGTACTTGATGTTCACATAGCACTATATGGACATTTGAAAGTACTAATCAAATAATGAGTATCACATCATTTGTAACTTAACATCATCTGTAAAAATAGTATTCACATAATGTTTTTTAAAATGAGCATTTGTTTTCAAGTTTTGCGCATACAAACAATTCTCTACAGACACTATTTTAAACCAGTATATTTTAAACCAGTTTTCTGTAATATAAAAATCTGACAAAGTTTTATAAATTGAGCATTATGTATTTACATTATGAGCATACACAGATTATTTATGAAACCGTATTACAGAATAAGTAAAATGTAAAACAAAAATTGCACAACACTTCATGAACTCATAATTCTATATAGTAATTTTAAAGAGTAATTAGATAATGAGTATGGATTGATTTTTAATGGCACACCATTGTCACACTATCGCTCATAATCACATTCTTCAATAAATTTAGAAAAATTAAAGCACATATCACTTTATTCACAGATAAGTAGTACATACCACACAATGAGTATTTTTTTTGGATGAAATGTAAGTATATATATAAAGCACCCAAAAATAATATTTTACAATGTATCACACCAGATCAAGAAGACTACCTAAGTTAGATGCCTCTAACCTAAATATAATTCATCAGAAGCTAATGGGACAAGCCCCATGTCAAAACAAAATCAGAAAACACCTAGCAATCACCAGAAGCACGACGACAACATAAACTATCCAGCCACAGGGCAATATCTGCAGCAAGCATCAATTCTCTTTCCCGTAAATCAACTCATCCATTTCCCTCATTTACAATAGAAAGTAGATACTCCTTCCTCTTGAGTAGTGTCTCTTTACAACTTAAACCAGGAGTCCTTCTTAACATTTTCCTCGTGTTCACTTCTTCTTTTTTAACCTTGAAAAACTTACCACGCATAAACACTACCTCAAATTCTTCGGTGCAAAGGTGACCTGGGTCCACTACTTCACCACGGTAGCAATCCGAGCTCTCTGAATCCTCGTCATACTCTGAGCTCACGGAGTCGTTGGAGCTCAGGGCCGCGTTAGCAGGTTCGATACTTGGCGTAGCAGCAGCAGTAGTTTCAAACTCTAAAACCGTAGCTCCAGTAGGTTCAATCGCTACAGCAGCGACAACCTTGGTTTCAGGAGGTATCATCTGCTTTGTAATCTTCTTTCCCTTCTGCCTGCGTACTTCCACAAATTTCCCTTTCGGGTCCACAGTCTCATGCGCAACAATGGCTTTCGTAGCCTCAGTAGCCTTCGTTATGGGTTCCTTAGTAATTATTATAGTCTCAACCTTTTCTGGTTCGCCGAAGTCAGCCTTTTCTTTTGTTGCTAGTTCCTTGCAAATGAAAGGATGGTGCCCGTATTGTTTGCAATGGAAACAGTAGTTCGGAAACGTTTCATAGAGTACCCGCTGCTCAAAAATCCTTCCTGACGCCATCTTGATTGGGAATGAGAGAGGAGGTGGCTTTGTCACGTCTACTTCAATTAATACTCTCGCGTAGTTGTGGTTTGCCTTTTCAAGCGTTATCCTATCCGTGGTGAGAGGAACTCCAACTTTAGAAGCAACTTCGCTAATAGTATCCTCATTCCACAACCTCACCGAGAGCTTAAGGAATTTTATCCAAATCAGTACCTTCAAGAACTCATATCTTTAAAGGAAAAATCATCAGACAGGACCTTCAAAACCAGTAGCTTCCCATAGAGGATATAAGGCCCCTCAATCATAACTATACTCCTGTCAGCTTCACTCTTGAATTTAAAAACAACCCATCCCTTATCATGTGGTTTGACTTCACAGTGTACTCCCCATTTTTTTGTAAGGGTATAGGTTGCCTTTAAACCAGGAAACCTTCCCGTGAAAAAGCCCACCAGACAGTAGCCAAAGATATCCACCATTGAAGGTAGCACACGGTCTGAAAAATCAAGAATATCACTAGTTGGTGGAATATACCTCAGTTTAAGCCCTTCGGAGGGATATCGATTGTCTTTGAACAGTGTACTCCATTGTTTCTCCTTAGCAGCTTTTTTGTTTTTTGTGAATCTGCCAAAGTGATAGCTCCCACAGTTGCAGGAGTTACTGCCAAAGGCAGCAGAGGCAACTCAGAATTCACAGGAGCCTGCCTAGTAGCAACTGCTGCATTACTAGAAGTTTTCACAACAGCAGTTTTTCCCCCATCCTTTGTAGCAGCAGCTTGCGCAGGAGCAGTAAGCACAGTCCCAGGAGCCTGAGCCGTATCCAAAGTTCCAACCTGTTTCACAGCAGTACTCAGTTTGGCAGTTGTAATTGGTTTCCCAGCAGCTGGGATAGCAGGCTCCTGAGCCGTATCCGAGGTTCCAATCTGAGCATCACAACACGACGAAGGACCAACATTAACAACATCCCCAGAAATTTTTTCTGGCTTCTTCACAACGTTCCCCAGGGTTAACGCCGGAAATTCCTCATCTGTGTCAGCGAGGAGGGCGAACCTGGACCTGGTCCGAGGCCGAGTCGTCGAAACCACCGTAGACCCCTGCTTTTTGGTCGCCATAAGCACGACGATGAACAGTAGCAAAACCCAGGTTCTGATACAATAGCGAGCTTCCTGACTCAAGAACAGGGACCGAAGGTTCTAAACATAGAGAGTTTGGACTCTAATTTCAAAGGGGTAAAAGGGAAAGGAAAGTGGAGGAGTGTAAAAATAGAGGGAAGGGTTGACAGCAAAAACTAAATGAAAAAGAAAAGAAAATGGGGATGAGTTGGTTCGTACACTGAATGGTGCAGCCAAATCATGTGTTCGCTGACATCATGGTGACATCATTTTACCCCAAATCTATTCTATATACAAAGCAGCGTGAGAATATGTTCAAACTCCCGCCCAAAACTGTCCAAATCAATAGTTCACATCATGTAAAACTAGAGTCCAAACGTAGAAGTTGCCTGTCAATTCCCTCGGACACACTAATGAATTAAACAATGAATACTCCGTATTAAAATTGCTCTATGGATAAAAGCAAATGGTGTCAGTTTGTCAGAGCCACCCTATACCTTATAATCCAAGTAGGTCTTTGTTTCTTGTGCTGATGGTAATCAAAGCATTTCATTCAGGAAACATGTATGATGTATCTTGAATGGGTGTGCCAAAACCAATTCATCTCATAAAAAATGGGGCTACCTAAATATGAGGAGTGGATTACTCCATATTTTTAGTACTCCCTTCGTCCCGAAAAGGTTGACCAAAGTTGATTTTCATGTGGATTAATAAAGTAAAAACTATGTGGTTGAAATTTGTCCAGATGAGAGAGAATTAATTTTAGCCACATATTCCTTACTTTAAATGGAAATGACAAATCTTTTTGGAACATCCAAAAAGGAAGTTTGGCCAACCTTTTCGGGACGGAAAGAGTATATTCTTAATAGTTAAGAATTAAATAAGTGAAAAAATATCAATTGGTAATGTTTTAAAATAATGATTTTGATAAAAATAGGCGATTGTAATTAATATTTGTTAGACAGCTCTCTTTTTTTCAAACGGTTAGACAACTCTCTTGATAATTATTTGTGCAACTAATATGAAAATATTTAATCATTATGGTAAACAAGTATGGATCAAATAAAAACCATTCTAATCGTGAAAACTGCATACCTCCACTTTTTTCCATAGTGTGATGCACTATTACGTTTTTGTGTTGCACTTTTTCGCATTGACAGGAAACTTTGACTTATTTACGAAAATGCGTCTAATTTTTTTATTTAGCATGGTTCGACTGAAGTTCAAAAAGTGCAACAGATCACCCTTAAAGTGCATCACATTCGGATAAAAGTGAACGGTTTTCAGTTTTCACGTTAAGAAAGGTTTTTATTTGATCCGAAACATATGGTAAACAATGTAGGGTGTGTTTCGGAAAATAAAGATAATTAATTAAAATAAATTAATTAAATAAAATGACTAGAGAAAAACAAGAAAGGAGATGAAGCAGAATTAGTCAAGGCTCGTGCTACGCACGATTTCCTTAAAACGTATCTGTTGCCTCCCACAGTGCTAGAAGCGTTGCAACAATCGTTTCCCAGGATACGATGACTACGAACTAATGTTTGAGCACACAAACAAGAGTTCCAGCGAACGAGAACCAAGTATGAACACAGAAGGAATTTTGCAGAGTAGTTGTAGGTGTTTTTAGCTCAAGAAATTCATGAGGAAAGTATTGTGCGTCGTGTCAAACCGTGTGTTTGTTGCAAAGCACCTGCCAGCCTTTTATAGGAGGATTTGTTGTGTGTTAAATGGGATGTTAATGGACCTGAACGTTACGGGAA
Organism: Cuscuta europaea; assembly: GCA_945859875.1. Lineage (NCBI taxonomy): Eukaryota > Viridiplantae > Streptophyta > Magnoliopsida > Solanales > Convolvulaceae > Cuscuta > Cuscuta europaea. Next base: position 110,163 of record CAMAPE010000031.1, on the reverse strand, counting down.
GAAACAAAATTAGACCGTATCTTTGAATGATAGGTTTTCGGACGACATTCGTGTCCGCAGGTCGCCCGCGCACACGAGTCGTGGTTTTTCTTCTCCGTTTCGGAATTTGATCGGCACTCCCCCCTGCGCGTAAGAGAGAGCCTTTACCCTTAGGAATCTTAACTCCTTAAAAGAGGCTTCCCTTTATAAGGGGGTGAAAACCCCTTGAGTTTTTCGGTGTGGGATAAAACACACTAGAAACCCATCATTTTCCCAGTTTTTCCATTTCAACGAGTGAACTTCGAGAATCAATTTCTCATTCACCCGTTATCCGTTTTGAGTGTACCACATATCAAATTGTAGCCCTTAACAAGGACAATCCGAAACCACTTTGACCCGACCCAAATCGGAAGTGGACCCCACTCAAATAATTGCCCCAAAATGACCATTTAATGCAATTTTTAACACATTTTTTCAACAATCCCCCACATGAATGAAAATTGATTTTCGAGACTTAAAAAAAACGAAGATAGGAGGACACGTGTTCACCGGATGATCCTTGCATACGGAGAGTAGGTTTTATCCTTTGAACCTTCCGTTGTAAAGACACGTTTATTTACTGGCTGTCTAGTAGACTCGATGTCCTTGAACTATACTGCCGTCGTGTAAACATTGACTTATCTTTACACAAGAACCTTCCAACTTTGTTCCGTTCTCATGGGTGTGCCCGTTTTGGCCATGGGTCACCGTCCTGGTTCTGCAAGAGTTTCTAAAGAACTGAGCCTTTACAGTTCTCCTTTGAAGCGGCCCTCTTCTCTCTCACATAGGTGATTCTTTCACGAGTATCCCGCATACTCTTCCAATGTTATCGAGTAGATCAACATTTTAGAATCATTAAAGCAAACGGTTTTGCTAACCTCGTGCGGGAGTCACTGTTTTAACGAGGAGTGGGTAGGAGTCTGGGACCCCCACGGTGACCATCCTTCGCTTTATAATTTAGTTGTCCCTTTTGAACCTAGGACCAACTAAGTTGGGTATCCACTATAGAACTTTTCAATTCACGGGCTTTAGTCCCATTCCTCGTGACAACTTCTCCAACAATTCTCTATCCAATGCCTTGGTTAGCGGATCCGCTATGTTATCCTTTGACTTCACGTAGTCAACAGTGATAACACCCGTTGTGAGGAGTTGTTTAATGGTGTTATGTCTACGACGAACGTGTCTAGACTTACCATTGTAGAGATTGCTCTGTGCCCTTCCAATTGCCGCTTGACAATCGCAATGTATGCATATTGGGGACAGGCTTCTCCCAACTTGGAATATCCTCGAGAAAATGGCGTAGCCATTCAGCCTCTTCAGTGCACTTATCCAAGGCTATTAGCTCAGACTCCATCGTGGATCTAGCTATTAACGTTTGTTTTGAGGATTTCCATGATACGGCTGCACCTCCCAAAGTGAAAACATATCCACTTGTGGACTTAGAGTCCTTTATGTCGGATATCCAACTAGCGTCGCTATACCCTTCAAGTACAGCTGGATATCTTCCATAGTGCATTCCAAGGTTTTGGGTTTTACGTAAATACCTCAAAACCCTTACTATTGCCTTCCAGTGTTCATCATCGGGGTTGCTAGTATATCTACTTAGCTTACTAACCACAAAGGCAATATCAGGCCTAGTACAACTCATTAGATACATCAAGCTTCCAATAATCCTAGCGTATTCTACTTGAGAAATACACTCTCCACGATTTTTGGTAAGTTGTACATTTTTATCTAATGGAGTCCTTGCCTCTTGATAATCATCCTTATTAAATTTCGTAAGGATTTTATCAACGTAATGGGATTGGCTTAGCGTAAAACCGTCAGGTCCTCTAATTATTTTAATCCCAAGGATTAAATCGGCCAGCCCCATATCCTTCATGTCAAATTTAGAATTTAACATGCTTTTGGTAGAATTAATCATTAGATTATTGCTACCCACGATGAGTATATCATCCACGTATAAACATAAAATGACATAGCCGTCTACCGTGCTCTTCACATAGACGCATTTGTCACTTTCGTTTATTTTAAACCCATTAATTAACATTGCATGATCGAACTTTTCGTGCCACTGTTTAGGGGCTTGTTTCAATCCATACAATGATTTAATTAATTTACACACTTTCCTTTCTTGGCCAGGAACACGAAAGCCTTCGGGCTGTTCCATATAGATTTCTTCGTCTATATCGCCATTTAGAAAAGCGGTTTTTACGTCCATTTGATGAACTTCCAATTTTCGCAATGCGGCAATTGCTAGTATCATCCTAATGGAATTTATTCTCGTCACAGGAGAATACGTGTCAAAGTAACCATGGCCCTCACGTTGCTTGTATCCCTTGATTACAAGTCTGGCCTTGTACTTATCGATGGAACCGTCAGGTTTCATTTTCCGTTTAAAAATCCACTTGGATCCCAAAGGTTTATTTCCCGGAGGAAGATCAACCAATTCCCATGTGTGATTTTTAAGGATAGAATCCACCTCACTTTTGATGGCTTGTTTCCACATAGGACCTTCAGTAGACGTCACGGCTTCCGTATAAGTCCGTGGCTCATTTTCTACCAAACATGTTAGAAAATCCGGTTCATTTTCTACCATACATGTTAGAATATTCGAGTCAACTTCTACCAGGTAGGTGAGAAAATCCAGTCCGAAGGATTTTTCAATTCTAGCACGTTTGCTACGTCTGGGTTCGGGTTCTTCTCCGGATCCCTCGCTAGTATTTTCCATAGCTACGTCAAATGTTCATTTTGACGTGCTAGGCCCTTCGTTGGACTTGCATGGAAATACATCTTCAAAGAATGAAGCATTCCTTGATTCAATTATTGTGTTTTTATGTACATCCGGATTATTCGAATCGTACACTAAAAACCGATACGCACTACTATTTTGTGCATATCCAATAAAAATACAATCCACCGTTTTTTGACCTATTTTTATTTTCTTAGGTGTTGGTACAAGCACCTTAGCAAGACACCCCCACACTTTTAAATATTGATAGGAAGGCCGTCTGCCTTTCCACAACTCGTACGAAGTTTTATCATATTTTTTCCGGGGAACCTTATTTAAAAGGTAATTGCTTGTCAAGATTGCTTCGCCCCACATATTTTGTGGCAAGCCCGAACTTACTAGCATCGCGTTCATCATATCTTTCAATGTGCAATTCTTTCGTTCGGCAACACCGTTTGATTGAGGTGAATAGGGTGCGGTACGTTCGTGTACTATACCCACACTAGCGCAAAAGTCACCAATTGGTGCTTCATACTCACCACCTCGATCACTCCTAACCGTCTTAATCCGTCGATTAAGTTGGTTTTCCACTTCATTCTTATAAAGAATGAATTTATCGATTGCTTCGTGTTTATTTTTTAATAAATAAACGTAGCTATAGCGAGTGCTATCATCGATAAAGGTAATAAAATATTTATCACCGCCACGTGTTTGTATTGATTTAAAATCACAAACGTCACTATGAATTAATTCAAGTGCTTCCGTTTTTCTTTCAACCGATTTGAAAGACGTTTTCGTTAGTTTTGCCTCTACACAAACTTCACATTTGATAGGTAAATTCGCATGGAAACGCAAGGTCCTGGCCATTTCTAAAATGTGTCTATGCTTCCGTTCCACTCTTCCATTCTGTTGAGGGGTGTAAACACAAGATGTTTGAAAAATTATCCCACTATTCAGAAAATATTCTTGGAGTCCTACAAATTCTTTGCCATTGTCACTTCGTACCACCTTTACATTTTTGTTAAATTGTCCATCAACCATGGCAAAAAATTGTTTGAGAATAATTTTTACTTCACTTTTCTCTTTCATCAGGTGCACCCACACAGCCCTAGAAAAATCATCTACCACGGTCAAGAAATAACGTGCTCCACACGAAGACACAACACGGTATGGACCCCAAATATCACAATGTATCAATTCAAAAAGTTCAACAGCTCTAGCACCACTAGTAACAAAACAATCACGCGTTTGTTTGCCTCTTATGCAGGCATCACACGTTTTATTCTGAACATAATTTAATAAAGGTTTACTCAAATAACCAAGCGAATGCATAACTTTTATTGATGGGTGTCCCAACCTTGCATGCCACAAAATTCCCAAATCCGAACCTTCTACAGCAAATGCCTGTGCTCGTTCCAGACCCCGGAAATAATAAACTCCACCTCGCCGTTCACCCACTCCAATCGGCATCCTCGTAGGTAGGTCCTGTATTACACATAAATCATTAGTAAAAAATACATCACATTTTCGATTATCAATTAATTGTCCCAAGGAAATTAAATTGCATTTTAATCCAGGAACTAATAAAACATTGATCAGTGTCATGGTTCCACTGATCATAGCATTTCCCACGTGTGTCGCTTTGGTAATATCACCATTGGCCATCGTCACCGCCACCGGCGTTATTCGTATTATCTTTGTCAGTATGTTGTTATTCCCGGTCATGTGATACGAGGCACCTGAGTCGAGTATCCATTCGTTAGGAATCTATGTACCTGAGAGTTTTTCTTCCGAACTCGTGGCCTTACAGTTCTCCATCAGCTTGATAAATGTTTGCCACTGTTCGTCGGTGAAGCCAGGTTTATGCAGAGTTATCTCTTTTCCTCCCTGCATCATCTGACTCTCGGGCTGATATTCTCCCACGTGCATGGCTTGCACGCCACCACGTCCTGCACTCCGTCCAGAATTTCCGCGTCCAGGTCCTCCACGGCTTGGTCCAGTCCGTCCTCTTCCTCCACGGCTCGTTCCAGTTCCTGATCGTCCCAGGTTGTCGTGCCACCAGTCTGGGTAAACTCCGGTCCGTCGGAAGCAGTTCTCAATTTCATGACCTGTCTTGTGGCAGAAGGTGCACTTCACCCGGTCTTCCCTACCAGCTGCAGGTCCGGAACGCGCCGCAAACACGACCGCCTCAGGTTTGTCCTCGTTTCCTCGTGTCAAATTTTGGTGTCGTTCTTCTTGCACCACCAAGTGATATACTTTAGTCAGCGAAGGCAAGTCATCAGTGCCCAATATGTTGGACCTCAAAGTCCCATACGTCTCTCGGTCAAGGCCCATTAGAAAGTCATGAATTTTCTCCGATTCCACATGTTTAAGAAAAAGTTTCTTGAGATCACACGTGCATCCATTGCACTTGCACTGGGGAATGTTTCGCACGCCATCATACTCTTCCCACAACGCTCTCAGTTGCCCGAAATAAGATGTAATCGATTGACCATGCTGCCTACAATTTCGAATGGGTTCCTTTAACTCATGAGTTCTCATAGCATCACCAACCGAAAGGCGTGCCTCCAAATCTGTCCAGAGATCGTGCACGCTTTCCATGTAAGCAAGATTGGTTCTCAAACTCGGATCCACAGAAGTCATAATCCATCCCACCGCCATGGAATTAACGGTTAACCAATCTTCAAGATCCCTCGGTGCATTTAGAGGTCGTTCAATGGATCCGTCAAGAAATCCCATCTTCCTTTTAGCACGGAATGCGTTCTTCATGGCCGTACTCCATTCACGATAGTTATTCTCCCCTTTGAGAACAACAGCGCATATCACCATGCCGGGGTGATCCGAGCTCGAGAGAAAATAGGGAGATGAAGGATCATTAATTTTCCTTCGTTCCAAGTTTTCATAGTGGCCGTCTCCACCGCTACGTCTGGTTTCTTTGGCCATGCCAACGTCGTCCGAGCGAGATTGATTGGTCCCAAATCACTGCTCTGATACCATGTTAAAAGGTAAGAATCATACAAGGTACGGATATTTGGGAAATTATTTTGTATTTCCTTTTCTCACAAAACGCAAATGTGTTAATATATATAAAAGCCAACCGTACCAGCCATGCGTGGCTTTAGGAAAGAAAATCAAGAAAATTAAATGCTATCTACTTTCCTAGTCTAATACAAAGACTAAGTACGTGATCAAAACGTCACATAAAAAAATATGTACACAACATACAAAGAATAATGATAGATTGCTAACACAAATGTAACATAGAAATTCATTTCTATAATTAAGGCACACAATATTTTCATTACAAAACTAATTCATGTTATTATCTTTAATTTGTTTACTCAATTTTATCTTGTTTTAGCAATGTAAAAGATAATGATCTTATTAAGAAAAATATTGTACAGTATTTAAGGCATTGCACTCAAATACTCAATTGTTATTAAGAAATATTCTTCTAAACCTATTATAATATATGTTCATGTTAATGACAACATCCTTGATTGAAATAAGACTCGAACATGCGACCTCATGTTTGAGAAATTTGATGCCATCAGATTTAATGCATGTGTTGTGCATTTCTTATAATATATCAATACACATATCTTTTAAATATTATAATTATTTAAATATAATATAAAACTCACTTTTATATTTCACACACGTTACATATTCGTACAAAGTAACTTAATACAATTTACTTTGTTTTCTCAATAAACTAAATTTAGCAATGAGAGAGATAAAAATCTTATGTAGATAAATAATGAATAAATCTTTTTTCTAGACATCAATTGCATTGTATTTATTTCATAATGTTATGATACTATACATTTCTTTTAAGCACTATAGTTACTTTAGTGTACCACAAAACTCATTTAAATAATCCATACAAAATTAGCTATGCTTACTCCTCATTTGGTATATAAAATATCTTTCGAAAAGAATTGAATGCCTCAACAATTGCAAAAGTTAATATATAAAATCTTTGTAAACTACAAAATCAAATCATAGTCGATCTAGACCCAATGTGTATTGCAAAACTGGTAAATACTCATCTTAAATCACAGTCAATCTAGACCCAATGTAAATATTTTTTAAACATCAAACTCAAAGAATAACAAAAAAAATATGTAATACGTAAAATTTATTAAAGATGTAAAGTAGGTAAAAAGTTAGTAAATCTATTTGATTAACGAAAGAACTACTATGAAAATTATAAATGTAAACATATACCAATATCTTACGCAGCAACAATTAAAGGCCCTTGATGGTGGGGTGTGTGTGGAGACAGGGGTTATGCGCGGAGACCGGTACCCGACGGCGGCAGCCGGCAGGTCTGGAGCTTCTTTGTGGCTTTTGAGAAGTGGAGATTTCTATATCCGAGTATATTAGGAAGATGGCATGAGTGGATTTTGGTATTTGGGTTAGCTCTTGAGAACATTCTAACACGATATGGTCTGTGCTTCTCAAACATAAGAGGACAAGGCTATAACGGAGCGAGTAATATGCGGGGTAAGTTTGGTGGATTGAAAACTCTAATTCAAAATGGAAATCCTTATGCATATTATGTCCATTGTTTAGCTCATCAATTGCAATTGTCACTTGTTGCCGTTGTTAAAGAACAACATGAGGTTAATTGGTTACTTCTTCATGTTAGTCGCGTAATTAATGAGATATGCTCATCAAATAAGCGACAAGAATGCCTTCGAGATAAACAAGCAAGTGATTTGATAAGTGCTTTAGAAGCTGGATTAGTAAAAACGTGAAGAGGATTGAATCAACAGTTAGCACTTGTCAGAGCAGGTGATACATGATGGAGTTCTCATTACAAATCATTGCTTAATTTGCAAAAATTATTTAAATCTGTGATTGAGGTGCTCGAAGATTTGGAAGACCATGATAAAAGTGGTGAAGCCACTTCATTGTTGAATGAATTGCAAACTTTTGAATTTTGTTTCATGCTTCATTTGATGATCAATGTTTTGGCCATTACACGTGATCTTTCACAGGCATTGCAAAGGCGTGAACAAGATCTTGTGAATGCTTTGAAATTAGTCACAGTTGTCAAACAACGTTTAGCGGCAATGAAAATAGATATTGGATGGGGTGCTTTGTTTGATGAGGTTGTTACTTTTTGTAACAAATTTCATATAGATGTGCCTTCTATGGATCAGAACTACATCAAAGGAAAAAGATCGAAGCGCAGGGCACCGAGTATAACGAACATGCATCATTACAAGTATGATTGTTTACATGATAGCATGTTTGATGTGGCGGCAAGCACTGAGTTATTGCGTTGTGTGTCTTGTTTATGTCCTTCCTCCTCGTTTGAAGCTTTTGATAGGGCATCTTTGCTTAAATTGGCAGAATTTTATCCAAAATAGTTTTCTGACGTTGATCAAAAGATACTCGAGAATCAGCTTGAGAATTATATTTTAAATGTTCGTTCTCATAATAGATTTTCTGATTTGAATGGTTTATTAGACCTTTCAATTGAAATGGTTTCCACGAAGAAGCATCTCACATATCAGCATGTGTATACACTTATTAAGTTATCTCTACTTCTCCCAGTAGCTACAGCAAGTGTTGAACGGGCGTTTTCAAGTATGAAGTTTGTGAAGAATGAGTTGTGCAACAAGATCTGCGATCAATGGTTGAATGATTGCTTAGTTACATATGTTGAGAGAGATGTTTTTGGTACTATTAGTGATGATTCTATTATAGAATATTTCCAACAAATGAAGCCTAGGAGAGTACATCTATAGAATTGTTGAATGACTTATATGTAAGTTTTTGCTTTATAATATATCTTAATGTTTTGATGGTGTACGTTAACTTTGAAGTTTTATGCTTCTTTAATATTTTTTTATTAGTTTTACATTAATTAGAGATCAAAGATATGTAAGGGTAGGGACCATGTGACTCCGACTTTCTGGGTCCGCCACTGGCTAGCCATGAATTGTGTTATTTAGGTTAGAGAATTAAATATCATTTAATCACTTTTCTATCCAAAGTATAAATAGTCATATTTATGTCCATGACAACTCTGTAAGTAATATTAAGGCCATTTTTTCACAGTTAAATAGAAGTATCAAACAGTAAACATTCCCACAAGAAACAAGTGAAAATATAGCCTCAATTTTCGCCAAATACTTGTAAATACTCGAAGTTAAGGGAGAAATTCCATGAATAAGGGAAAATTTATTGATCTTTGAAACTGAATGGAAGAACTTCATGAAAAAAATATACATCTTGAGAAAGCAAGGACACAATAAACAACAGATAGAAGGCCATGCGAGGATTTCATGTCTCCTAGTGAAGTTTAACTTTAAACTAATGAAAATAAAAGCAAAAAGTGCATTCTGATATTTTTCCAGAGAAAAATGTTCTTGTTCTGAAAGGGCTGTGTGTTTCACATTTGTATGACGGAAGATGGAAGATAAAGGAGAACGAGGAAAAAAATGGAAGAGGGGGATGAAGTACACACACTGCAAAAAAAGAATACCCACAAGATTTTTGACAGGGATTTCCCAAAATTGAAATGAATTTTGGCAGGGATAAGCGAAATTCGTGCCAAAAATATTTAGGCACGAGCTATTTGGCACGAAATCATCAATTAATAATCTGTGCCAAATCCGTGTCAAATCCGTGTCAATCCCGTTATTTTTTGTAGTGAAATGTAAACAAATATTATAATTCAAAAAATCTCAAAATCTCCACTAACCTTACCATATATTATAATCACAACACAAGAAATTGTACCACAAAACTTGTGGATATGAGTAGTTAAAATTTCATTTTAGGATTAAATGAGTCATATTTAAAAATAACAATGATATGTTTATTTGAATTAATGAATCTTGTTGTGATCATGTATAAGAAAACTTCTCTATCTCCAAGAGTAGTCTACATCAATTTAAGAATATGTTTGGAGTTTTCATAAATGTTACTCCGTAGTCCGTACTATATTGAAGTTTAATTTAAAGAAAAGACTAAAATTACATTATTACATATGGACAAAATGTGACTAAAAATGTAATAAAATTGAAAATTTGTGAATGCCAATACTTTTTATTATGTGACTCACCACTTTTTTAAAGTCATCGTCACTTTGTTGTGTCACAACTAGTGGCAGCTGGTCTCATTTTTTTTACTATTGTTACCATCAATGTCACTGCTAACGTGAAACATGCCATTCTAATCGTCTCAATTTTTTGGGTGACTTTTTCGGAGGAATTAAGAAAAATCGAGAGGCTAAAAAGAATTCATCGGATTCTTTCGAACGACTTTTTTCACGATCAATAGTCGCCATTGTTGTTGGAGGCAGCGGTCGCTATGGTAGGCTTAGACTGGGATATAATGGGGAAGTGTGGGATGTGAAAGGAAACTAATCAATCTAAGATCTGAAAGATAAATTCACTATCAACAAAAGATTTGAAAGAATCGTGAAAAAAATCCGATAGTTGAGATTATTGATATGATTTTTCTTATAAAAAATTTCAATCCAAACTCCAAAGTGAATGTTTCTTTAGATAAGTAAAATCATTTTTTATCTATGTTACATTGTTACTGTAAAAATCGTGAAAAGTAGGATTGATTAGTTATGATGATGTGACTCGGATAAAATTCTAACATTTTCAATTTAGAAGCCTTTTTATTTGCTCTCTTTTAACCATCTGCGAATTGTGAACTTTGACCCTTGCATAATTGCATAACATAGCCCATAGGCCAAAGTTCTCATATTCTTCTTTGATGCAATGGCATTTCGTATTTTTCTGAATTTTCCCTCGAGTAGCAATGTAGCATTGTCTAAAAGCTTTTCTATTATTCGTTGTCTATCATCACTTCTAAACTATGGATGGACTCGGGCCGGGTCGGGGCCGGGCCGGGCCTAGGCCCGGTCGGGCCGCCGGGTTGTATGACATGGGCCCGGGACCGGTCCGAGGGTTGGACGGGTCCGGTTCGGGCCAGGCCACCCGCCCGGGTCACGGGTCGGGTCCGGTTCGGGCCGGGCTGGTTATTTTTTTTTATATATAATTTATATTTTACAGTTTATAGTTTTATACGAGTATTAAAAACAAACTTCAATTGCATTTATTTGAAATGAAATAGGAACTACATTTGAAAATTAAAACAAACTTTAAGAGATAAACATTTTGAAAATTGTAATCAATCGGAACTTCCCGCACCTCCCGATCCTTTGACTTTGTCACATGACTTCATATGCTTGATTGCCATCCCGAATCCGCCTGAAGCCCCCATGCTACATTTTTTCTCACTCCATTTGCAAATTGCGTACCACATCCCGGTCTTCGGGTCCTTCTGCTTATCAAAATTATACCGTATAATGGCATCTTGATTTTCCATCTTAACTTCTTAAGTATAAACTATAAAGTAGATATATAAATAATAAATATAATATATTGGAGAATAAGAGAATTAGAGAGTAGAGAGTTAAGATTAGGATTTAGGAAGAATTGGAGAAGAGATATGAAAAAATGTTTAAGATTAGGAGTATTTATAGGTTTTTTTACCCCCCCGGACCCCCCCTTTACCCCACCTAACGGCTATATAGCCGTTTGGGTTGTCCCCAGCCCCACCCCCAACGGCTAGTAGCCCAACTAAACAAAATTTTTTTTAAAAAAATAAGACCGGACCCGGACCCGGGCCCGGACCCGACCCGGCCAGGTCACATTATTCCAGCACCGAGCCCGCCCCGCCCCTTCCCACCGGTTTGGGCCCATACCCGGTCCCGGGCCCGCACAGTACCGGGCCAGGTGGCCCGAACCGAATCCAACCCTATTCTAAACTTAAGCCATGGAGCTCTATAATTTCTTCCTATATTTGTTTATTCTTCACCTTCTAATACTGACTTCTTTGCAAGTGATCTGGGGATTATATTCAGCTCAGGCAGACTGGCAGAGCATTAAGATCATATGAGACTCCAAAACAAGAGGTTGTGAAGAGGAAGAATATTCATTTGTATTCATTTTTGTTGTTGTATTCAATGCTCTTTGAGTTGTAATGAATGAAATGTAGTTATAGATGTAGTGTATTGAATGTGTAATTGGATGAAATATCATAGTTTAGGAAGTTCCATGTTAATGTAAAGTAAAACTTGGAGGGAATTTCGAGCTTTTGGCATCAAAATGGCCGATAGACATTTGATAGTGCACTGTAAGTCTGTAACAGATGGAGTGATGGACAGCTTGTACAAGGCATCAAGTACTTCATTTAAAAGCTTCAGATTTGCCATGGTGTTCTTTTTGCTTGATTCCACATTTCCACAATTCCACCCCCTATTTTACTGTGAAAACAGCAAGGGTAAATACCCTTACCATTATGAGGGTATTTTTGGAAAATCTAACCTTATAAATTTCCTTCTCTAATCCAGGACTTTAAATCTTGAATTAAGGGATAGAGGGAGTATTTTTAGATAACTCGGCAGTTTCAATCAATAGGTGCAAAATAGGCAAATCAACAATTACATCGCTTTTGAACCTTAGATTTTATACGCTTATCATGTATGCATAGAAACTTTTTGAGTTAATATTCCTTTTATTTTTTCTGTTTATTGGAGTTGATAGCTGTATTAATGCATATTAACAAATGCACGTGTACATATGATTGACAATTCATTGTAATAAATGCAAGTCACAATGCATATTAAACGTGAACTTACTCAAACATGACTTATTTAGTCCTGCTCAATAGCACGTTAAACAAAATCTCAAGTTGTATAAGAATAAGTGAATAACCCACCCATTGTGAATTCACAGAATGAATGCATTTAGAAGAGATGACCCAAAGTGTTTAATCGATAATAAATCAAAATTCTTTGCACAGTAAATTTAAAGCACAACTCCACCAACAACCTCATATACACTAGACCTGCACATAGAACCATGTAGTTAAAAGGGCAAAATAGAACGCCCAGTTGCCACTAATGACACTACAGAATAGTGAAAACAAAAAATATGCCCTTTCAACTCAATGTTGTATGGCAACTTGGCTAGCTAGATGTTTTGTGTACATGCACTGCCGACATAGATCATCTACATACACCTAATACATGCATCCAAATGAATACTTGGGGGGGAGGATTTCAGATTTCCTACCCCTATCTGCATCTCTTGTTGTGCCTACGTACCTAAAGCGAAAATGGAACTTACATATCCTCCTTGGTTCTCATGGCATGAATAAAGGCTAACAAATCCCAGTGTCTCCTTCCTACCTACCTCAACCTTCCTTCCATAATCCACTCTTTGTTGTCTGAAAAGCCAAGCCATGTAGATTACAATCATAACACGCTAATGCAAACTTATTAGGAGTACATTAAAAGTTAAAACTTTGCTAATAAGGTCCCTAGTTCAATACACTCATCATTATCAATAAATTTTACTTTGTGCTACAAATTAGTGGTGGGACATGGAACCCAACTTTCTTGTATTTTCTTTTTGGTTTAAGTTGGATCGGAGAATTCAAACCTAACTCTTTAACTTTCCAACTCAAAACCATCCTTAAACTAACTTCATAGCTTTGAAGTTGAACTTCTAAGTTGGGGCTGGAACTAAAATAGTGCTGGGGACCACTCTCTTAAAACTAAAGCACTAACTAGATCTTGGTCAAAAAAGGGGATGGGATGATGGTGTGGCAACAAAATAGAAATGTCCAGTACTAATTAAAACAAAAGTGGAATGAATCTCCTATAAAGGGTAAGGCGAGAAAAAGGAAGGAAGATGAATATTATTGATAGTAGTTGATCAAATGCACCTAGGAAGTTTTCCAACTTCCAATTAACAAAGATGAATTTAGCACAGGTGCTATTGTTTTGGAACCACAAAAAAGGTCGGTATTGATGATGCTATAGAATCCATAGATTCTCTCCTTTAGCAAAACCTTTTACTCCTAGGCTTAAATAATATTCTCAATGCACAAATTACAAAATGGTTAAAGGCTGACAGGGAACTCATACTCAATTCCTAAGGTATGTGTAGGAGAGGCTTTTAGAGGAAAAGGAAAGAGAGGACAATTTTTTATTGCAAGAAAATGTTGCTTTAACTTAATAGCTTCCCAGAATAAAAGACGAAATGATAAATCAGTACAAACTCAATGTCCGAGATAACTACTTATTACCGCAGGACACCGGTTCAAACATACCCTTGGGTTGGGGGGGATAGAATAAGAGAATTATATATAGTAATAAATAAATGACTTAGTATGACATCGAGTTTATATTTATTTATGATTTTATAAATTTTAGTTACAGTATTAAAATTGGCAAGTTGAAGCAATGTTTTCTTAAGAGTAAAAACAACCCCTGCCTACGTTCTTTACCACCAAAACTTCCCTCCCAAAGGAAACATAAAGATACGAAGTTCTGGAGTAAAAGGAATTTACTTTTTGAAGCTAAAGAAAGTGTTGTAAGGTTATCCCAGGTGAGACTTGGAGAACTAGCTACACTGATTGTAAGGTTATCCCAGGTGAGAGCGCTGTCACTCAGCATAGGATGCTTGTGCTTGATTTTCGAGGTAAAAAGAGAGGACGAGTTAAGGTACAAGGGGAGCCAAAGATAAAATGGTGGAGGCTCGAGGGGAATCTCCAACAAAGTTTTGCACACAAAATGTTGGAGGAAGATGTTTGGTCTATTGATAATGACGCACACGTGGATGATGTGTGGTTATCAATGGAGTCCACCATTAACAAAGTGGCGAAGAAGATACTCGGAGAATCTAAAGGATGTCTGCTACCAAAAAAGGACACATCTTGGTGGAATGATGAGGTGAAACAGGCAATAAGGGCCAAAAGAGAATGCTATAAGAAATTGGGCAAAAGTTGGAGCGACGAGAACATAGAGGAGTAGTACAAAGAGGCTAGAAGAAGAGCAAAGAAAGTTGTGAAGGAAGCCAAAGGAAAAGTGAATAAGGAATTGTATGTAAAGTTGGATTCTAAGGAAGGAGAAAAAGATATCTACAGACTTGCTCGCCTTCATGACCGTAGGACTCAAGATTTCGGAAAAGTTAAGTGTGTGAAGGATGGCGATTAAAGGGTATTAATGGACGACGAAGAAATAAAAGAGAGGTGGAGGTCATACTTTGATACCTTGTTCAACGGGAATAAAGTCCAAGGTATTGATGATCTTACTATACCAGAGTGTATGGTAAATAGGGAATTCGTGAGAAGGATTCAAACAACAGAAGTTAAAGAGGCTATGAGAAAAATGGGCCGGAAGAAAGCAGTGGGCTCAGATGGCATACCGATCGAGGCTAGGAGAAGTTTGGGAGAGAAAGGCATCGAGTGGCTAACACGTTTCTTCAACATTATTTGGAGAAACAACAAAATGCCAGTGAGTTGGCGGAAGAGTACTCTCGTTCCCTTATTTAAAAATAAGGGTGATGTACAAGAATGTGCTAACTATCGAGGAATTAAGCTTATGAGTCACACCATGAAACTTTGGGAGCGAGTGGTTGAGCAAAGACTACGTAAAAGTGTGAAAATTTCGGAGAATCAATTTGGTTTTATGCCTGGACCCTCAACAACTGAGGCCATTCACCTTCTTATACAAGTTGTGGAGAAGTATAGAGACACTAAAAAGGATCTGCATTTGGTGTTCATTGATTTAGAAAAAGCATATGATAGGATACCTCGAGAAGTTCTTTGGTGGGCCTTAACTAGAAAAGACATATCACGTAAGTATATCAACATCATCATGGATATGTATGATGCTTGTACTACAAGTGTCCGCACTAGTGTAGGGAGGACCGCAGAGTTCCCTATTACTATCGGAGTGCACCAAGGATCTGCTCTGAGTCCTTTCTTATTTGCTTTAGTCATAGATGAACTTACGAAGTCAATTCAAGAAGATTTACCGTGGTGCATGATGTTTGCCGACGATATTGTATTGATTGATGAGACACAATCCGGTGTTAAAGCAAAGTTGGAGGTATGGCGACAAACATTGGAGAACAAGGGTTTCAAACTGAGCCAAAGCAAGACTGAGTATATGGAGTGCAAGTTCGGTGGAGGTAGAAGCAGTAGCAACAGTGGGATTACTCTTGATGGTAAGGAGATACCGGTGTGTGATATGTTCCGTTACTTGGGATCCATAATTCAGAAGGATGGTGAATTAGATGGAGATGTATGTCATAGAATCAGAGCTGGGTGGATGAAATGGAAAAGTGCTTCAGGATTTCTATGCGATCGAGGTATGCCGACTAAACTGAAAGGTAAATTTTATCGTACAGCAATTAGGCCGGCATTAATGTATGGCGTAGAGTGTTGGGTGGTGAAGCAATGCCACATTCAAAAGATGAGTGTGACAGAGATGCGTATGTTGCGTTGGATGTGTGGACATCCCAGAAAAGACCGTCTGAGGAATGAGGTAATCAGACAAAAGGTGGGAGTAGCACCTATAGAAGATAAGAAGCAGGAGTCTCGTTTGCGATGGTTTGGGCATGTGCATAGAAGACCGAGCGATGCACCTGTTAGACGACTTGAGGGTGGGGAGAAGAGTCAGAGAAGAGAGGGAGGGGAAGACCCAAACAGACTTGGATTAGAGTAATCGGAACTGATATGCGTCTACTTGGGTTGTATGAGAGTATGGCTTTGGAGATAGCAAAGTGGAGGGCGCACATCCATGTGAACGATTGATGTCTTGTCTACATTTCCTCTCTTGTTTCTTTTATCGTTTATCTTCCTTATCTTTTTATATTCTTATGTTATTTTTATCTTCTAGCTTTTTTATGCTCTTTTATTTATTTTTCTTTTATCTTGGTTATATTCTTGTGTTATTGTTATCTTATATTTATGTATCTTTATTTTATTCATTTTATCTTACTTTTTTTCCTTTTCTTGTCCGCCTTCTCTTTTTGGCATCGATATCATAGATCGATTCATGTTAGCCGACCCCAAATTCTTTTGGGATTAAGGCTTGGATGTTGTTGTAGCTAAAGAAAGTGTTGTTTGGGTTAAAGCATGAAGTGCACTAACCTGGGTGCTCATTGGCAGTATGGTGTTGCATTTGAGGTTTCACGTAGATGTCCAACCTAGGTGAAGAAGGCATTACTGACTTTCTCTTGTTCCTGAACCTACCTAACATAGATGCGAGAGGTTAAAAGAATAAGATGAAAATATTACTTCTATCGCCACTTTCTATACATATAAGCAGTTTAGTGAGCAATACCTGTCCTTTCTCTTCTCAAGGTATCTCTGTACGGATGCTTTCCTACTTCCTGACCCTTCAACTGCTCGGAAAGTTCATATGATAACATACAAAATGAGACATATGTAATCTATAGCACTTCAAGGGCATCAACTTGCATAAAATTTCCTACCATTCAACTACAGTTATGACGTGCACCTTAAACTCATACCCTCTCAACCCCCACCCCCCCAAAAAAAAGTATTGCAAAGAAAAGGCTCATTGCCCTTCTTCACTTCAGGATCATCTGCATATGGAATTACTATTGTTATATGAAATGAGAAATTCCAACAGGCGCACTCTCTGTCTCTACCCTCTCCACATCCCTTTTATCCTCAATGCACACAAATATAGGTTATAGAAGTTGCTCAATATAGGACTATAGGACTAAAACATACAGAAAGTTCAAAAATAGGACTAAGTATGTTTTATTCCCCAAATAGGACTAAGTTGATTAAAATAGGAGTGAATGAGTCCTATTTTGGGAATAAAGCAAAGAGAGTCCTATTTATGAATTTAATGTTTGCTTTAGTCCTGTCCTATTTAGGGAATTTTCTCTACAGGTTACACATACAAGGACTAACATAAAACTAGGACAAAAAGAGCAATTAGCCCAGCTGGAAAGAAATCAATCAATAAAATATCTCAGTTAGTATTATGTCAAAATATTCAGTACGGGATAATAATTTGCAAAGAAACTTTTAGAGCATGCAAGTTGAAGGAACACTGAGGTATCATACTGCTGGTTGTAATTTTCTTTAGTACCGAATGAGACAGACGATCAAATAATTCCGTGAGGAAAAGGGATACAAGGCAGGATAAGTGACAACCAATACAAAGAATATCAAGATGGATAGGGATGACACCTAGCCATGTGAAAATAGAGTTGAAGCCTGTATGAAGGTTGCAACAAGAATGGGCATCCAACGTAAAACTTCACCATTTTGTTTTGTCTTTTGTATGAGTTCTTGACTTTTACAGTGTTGACTAACTTTAAGCAATTAATTGGTGCTACAGCTTTCATGCCATGAATCCCAACAAAGTGTTACGGGCATGGTTGTGATCTCGTTTCAAATCTAGGAAATGGAAAATATGAGAAAGGAATAAAAAAAAGCCTAAGTCAGAATTAATCAGTGCCTGACCTTGTTAAGACACACAAGAAATAATTCTTTCAAAGCTGTTTATTGAGTAATACCGATGACCCTTATATAGCTATTAAAAGAGCCCTAATTATAAAAGGACATAAATGCTAATTAAGAAATTGCCTAAAGCAGACATAGGAATAATTATAAAAAGAGAAATACTAATTAAGAAGTTGCCTAAAGCAGACATAGGAATAATAATAATAATATAATAATAATAACGAAAAATTCACATGAATAATCCGAACTATTAGCGGTCTTCCTATATTAACCTAACATATTGTTAATTCCAATATAACCTAAATTATAATGAGTATCTTCTTAAAATAAACCGGTGACCTGCATAAACCGATTCAGCAAGTCACCCAGGCATGTGTTGTATGATTATTGGTTCTGTTTGCTTTTCCTTCTTTTCTTTTCTTTTTCTTTTCCTTTGTTCCGCCAAATGGTTTTACTGTTCATAGATTGTTCTTCGTCTTCCTTACTAAAATGGTTCTACTGTTCTCCAACCAATAAAAACACCAAATCAATTGATCCTTCAATCTCGAGGAAATAATCCAAAGTATCCAGCTATTAGTGATTTATCTTGAAGGGAGATATGACGCGGATGAAGTCCTCTGTCATTTCATCTCAGTCGGCTATATTTTTCACTTTCTCGCCGACAACCGTCGACACCCAAGGAAGGAGGAACAACCGAAAAAGGTTGTATGTGATTGGAGATTCGGCAGGCATTGGTCAGATATTCGTCGGGGAAGACAACCCTCGTCATGGGCGGCCAATTTATGCTTTTCCATGCTTCCTTGTTGGCAACCATCGTCCGTCGATGCCCATAAGAAAGAAATAGGTGGAAAGGAGATTTCCATTTCCAGTGGAGGGAGAAAATAAGAGAAGAAAAAAAGAATGAAAAAATATGGTTATTCTGCCTATTCAGAATGTGCAGGTGAGAATGAAAAACGTGTGGAAGGAGCCGGCCAAGAAGAACAATCTGTTCAGCTTTTTTCTTTCTCATATTATTATTTTATGATAGGGACCCGGCACAAAAAAGATTAATGATAGAATAATAATAAATAGTGTTAGTGTACAAGTGAGGGTTTTGGGCCTTGCTTGGGCCAGCTCTTTAGGGTAGGAATATTATAAAAAGTGGAAGGAGCGTAGAATAGAGGAGCTGAGGAGGCTGGAATTATCATTTGGGCTAGGGACTTGGAGAGTTGGCACTCTTTAACTGCCTTGTATTTTCTCTCTCTCTTTTCTGTTATACGAACCACCTCCATTGTTACGTATCTTGATTTCTTCCATAGTTAGCTCTCTCAAATTACTGTAAACTGGTCTATAACCTATCATTTTAAGCTGCTGAATAAGTTGCAGGTAACCTAGATCAACTTGAGAAGACCCCTTATAATTTTCAGATTATTTTAGAATTATGTATATTTGGGATTAATATTGGAAAACCACTAATAGTTGAGATTATGAATGTGAATTTTTCCTAATAACAACAACAACCATAATAATAATAGTAGTAATAATAGTCATAATAATAGTAAGAATACGAATGACAACAGGTTTACTTGCTCATATCACAAAGTTGGTGCTGAGGTTATTAACTGATTATGATAGGAGACAAATGTTCCACGTATCTTATGATTCTTATTAAACAAAAAACGATCTGAACAATTCCATGAATTTGCTAAGGTTGCAATAAACAAAAAAAGAAGACTTGTAAAAAGTTTACCATGATTATCTTCATAAAATGGACCGTTATCTTCCATTTGCACACGGGAGTTCTCACTTTTTTTACCTGTTGAAGATTGAATTAATATTTATCCATAATGCATCAAGTATAACAGTTCAGCAAAGTTTAATGTAAATATTAATGGTAAACAACGGTTAACAAAGTATAAAATATACCAATATGGAGTGGGGTTTCCAACTATATACAGAACATCTTAGGGAGGAAATGGTCATTGAATATTTAATTTTAAACAAATGGACTAGAAAATGACGATTTGTAATGTCATAAAGGATAGGCCCAGGAAAAATGCAGCTATTTTTAAACGTAAATATTACCTGTTTGCATTGGCGGCAAGAACACCGCAGGAGAGTCTTGGCCTACTTCAACATTTGCAGGGTGTAATTGGGAGACTAAACGCTGTGCTGAACAGTCAGGAGGCACATGGGGTGGGCTTCCAGCAAGATGCATGATTGCTTGTACCTAAATGAGTTTAAGTTATATATGCTACATCTTGAATGATTTAGGTTTATTATTCCCAATTTGACGAAGTTTCACTACCTTGTCGGCAGGCACATCATCATAGACATTCACTTTTCCGCAATAGAAGATTGTCATTTGTCCAACCATAATATCCGCTGAACCAGATATTCTGTAAAGTGAAGCCATTAGCAATATCTGTTATATGACCAGATGTCCAGATGTAGTGCGGTCTTTTTCTTAAGTTGTTTCTATCTCCAAAAAGTTAAATGCCCACTTCCAGAACTATAATGCTTTGGTATGCAATGTGATGGTTCTTTCAGACAAATGAGAAAATACAAAAATGCACCAGACATACCAGAATATTAGGATATTTGCTTCTAATAATGTAGAATAAAAGCAAAATACAATTAACACTAACAACAAAGTCCTCTGATAATAAGGGTAGCATTATGCTGGAAAGTAGATTGTTTTAATTTTAAAAATTCAAGTATAAAATTCAGAGGATTTAAGTTGAATATGCAGGTTTACACAAGTTCTCCCCACAAACAGCCTAACTTGTTGTCCATGTGGCCATGCCACACATCTATATCAACACTCTCATCCCTGTCACCAGCATTTCGTGAACATGTTATACTTAACCTGATAATACTTCGTGCGGTACAACATAGTAGGCTTAATACCTATAGTTTAGAACTTTCCTTTTGGCTTAATGATATTTTTCAGCCACACAGTATCCCTAATGCATTCCTTCACCTCGTGTGTCTTATCTCAATTAAATGCTTAAAGTCAAAATTGGATTCCTCATAGTGTCGAGCTTAAGAGCCTAAGTATTCTTTGGAAGTCTAATACTCTAATTTTATCTTTAACTTCACTCTTAGTACTCTACAGATGAGTTTTGTTGAATCTACATTCAGTAGACTCCATCTTAGATTTACTTAGCTAGTTTGCTTAGAGTCCCAAGATGTTAAAGTGATCTCTAAAATCCAATTTTTTGTTTAAAGCTTCTCAGAATTTATCTACAAGAACAGTATCAACGGAAAATAGTATGCACTGATGCACCAAGGTTCTTCAACTTTAATCGGCTTGTAAATTTGACCATGACTAGCACAAACTATATATGGACTCGAGATAGATTATTAATGGACTTCTATTGCAAGAGGGAACAAACTGACCTCCGCCCCAGCACCCAAACATATGAACGCACACAAGTCAGAGCACTTTTGTCATGTGATCATGTCCTTCATCAACTTAATTAATGCTGCTTCTATGATGAGTTAAAAAAATATAGGTTCCATTGTTTATCTCACAGACGTATAGCCAAACTGATCCTTTGCCATTCTTGTGTTTTCCATTAATCTCTTCTTTATCACCCTTTCTCATAGATTCATACTATGGCTCATTTATTCAATCCATGAGTGATCAGTACTTAATTCTATGTATTGACACTGGGTACTTTTTTTACACGCATTATATGTTCTCCACTCTTCAAAATCACATTACAAATTCTTGTTAATGATGCTACGCTGCCATTTTTCATGTGCTTTGAACCCGTGACAGCTATACAATGTGGACCTACAGCCTTATGAGTGTTCACATATTTTTAGTACAAGCTTAGTCTATAATGTACTAATCCTATTATGAAATGTGCACTTTAACATTTTAAATATTCTACAGTTCTACTAAACCTTTTGTACCCATCTTACGTCACTAGATACCCTCATTGAAGAGAGTAGTTTTTTACCACACACAGCAATCACAATGGGCTGATACTTGATGCACAACACACACAACCACAATGGGCTGATACTTGATGCACACCAGTATGGGACTAACATATTGACACGCTCAATACAGCGTGGACATTATTGTGTGCCAACAATATCAAAATAAACTTAATGCATGTTTAGTTGAAATCTATACAAACATTGAACTGGTATGCACCAAAAGCACTACGTTCCATGCACATACGGAACTCTCAACATACAATCATCAGATGAGCAAAAGTAATTCTAGTATTCTACATGGCGTAATGCTGTGATATTGTGATCCCAGGCTACCAGCCTTTCATATTCTAACCTACTAGGATGATAAATTTGCACAGAGCTAAACAAATGTATATCAAAACACGAGGTGAGGAAGTGGAAACACAGAGTATTAGGGTTGCTCCATTCTAGATTTCAATAGATTATTGAAACCACTTGCACAAAGTAAAAGTCAAATGTGAAAGAGAAGGTTAACCTTGATGGAGTTGACATGTTGACAGCCGCTGCTGGAGGAGCTGCTGGATCACCTGAAACATTAGGCTTCTCTGTATCTTTTTTACGGTTCCATACAGCTTCTTCGGTAGATTCAGATGCTTCTGCATCGGGAACAACTACTTGCGGGACCTGCTTTGCTTTTACTAGTTAGCAGAATAATAAACTATGCACTTCTTCTTGCACAATATTAAAAGAATAAAGTAGCAACTAGCAAGCAATCTTCTTATAAAAACCAAACTGAGCCAAAAAAACTAAAAAGGCTGTGAAAGATTATTGAAACGCACACGGGCCGCCTTGTTATTATTGGCAGTGTCGGGGGGAGAAATGCGCAGCAACTTGCTACCGCCGACATCAGAATCCGATGACGGTTCAAGGAGCGCCTTCAGTGATATCACTTGTTGAATCGCCTGTGATTTGTTCCACGACGGCCTTCTCATACCTATACGGAAATTTTCGGCAGGGACGATAATCAATTTCTGAAAAATAATTTGCTTCAAACAGTAAAAGAGGGACATAGTGTAGACGTACCTTTCTCTTTGAGGTAACGGCGGCAATCTTCGCGAGTGAGCTGAGAAATGTCATCTTCGGTGAGCTGATGGAGAGGTTTGTCAAGGGGTGACTTGGAGGCCGCATCTCCGGGGAGCATGACGTCAGATGCCGGCATCAATTTTGTGGGAAGCGCCTGAAATCTGGACCGGGTGGTATATGAGTGAGTCGAAGAACGAGTTCAGTAAGCTAAGGGCTTTTAGAAATTTCATGAAGAATTTTTTATCGAGTTGAGTGGGGCGCCTAAACCTGCGACCCCACGCTGCCACGTAATTGTACTCTCGATTTGAGTTCTACCGGAGGACCTCCGCAGCCGGTAGTGTTTTGTCTGCCCGTTTGTTTGTTAAGGGGAAAATATATACTTCTGGCATACCATGAGGATGGTGCGCCCTATCCCAAAACGATGCAACATCCATTAATTTTTATTTCTTTTATTGTTAAAAATTGTAATAATTTTTTTATTTGATATTTGATTTTTATAAATTTTGGATGTTGATATCCCAAAACGACGCAACATCCAGTTAAGTGTGTGAAGGATGTTGATCAGAGGATATTAATGGACGACGGAGAGATAAAAGAGAGGTGGAGGTCCATATCAGACTATTGAATTGTGAGAAGGATTTCTTTGACACACTATTCAACGGGAACAAAACGCAAGATATCGGCGATTTGTCCATATCAGATTGTATGGTTAACCGTGATTTTGTGAGAAGGATCCAAACAACGAAAGTTAAAGAAGCTCTGAGGAAGATGGGAGGGAAAAGAGCAATGGGGCCAGATAGCATACCGATCGAGGCTTGGAGAATTTTGGGGGAGAGAGGCGTCGAGTGGTTAACAAGTTTCTTCAACATGATTTGGAGAAACAACAAGATGCCAACGAGTTGGAGGAAGAGTACTCTTATCCCTTTATTTAAGAATAAAGGTGATGTACAAGAATGTGCCAACTATCGAGGGATTAAGCTTATGAGTCACACCATGAAACTTTGGGAGCGAGTGATTGAGCAAAGACTTCGAAGGACTGTGAAGATTTCAGAGAATCAATTCGGTTTTATGCCTGGTCGCTCAACAATTGAGGCTATTCACCTTCTTCGTCAACTTATGGAGAAGTATAGAGATGCTCATAAGGATCTGCATTTGGTGTTCATTGACTTAGAAAAGGCATATGATAGGGTACCTCGAGAAGTTCTTTGGTGGGCCTTAACTAGGAAAGGCATATCACGCAAGTATATCAGCATCATCATGGATATGTATGAGGATTGTACTACAAGTGTTCGTACTAGTGTAGGGAGGACTGAAGAGTTCCCTATTACTATCGGAGTGCACCAAGGATCGGCCTTGAGTCCTTTCTTATTTGCCATAGTCATGGATGAACTTACGAAGTCAATTCAAGACGATATACCGTGGTGCATGATGTTTGTCGACGATATTATATTGATTGATGAGACGCAATCATGTCTTAAAGCAAAGTTGGAAGTATGGCGACAAACATTGGAGAATAAGGGTTTCAAACTAAGTCGGAACAAGACAGAGTACATGGAGTGCAAGTTTGGTGGAG
This sequence comes from Cuscuta europaea, assembly GCA_945859875.1. Taxonomy (NCBI): domain Eukaryota; kingdom Viridiplantae; phylum Streptophyta; class Magnoliopsida; order Solanales; family Convolvulaceae; genus Cuscuta; species Cuscuta europaea. The sequence goes on along the minus strand of CAMAPE010000031.1, from coordinate 85,507 downwards.
GTAGAAGTAGTGGTAATAGCGGAATTACTCTGGATGGTAAGGAGATACCAGTCAGCGATATGTTCCGTTACTTGGGCTCCATAATTCAGAAGGACGGTGAGTTAGATGGAGATGTATCCCATAGAATCAGAATAGGGTGGATGAAGTGGAAGAGTGCGTCAGGATTTCTATGCGACTGAGGTATGCCGACTAGACTGAAGGGTAAATTTTATAGGACAGCAATTAGGCCTGCATTACTGTATGGCGTAGAGTGTTGGGCGGTGAAACAATGTCACATTCGAAAGATGAGTGTGGCAGAGATGCGCATGTTGCGTTGGATGTGTGGGCATACTAGGAAGGACCGCATGAGGAATGAGACAATCAGACAAAGGGTGGGAGTAGCACCTATTGAAGACAAGATGCGGGAGTCGCGCCTACGGTGGTTTGGTCATGTGCATAGAAGACCGAGTGATGCACCTGTTAGGCGAGTTGAGATGTGTGGAGAAGAGGCAAGGAAGAGAGGGAGAGGAAGACCCAAACATACGTGGGTTAGGGGAGTTCGAAGTGATATGCTTCTTCTGGGATTGGATGAGGACATGACTTTGGAGAGAACTAAGTGGAGGGCGGGTATTCACGTGAAGGAATGATCTTGATAATCTTTTTCCTTCATCTTTTTTTTCCTAGTTTTTTTTTATCCTTATATATATATGCATTATTTTCAGCCTTTTTATTTTATCATTTTTATATATATTCATCTTTTTTATATTATCTTTTCATAATAGCTTATCTTTTTATCTTTATTCCTTCTTTTCCTTTTGGTTGTGATATCATGTTAGCCGACCCCAATATCTTTTGGGACTAAGGCTTGGATGTTGTTGTTGTTGTTGTTGTATCTGATTTTTATAAATTTTATATCAAATTTTTTTATTTTTCATGATCTATCAAATGAGACCAATATTGCTTATGTAATTTTAAAAAATTATTTTAAAGTTACATTTGATAATATATCATGAAGTTACATCTTCTTCTGCGTGAGTTACATCTTATTGTACGCGAGTTACATCTTAATATACACGAGTTACATCTTAATTTATGTGAGTTACAGCATGAAATAAACCTCTGCTACATCTTTCATTTTTATCATTTGAAAAATAGTGTATGAATATGAAATACAATATACTTATTTTATGTGGATTAATAAAATTTTGTATTAAATTGGCAAAGAAAAAAATTAATTCAGTTATAATTGAATTAGTTCAAGATAAAGATAAGTAAAAAATCACAAATAATTAGATATAACTCACACATAATTTCATGTAACTCGCGCATAAAAGTATGTAACTCGTGTATAACAAGATGTAACTCACACATAACAAGATGTAACTCACACATAATTACATGTAACTCGCGCATAAAAGTATGTAACTCGTGTATAACAAGATGTAACTCACACATAACAAGATGTAACTCACACATCTCAGTTGGTTCAGTGGTGGGAAATTTGGACCAAGTGACCAAGGTTCGAAACCCGCAGCGGCCGTGTGGAGGTCACAGAACCTGAAATAAGGCTGGACCTCTGGTGCGCACGGGAAAAAGGCCTACCATCATTGGGCCGACTGAGTCACCGTGATTAACATCCTCCCAAAAATCCTGTCGGGTCGGGGTATGGGGGGCTCCTGGGTGGGAGATTCCACCTTTTGGACCAAATGTAACTCACACATAATAACTTGTAACTGGAGTATAAGATGATGTAACTTCGTATATTATCAAATGTAACTCCAAGCTAGAAGCAAAATAAACAAACTCAATATCTTAAAAACCTCTAAAAACATATAAAAGTGATAAAAAAAATATATTATAGAAAAAGTGTATGCATATAAAAATATATTACAAGAAAATGTATGAATGTAAAAAATTAAAATTACATAGGCAATATTGGTCTCATTTGAAAGATCATGAAAAACAAAAAAAAAAATTGATATAAATTTTATAAAAATCGGATCAAAAATAAAAAAAATTATTAACAATTTTAAGAAAAGGAGAAATAAAAAATAACAAATGGTGCATGGTGCTCACCATGCACCGGTTCCACGGTATAAGCACTGCTCCCTCGTCCCTTAAAACTTTGTCAACTTTTCTTTTTTTGATGTTCCACTAAGTTTGTCACTTTCTCTTTTAAGTAAAGAATATTTGTGGTTCCAGTTAATTCTCTCTCCTCTGCACAAACTTCAACAACACATTTTTTTATTATTAATCCTCGTGTCGGTCAAACTTGGCAAAGTTATAAGGGACGGAGGGAGTGTCGAAAATGTTATTTATACTAAAAAATGTACACACCCTACACTCTATACACCTCTTGATATTGAGCGGGTAGCTTAGTTGATTGACTGATGCAAAATTGGAACAATAATTAATAATCGAAACTCGCAGCGACTGTGTAGGGATCACAACTCCTATATGATGGACCTCTGGGTGCTGTCACAGGGGAAGATTTGTGGCAGTGCGCATGCGTAAAAGGTCTACCACTATTGGTACACGCCCTACCACTATTGGTATGACTTACAACCTCTTAAATGTCTTGTCAGGACAAGTCTTGGGGTCCTTGGAGTTGGGGATTCAACATTTTGGAACATGATGGAGTATATGGGCCTGGACCCCCGGGCCCACATACTCAGAAGAACAGAAGGCACCACGACCACCTGGTGGGACCCTCGTCGGTCAGATGACCCCCATCGGCCAGAAAGAAATCTACTCAGAATGTGATCCAGAAGCTAGGAGAACCGGGTGACCTCATCGGCCGGGTCTTCGTCGGTCATGCCTTCGTCGGCCATGAATAGCCTCCAGAATAGGATTTCATATTTAATCATTTCTATACACTTTGTACCCGACCCATTAGTGGCCATATTGTAAATGGGCCTCCCTAGCCCAAGACTTGGGAGCTCAGTCCTATTTTTTCCTATAAATACTCCCTCTGAGAGTAGTTGTAGGGGTTCACAAATCTATAATACAGAGTAATTATACCACTTCTCTCTCTAGCTCCCACTTCTCTCTAGACTTATAGTCTATCATTTGGTGCTCTCATTAAGAGCTAGAACAATCAGGTTAGCCTCCTTCGTCGCTACCAAGCACATCTAACTGACAATGGGAAAAACTAAGTCAAACCATAACCTCCTCAGCAAGGCCATCCCTGAGGCACAGGAGAACCAAGAGCACGAGGAGGACGCTACGACCGACAAGGCCGCCGAGGGGGATGTCTTCCAGGAAGCCATCGACCTCGCAGGAGACCTGCGCAACAAGCTCAATGGCGGCGCCCCCGACACCCGCATCGACTTGGACAAGAAGCGCGCGGAAAAGGGCGACAATGCCTTGGCGCAACCGGCCTCTCCTGTTGTTGACCCTCAGCTTCAGGCCGCATTCTCGGCCATCATCGCCAGCTTGGCCCAGAATCCCACCGTCCTCAGCGCACTCATGCCAAAGATGGGGGAGAACACGACGTTGCCTCCTCAACCCCAGCCATTGGCCGTTAGGCTAGGCAACGATGAGGGGGTGGTACCCCAGGCCACGACATCGTCCCACTCCCACCCTGCTTCCCCGCTTCGAGCTGGACTAACCCCAGCGCGTGGAAAAGCCTTAGCCTTTAACAGGCTAGGTGACACGTGTCGTCGGCCTGCTTCGGAGAGGATGGTGGGGCGGATTGGTCAGTGTGAGCTTGGCTCACCCAAGGAAAGCTTGAGGTCGGTATCTCGGACAGCGGATCGGCCCCGCCTGGAAAAAGGCAAGGGGAGGCTGCATGAGGAGGATGCCCGTCACCAAATCAACACGGCTCATGCAGCCCGCTTGCAGACGCAGGGCGCCACCGCGGCCGCCAGAGACCCCAGGGATGAGGTAATCGCCCAACTCGAGTGAAGGCTCGCCCAGATGGAGGCCAAACAGCTGGCCGCCACCCCTGCGGGCAACTCATCCAGAGATCCCAACTTCAACGCCCTTCTAAACAAGGTCACCATCCTTGAGAGGGAGTTGGCCGAAGGACGAGGAGACCCCATCATCCAGGTCAGGACGAGGACCCCCTTCACCGCCAGGGTACTCTCGGCCCCTATCCCCGAGAAGTACCGGGGAAACGCCATCAAGCCATATGACGGCCGCTCCGACCCCCAGGAGCACTTCAGCTGCTACCAGAACAACATGCTGATGGTGAACGCGTCAGATGAATACCTCTGCCGCTGGTTCCTTTCCACTCTTGAAGGACCAGCGTATGAGTGGTTCAACGCACTCCCCGAGGGGAGCATAGACTCGTGGCAGGACCTTGCCCAGCGCTTCCTCACTCACTTTGCCGGAAGGAAGCGCGCGAAGAAGTACTTCACCCATCTTCTCTCCGTCAAGCAGCAGCATGACGAGTCACTCTGGTCATTCATCGACCGATGGACGAGGGAGACCGACGAGGTCGAGGGGGCCGATGAGCGCACCCTCCTCGTACTCTTTCAGGGTGCCCTCCGCAGCACCCCATATGCGAGGAGCCTCATCATTGACCCACCGAGGTCTTATCTGAAGGTGCTTCAGCGAGGAAACTTGTACGCTGACGCCGACGAGCTTCATAGCCACAAGAAGGACGAAGGGCACCCCTCCAAGAAGACAAACGCCACACCAGCTGCAGGTGCACCCTCGGTCGAGGACCGAGGACAGGGAGGACAAGGCCGTCATGGATCTGGCGGAAAAAACAAGGACCGCATATGGCGACCAAGGATGGAGAGGCCGAAGATCCCATTACTCATCTGGTAAGCTCCATCCTCGATTACGCCGAGGAGCACACCCCCATCGAGCGAGACCCTCGGTCGGCCAAGGAGATCTACGCCGTCCATCAGGGCGGCACCTACTGCCGTTACCACCGGAACACCTCCCACAACACGGACGAATGCGTCACTCTGAAGAGAGCCATCGAAAAGCTAATTCGTCAGGGGAACTCTCCCAGTTTTTTAAAGGTTGCCCGCGCAAAAATACGTGGGTAAACACTGGCAAACATGGGAGCGAACCCTCTGCGAAGAAGCGTGAGATCGGCAGACTCAGTGATGACGACAAAGACTTCGAAGAGCCCCCTCCGAAGAAGAACCACATCAACCTCATTGTGGGGGGTAACACTGGGGGGATTCGGCCACCCAGAGGAAGAAATGGGCCCAATCCCTTTACATCGGGGAGGTGTCCCACGCTCCCCCCCAGCCGAAGAAACAACGGGCGGAGGCGATCACCTTCACCGATAAGGATCTGCCTTCGGGGCCCGCATCACACAGGGACGCCCTCGTCATCCGATGCGAAATAGGTGACTCTATCATCCACCGCACCTACATCGACACGGGGAGCTCCGTCACCGTCATGTACCTTGACACCTTCAGGCAGCTAAAGCTGGACAGAGCGCTGCTCAAGCCGATACGGACACCATTGTCCGGCTTCACCGGGGACTCTATCGACGCCGAGGGCACGATAGTCCTCCCCGTGGAGGTCGGTGACGGCTCCCATCGCATCAAGATCGACATGGAATTCATGGTGGTCAACCTCGAGTGCGCCCACAACTTGATATGGGGGCGGCCAACACTAGAGGATTTGGAAGCCATCATCTCCATGAAACATCTATGCCTAAAATTTCCTACTAGCGGCGGTATCGGCTACGCCCGAGGGAACCAGAAGATAGCCCAGGCAGGCTACCTAAAGCTGACAAAGCCGACAGCCAGCACCGGACTGAGAATAGACACCATCACCGCCGCCGTCTCCAAAGACGAAAAAAGGCCGCACGCTGAGCCAGCCGAAGAGGGCGAGGAGGTCCCCCTGGATACCTCCCGATCGGAGCGGGTCCTGAGAATCGGGAAACAACTCCCACAGGACCAACGCAAAGGCATCCTCGACGTCCTGCGGACATATGCGGTCATTTTTGCGTGGGGGCCGGACGACATGCCGGGCATCAGCCGAAAAGTGATCACTCATCGGCTGTCAGACGACCCCGCCTCCACGCCGGCTTGACGAGATGGAGGCCACCAAAGCACACGCCGCCACTTATGCCCCTCATACGGACCTCAAGTATGAGGCCATGTTGGCCAAGATAGAGGAAATGCAGAGGAAGATAACCGAGGGCTCCGGGGAACCCACCATACAGCTCCGGACCCGGACGCCATTCACCCCAAGGGTGTTGGCGGCCCGGATCCCGGAGAAATACCGAGGGCAGCTCATCAAGCCCTACGACGGAAAAACTGACCCCCAGGAGCACTACAACAGATACCAAAACAGCATGATGATGGTGAGGGCATCGGATGAGTATTTGTGCCGCTGGTTCCTCTCCACCTTAGAGGGGCCGGTTTACGAATGGTTCAATCGATTGCCCGAGGGCTGCATTGACTCATGGCAAGAGCTCGCCTAGCGATTCTTGACGCAATTTGCGGGAAGGCGCCGCACAAGAAAGCACTTCTCCCACCTGTTGACAGTGAGGCAAAGGAAGGAGGAGACCCTTCGGGACTTCTTGGAGCGCTGGAGAACGGAGGCTGATAAAGTTGATGGCGCCGATGACAAGACCCTCCTGGCCCTCCTCCAAACAGTACTCCGTCCCGGGAACTTCTCAAGGAGCCTCATCATCGACCCCCCCCACGATTATATAAGGGCCCTATAGCGGGGGGACTGGTATGCCGAAGCCGAGGAAGTGGAGAAATGCCATCACGTCCCCGATCAGCAACGCCCTCGGCCAGACAACAAAGGCAACCGGGGGCCGGAGGCTCCCCGTAATCAACCCAAGGATTCTGCCCCCTCCGGTGATCGCCCCCGGCACAGCCAAGCCAAGCCCGAGGGAGGCTACAAGGGGAACCCGGGGGCTTGGGCACAACCTGTTCTCCTGGAGCACCCTCGGACACCCTTGACGCACCCCGTCAGCGTCATTCTTGATTTCGCTGAGGAGAGGGGTGTAATACCCCGAAAATTTGAGAGAATTTGGGAAATAATTAAAATTGTGTTTCATATTGTTTACACGGTCTTTAGGTCGTTTATTATGTTTGGTTTAGTGTTTGGGACAAAGGGGAGGTCCAAATGGGGAAGAAACGGGGCAAAAAACTAAGGTTTGGGGCGTCTGGGGGTCATGCACGGCGTGCGTGGAAGGTACGCACGCGTGCGTTCCTGTTGTATCCTAATGCAACTCAAACTTCGTAAATTCACTATAAATACATCCTTAATCCGATTTTCCTCATTCCAAAAACCCTAGGACCGCCTCTTCAAGCTCTATCCCTTACAGCTCTTCAATATTAACATATCCAGCACGAAATTTTATGCCAATGATGAGATCAAACTCTAATATTCCGGTAAGTGCATTTGTTGCCTAATTCGTGTCGTTCATCTGTTTCCTAAATTTCTTTCTCCTAAATTGAGATCCTTAGAACCTATCACTTTCTAGGTACGTGCGAATGATCCATCAAACTAGGTTTGACGTTTAGGATTCGTTGCTAGCCTCGTGGTAAGGACTATTGCAACCAAAATTACTATTTTGCCTCTATATTGTATAAACTAGGGTTTGTGCTATGATTTGAGTTTCTTTCTGAAATTTTATGGATAATTCGGCTATCATAGTATGAGTATGATGATGTATGCTTTTCTGGGAATTTATGAACGTGTGATTTTTGGTGAATTTATCAAATCAGTTTATCATGGCTAAAATTGTGATTTTTGATGATTTTTCTTTTGGGATTGGAAAATTTTGGTGATTGTTTTGGTATGAGTTGAAGTATGATTTGAGACTATTATAACTGGTTATATTGAAAACATATTATGGGTTCAGAATACTCCAATTTGATTATTTTGGTGGTAGTAGTAAATGCTACTTTTGGGAAGTGGTTGTTTGGGTTAAACCCTCTTTTTGGAAAGTGTTGTGAGATCAAATCTCTTGGGATAAATTATATATTTTTAAATGTATAATTTGGTATGAAAATTTACATATATATTCTGGAGTTATAAATATCCTTATTGGATTATTTTGAATATGGTATTAAATACTATTTTGGAACTAGTTTTGGATAAACCCTAAATTGTAAGTTTCTCTGCCGATCCAAAATGGTTTCCTCGTATTATATGCTATTATTTGATTAAAATGTGAATTTTGAATATGTATTATTTGAAGTGACATTAAATTTATAGTATTTGAGAAAGTTGAGATATTGGGGTATTAAATATTTTTAAACACCATTGAGAATATTTGGAGACTTGAGAACCGAGTGTGGCGGTAACACCCATTTCCCTATTAAGACTTCCGCTGTATCTCTGATGTTTTCAAATAAAGTTGATAATTCCTTTGACAAAATCATTATTTAAATGTATTTTTGGCTGGGGAAAATGGGGGTGTTACAAATTGGTATCAGAGCCTTTGTTTTTCAAAATCTTTTAAAAGTTTTCAAAAAACTTTTTGAATTGAAATATTATTTTCATTAATTAGGATTAATGAATCTTATTAGGGGGGGAATTTTATGGCTTAGGCGCGTGTGAGATTGTGTGATTGATTTTTTGTTGTTGTATTTTGTGATGTCTTGGATTGATTTGAGATTTGTGAATTGAATGGAATTTTTCCAATGGTTGCTTGTAGGTGTTCCTTATCCTAGAGTATATTGTGAGTTAGTAAACTTGAGAATAGTTATGAGTATATTCCTAGTATCCTATATCTTATGATCTTAGGTAGAACTTGGTAGGGATCTGTAAGGGATGCCCTCGTCATCCGCACAGAGATCAATGACACTATAATTCACCGGACTTACATTGACACGGGCAGCTCCGTCAATGTAATGTACCTCTGTACCTTCAGAGACCTGCATCTGGAGAGGGGGTCCCTTCGGCCCATCAAGACCCCTCTTGCCGGCTTCACTGGTGACACCATTGATTCCGAGGGGGTTATAACCCTCCATGTACTCTTCGGCGACGGGCTCCATAGAGCCAAGCTCGAGGTGGAGTTCATCATCGTCAACATCGACTGCGCCCACAACATCATCCTCGGCCGGCCAGCCCTCGAGAATCTCGAAGCCGTCATCTCCATGAGGTACCTCTGCCTCACGTTCCCAGCCGAGGGGGGCATCAGTTATTCGAGGGGGAACCAAAAGCTTGCCCGCGCTTGCTACCTTCAAGTGACCAAGAAGGTTAGAAAGACGGAGTTCCGCGTTGACACCATCACCGGAACTGTGGAAGCGGGGGATAGGAGACCGAGGGTTGAACCAGCCGAGGAGGTAGAAGACTTCGCGCTCGATCCGGCCAAGCTGGAGAGAGTCGTGAAGATTGGAGCCAAGCTCCCCAAAGACTTGAAGACCGGCATCATCAGTGCCCTCCGCTCCTACTCCGTTGTTTTTTCATGGGGGTCGGAGGACATGCCGGGGATCAGCCGAAGGGTCATCACCCACCGCCTCTCGGTGGACCCATCGGCCAAACCAGTACATCAGCGGAGGAGACCCCTCTCGGCCGAGAGGAGGGAATTTGTGAAGAAGGAGGTCGCCATGCTCCTCTCTATCAAGCACATCAAGGAGGTAAAGTACCCCTCATGGCTGGCAAACGTAGTCCTCGCACAAAAACCGCCCTCATTCCGCATGTGCGTGGACTACACGGATCTCAACAAGGCGTGTCCCATGGACCCCTTTTCTTTGCCAAACATTGATAAACTTGTAGATGAAACAGCGGGATGTGAAATCATGTCATTCCTCGACGCATTCCGCGGATATCATCAAATATTTATGCATGAGGAAGACGCCGAAAAAACAGCCTTCATGACTCCCGAGGGCATTTTCTGCTACCTTGTCATGGCCTTCGGCCTAAAGAACTCAGGCGCCACCTTCACTCGGATGGTGGCCAGGGTATTTCAAGCTGTCCTAGGGCGCACCATGGAGGCATATGTTGATGACATGATCGTAAAAAGCAAGCAATCAGCAAGCCATGCTGACGACCTGAGGGAGATCTTCGCCATCATGCAGAAATTTAACCTTCGGCTAAACCCGAAGAAGTGTACCTTCGGCGTTAGAGAGGGCAAATTCTTGGGCTACATGGTGAGCCGAAGGGGTATCGAGGCCAACCCCGAGAAGACCCAGGCCATCATCAACATGGAGCCCCCACGCAATGTAAAGGAGGTCCAACGATTGACGGGCCGCCTGGCAGTCCTCAATCGCTTCTTATCAAAATCGGCGGAGAAGTCTGATACATTTGTAATTTCCATATGTATGTTTGTGTTTTTAATTAGTTTTGCTTGATCTTTACTTTGGAAATTACACACTTTTGGTGTAATAGATTAGTTTGTTAAATTCTTGTAAATAGTTTAGATTAGGTATATTCTGAGCTCAAACAGGTCTTGATCACTCAAAGTACAGTTGGTGAACCCAAAAAGTGGAAAGAAGGTGCATAATTTGAAGACAAAAGAAGGATCCTGAATTTTGGTCTATACTCGGTCGAGTATTAACTATACTCGATCGGGTATTAGGTTGAAACTTCAAATCGGATCAGATCCGAAGACAAGGGAACATGCCGGGAGGATTTCGGCCACGATTAAATGTCTATACCCGATCGGGTAGACCGACATACCCGATCGGGTATGCCTTTAAGTTTTAAACGAAGATCGGTCGAGTATGGTCGGAATACCACTTTCTAAGCATACTCGACCGGGTATAAACATATACCCGATCGGGTATACCTGTGGAAAATAGCCTGAAACCGATCGAGTATACCTCGAATCGGGTATTACACACATACTCGATCGGGTACCATGTATATACACGATCGAGTACCCGAATCCCATCCCAAAAGCCTATAAATACACCCCCTTTCCTTCACAAAAAGATATCCACTTCCTTTGTACATCTAAGCTCAGTATAGAATAGTTCTTTCTTTATATTTTTCATCATGTTTAGTCTCCAAATGAGGAGCTAAACTCTTCCATCTTGGTTTTGCTACTTTGAAGCTTAATGAATTTGTAAGTTGTGAGTTATTTTCTTTAATCTTCTTCCTTGAATATTAATTCTTCCTTGAAAATACTATTTCTATATCAAAGTTGGGGAGTGTTAGTAAGATGACAATTAGTTAACATCTTGACATTGGTTATAGTAATAGCTATTTCTTCCTCTATGTTAATATTGGGGAGTGTTACTAAGATGACAATTAGTTAACATCTTGATATTAATCATAGTAGGATTCATATTCTTTAATATTCTTCCTTGAGTATTGATTAATTCCTATTCATATTTCATGTTAATATTTTAAACATTACTTAAAGTATCAACTAGTTTTGTTTCTCATATTAATTATTACTGGAATCAATCAGTTAATACGCTTGTTATTAATCCGGTTCTTTCAACGGTAGTAAACTTGGAATATTTATGCATGCATCTCATGGTTAATATGCCAAGGGGAATTAATTATATTGATTAAACCAATAAACCGCTTTTGTTGAGGTTATCAATCTCAATCGTTTTCATCTTAAGTTTATTGCTACTATCAAGTTAATATACGACACTTGTTCTATATTGACTCGATAGTAAGTTTTATTAACGAACGCATCTCGTTATTAATAACTACCCTCGATGAACTGGATATACTCCTCGATTGAGTATTCGAGAGGAAGATAGTTAAAGATATAACCGGGATCGACGAACATTTCATTAAGTGGATAAAAGCAAAACCAAGTCCTCATCTCATTAAATTAAACTCATATAGGTTGTTTATCTTAGTGTTTTTAAATCAAACAAATCTAAACCCCTTTGTTACTACTGATATAGAAGAAAAGTATTCCTTTTCCTGTGGATACGAACCTTACTTCACTATACTACGTATTAGTGTTGTATTGTAAAATATTTTGAGTGCACCTTACGACAAGTGCACGTCAAATTTAGCGCCGTTGCCGGGGAAAGGCAATTAATTTTTCTTTTATTTCTTTTCAAAAAAAAAAAGAAAAAAAAATCAAAAAAAAAATATATTAAACAAAAATATAAAGAGTGTTTATTTTTCTATTTTCTGAGCTTAGTGAAGTTTATGGTTAAACATCGTTCCATAAACGAAATCACATATCACAAAAACCCAGAAATAGAACAAACTTTCGAGCGGTTGAAAAGTAAATTTTCTAATACCGACTCGGAAGAATCATCTACCAGAGACTCATACACCGCTAGCTCTAGCTCTAGCGAATCCGAAGAGTCTTTTCAAATGGCTCTCAAAACGAGAACATTGAGGGAGCTCACAGCTCCAGACCTCAACCAACAACCGCTATGTATCACCTTCCCTACTCTTGATGAAGGTGCTACATTTGAGCTCAAATCGGGGCTCATCCATTTGCTTCCTTCATTCCATGGTCTACGGGGCGAGGACCCAAACAAACATCTCTCGGAATTCCATATTGTTTGCACAAGCATGTGCCCAAATGGAGTTACCGAGGAACAAATCAAGTTGAGGGCTTTTCCATTCTCCCTCAAAGACACAGCTAAGGATTGGTTATTCTATCTCCCTTCAGGGAGTATAGATACATGGGCGTCGATGAAAAAAATTCTTCCTAGAAAGGTACTACCCTGCATCCGTCTCATCATCTTTGAAAAAACAAATAAGCAACATCGAGCAAAAAGATGATGAGACATTATATGAGTATTGGGAGCGTTTTAAAAAATTGTGTACTAGTTGCCCATATCATGGTTACACAGAGCAAGACCTCATCCTCTACTTCTATGACGGTCTTGCGGAGCAAGATAGACGCCTGGTGAACGCAGCATCTGGAGGGGGAATTGTCAACAAAACCCCTTCCCAAGCTAGGAATCTCATCTCGGAGTTGGCCGAGAATTCTAGACACTACAATGGGAGGTCATCATCAAGACGAGTCATGGCAGCGGAATCCAACATCTCGTTGGAAAGTCAAGTGGCCGACTTAACTTCTTTGGTAAAAGATTTCCTTTTAAATCCAAAACACCAAGAAGTCAAGGTCTGCGGCATATGCTCAACACAGGGGCATCCCACCGATTCCTGCCCAACACTACAAGAAGAGAATTCCGAGCAAGTCAATGCTTTGGGATTTCAAGGCCAAAAGAGGTATGATCCACACTCTAACTCCTACAATCCTGGGTGGAGAGATCACCCGAATTTGAGATATGGGAACCCTCAAAATCAGCCCTTGCAACCAACTTTCCCAACTCACCAAGGCCAAACGTCAAGCTCAAGTATGTCCACCGAAGACATGATCCGAGCACTCACCTCAAATGTCTCAACCACGCAACAAAACATGGTTCGATTTCAACATGAGACCAAGTCCAGCATTCAGAATTTGGAAAGCCAAGTGAGTCAAATTGCAAATGCCGTAAATCGACTTGAAACAAAGGACTCGGGTAAACTCCCATCTCAAACGGAGCAAAACCCGAGACAACATGTGAATGCTATCATGTTGAGAAGTGAGGCGACATTGAAAGAGGTAGAGGAGAACGATAAAGAGATTGAGGGGGTACCCTGAAAAAGTAGTCCCACCAGAGGAGGAGATCACAGAAACCAAGCTTCCCCCACCCTCATCATATGAACCAGTGATCCCGTTTCCTGAGGCGCTGAGGGAGACAAAGAAGCTAGAGAAAGATGCCGACATCTATGAAACCTTCGCAAAGTGTGAGGTAAACATTTCGCTTCTTAACTTAATGAAAAATGTCCCTCGTTTTGCTAAATTTTTAAAAGAATTATGCAAAACAAAAAGAAAAGATAAATTGAAGGAGAAACAAGAGGTTAGAGTTAGTGAACGCGTCTCGGCCATTTTTCAGAGAAAACTCCCCGAAAAATGTAACGACCCAGGCATGTTCACTATCCCTTTCAAAATAGGAGACACCACACTTCCTAAGGCCTTGTTGGATTTAGGGGCATCAATAAATGTCATCCCCTATTCTGTTTATAAATCTCTACAACTTGGCCCATTACATCAAACCGGTGTAGTGATTCAACTAGCGGATCATTCTAGTACTTACCCGAAGGGTGTAATAGAAGATGTGCTAGTAGAAGTAGAAAATATGGTTTTTCCTGTTGACTTCTATGTCCTTGAAATGGGAACTGATGACCAAACAACACCCATCCTTTTGGGTAGACCCTTCATGAAGACCGCAAAAACGAAAATTGACGTTTCTAGTGGTTCATTAACTTTAGAGTTCGATGACCAAAAAGTGGAATTCAACATCTTGGACTCTACGAAAAAACAAATGCAAAATCTAACTCTTTGTTCTTTAAATGTTGTTGAACCACAAGAACCGGTATTTTTCAAAGAAGCGGATAAAATCAGAATTTTTCAAGAAGGAAAAAATAAACACAAGAAGCCATCTTTGATAGGAAGGGATGTGTTAAAATGTGAACCAAATCCACCTATGATGGAGGTGGTAGTGAGAAAGAGATCCCGGCCTTACTGGAAAAGGCCGAAAAATAAATTTGAAAAATGGCTAAATAAGGCCACAAAAAATGAAACAAGGGATGTACACGATCCCACTTTAAAAAAAGAAAAAAAAATGAATAACGTCGTGCCACGACGTTAACTAAGGCGCTTCTTGGGAGGCAACCCAAGTTTATTTTTTCATAAATTCAAGTGTTAATAATTCATTTTTTGTGTGTGTAATTATTTGAGAGATCAGTGAGAGAGGGAACTAATCACGGGTTTTTGGAGGAAAAGAAGGAAAAAAATGCAGGTTTGGAGCATCTGGGGACATACCCGATCGAGTACCACCTTATACTCGGTTGGGTATGGCCAAAAGAAGGGGAACCGGGCATTACTCGATCGAGGAAGCATTCAATGTTTGAAAGAAAATAGGCATACTCGATCGGGTATCACTACATACCCGGTCGAGTATGTACAGAAAGTCGAAGTTCAAGGGAAACTGATGCCCACATTCGATCGAGTACATGGCTCGAAAAAATTGAAAAACAAGGGATACCCGATCGGGTATCACTATACACCCGGTCGGGTATGTTTAGAAAGGCTAAGGTTGAAGAAAGCTGACTCCCACACTCGATCGAGTACAGGCCTCAAAACGTAGAAAAGAACACATACCCGATCGGGTATGGTATGATACCCGATCGGGTACCGGAGGCAGACCACTCAACAATCTCAGTTTCCAGCAATACTCGACCGGGTAACAACACATACCCGATCGAGTACCGGAGGCAGGCTGCTAAAAAATCCCACTTTCCAGCCATACTCGACCGAGTAACAACACATACTCGATCGGGTATATGGGCGTTTTAACCCCAAATCCGCCCCAAACACTTCATCTTCCCCAAATTTCCAAACCCAATTTCGAAACCCTCTCCCCCAACCTCCATTTTTAACACTTCTCTCTACCATATCTTCTCCATTTCTTCACCAAATCACCCCATTCCAACACCGAAATACTCCCCTCATCTTCCTCTACACACCCATACCCACCAATCCAACTTTCCCCCAGTTTCAAGAGGTCCGAAAAAACCCTACCCCAACTTTCAATTTTCGGATTTCAAGCTCAAAATCACCCAAAAATGGCTCCAAGGAAGGAAAAAGGACAGGGCTCCAACACTAGGGCATCCATCCCAGGCTACGAGGACATCATCTTCGCCAACAACGAACACCGAACCCGCTTCATGTCCACCATTGAAAGGCAAGTAAAACCCTCTCATTTTTTATGCCATGATGCCCTCAATGAGTTAGGAGTGTACAAAAGCACTAAGAATTTTTTTCATGAGTTGAGCATGGATAAGATATTCAAAATGCAATATCACTCTAATGAAAAAATAATCTATGAATTCATAAGCTCAGTGCAATTTGAGATCGATGAAGCGGATTTTAGGGATGATAAACTCAAGTTTCATCTGTTTAACCACAACCACTCCATAACGAAACTTGAGTTCGTCGAACATTTTGGTATTCCGGTCCCTTACCAAAAATCCATATCTGATAATACCGCTTTCGGCCATACCCTGTGGACAAAGATGACCGGGAGACTAAATTTAGCTCCTCCCAACTGTATATTAGTCATGTCCAACATCCCGTCCTCCGCCTATTCTTGAAATTCCTTGCCAATTGCTTGCTTGGACGTCCCAACAACCATCACACTAGGATGGAGGATGTATGCCTAATGTCTGTGGCCCTATTCCGTGTTCACGTGGATTTCAACCTGTGTAATCTTATGTGGGCACATCTGAAAAAGGAAAGCGTAGCCAAGGGCGCTATTGTGGTGGGTGGGGTGATTATGCACTTAGCCACCAAGTTCGGGTATACGGACAACTCTCCTATACCCGACTACTGTTTGATGAACATCTCTTGGTTGGGCCACTCGGGATGTACAGCTTTTCCCACACAGTTTATGGTGGAGAAAGACCAAAGAATATGTACAACTGGCTCATACACCCCAAACCTCTCAAATACTTCCTCCTGCCCAACCAAGAACTCCCCAAACTCCGCTACAAAGAAGCAGTAGAGGAGCCCCATTACTTCTTCCCACACGCCCTTCCACCACATCTTCAGGAACCGGAGCAAGAACCTCCCAATACCAACCCGATTACGAGCCCTGACGTGCACTCGTCGTTAGGTGCACTCAAAATAAATAATCAATACAACACTAATACGTAGTATAGTGTAGTAAGGTTCGTATCCACAGGGAAAGGAATACTTTTTCTTTTATATAAATAATAACAAGGGGGGTTTAGATTTGTTTGGTTTAATAACACTAAGATAAACGACCTATATGAATTTAATTCAATGAGATGGGGACTTGGTTTTGCTTTTATCCACTTAATGAAATGTTCGTCGATCCCGGTTATATCTTTAACTATCTTCCTCTCGAATACTCAATCGAGGAGTATATCCAGTTCATCGAGGGTAGTTATTAATAACGAGATGCGTTCATTAATAAAACTTACTATCGAGTCAATATAGAACAAGCGCCGTATATTAACTTGATAGTAGCAATAAACTTAAGATGAAAACGATTGAGATTGATAGCCTAAACACAAGCGGTTTATTGGTTTAATCAATATAATTAATTCCCCTTGGCATATTAACCATGAGATGCATGCATTAATATTCCAAGTTTACTACCGTTGAAAGAACCGGATTAATAACAAGCGTATTAACCGATTGATTCTAGTAATAATTAATATGAGAAACAATACTAGTTGATACTTTAAGTAATGTTTAAGATATTAACATGAAATATGAATAGGAATTAATCAATACTCAAGGAAGAATATTAAAATATATGAATCCTACTATGATTAATATCAAGATGTTAACTAATTGTCATCTTAGTAACACTCCCCAATATTATCATAGAGAAAAAAATAGCTATTACTATAACCAATGTCAAGATGTTAACTAATTGTCATCTTAGTAACACTCCCCAACTTTGATATAGAGATAGTATTTTGAAAGAAAGAATTAATATTCAAGGAAGAAGATTAAAGAAAATAACTCACAACTTACAAATTCATTAAGCTTCAAAGTAGCAAAACCAAGATGGAAGAGTTTAGCTCCTCATTTGGAGACTAAACATGATGAAAAATATAAAGAAAGAGCTATTCTATACTGAGCTTAGATGTACAAGGGATTGGATATCCTTTTGTGAAGGAAAAGGAGGTGTATTTATAGGTTTTTGGGATGGGATTCGGGTACTCGATCGGGTATATACATGGTACCCGATCGAGTATGTGTGTAACACCCGATCCGAGGCATACTCGACCGGTTTCAGGCTATTTTCTAAGTGTATACCCGATCGAGTATATATGAATACCCGGTCGAGTATGCTTAGAAAGTGGTATTCAGGCTATACTCGACCGGTTTCAGGCTAGTTTCTAAGTGTATACCCGATCGAGTATATATGAATACCCGGTCGAGTATGCTTAGAAAGTGGTATTCGGGCTATACTCGACCGATCTTCGTTTGCAATTTAAAGGCATACCCGATCGGGTATGTCGGTCTACCCGATCGGGTATAGACATAGAATCGTGGCCAAAATCTTCCCTGCATGTTCCTTTGTCTTCGGATCTGATCCGATTTGAAGTTCCAACCTAATACCCGATCGAGTATAGCTAATACTCGACCGAGTATAGACCAAAATTCAGGATCTTCTTTTGTCTTTGAACTTTTGCACCTTCTCTTCACTTTTTGGGTTCACCAACTGTACTTTGGGTGACCAAAACCTGCTTAAGCTCAGAATATGTCTAATCTAACCTATTTACAAGAATTTAACAATCTAATCTATTACACCAAAAGTGTGTAATTTCCAAAGTAAAAGTCAAGCAAAACTAATTAAAAACATAAACATAGAAATGGAAATTACGAACGTATCAACTCCCCCACACTTAAACCTTTACTCGTCTCGAGTAAGATCAAATGTTTACAAGTGTCAATGTTTGTCCAAAAGTTCCACAGTTCAACAAAAAATATAATACAAACACAAAGACCACCAAGGATTACAAAGAAAAAATGAGTTTTAAACTCAAATCACAAAAGAGCATCTTGGGTTTAATGGCCTCCTAGTGTTGTCTTCTTTTCTCCTCCTCTCTTCTTCTTTATCTTGAATCTTCATATTCTTTATAAGGATACAATGAGTGCCTGCAAGAACAAACATTTCTCTCATATCTCTCATTTTGCCTAGGAGCCTTTTCAGGTTTTCATCCTAGCACCTCTTTTCATTTTCCATTCTCTCCAACTCACTCATTTTTTTATATAAGCCTTTTTGCTTAGATTGCCCATTTTGTTGGGTTTTCAACCTAACTAGCATTTATTTTCTTTTGTTTATTATTTTTTTTTTTTTGAGTGTAAAAGTTCAAAAGAATTACATGCATAGTGCTAGGTACAAATGAGAATTACATACCATCATGAGTGTCTCCCCCGCACTTGAATCACGCACTGTCCCTAGTGCCCGCCTTCTCCTCCGTAGTAGCTCCCTCCAAAACCGCTCCCTTGGCCACCATCTCCCATGTAAGTGTCCCCGCCATCTCCGCCGTCGTACCCTCCACCACCGGAGCCAGATCCTCCAAAGTTACCCCAATGAGTGGGGTCATACCATGAGGGTGGTGGAGGAGGGTTCGCCATGGTATGGAAGGATCCCTGCTGTGCCATAAACGAGTACATAGGCCCGTAGAACCTATGTTGGTCTTCCTCATACCGGTGTCTATCGGCCTCCCGGAGCTCTTCCAAACGTTGAAAGCCGGCCCTTTGCTCATCCTCCAATCTTTGAAAACCGGCTCTTTGCTCTTCCTCTAATCGGTTGAGCCGGTTGTCCATTTGAGCTATTCCCGTAAGAAGTTGTTGTTGACCCTCCAGAAGTTGTTGAAAGAAGTCGGGTGGTGGAGGGTTTTGGCTTTGTTCTGGGAAATCATGGCTCATGGTTGGATGGCTATGGAGTTGCTCGTAGGGCTCGTCATCAGGTTGGTTTTGGGGGAGTTCCTGTTCCGGTTCTTGAAGATGTGGTGGGAGGGCGTTTGGAAAAAGGTAATGTTGATCCGGCCTGCCTGTTTTGAAATGGAGTTGGGGGAGTTCTGGGTTGGGCAAGAGGAAGTATTTGAGGGGTTTGGGGTGGATGTGCCAGTTGTACATATTTTTGGGCCTTTCTTCACCATAAACGGTGTGTGAAAAAGAAGTACAGCCCGAGTGGCCTAACCAAGATATGTTCATTAAACAGTAGTCGGGTATAGGAGAGTCATCCGTATACCCGAACTTTGTGGCCAAGTGCATAATCACCCCGCCCACTACGATAGCACCCTTTGCCACACTTTCCTTCTTTAGATGAGCCCACATGAGATTACAGAGGTTGAAATCCACGTGGATACGGAATAAGGCAACCGAGATGAGGCATACATCCCCCATCCTTGTATGATGGTTGTTGGGACGTCCAAGCAAGGAGTTGGCAAGGAATTTCAAAAAGAGGCGTAGGACTGGATGTTGGACATGACTAATGTATAGTTGGGAGGAGCTAAATTTGGTCTCCCCGGTCATCTTGGTCCATAGGGTGTGGCCGAAGGCGGTATTGTCGGATATAGACTTTTGGTACGGGACCGGAATACCAAAGTGTTCGGCAAACTCAAGTTTCGTGATGGTGTGATTGTGATTAAACAATCGAAACCTGAGTTTATCATCTCTAAAGTCCTCCTCATTGTTCTCAAAGTGCACCGAGCTTAGGAATTCATAGATAATTTTTTCATTTGAGTTGTATTTCATTTTGAAAATTTTATCCATATGCAACTCATGAAAAAATTTCTTCATTATTGTGTATACTCCTAATTCCTTTAGAGCATCAAGGCATAAAAAGCGGGAAGGTTTGACTTGCCTTTCAATTGTGGACAAGAAGCGTGTGCGTTGTTCGTTGTCCACGAAAAGGATGTCCTCGTAGCCCGGGATGATTGTCCTAGTGCTTGAGCTCTGCCCTTTCTCTTTCCTTGGAGCCATTTGAAGTGATTTTGGTCTTTGAAAACCGAAATTGGAATGGTGGGGGTAGGGTTTTTCGGACCTCTGAAAGTTGGGGGAGAATGGGATTGTTGGGTATGAATGTGTAGAGGAGGATGAGGGGAGTGTTTTGGCGTTGGAATGGGTGGATTTGGTGAAGATTTGGAAGAGATATGGTAGAGAGAAGGTGTAAAAATGGGGTTTGGGCGTTTTTTGTTCGAGATGGGGTTGGGAATTTGGGGAAGATGAAGTGTTTTGGGGCTGATTTGGGGTTATAAGACCCGTATACCCGATCGAGTATGTGCTGGTACTCGGTCGGGTATGGCTGGAAAGTGAAGTTTTTGAGCGGCCTGCCTCCTGTACTCGATCGGGTATGGTGGGGTTACCCGGTCGAGTATGCTTAGAAAATGAACTTTTTGAGCAGCCTGTCTCCTGTACCCGGTCGAGTATTCCTCCATACTCGATCGGGTATGTGCTTTTTGTTTTCATTTTTGAAGCGTGTACTCGGTCGAGTGTGGGAATCAGTCCCCTTCAATTTTTGCATTTCTAGCGATACCCGACCGGGTGTATAGTGATACCCGATCGGGTATTGCTTATTTTTCAAATTTTGAATGCTCCCTCGATCGAGTAGTGCCCGGTCCCTTTTCTTTTTGCTTATACCCGACCGAGTATAAGGTTATACTCGATCGGGTATGTCCCCAGATGTTCAAAAACCTGCATTTTTTTTTTTTTTATTTTATTTTATTTTTTTTTTTTAAAAAACCCATGATTAGTGCCCTCCCTCTCAACCTCTCAAAGACATAATTGAAAACATTGACGGGGGGGGGGGGGGGGGGGGGTTAACAATAAAAGAAAAATGTACCTTGCTTGGGTTGCCTCCCAAGAAGCGCCATAGTTAACGTCGTGGCACGACGCCATTGTTGTGTTCATTCTTCAAAGATTGGATCGATGAGATCCATGCATTCAATGCTTTCTTTCTGGAAACCTTCAAGGAATGGTTTGAGTTGATGTCCATTAACCTTGAGAATTTTTCCGGTATCGAGGCTTTTTATTTCCACTGCGCCATGGGTGTAGACTTTGACCACCTCGAATGGTCCTTCCCATCGTGATCTCAATTTTCCGGGGAAAAGGCGAAGGCGTGAGAGAAAAAGAAGGACTTTGTCTCCAACTTGGAAATCCTTTCTTATTATCATTTTGTCATGCCATACCTTCGTCTTTTCCTTGTAGATGGCGGCATTCTCATAGGACTCCAATCGAAGCTCTTCTAGTTCCTGGAGTTGTAGCTTCCTTTGCTCTCCTGCTTTAGCCATGTCGAGATTGAATGTTTTGACCGCCCAATAAGACTTGTGTTCAAGTTCGACCGGAAGATGACAGGCCTTACCGAACACGAGTCTATAGGGTGACATTCCAATTGGGGTTTTGAAAGCGGTCCTGTATGCCCATAAGGCATCATCCATGCACAGGCTCCAATCCTTACGGTTCGGATTTACTGTCTTTTGAAGAATTGATTTCAGCTCTCTGTTTGATACCTCAGCTTGACCGTTTGTCTGTGGATGGTAGGCGGTTGAGAGTTTATGTGTGACGCCATATTTCTTTAACAAGGTACTCACAGTTTTGTTGTAGAAGTGAGTGCCTCTGTCGCTTATCAAGATGCGTGGTACCCCAAACCTTGAGAAGATGCGGGTTTTGAGGAATTCAGTCACTGCTTTGGCATCATCGGTCTTTGTGGCTTTTGCTTCCACCCATTTGGATACGTAATCCACCGCCAATAGAATGTATAAATTTCCATGGGAATTAGGAAAAGGTCCCATGAAATCTATTCCCCACACATCAAAGATCTCCACGTAGAGCATAGGAACTTGTGGCATCTCATGCTTTCGAGAGATGTTGCCCATGCGTTGGCAATTATCACAAGATTGACAATAGACATGTGCATCGCGGAATAAGCTTGGCCACCAAAAACCACATTCAAGTACCTTCATGGATGTTCGTTTTCCTCCAAAGTGACCACCACATGCATGTGAGTGACAAAAAGCAAGTATGGATGCAATTTCTGTTTCGGGAATGCATCTTCGAATGACTTGATCTTTGCAATGTTTCCATAAATATGGTTCATCCCATACGTATTGCTTTGCATCATGCTGGAGTTTCTCTCTTTGAGCTTTAGAGAAGCTTGGTGGAAACCTGTTTAGAACAAGGAAATTAACAATGTGAGCGTACCAAGGACGAATTTCCTTAAGGGAGAAAAGGGTCTCATCGGGAAATTCGCCTCGGATATCATCTTTGATATGATTGTTTCCTTCGCCCAAGACCAAACGGCTTAAGTGATCGGCCACCAAGTTCTCCATGCCTTTCTTGTCCTTGATCTCAACATCAAACTCGCTCAGGAGTAGTATCCATCGAATCAGCCGTGGTTTGGCCTCTTTCTTTGTCATCAAGAACCTAATAGCTGCATGATCGGTGTAAATGATCACTTTGGTACCAAGTAAGTATGACCTGAATTTTTCGGTGGTGGTGTAGTTGCGTTGGGCGTCATTGAGTGTGGTGGATGCATAATAGATCACATGAGATGCTCTTCCCACCTTTTGGCCCAAAACGGCCCCGACCGCATAGTCACTAGCATCACACATGATCTCAAAGGGAAGAGACCAATCCGGGGCTTGGATGATAGGTGCGGTTACTAATTTCTCCTTCAAAGTAATGAAGGCCTTCTTGCAGTCCTCGGAGAATATGAACTCCACCTCCTTTTGCAAAAGTGTGCATAAAGGAGATGCAATCTTTGAGAAATCTTTGATGAACCTCCTGTAGAAACCTGCATGTCCAAGGAATGATCGTATCTCCTTAACGGTGGTAGGATAAGGTAGTGATTGGATAACCTCCACTTTTGCTTTGTCCACCTCTATTCCTTTGGATGAAATTACATGGCCTAGGACAATTCCTTCCTCCACCATAAAGTGACATTTTTCAGAGTTTAGAACAAGATTTGATTCTAAACAACTCTTCAAAACAAGAGATAGATGAAGTAGGCATGAATCAAATGAGTCTCCATGGATTGTAAAATCATCCATGAAGACTTCCATAAATAGCTCAACATATTCAGAGAATATGCTCATCATGCATCGTTGGAATGTGGCCGGGGCATTGCAAAGTCCGAATGGCATGCGCCGGTATGCAAAAGTGCCAAATGGACAAGTGAAAGTGGTCTTCTCTTGATCTTCAGGGGCTATAGGCACTTGAAAGTACCCGGAGTAGCCATCAAGAAAGCAATAGAACTTGTGCCCGGCAAGTCTCTCAAGCATTTGGTCGATGAAGGGTAAAGGAAAGAAATCCTTTCTAGTTACCGCATTGAGTCTACGGTAATCTATACATACTCTCCATCCATTTTGAATTCGGGTGGGCATTAGTTCTCCATGTTTGTTTTCCACTACCGTGACTCCGGTTTTCTTTGGGACCACTTGGGTTGGGCTAACCCATTTGCTGTCGGAGATGGGGAAGATTATCCCCATTTGGAGTAGTTTGATCACCTCCTTTTTGACCACCTCCATCATAGGTGGGTTTAGTCTTCGTTGCGGCTGTCGTACCGGCTTGGCCTCATCCTCCATTAAGATGCGATGCATGCAAGTAGATGGACTAATGCCTTTGATGTCGGCTATAGTCCATCCAATTGCTAGTTTATGCTCCTTGAGCACCGCTATCAATTTGCCTTCTTGTTCTCCGGTCAATTTGTTTGAGATAATGACCGGTAGTGTCTCTTTTTCCCCCAAAAACACATATTTCAAATGTGTTGGGAGTGGTTTCATCTCAACGTCGGGTGCCTGCAAAACTGAAGGTAGAGGCTTCTCCTCGGGGATGGTTAGTGGAAATGCCCTAGACCCCGGTGGCATAAGTGGGAGTTGGAAGTGAGTATCCAATTCCACTATCATAGCTTGTGTGTCGGGGGTCAGGGCAAGTTCTGAAGAGTTTTCCCCGAAGTCATTTTCAAGTATGCTTAACAATTCGTCCTCTTTATTGATTTCAAAAGTATTTTGTACAAGGGGGTCAACAATATCAATGGCAAATAAAGAATGATTTTCATTTGGATATTTCATGGAGTCATAAATGTTGAATTCAACTTTATCCCCATCAAATTCCATGGTTAAGGAACCGCTAAATACGTCAATCTTTGCTCTAGCGGTTTTTAAAAATGGCCTTCCTAAAAGGATAGGTACCGCATTCTTATCATTCTCCATTTCCAAAACATAAAAGTCGGCGGGGAAAATCAAATTGTCAACCATAACTAGTACGTCTTCGACAATACCTTTAGGGTAGGCATTTGATCTATCCGCAAGTTGAATGACTACTCCGGTTTCATTTAAAGGGCCAAGCTCAAGTGATTTGTATAAAGAGTAAGGAATGACATTAATTGATGCTCCTAAATCGAGCATGGCTTTTGAAAACGTAGTTCCTCCCAACTTGCAAGGTATAGTGAACATGCCCGGGTCATTGTATTTCTTTGGAAGTTTCTTTTGAAAAACTGCCGAAACACGTTCACTAACTTGGACTTTTTGTTTTCCATTGAGTCTATGTTTCCTTTTTATTGTACATAGTTCTTTGAAAAATTTTGCGAATCTAGGGACACCCTTTATCAAGTTAAGGAGTGGGATATTTACCTCACATTTGGAGAATGTCTCATAGATGTCCTTGTCCTTCTCCAGCTTTCGTGTTTCCCTCAGAGCCTCGGGGAAGGGTGCTTCAATCTCGGGAATGACCGGTGGTGGGGTTGGGATTTGAGCTTCCACCTCCGGTTGAGTCACTTCCACCAGTTCCTCTTCTTCCTCCTCTTCGCCAATGTGGCTCTTTGCCTTCTCTTTGGCAATAACCAACTCTTTGCCACTCCGTAATGTGACTGCGTGGGCTTGTTTCCTAGGATTCGGCTCCGTTTGAGATGGTAGCCTTGCCGAATCCTTAGCTTCAAGCCTACTCACGGCATTTGAGATTTGGCTGATTTGGTTTTCCAAGTTGTGGATGCTGGATTTTGTTGTTTCTTGGAATTGAACCACACTTTGTTGCATTGTTGCCATATTCATGGCAAGTGATCGAATCATGTCTTCGGTTGACATATTCGAGTTAGAAGTTTGGCCTTGTTGTTTATATTGTGGAGGAGGAGGATTTGATGGTTGAGGAGGTTGAGAGTTTCCGTACCTTAAATTAGGATGATCCCTCCATCCCGGATTGTAGGTGTTGCTTTGAGGATTATACCTCTTTTGATTTTGGAAACCCAAAGCATTGATCTGTTCAACGTTCTCCTCTTGTAGTGTTGGGCAAGAGTTGGTGGGGTGTCCTTGTGTCGAGCATATGCCGCAGACCTTGACTTCTTGAGGTTTCGGATTTAAGAGAAAATCTTTAACCAAAGAAGTCAAGCCGGCTACTTGACTTTCCAATGAGTTGTTGGATTCTGCCGCCATAACTCGTTTTGTTGATCGCCGATCATAGTGCCTACAATTCTCGGCCAACTCCGAGATGAGGTTTGTAGCTTGAGAAGGGGTCTTGTTGACAATCCCTCCTCCACATGCGGCGTTTATCATCCGCCTATCTTCATTGCAAAGACCATCATAGAAATATAAGATGAGGTCTTGCTCCGAATAGCCATGATAAGGGCAGCTTGCACACAGTTTCTTGAATCGTTCCCAATATTCGTAGAACGATTCATCATCCTTCTGCTCCACGTTGCTGATTTGTTTTTTAGAGAGGAGGAGACAGAGGCAGGGTAGTACCTTTCCAGGAACGCTTTCTTCATGGCTGCCCATGTTCCTATACTTCCTGAAGGAAGATAGAATAGCCAATCCTTTGCGGTATCCTTCAGTGAAAATGGAAATGCCCGCAGTTTGATTTGTTCTTCTGTCACACCGTTTGGGCACATGCTTGTGCAAACGACGTGGAACTCCGATAAATGTTTGTTCGGGTCTTCTCCCCTCAGGCCATGGAAGGATGGCAGCAGATGAATGAGCCCAGATTTTAGCTCAAACGTATTACCCTCATCAAGTGTAGGGAAGGTAATACACAGTGGTTGTTGGTTGAGGTTTGGAGCTGTGAGCTCCCTCAGTGTCCTTGTTTCAAGAGCCATTGTGGTTGACTCTTCGGTGTCGCTAGAACTAGAGCTAGCGGTGTATGAATCTCTGGAAGATGATTCTTCCGAGTCGGTGTTAGAAAATTTACTTTTCAACCGCTCGAAAGTTTGTTCTATTTCTGGGTTTTTGTGATATGTGATTTCGTTTATGGAACGATGTTTAACCATAAACTCCACTAAGCTCAGAAAATAGAAAAAATAAGAACTCTTTATATATTTTTTTTTTGTTTGGTATATATATTTTTTTGATTTTTCTTGATATGAAAATAAAAGAAAAATTTATTGCCTTTCCCCGGCAACGGCGCCAAATTTGACGTGCACTCGTCGTTAGGTGCACTCAAAATAAATAATCAATACAACACTAATACGTAGTATAGTGTAGTAAGGTTCGTATCCACAGGGAAAGGAATACTTTTTCTTTTATATAAATAATAACAAGGGGGGTTTAGATTTGTTTGGTTTAATAACACTAAGATAAACGACCTATATGAATTTAATTCAATGAGATGGGGACTTGGTTTTGCTTTTATCCACTTAATGAAATGTTCGTCGATCCCGGTTATATCTTTAACTATCTTCCTCTCGAATACTCAATCGAGGAGTATATCCAGTTCATCGAGGGTAGTTATTAATAACGAGATGTGTTCATTAATAAAACTTACTATCGAGTCAATATAGAACAAGCGCCGTATATTAACTTGATAGTAGCAATAAACTTAAGATGAAAACGATTGAGATTGATAACCTAAACACAAGCGGTTTATTGGTTTAATCAATATAATTAATTCCCCTTGGCATATTAACCATGAGATGCATGCATTAATATTCCAAGTTTACTACCGTTGAAAGAACCGGATTAATAACAAGCGTATTAACCGATTGATTCTAGTAATAATTAATATGAGAAACAATACTAGTTGATACTTTAAGTAATGTTTAAGATATTAACATGAAATATGAATAGGAATTAATCAATACTCAAGGAAGAATATTAAAATATATGAATCCTACTATGATTAATATCAAGATGTTAACTAATTGTCATCTTAGTAACACTCCCCAATATTATCATAGAGAAAAAAATAGCTATTACTATAACCAATGTCAAGATGTTAACTAATTGTCATCTTAGTAACACTCCCCAACTTTGATATAGAGATAGTATTTTGAAAGAAAGAATTAATATTCAAGGAAGAAGATTAAAGAAAATAACTCACAACTTACAAATTCATTAAGCTTCAAAGTAGCAAAACCAAGATGGAAGAGTTTAGCTCCTCATTTGGAGACTAAACATGATGAAAAATATAAAGAAAGAGCTATTCTATACTGAGCTTAGATGTACAAGGGATTGGATATCCTTTTGTGAAGGAAAAGGAGGTGTATTTATAGGTTTTTGGGATGGGATTCGGGTACTCGATCGGGTATATACATGGTACCCGATCGAGTATGTGTGTAACACCCGATCCGAGGCATACTCGACCGGTTTCAGGCTATTTTCTAAGTGTATACCCGATCGAGTATATATGAATACCCGGTCGAGTATGCTTAGAAAGTGGTATTCGGGCTATACTCGACCGGTTTCAGGCTAGTTTCTAAGTGTATACCCGATCGAGTATATATGAATACCCGGTCGAGTATGCTTAGAAAGTGGTATTCGGGCTATACTCGACCGATCTTCGTTTGCAATTTAAAGGCATACCCGATCGGGTATGTCGGTCTACCCGATCGGGTATAGACATAGAATCGTGGCCAAAATCTTCCCTGCATGTTCCTTTGTCTTCGGATCTGATCCGATTTGAAGTTCCAACCTAATACCCGATCGAGTATAGCTAATACTCGACCGAGTATAGACCAAAATTCAGGATCTTCTTTTGTCTTTGAACTTTTGCACCTTCTCTTCACTTTTTGGGTTCACCAACTGTACTTTGGGTGACCAAAACCTGCTTAAGCTCAGAATATGTCTAATCTAACCTATTTACAAGAATTTAACAATCTAATCTATTACACCAAAAGTGTGTAATTTCCAAAGTAAAAGTCAAGCAAAACTAATTAAAAACATAAACATAGAAATGGAAATTACGAACGTATCAAGCCCTATGCTCAATTCCATAGCCATCAAGACATGGGCAATGACACCCCCGAACAAAACCAAGACCCTCCACCACCCGACTTCTTTCAACAACTTTTGGAGGGTCAACAACAATTGCTTACGGGGTACGCTCAAATGAATGCAAACTACATGGCTATGGACAACCGGCTCAACCAAATATAGGAGGAGCAAAGGGCCGGTTTTCAGCGATTGGAGGAGCTCAGGGAAGCCGATAGACATCAACGTAGGTTCTACGGACCTATGTACTCTTACATGGCACAACAGGGATCTTTTCATACCATGGCAAACCCCCCTCCACCACCCTCGTGGTATGACCCCACTCATTGGGGTAACTTTGGAGGATCTGGCTCCGGGGGTGGAGGGTACGACGACGGAGATGGCGGGGACACATATATGGGAGATGGTGGGCAGGGGAGCGGCTTCGGAGGAAGCTACTACGGCAGAGAAGGCGGGCACTAGGGACAGTGCTCGGTTCAAGTGCAGGGGAGAGACTCATCATGGTATGTAATTTTAATTTCCACCTAGCACTATGCATGTAATTCTTTTGAACTATTTACACAAAAAAAGAGAATAAATAAAAGAAAATAAATGCTAGTTAGGTTGAAAACCCAACAAAATGGGCAATCTAAACAAAAAAGGCTTATATAAAAAAATGAGTGAGTTGGGGAGAATGGAAAATGAAAAGAGATGCTAGGATGAAAACCTGAAAAGGCTCCTAGGCAAAATGAGAGATATGAGAGAAATGTTTGTTTTTGCAGGCATTCATTGTATCTCTTTGAAGAATAAGAAGATTCAGAAAACAAAGAAGAAGAAGAGAGGAGGAGAAGAGAAGATGAACACTAGAAGGCCGTAAAACCCAAGATATTCTTTGTAATTTGGGTTTAAAACTCATTTTTGTCATCCTTGGTGGTCTTTGTGTTTGTATGTTTTTTGTAAAATGTGGAAACTTTGGAAAAACTTGACACTTGTGAACATTTGATCTTACTCGAGACGAGGAAAGGTTTAAGTGTGGGGGAGTTGATACGTTTGTAATTTCCATATGTATGTTTGTGTTTTTAATTAGTTTTGCTTGATCTTTACTTTGGAAATTACACACTTTTGGTGTAATAGATTAGTTTGTTAAATTCTTGTAAATAGTTTAGATTAGGTATATTCTGAGCTCAAACAGGTCTTGATCACTCAAAGTACAGTTGGTGAACCCAAAAAGTGGAAAGAAGGTGCATAATTTGAAGACAAAAGAAGGATCCTAAATTTTGGTCTATACTCGGTCGAGTATTAACTATACTCGATCGGGTATTAGGTTGAAACTTCAAATCGGATCAGATCCGAAGACAAGGGAACATGCCGGGAGGATTTCGACCACGATTAAATGTCTATACCCGATCGGGTAGACCGACATACCCGATCCGGTATGCCTTTAAGTTTTAAATGAAGATCGGTCGAGTATGGTCCGAATACCACTTTCTAAGCATACTCGACCGGGTATAAACATATACCCGATCGGGTATACCTGTGGAAAATAACCTGAAACCGATCGAGTATACCTCGAATCGGGTATTACACACATACTCGATCGGGTACCATGTATATACCCGATCGAGTACCCGAATCACATCCCAAAAGCCTATAAATACACCCCCTTTCCTTCACAAAAAGATATCCACTTCCTTTGTACATCTAAGCTCAGTATATAATAGTTCTTTCTTTATATTTTTCATCATGTTTAGTCTCCAAATGAGGAGCTAAACTCTTCCATTTTGGTTTTGCTACTTTGAAGCTTAATGAATTTGTAAGTTGTGAGTTATTTTCTTTAATCTTCTTCCTTGAATATTAATTCTTCCTTTAAAATACTATTTCTATATCAAAGTTGGGGAGTGTTACTAAGATGACAATTAGTTAACATCTTGACATTGGTTATAGTAATAGCTATTTCTTCCTCTATGTTAATATTGAGGAGTGTTACTAAGATGACAATTAGTTAACATCTTGATATTAATCTGATGGATAGTGTACCCGGGGGGTAGCTTATCCAAGGGGTTATTGCGGAGAATAACAAGAGAGAAGTCAGAGCAAGTAAGTATAGAGAGAGAAAGTGTATTTAGAAGTGTGGAGCGTTTTCAGCGTTTTTGACTTGGTTACAAATGGGGAAAAGGGGTGCTATTTATAGTAGCAATAAATGCCGGACAGGGACACGTGTCAAGCGTCCATTGGCCGAGAGGTCACCTCAACTGGTTGGCGCTGGCAGCCGCATGTGACCGCATTTAATGCGGCTGTTGGATGGGACGTTTTGTACAGGGTACGGTGATCTGTACGTATGTGGGGCGGATATTATGTCGGGAGAGGTGCCCTCGGCTGAAGAGGACTAGCCGAGGGCTCTGAGTGCCGGGGACCCCTTGGTGCCGAGAGCTCCAGGTGCCGAGGGCTACTGTTTTCTGCCGTTTTTCTCCCAGTTTCTTAGTTTGCTTGAGAAACCCGTTCTGTGAGAGTTTAGGGCCTTCGGCCAGGGGGCCGAAGGCACCCCTGGTGCGCATTGGTGGGCTGCTTGGTACTCTGGGCGCTGTGATTTGGGCCTGTTGGACCTTCTGGGCCTGTTGGGCCTTTACTGGAGTAGTAGGAGTCTGTGGGCCAGGGGTTCTCGGGCCATATACTCCATCCGAAAGGTACTTGAGGGAAAAGGAGTAATTTGTGTTTGTCCCCTGCCGTTGTTCCGTTGTAATCTCTGAGGTTGGTGAGGAGTTGTTGCTTGCATGTCCCTGCCGAAGGCAGTCCCTCAGTTACCCACATGTCGGGACTTGAGGGATTGCTTTGCCGCCTGTTGGAATTTTCTATCATTTTTGTAATTTAATGATTTTCCCGAAGGGGTTCTCTAGTCCCCCACTCCTTGAGGTACTTGTAAAGTGGTGAAAAGGAGTAGAGTTTAGTCCGTTGTAGCATGGGGCCGAAGGCTAACGCTTTTCGTTTCATTTTGGGGGGATGCCTCGTTAAAAACCTCATTAGGAAAAACCCCTGTGGGAAAAAATCCTAATGAGGGAAAAAGAGTGCACCGAATTCCCCCAACGATGAATCGAAAATGTGAAACCTTGGTTCAAAATGGAGAATAACGGTAATGCCGAAGGCTCTCCTTGTTCTGAGGGCTCATATGTTGATTAGCCGAAGGCTTGCTGTTGATGTCCTGGGAGATGCCGAGGGGGAGCCTTCAATCTAGGGATCGAGGGCGTGGTGGATGAGGGCAGTAGTTGAATTGTTACCGGGGTGTCCCCTGCTTGTTGATTAGTTGGTGATGAGGATATCCGAGGGCTCCCATTACCCGTGTGCCGTAGGCTATCCCTCAATGAGGCATACTCCCCGGGGGCTACCCGACCCTTACAGTGCTGAGGGGGAATCCCCGAGGGGTGGCCTGATATGCAGCCTTGGGCTTCTGAAGGAGTGATCCCGAAGGCATCTGTTATGTACTGTGTGGGGCACAACCCGGGAGCGTCTCCTGGTAAGTGTGCCCGGAGGCTCCCTTTGATGAAGTGGAGTGAAGTAAAAAGAAAATCCGGGGGCTCCCAGAATATAGCCGTTTGGAAATATAGTTGTTGGAATATGTAACGTCAGGATATAGCCGTTGGGGGGTACACGTGGCGCGTGATGGTTGGCTGTCCGTGGGCGGCGTCACCGGTTGGGCGAAGACACGGCGTGTAATGATGAAAGTCCATCCGGAGGCCCGGTTTCCAGGCCTAAGCTCGGATTCCAGCGCCTATAAATACCCCATGGCCGGCTTCCTTCCCCCTGTGCGAAATCCTTATAGCGAAGCTCTGCCAAAATTTCTAGAGAGAGAAACAGCAGCCCTCGATCAATCCTCAGTTCTCAAGGTCAGTTCCCCCCTACTCTTCTCCTTCTAGTTAGCTGTGCCTTGTGCCCTTAGGCTAGGAGATAGAAGTTTCTAGAAAACCTTAGTTCTCCCGAGCCCTCGAGCTAGTGAATAGATGTCTTCACAAAGCGACTCCCAGGATATCTCGGGGGAGCCTTCGGTCGAGATGGAGATGTTCTCAGATGTGGAGACCTCGAGCGTGGAGTCCTCGGGGCGTGGTGATGCTGCAGTGGCCATGGAAGTGGAGAAGGACCTCCAGGTCGAAGTCGAAGCCGAAGGCTTCGAGCAAGAAAACGAGGACGAAGAGCTCGCCCTCGCCGTGCAAACTGCCGAAGAAGAAGAGGAGAGGGAGAGGATGAAGGTGACGGTCGCCATCCTTCCCCCGTGGTGCCGGGGATGCCAGCTCCTCCCGGCCATTGGACCCGACGCCCATCAGTGTGGCTCCCGGGAAGAAAACGAAGATGAAAACTGCACCAAAGAAGAAAATTGTTGCTGTCGATCAGGGGAAACCCATAGATATGCCCGAGGGTTATTCCTGGCTCAATACTGTTGCCCTGGAGATTGGGTCGAAGGCTGATAGGGAGGACATGTATGTGACCCAGCTGCACGTGGGGCCCTCGGCTGTGGTGGTGGCACCGGGCCCAACCGACGTTCTTTCCCGGGCCCCCGAGGGGTG
Source organism: Cuscuta europaea (assembly GCA_945859875.1). NCBI lineage: Eukaryota > Viridiplantae > Streptophyta > Magnoliopsida > Solanales > Convolvulaceae > Cuscuta > Cuscuta europaea. Next base: position 52,388 of record CAMAPE010000031.1, on the reverse strand, counting down.
CATTGCTGTGCACGTCCTGTCGGTGTCAATGGGGCTCCGGTTCCCCTTGCACCCATTCCTTCGGGAATACCTCCGGTATGTGGGCTTGGTCCCCTGCCAGCTGACGCCCAACAGCCACTCCTACGTGGCGGGCTTTCTGAACCACTACCGGGCCCGAGGGGTGACCCCCAGCCTGGATCTGTTTTTCCAGAGCTTCAACCTCTGCCGAGGGGGTCACGCGAACGCCGAGGGGTTCGCCAATCTGCAACAGGTGGCTCGGTGGAAGTTATTCACGGAAGCGCCCTCGTCCAACAAAGGCTGGAAGGAGAGGTGGTGTTACGTCAGGATCGCCGAGAGCCCATTCCCGATGGAGCTTAGGGATCGCTTCCGTCGGCATCCCAAAGTTGGAAGTGCTGCTTTGGAGAAGGATGGCTCGATAATAGCCAAGATCCCGGCGGGCCGCACGAAGCAAGTGTCCATCAGGGACTTCACTGCTGACAAAGAGCTCTTTGCCCTCGGCTTCCGCAGATATCGCTTCCTTGGCGAGACAGATGAGAAGTATCCTGTGCTGACAGGAGGTAGTCTCCGAGGGCTTCCCCCTTTTTTCTTTTTTGTACTTAGGATTTTCCCCTTTCCTTTTCTTTCTCTCTTTTCTCCTTCGGTCTGACCCATTTGTTTGTGTTTGCAGGAGTTAACATGGACGCCGGCAAACTCTTCGCCCTGAAGAAGAAGAAAGGCAAGTCCCAGGCCCAAAAGAAGGACCCTTCGGTCCAACCGCCCGTGGGAGCCTTCTTCCAAAAAGAGGTCCCGGAGCCCTCTGTTGCTGAGGGGGTCGTTGGTGTGGCGGAGGGGGCCACAAGGAAGAAAAGGGGGGCAAGGTGGTTGAGCCCCCGGCCAAGAAGCAGCGGGGCACAGGGGGCACTGTCGCCAAGGATGCCCCCTTGGTGGTTATCGAGGACCGCCCCTCTCCGGACCCCCCGGTTGATACTGCGGTGATGGCCCAATCCAATCCTCCCCTGAAAAGCCCCCCTCGGGAGATCCTGCAGCTCTCTTTGGCCCCGGGGGCTTCTGTTCTACACGGCTCGGTGGAGCCGAAAGCTTTCCTGAGGGGGATTACCTCGGTGATGGACAAGGCTGCCCTTTCCACTTATGACGACGAGGCCCTCGAGAACAGGATCCTCCAGTCCTCGCTAACTGTAAGTTCGCTCCCTTAGGTCTTGCGTTTTACTTTCAATGTTTTTTTTATGTCAATCTGATCCCTCCTTTTGCTGTTCTTCAGGCTTGCGTAGCCCTCGGGGAGCACGCGCGGAGGCTTGAGCAATGGCGCCTCCGGAAGGCGGAGCAGGACCGGGAGATGAGGGAGCTCGTCCTGAAGAACTCCGAGGCCGTGAAACAGATGGCGATGCTGGAGGAAGATCTCCGGAAGGCTGCTGAGGGCAAAGCTGCAGCGGAGGAAGCCAGGCAGGAGGCTGAGAGGGCAGCCAAGAAAGCTGTCGAGGAGGCGGAGATAGCTAAGGCTGAGGCCATCGCCAAAGCCAGAGAAGAAGTTGTCACCGTATTCATGGCCGAGGGCTGGAAAGCCGAAGATAGGCGGCAGTGGGTGGCCTCGGTCATAGAGTCATCGATAGACGACTGGGTGAAGGGCCCCAGGGGAGATTGGATGGCGGAGAAGGGAGATAGTTACTACCAAGGGGGTGAATTCTTCACTCAGCACCTTGTGTATCGGCGGCTGGCCAGACACTTCCAAGTCTCCCTCGAGGAATTCGACCCCTCAGCGTATGGCCTTCCTCCCTTGCAGCCAGACGTGAGAAACCCCCTCCCCCGGGCGAAGAGAGGCCCGTGATCCATGACTCCATGATGATGGGGGGATCCGCCGATGGTGATGCCGAGGACGCCACCGGGGAGGAGGTCACTTCGAAGCCCGCCGAGGAGGCCACGGCAGAAGAAAACACTTGTACTTAGTAGCTTTTGAATACCTTTGTTTTTTGTTTGTAATGAATACTCGTGTACTCTCGGCCTCGGCCATATTGTAACATACATATTTACTCTTCTTTTTGATGGATGAATGTTAGCCCTCGGGCCTTGCGTATTTGACTTGTTTTCTTTAATTTATTTCCTCTCGAATGTATGCCGTTGTTTTCTCTTGAATGTATGCCTTCGCCCTTCGTGAATGTGTGTCTAGTACTTAGAATATTTTCTTCCAAGTTCGTTGCCCCTCGTAGCCCTCGGCTATTAGAAATCTTTAGTCAGTTGAACCTTTCGCTGAGGGCACAATGTCCAGGATTTGGAAATATTTCTGAGTGTTCGTTCGTCTGTTGTTGGCCCCCGGCTGATCCGTCCCTCCGGTTCTTTGTAGTCTTTATGAGATAAACAGAGGTGAGGAGCTTAGGTCTTAGAAAAATTTTCTAAGTGTTTGAATACAGTTGTAGCCTTCGGTAGTTGGGCGCCCTTCGCTGGATATACAACCGAGGGCTCAGCAATAGTTAGGACTTAGAAAAATTTTCTAAGTGTGGCACACCATAGGGCCTTCGGGTGTTTGTAGTTCAATTGCTGTGAGATGATTAGGTTGAGAAATTTTTTCTCAGTGTAGCCCACCTCAGGACTTAGAAAAATTTGTAAGTGTAGTTTGCCCTTGGAAGCCCTCGGCTGGTAGCCTCCTTCCTGATGTGTGAATATTGGACCGATGGCCCAATATATAGGACTTAGAAAATTTTCTAAGTGTGTTGTAGATGTTGAACCTTCGGTCAGTGAGGAGTCTGTCCGAGGGGAGAATATTTAGGACTTAGAAAATTTTCTAAGTGGATCTCAGATGTTGAGCCCCCGAGCGGTCCTGATAGGAGCCCTCGAATCATTGGGTGAACCTTCCTGTCGCGTGGGTATTTGGCCGAGGGCCAAATATTTAGGACTTAGCCTTACTTCTAAATGCATGGTGTCAAGTAGCCCTCGGTTCCGGGGTGATAGCCTTCTCCTTGATGTATAAGTAGTTTAACCGAGGGAAAAATATGCAGTACTTAGAAAGTCTTCTAAGTGCTGTTGCATCACGTAGCCTTCGGCTATCATGGTCCCTCAGTTGAAATAGTGATCAGGCCGGGGGCTCAATCTTTAGGACTTAGAAAATTTTTCTAAGTGTTGCTTCCTTGTGTAGCCTTCGGTTAGTAATAGATGCCTTCGGCTGTTGTCATTTTCCAAAAGTGTGGACTTAGGAAAATTTGTAAGACATTGATGTTGTAGTGAATGCTGGCGGGATATAGATGCCCTCAGTTACCGGATGTGTTCCCGTAGGGAGCCCTCGGTATGCTGTGATTTGTTGGAGTGTTGTACTCATTGATTTCTCGATGAGTCTACTCCCCTTCACCCCCTCTTCTTTTTTTTGGTTGGTGGTGAAGGGAAGGCATTAAGAAACATGGTTTCTTGGTAAGGCTGGGCCTATCAGGAGACTATCAGAATACACCAATGGCTCTCCTCCCTCGGGTTAACCTTCCGAGTTCCGAGGGGATCGAGGGTCGTTTCCTGGGCACAAGATATGGTGGTCTGTAACCTGCCTCCCCTTGGGGGATGGCGCGGAAAGCGCCTCATTTTTGAAAGTCGTCCCCTCGGCGCTAGACATAGTCCGTGGCCTGCCACACCCTTGGGGTGGTAGCACGGGGAGCGTTTCGGTTTGGAAGTCGAATCCTGGGCATTTCTCGTGCCTGTCATACCCTTGGGGTGATGACGCGAAAAGCGTTCCGTTTTTGAAAGTCGAATCCTGGGCATTTCTCATGCCTGTCATACCCTGGGGGTAGTGACGCGGAAAGCGTTTCAAGGAAGGGTTTTCATTTGCACACTAGTTGCAAATGGTCGGGGGCACTACGTGCCGCCGGCACCGATGGTGGCGCCTTCGGTATATGCGTCCTCGCGGGGTACGGCTTTAGAAACAACATTTGGTGTTAGTTTCGATATGTAGCCCCCCCCAGTACTTGGTACCGAGGGGTCTTCTGTAGGAACACTTGGTGTTCTTCTTTTTGATGTTAATGGTGGAGATGTGTACCCCCGGTACTTGGTACCGAGGGGGTCTTCTGTAGGAACACTTGGTGTTCTTCTTTTTGATGTTGATGGTGGAGATGTGTACCCCCGGTACTTGGTACCGAGGGTTCTTCTGTGGTGAGGCCTGGGGCCTGTAGTTGGTATGAGGGCTTGGCCGCTCATAAGTGTTTTGCGGTTGTTCTTGGTGTCTTGAATGTGTCTTCATTCCTCAAAATTGGAGGCCTTGGGCCATAGGGTAGTACATTCACTAGTTATGAGGGCTTGGCCGCTCTTACATTATTGATAAAATTTAACTAAGTGGTGTACATTCCAGTGCCTAGGGACCTCTTTCCCGTTGGGGCGTTTGAGCTTGTAAGTCCCAGGTTTGATGATGGCTACTATGATGTAGGGGCCTTCGAATTTTGGTGCCATTTTTCCTCCCTCGGTCGGTTGGCTGGCTTCCCTCCTCCGGAGGACATAGTCCCCCACTTGGAATTCTTAGGTGCGAACCTTGGCGTCGATGTAGCCTTTGACTTGCCTTTGGTGTTTTTCTGCCCGGATGAAGGCTTGCTCCCGTCGTTCTGAAAGGAGGTGGAGGTCGAGGGCCATGTTGCTGTTGTTGACCTCGGGGTCATATTGGATCACCCTCCGGGTGGGAAGGGTGACTTCCGTAGGAGCTTTGGCTTCAAAACCGTAGCAGAGGGAGAAGGGTGTTTCACCTGTTGCTCGCCGAGGGGTGGTGCGGTAGGCCCAAAGGATATTGTGGAGTTCTTCTACCCAGCCACCGCCCTCGGCCTCCAGCTTCTTTTTGAGGCCCTCGAGCAAGGTCCGGTTGGCGTTTTCTACTTGCCCGTTGCCTTGAGGGTAGGCAACGGAGGAGAAGGTGTGTTTGATGCCCCATGCCTTCAGAAGGGCACAGAAGGGGGCTGCCTCAAATTGTGTTCCGTTGTCGGAAATGATCTGCTGGGGGACGCCAAACCCTGTGAGGATGTTCTTGAGGACGAAGTGACGACACTTCGCCTCTGTGATACGGGCGAGGGGCTCAGCCTCCACCCACTTGGTAAAGTAGTCGATGGCCACAATGATGTACTTGTTGTTGGAGGTACCCCTCGGCAGAGGGCCCACAAGGTCTATCCCCCATCGAGAAAAGGGGACGGATGTGCTGATGGGGGCATAGTTGACCGCTGGCCTGCCTGGGGCTTTCTGGAAATGTTGGCATGCGGTGCACCTTCGGGCAAGGTCAGCACAATCCCTGGCCATGGTTGGCCAGAAGTAGCCCTGGAGAATGAGCCTTCGGGACATGGAGAAGGGTCCCTGGTGAGCTGAGCAAGTGCCACTGTGCACCTCCTCCATTGCGACCTCGGCTTCATCTTGATGAAGGCACCGGAGTAGCGTGCCGTTGTAAGACCGTTTGTAGAGCCTTCCGTCTTCGATGGTGTAGCTAGGAGTCCTCAGTTTTGCTAGTTTAGCGCGGGTCTCGTTCTCGGGTAGCTGCCCTGTGGAGATGAAGGTGATGATATCCGAGATCCAGTCCTCTTGGCGTTGCTGTATGTTCATGACGGGGCTTGCATGGATACTTGAGAGACTGAGTTCCTCAATTTTAGCAATCTTGGAGATGTGCTCGGGGGAGTCGGCCGAGAGCTTAGATAGTATGCCGGCCTCGGAGTTCTAAGCCCTCGGTATTTGAGTGAGAGAGTGTGCCCCAAATACCTTAAGCAATTCCTTGGCCGCCTCCTTGTACTGTTTCATTCTTCCCTCCTTGGCCTCATACTCCTCGGAGATTTGGCCAACGACCAACTTGGAGTCGCATTTGATATGGATCTGCCGACCCTTCATGTTGGCAGCCAGCCGAAGGCCACACAGGAGGGCCTCATACTCGGCCTCGTTGTTGGAGACTTTGAAGGAGAAGCGGATATCATAGTAGGCTTTGAAGCCCTCGAGAGTAATGAGGACTACCCCTCCCCCGCATGCTTTGGTTGCGGAGGAGCCGTCAGTGTAGAGGGTCCACGAGTCGTCCGAGGTAGCCGAGGGCTCCCCGTCTGTGGCTGCCCTTGCGGTACACTCCGTCACAAAGTCCGCCAGGGCTTGGCCCTTGATGGCAGGCCTCGGACGGATGTCAATGTTGTATTGGCTCAAGAAGATAGCCCATTTCACCATGCGGGAGGAGCTGGTGGGGCTCCTCATGAGGGCGCCGAGGGGTTGATGAGTGAGGACCTGAACCGGGTGAGCTTGGAAGTAGTGGCCCAACTTCTTGACGGTCCAAACGATGGCTAACACCGTTTTTTCCACAGGAGAGTACCTGAGCTCGGCCTCCCTTAGGGTCTTGCTTACATAGAAGATGGCATGTTGGATGCCGCCTTCCTCCTGGATGAGCACGGAGCTGATGGCTGCCGGGCTGACCCCCAGGTAGAGATAGAGGGTCTCCCCTACCTTTGGTTTGGAGAGCACAGGGGGTGAAGATAGATATCGTTTGAGCTCGTCGAAAGCCCCCTGGCATTCTGGAGTCCATTGAAAGCCAGCCGTCTTCCTCATGATCTGGAAGAAGGGTAGAGACTTCTCCGCTGATTTAGATAGAAAGCGGTTGAGGGTTGCCAGGCGGCCCGTCAACCGTTGAACTTCCTTCACATTGCGTGGGGGCTCCATGTTGATGATGGCCTGGATCTTCTCGGGATTGGACGCCGAAGGTGCACTTCTTCGGGTTTAGCCGAAGGTTGAACCTTTGCATGATGGCGAAGATTTCCCGGAGGTCGTCGGCATGGCTGGAAGATTGTTTGCTTTTGACGATCATGTCGTCAACATAGGCCTCCATGGTGCGCCCTAGGACGGCCTGAAAGACTCGGGCCACCATCCGGGTGTAAGTGGCCCCTGAGTTATTTAGGCCGAAGGCCATCACTAGGTAGCAGAAGATGCCCTCGGGAGTCATGAATGCTGTCTTTTCGGCGTCTTCCTCATGCATGAAGATCTGATGATACCCACGGAATGCGTCGAGGAATGACATGATTTCACACCCCGCGGTCTCATCTACAAGTTGATCGATATTGGGCAAAGGAAAAGGGTCCATAGGGCACGCCTTGTTGAGATCCGTGTAGTCCACGCACATGCGGAAGGTAGGAGGCTTTTGTGCGAGGACTACGTTCGCCAGCCATGAGGGGTATTTTACCTCCTTGATGTGCTTAATAGAGAGGAGCATGGCGACCTCCTTCTTCACAAATTCCCTCCTTTCGGCGGAGAGGGGTCTTCTTCGTTGCTGTACTGCTTTTGCCGAGGGGTCCACCGAGAGGCGGTGGGTGATGACCCTTTGGCTTATTCCTGGCATGTCCTCCGACCCCCATGCAAAGACAGTGGAGTAGGCGCGGAGGGCGTCGGTGATACCGGTCTTCAGATCTTCAGGGAGCTGGGCTCCAATCTTCACGACTCTCTCTGGCTTGGCCGGATCGAGCGCAAAGTCTTCTACGTCCTCGGCTGGTTCAGCCCTCGGCCTCTTTTCTTCTTCATCGATGGTTCCGGTGATGGTGTCAACACGGAACTCCGTCTTACTTACTTTCTTTGTGACTTGAAGATAGCAAGCGCGGGCAATTTTCTGATTCCCCCGGGAGTAGCCAATGCCCCCTTCGGCGGGGAACTTGAGGCAGAGGTGCCTCATGGAGATGACGGCCTCGAGGTCCTCGAGGGCTGGCCGGCCGAGGATGATGTTGTGGGCGCAGTCGATGTTGACGACGACGAACTCCACTTCGAGCTGGGCTCTATAGAGCCCGTCGCCGAAGATTACCGGGAGGGTTATTACCCCCTCGGAATCAATAGTATCGCTAGTGAAGCCGGCAAGAGGGGTCTTAATGGGCCGAAGGGACCCCCTCTCCAGATGCAGCTCTCTAAAGGTGCTGAGGTACATTACATTAACGGAGCTGCCCGTGTCAATGTAAGTTCGGTGAATGATGGTGTCGTTTAATTCAGTCTGAATCACCAAGGCATCCCTGTGAGGAGAAGAAGTAGGAGGGAGATCTGCGTTGGTGAAGGTGATGGGTTCCTCCCTCAGCCGCTTTACCGGGGGCATATGAGTGACTTCCCCCACGTAAAGCGATTGGGCCCACTTTTTCCGATGGCTGGTGGAATCGCCCCCTGTATTGCCACCGGTGATCATGAGGATGTGGCGTTTTTTCTCCTGGTAGTGGGGGTACTCCTCCTCTTCCTCCTCCAAGTTTCCGATCTCCCTCTTCTTGCCGAGGGGGATGGTGTTCGGGTTCACCCAAGCGTTCACCTTCGTGTGGTGCCCTCGGGGAGGTCCCTGATGAGAAGGTCCCCCCTGCCGAGGGCTCTGGATAAATTGGGACAGGTGCCCCGCTTGTATCAATCTCTCGATGGCCGTCTTTAGCTGATGGCAGTCATCGGTTCTGTGCCCCTGGTGCCGATGGAAACGACAGTATGGGAACTGAGGGTTGATAGCATGTACCTCCAGGGGTGCGCGAGAATCGCGCTCAACGAGGCCCCTCTCCTCGACAAAATCAAGGATGATGCTGACGGGGTGCGTCAATGGTGTCCGGGGGCGGTCCAGGAGAATGAGTTGTGCCCAAGTCTTGGGGTTGTTCTTATAACCTCCCCCGGGCTTGGCTTGGCCTTGCCGAGGGCGGTCATCAGAGGGTCCTAAGGCCTTGGGCTGATTTGGAGGAGCCCCCGGCCCCCGGTTGTTCCTGTTGTCAGCCTTCGGGGGTTGCTGATCTGGATACTGGTGGTATTTCTCCACCTCCTCAGCCTCGGCATATCGGTCCCCCCGCTGCAGGGCCCTTATGTAGTCGGGGGGGGGGGGGGGGGGTTCAATGATGAGGCTCCTTGAAAAGTTGCCGGTGCGGAGGACGGTTTGTAGGAGGGCCAGGAGGGTCCCGTCGTCAGCACCGTCGACTTTGTCGGCCTCCGTTCTCCAGCGCTCCAGGAAGTCCCGAAGGGTCTCATCCCTCTTCTGGCGTATGGTTAGGAGGTGGGAGAAGTGCTTCCTCGTGCGACGCCTCCCGGCAAATTGCGTCAAGAATCGCTGGGCGAGTTCTTGCCACGAATCAATGCAGCCTTCGAGCAACCGGTTGAACCATTCGTATGACGGCCCCTCTAAGGTGGAGAGGAACCAACGACACAAATACTCGTCCGACACCCCTACCATCATCATGTTGTTCTGATATTTGCTGTAGTGCTCTTAGGGGTCCGTCTTCCCGTTGTAGGGCTGTATGTGTTGCCCTCGGTATTTTTCCGGGATCCGGGCCGCCAATACCCTTGGGGTGAATGGCGCCCGGGTCCGGAGCTGGATGATGGGTTCCCCGGAGCCCTCGGCTACCTTCTTCTGCAATTCCTCCATTTTGGCCATCATGGCTTCGTACTTGAGGTCTGAATGAGGGGTGGAGGTGGTGGCGTGAGCTTTGTTGGCCTCCATTTCATCAAGTCGGCGTTGGAGGGCCGCAATAATCTCGTCCCGGGGGTCCTTCGGGAGGGTCTCCGCCCCCTGCGAACGAACCCGGGCCGAGTGAGCCTGGTTGATTTGGTGGCGAGCATCGTCGGCATGAAGGGGTGCCTTGCCTTTGTCCCGAGGGGGACGCTCCTCGTCTGCCCTCGAGACAGACCCTCCGCTCTCCTGGGGCCTCTGCAATGCCTTTCCTCCGAGGCGGTCTTGGACCCCTCGGCGATCTTGCCCCCCTCCGAGCCGGTTGAGGCGGGAGTGCGGGGCCTTTCTCTGTTGTCATTGTGGCGGTCCCGGGACTGAACTTCCTGGGAGGCCGTATCTTGGGCCATTACCCCTTCATCATTCCCAATCTGAGGGATGGGATTTCCGAAGGGGTGTGGCAGAGGGGGAAGCATGATGTTCTCCCCAACTTGGGGTGGAGCCGGAGCCAGGGTGCCGAAGGCACCCGGGTTCTGAGTTAGCGTCTGGATGAAGGCGGTGAGCGCCGAATGAACGTCGATGGTGAGAACCGGAGGGCTGACTTGGTCATCGCTCCGGTTTTTCTTCTTGGCCTCGATGCCGAGGCGGGCATCGGGGGCATTTTGCCTGATCTGAAGGCGTAGGTCGACAGCCGCCTGTTCCAGCCCAGCGATTACACTGCCCTCGGGAGCCTTGTGAGAGGCTTCGGGGGCGTTGACGTCACCGAGGGCTAGGTTCTTGTCTTCTACGTTTTTGGAGTTGGCACGTGTTGTTCTCACCATTTTGGTAGAGGGTTAGTGTTTGGCGAAGGGGGAGGGTTTCTTACTTGATCGTTCAACCTCTCAACGAGAGCACCAAAAGATGGATAGTGTACCCGGGGGGTAGCTTATCCGAGGGGTTATTGCGGAGAATAACAAGAGAGAAGTCAGAGCAAGTAAGTATAGAGAGAGAAAGTGTATTTAGGAGTGTGGAGCGTTTTCAGCGTTTTTGACTTGGTTACAAATGGGGAAAAGGGGTGCTATTTATAGTAACAATAAATGCCGGACAGGGACATATGTCAAGCGTCCATTGGCCGAGAGGTCACCTCAACTGGTTGGCGTTGGCAGCCGCATGTGGCCGCATTTAATGCGGCTGTTGGATGGGATGTTTTGTACAGGGTACGGTGATCTGTACACATGTGGGGCGGATATTATGTCGGGAGAGGTGCCCTCGGCTGCAGAGGACTAGTCGAGGGCTCTGAGTGCCGGGGACCCCTGGGTGCCGAGGGCTCCAGGTGCCGAGGGCTACTGTTTTCTGCCGTTTTTCTCCCAGTTTCTTAGTTTGCTTGAGAAACCCGTTCTGTGAGAGTTTAGGGCCTTCGGCCAGGGGGCCGAAGGCACCCCTGGTGCGCATGGGTGGGCTGCTTGGTACTCTGGGCGCTGTGTTTTGGGCCTGTTGGGCCTTTACTGGAGTAGTAGGAGTCTGTGGGCCGGGGGTTCCCGGGCCATATACTCCATCATAATCATAGTAGGATTCATATTCTTTAATATTCTTCCTTGAGTACTAATTAATTCCTATTCATATTTCAATTAATATTTTAAACATTACTTACAGTATCAACTAGTTTTGTTTCTCATATTAATTATTACTAGAATCAATCGGTTAATACGCGTGTTATTAATCCGATTCTTTCAACGGTAGTAAACTTGGAATATTAATGCATGCATCTCATGGTTAATATGCCAAGGGGAATTAATTATATTGATTAAACCAATAAACCGCTTGTGTTGAGGTTATCAATCTCAATCGTTTTCATCTTAAGTTTATTGCTACTATCAAGTTAATATACGGCGCTTGTTCTATATTGACTCGATAGTAAGTTTTATTAATGAACACATCTCGTTATTAATAACTACCCTCGATGAACTGGATATACTCCTCGATTGAGTATTCGAGAGGAAGATAGTTAAAGATATAACCGGGATCGACGAACATTTCATTAAGTGGATAAAAGCAAAACCAAGTCCTCATCTCATTAAATTAAACTCATATAGGTTGTTTATCTTAGTGTTTTTAAATCAAACAAATCTAAACCCCCCTTGTTACTACTTATATAGAAGAAAAGTATTCCTTTTCCTGTGGATACGAACCTTACTTCACTATACTACGTATTAGTGTTGTATTGTAAAATATTTTGAGTGCACCTAACGACAAGTGCACGTCAAAGTCCTTACCCTTCTTCCAGATCATGAGAAAAACCGCCGGTTTCCAGTGGACTTCAGAGTGTCAGGGGGCCTTCGAGGAACTGAAATGGTACTTATCTTCGCCCCCTGTGCTCTCTAAACCCAGGGTGGGGGAGATCCTATACCTTTACCTGGGTGTTAGCCTGGCAGCCATCAGCTCAGTACTCATCCGGGAGGAGGATGGCATCCAACATGCCATCTTCTATGTTAGCAAGACCCTCAGGGAAGCAGAACTTCGGTACTCCTCCGTGGAAAAAACGGTGTTGGCTATCGTGTGGACCGTCAAGAAGTTGGGCCATTACTTCCAAGCTCACACGGTCCAGGTCCTCACTCACCAACCCCTCGGCGCTTTGATGAGGAGCCCCGCCAGCTCCTCCCGAATAGTAAAATGGGCTGTCTTCTTGAGCCAATACAACATCGACATCCGTCCTAGGCCCGCTATTAAGGGCCAAGTCCTAGCGGACTTCGTGACGGAATGTACGACAAGATCAGCCACGGAAGAGGAGCCCTCGGCTCCTTCGGATGATTGGTGGACCCTTTACACCGACGGCTCCTCCGCCGTCAAGGCATGTGGAGGAGGGGTGGTTCTCATCTCACCCGAAGGCTTCCGGGCCTATTATGCAATCCGCTTCTCCTTCAAAGTCTCTAACAATGAAGCCGAATACGAGGCCCTCCTCTGTGGCCTTCGGCTGGCAGCTAACATGAAGGCCCGACAGATCCACGTCAAATGCGACTCCAAATTAGTTGTCGGCCAAATTTCCGAGGAGTACGAAGCCAAGGAAGGGAGAATGAAGCAATACAAGGAGGCGGCCAAGGAGTTGCTTAACGTATTTAAGGCACACTCTCTTACTCAAATACCGAGGGCTCAGAACTCCGAGGCCGACATTTTATCCAAGCTCTCGGCCGAATCCCCTGAGCACATCTCAAAGATCGCCAAAGTAGAAGAGCTCAGCCTCTCTAGCATACATGCTAGCCCCGTCATGAACTACAACAAAGACAGGATGACTGGATCTCAGACATTGTCGCCTTCATCACCACAGGGCAACCGCCCGAGGATGAGGCCCGCGCCAAGCTAGCAAAGCTGAGGGCTCCCAGCTACGCTATCAAAGACGGAAGGCTTTACAAAAGGTCCTACAATGGGACATTACTTCGGTGCCTTCATCAAGATGAAGCCGAAGTGGCGATGGAGGAAGTGCACTCCTGGAGGCATGGGGCATCAAACACACCTTCTCATCCGTTGTCTACCCTCAGGGCAACGGTCAGGTGGAGAACGCCAACAGGACCTTGCTCGAGGGCCTAAAGAAGAAACTGGAGGCCGAAGGGGGTGGTTGGGTAGAAGATGTCACGCCCCGGACTGCATCCGAGCCACGTAGACAACCGCCGTACAACCCGATAAGAACAACAACAGTTCATCCCTATTGAATTGTACAAGGCGTCCGATTGATTCTATTGCCAAACCGATTAGTAAACACATACAATCAACATCAATATCATAATCAAACAAATGCGGAAATAATAATATGTTTGATTCTTAGCCACACGTGGCAAACACGGGCACGCAGGCCCCCAACTGTTTTAATGAAAATATTGTTCAAAAATCCATGAGCAGTTTATATATTTGAAATAAGAATGGAAGCACGAACCACGTCTTCCTTCTTGGTCAATCACCCTAGGCAAAGGTGCAGGTAGTAGGACTCTAGTCTCAACCTGAAAAATGTGAGGGCCCCCGGAGGGGTCAGTACTCCATAGAAGTACTAGTGACAAGCAGACTATATGAAGAATAACTAATGTTTCAGACACGAGACCCAAAAATAGGGGGATACATACATACATATATATATATATATATATATATATATATATATATATATATATATATATATATATATATATATATATATGACTCATTCATCCGATGATACATACTGTATATATGTGTAAAATACTCGACCCGTAGGTCATTTCATTCAAAGAGTCTTTTAGAGATAAAGTTCTTACCTGACCTTTCTCACCCTTTTTCCCGAATGCTTAGCTCACCAGCTACATTCTACATTTATAATATCCTACCGAGTGTTGGGAACACTTAGCATCCCGGGGATACTCAACCCCAACCGAGTTTCAGGATCATTAAATGTTCCGGGGATGCTCAACCCCAATCGAGTTTCAGGATCATTTGCAGTCCCGGGGATGCTCAACCCCAACCGAGTTTCAGGATCATGTATAGTCCCGGGGATGCTCAACCCCAACCGAGTTTCAGAATCATTTAATGTCCCGGGGATGCTCAACCCCAACCGAGTTTCAGGATCATTTATAGTCCCGGGGATGCTCAACCCCAACTGAGTTTCAGGATCATTTGCATGTCCCGGGGATACTCAACCCCAAACTAAATCCTTACCAAACCCTAACCTGGATATGGCTAACCTTTCATTCCTTCAACTATGGACAATACCTAGCCCTATAGTCATATAACCATCCTTAGGAACCAATGTGGGCGGGTCCCACCTGAACGGCCCACATTAACCCGCTCAAAACTGCCCGTTTTGAGCATAAACCAATACTCGATCGAGTATCTACCCATACTCGGTCGAGTACAGGAGGCGGTAGCCCCCAAAGCTAATTTTCCATGTATACTCGATCGAGTATCTACCTATACCCGATCGGGTATAGGAGACAGTATCCCCCTGGGCAATTTTTCAGCAAATACCCGGTCGGGTATGTGTCAATACCCGGTCGGGTATGGCAGTTGACTTGGCGGTCAACGCCCCTTTTGACCCCCCAAACGGAGTCCGATTAACTTGAAATTTTATACACATATACTTCTTGATGTCCTTGATCCAAAAATACCATTTTGGATCCCTGGATCATCACACAAAATATGTTATCACATTTGTAATCACCAAACCTACATAACATGCTTTTCAACTATGTTTTATGCAAAATCATGGCATAAGCAAATACTTGATTATCTTTAATCATTCCACAAAACATATCCTTGATTACTTTAGGTAATATCATGCCTCACGCAAAAGTTATAAAGCATAAAGCCGTCTTCTCACCTTAATGAAGCTTATGAAGTTCTAGCCTTCCCGATTTAGCTCCGGCGAAACTCCGGCGAACTTCAACGAACTCCGACGACAACTCCGGCGACCTTTTCAACTCCGTGAAAGTTCCTTGGATACCTTAGACAAGTTACTAACAAGGTTTTATCATCCTAAAACCCATATTAATACAAATAATCTCCAAAAGGTTATTTTCCGGCGAACCGGTCACTTTGGCTTCTAAGTCCATTCTTGGGCTTAGAACCACCTTCCAACCCCTAATTCTACACTTACAAACGTGTAGAACAATCCTAGGGTGTGAAATATGATTGAATAATCATATAAGAGGATTAAATAAAACGAAATGGGATTAATGGAGTCCTTACCTTGCCAAACACAAGTTTTCCTCTCCAAAACCAACTTTTCCTCTTCTCTTTTCCCCTCCTTCTTCCTCCTTAGCTCAAGTGCGTAGATGGTGGATGAAAATGGAGTATTTCCAGACCTTATCTCTCTTCCTTTGGTAGGTTGGCCGAGCTTATGGGTTTAGGAGTGATAGAGATACTCCTCTTGGCTTATTCACCAATAATGTGGGGGGAGGGAACCTTCTCCTATCACATTTGGTCTCCCAGTCCTTTCTCCCCTCTTTCCTCATGTTAATGTGCGGCTCCCCTTATTCATTTGCAGCCCAAAAACGTGGGTTGGCCCCCACTTATGTGGGAGGTCAACCCTTTGTGTTCCGGGGTGTACAATCGGCCCCGAAAGTTGTATTTTCCGGGCTGTTTCAAGTATATTTTATTTTATCGGGTCAAATAAAATATAACACTTGTTCCCCATCCTTATTGGACCTTAGAATCAATATGATTCCCCAAATTTAATTTAGAAATCCCCGGAATCCCTTTTTGGGCTGTTATCTGATAAATTTGCCGATACCGATAATTTGGCCTTGTTTGACCAACCGGTCAACCCTGTGCCATTGCTATGGCCCAATTAGGATATCCACCACCATATACATATTATTTAGTCCAAGATTAATATAATATGTGGTCCCGAAAATATCGGGCGGCCCCACACCCGGTGTAGGCCCCACGTGAATTTTACTATTCACATAATAGAAATGACAAAAATTTACAATCACGTAAAAATACTTTTATACATTTCTCAAGGTTCAATACATAATTTGGTACAGTACAAATACTCGGGGGCGGTGTTACAAGTTCTACCCCCCTTATTTGGGATTTCGTCCCCGAAATCCGCGCGTCTAGTCAAACAGAAATGGATATTGTTCCCTCATCAGGGTCTCCACCTCCCAAGTTTGCTCCTCGACACGATCACTCTTCCAAAGCACTTTTACCATCGGCACCTCTTTGCTCCTTAGCTTCTTTACCTGTCGGTCTATGATTGTCACCGGCTGCACCGTATAGTGTAGGTCTTCTCGGATTTCCACCGGTGGTTTCTCAAGAATATGTGACGGGTCCCGCACATACTTCTTGAGCATAGAAACATGAAATACATTATGAATCTTTTCTAACTCTGGAGTCAACTGAAGTCGGTAAGCTACAACCCCAATCCTTTCAAGGATTTTGAACGGACCTATGTAACGTGGGTTAAGCTTACCCCGACTTAGGAACCTGATGATCCCTTTCCAAGGTGATACCCTCAGAAATACCTCGTCACCAACCTCAAACTCCAACGTCCTCCGACGTTTATCAGCATAGCTCTTCTGCCGGTCTTGGGCAGCCTTGAGCCTATCCTGTATGACTTTTATCTTCTCCTTAGTGATCTCGACTAACTCGGTGCCCTCGAGCTTAGCCTCGCCGACCTCGTCCCAACACAATGGTGTCCGACATTTCCTCCCATACAATGCTTCGTATGGAGGCATGCCTATACTTGCCTGATAACTGTTGTTATAGGCGAATTCCACTAAAGCCAACTAATTGTCCCAGCTCCCTTGGAACTCCAAGGCACACGCTCTTAACATGTCCTCCAGGATCTGAATCACCCGTTCAGATTGCCCATCCGTTTGAGGATGAAACGCGGTGCTAAACCTCAATTTCGTACCCATGGATTCCTGGAACTTAGGCAAAAACCGTGATGTGAACCGTGGGTCTCTATCCGATACTATAGTAACCGGAACCCCATGCAGTCTCATAATCTCATCTGTGTACAATTTGGCCAACCGCTCGAGCGTATAGGTAGTGTTGATAGGTAGGAAATGAGCGCTCTTGGTCAGCCTATCGACTACCACCCATACTGCGTCGTAGTTCCTAACCGTCCGTGGTAGACCCACCACGAAGTCCATGGTAACATGCTCCCACTTCCATTCTGGAATGGTAAGTGGTTGTAATAACCCTGCTGGGTGTTGGTGCTCTGCCTTAATCTGTTGACAAGTAAGGCAACGGCTCACGTATTCTGCAATCTCTCTCTTCATTCCCGACCACCAGTAACTTTCTTTCAAGTCCCGGTACATCTTAGTACTGCCCGGGTGCATGGCATACGCAGATGAGTGAGCCTCCTCAAGGATAGATTTTCGGAGCTCCTCATCCGATGGCACACCCACTCGTTCCTTGAATAGTAGAAGTCCATCTTCTCTCTCACGGAAACCCTCGACGGGCCCCACAAGCATCCGTTCCCGGATTTTCTAAAATTTCTCGTCATTGCCTTGACATGTTCTGATTTCATCTAATAAGGTGGGTCTCACCTCAAATCTGGCCAATAGCGCCCCATCCGTGGATATCTCCACGCGTGCCCTCAATGCCCGTAAGCATGTGAGTAAAACCCCTGATGATGAGCTCTTCCTGCTCAGTGCATCGGCTACAACATTAGCCTTGCCTGGATGATAGTCAATGATCAAGTTGTAATCCTTAATCAACTCCATCCATCTCCTCTGTCTCATGTTCAACTCTTTCTGAGTGAACACATACTTCAAGCTCTTGTGGTCGGTGTAAATGTGACACAACTCCCCGTAGAGGTAGTGCCTCCAAATCTTCAATGCAAATACCACAGCACCTAGCTCCAGATCATGTGTGGGGTAGTTTACTTCATGCTTCCTCAACTGCCGAGAAGCATAAGCAATTACCTTCCTTGATTGCATCAGTACACATCCCAGTCCCTGAATGCTAGCATCGCTGTAGATGTCATACCCTAACCCTTGCACGGGCAAGGCAAGCACTGGTGCTTCGGTCAAATGTTTCTTTATCTCAAGAAACCCCTTCTCACACTTGTCATCCCACACAAACTTAGCCCCCTTTTTAGTGAGCTTCGTGAGTGGAGATGCTATCACCGAGAACTTTTCCACGAATTTGCGGTAATACCCCGCTAAACCGAGGAAACTCCTTATCTCCTTCACGTTCTTGGGCCTCTCCCAATTAGTGACCGCCTCAATCTTTGAGTTATCAACTGAAATGCCCGAGCCCGATACCACATGCCCGAGAAAACCGATCTCCCCAAGCCAAAATTCACATTTAGAGAATTTGGCAAAGAGTTGCTTCTCCCGCAGTGTTTCAAGCACAAGCCTTAGATGTTTTTCGTGTTCCTCTTCATTCATGGAGTATATCAAAATGTCATCAATGAACACTATGACGAAATGGTCTAAGTATTGGTGAAATACTCGGTTCATGAGGTCCATGAATGCCGCGGGGGCGTTCGTAAGCCCAAACGACATTACTAGAAACTCATAGTGACCATACCTTGTACGGAATGCACTTTTGGGTATGTCACTCTCCTTGATCTTCAGTTGATGGTAGCCTGACCTCAAGTCAATCTTAGAGAACACCGTTGCCCCCCGTAGTTGATCAAACAAGTCATCGATCCTTGGCAAAGGATATTTGTTCTTTATCGTGACCTTGTTCAACTGACGGTAGTCGATACACATTCTGAGTGTATCATCCTTCTTCTTTACAAATAGTACCGGTGCTCCCCATGGTGAATGACTCGGCCTGATGAATCCGCTGTCCAGCAATTCTTCCAATTGCACCTTCAACTCTTGAAGTTCAGCCGGTGCCATCCGATATGGAGGAATCGAGATGGGTTTTGTATCGGGTTCTACTTCAATGGTGAACTCAATTTCTCGATCTGGTGGGAGTCCCGGGAGTTCTTCAGGGAAAACTTCTGGGTACTCACTCACCACTCTCACCTCAGTGAGACTCTTTTCCTTGCCCTCCTTGCCTATGACATAGGCCAAGTATGCTTGACACCCTTTCCTCATCATACGCCTTGCTCTTATGGCCGATATGATACAAGGGTTGAATTTCCCTCTATCTCCCTCGAAGCATAGAGTGTTTCCTTCTCCATCCTTTAGTTCTAACACCTTGGTGTAGCAATCTACCTTCGCATGGTGTTTTTCGAGCCAATCCATGCCAAGTATAGCATCAAACTCGAGCATATCTAACGGCACAAAGTCACCCGTTAGACAGTGCCCCCCTATCCCTACATTACACAAGGGATAGTAGTGTTTCCGCTCTACATCATCTCCCAATGGCGTAGAGACCAGCAAAGGTTGCATCATTGCTACCAAAGGCATGTTCAATCCCTTGGCAAATGCTTCACTCACAAATGAACGTTGTGCCCCGGTATCGATGAGAATTCTCGCATCCCTATCGTTGATCTTTAGTGTTCCTACATATATAAGTCATGTAAGACACCCTATTCGACATCCCGACAGAAAAGGACCGAACGGAAAAATTTCAGCCTAGAATTACCCTATACCCGGTCGGGTAGGGTCCTCTACCCGGTCGGGTATCACTCGAGTCCTTAAGGAGAAACCCCCCTGTTTTCCTTGCTCGGTCGAGTACCAGCCTCGAATTCGGGCAAAATGTCAATACCCGGTCGGGTATATACCTATACCTGGTCGGGTATCACTCAAAATCCTCAAATAAAAGCTCCCTGTCTCCGACGCTCGATCGAGTACACACTTCGATGCTCAAAATCTACACATACCCGATCGAGTATATAGCCATACCCGATCGGGTATTGCTCGAAATGACAAAAATGAAGCATCCTGTCTTGGCTGCCCGAACGGGTGCACACTTCAAACTCGAAGCGTGGCTTATACCCGGTCGGGTCTATAGGGGTACCCGATCGGGTCCTTCATATTTTTGAAGATTTTTCACCCAATTACATAATCAAATACGTGTGAAATCAAGAGATTACCTGCAATGGAGTCCGGGTTGGCCCGAGCATCAGCCTCGGTCATTGCATACACCCGTGCTTGGGTCCTCCCTTGGTTAACGGACGCGGCGTTGCTAGCCGTGGGTCCGCCCCTTCCCGTGCCGGCCTGAGACGGCCCCGCACGTCCCCTACTAGTCGTAGGTCCTCCCATAGCTCCCGATGGTCCTCCTCCGTTCAGCATTGGACAAGAGGGTTTGAGGTGACTTGTGCTACCGCATTTGAAGCACCGGGGTGGTTCATTGCACCTTCCCCCGTGGTTCTTACCGCAGTTCGCGCACCTTGGTGGCCACATACTCCCTGGTTTGGCCCCTTGCCCTCCTGAGCCTTTATTCCTTTTCGCCGGTGGTGCCGGCGCCCTGAATGAATGGCCACCCCCAGCGTGATGCTTCTGAGAGTGGTCTTGGGGTCCCGAGTTTCCCCATCTTCTCTTCTTCGCCTCCTCGGCGTCCCTCAACTTCCTCTCGTTCCACTGGGCTTCCCCAAGGAGCCCCTGATCGACAATCTGGCTAAATGTCATGTTGTGATGGTACGTAGCCCAGTCACGGATGTCCAACTGTAGAGCATCCCAAAAGTGATTGGCCATACGATTTTCATCCAAAGAGTATACTGGGATGAATCGTGCCAAGTCACGGAACCTCTGTTCCAATTGTCTCACCGAGCAACCATCCTCCTGTTTCAGGTTTGTGTACTCTCTCCTTTTGAGATTGACTTCAAAAGTTGAGTAGTACTGATTATAAAACTCCACTTCGAATTTCTCCCAAATGGCCTCACCGTGGAACTTTCCTTCCACGCCTTCCCACCATACTGCAGCTACCCCTTCTAGTAGCCTGGTGGCAACCCTCAAATTCATGGTGAGTCCAATTTGCATATCCCTAGAAGCATCATTCAGCTTTTTAATCCAGTCGGCGGCCTCAGATATGTCGCCCTTGCCATCAAATGATTTGCACCCCAAGGCCCTGGCCTCCTTGAGGTACTTGGAGATACGCACCATCGTGTCTCCCCCAGATGCTCCAGATGGAGCACTAGAAGCACCTCGGCTTCCCTGCCCCATGGTTTGCCTAGCCTGTCTAGCATGGCGCCGCTGCTCTCTCTTTGCTTTATTCTCAAGGTACCATTCTAGTACCTCACTCATGCGGTCATAATGAGGATCATCATCCTCATCTTCTTCCTCAAAGTCCTCCCCGTTGTACGGGGTCTCCTCTTGCTCCGTGCTTGGAGCATATGTGAAATCGTCCGGTTCGGTGGCCCAAGACGGGTGCACAGAACCGACACGCGTGCTACTTGCCGTCGGCGTTGTAGAACGCCCACGACCCCTGCCTCGGCCTCCTCCTCGGCCTTGGCCCCGGCCTCTACCCCTAGAGGTCCGTGATTCAGCCCGTGTATCGTGCTCGGTGGCCCCCGGTGCACGACCCATCGGGTTCCTCCTAGTAATCCTGCGTCCACCCTCCATTTCTGAAAGAAATAAGGAATGAGTCATTAGACTCGTTTCAATGTCAATTGACGGATTAGTACAAAAGACACCCCTTGGTCCAACATTATGGCCAACAAACTGTTAAGGGTACCGTCTTAACAATAAGAGGTCAATAACTTGGTTTCCAACGGTTCCTTAAGTACAAAACTGTTGCTCATGGTTTTATTCAAAACTTTTTTAGGATAACCATATTGAGAGGTTAATTATATAGTTTAGAAATCGATGGCTCTGATACCACTTAATTGTCACGCCCCGGACCGCATCCGAGCCACGTAGACAACTGCCGTACAACTCGATAAGAACAACAACAGTTCATCCCTATTGAATTGTACAAGGCGTCCGATTGATTCTATTGCCAAACCGATTAGTAAACACATACAATCAACATCGATATCATAATCAAACAAATACGGAAATAATAATATGTTTGATTCTTAGCCACACGTGGCAAACACGGGCACGCAGGCCCCCAACTGTTTTAATGAAAATATTGTTCAAAAATCCATGAGCAGTTTATGTATTTGAAATAAGAATGGAAGCACGAACCACGTCTTCCTTCTTGGTCAATCACCCTAGGCAAAGGTGCAGGTAGTAGGACTCTAGCCTCAACCTGAAAATGTGAGGGCCCCCGGAGGGGTCAGTACTCCATAGAAGTACTAGTGACAAACAGGCTATATGAAGAATAACTAATGTTTCAGACACGAGACCCAAAAATAGGGTGATACATATATATATATATGACTCATTCATCCGATGATACATACTGTATATATATGTAAAATACTCGACCCGTAGGTCATTTCATTCAAAGAGTCTTTTAGAGATAAAGTTCTTACCTGACCTTTCTCACCCTTTTTCCCGAATGCTTAGCTCACCAGCTACATTCTACATTTATAATATCCTACCGAGTTTTGGGAGCACTTAGCATACCGGGAATACTCAACCCCAACCGAGTTTCAGGATCATTAAATGTTCCGGGATGCTCAACCCCAACCGAGTTTCAGGATCATTTGCAGTCCCGGGGATGCTCAACCCCAACCGAGTTTCAGGATCATGTATAGTCCCAGGGATGCTCAACCCCAACCGAGTTTCAGAATCATTTAATGTCCCGGGGATGCTCAACCCCAACCGAGTTTCAGGATCATTTATAGTCCCGGGGATGCTCAACCCCAACCGAGTTTCAGGATCATTTGCATGTCCCGGGGATACTCAACCCCAAACTAAATCCTTACCAAACCCTAACTTGGATATAGCTAACCTTTCGTTCCTTCAACTATGGACAATACCTAGCCCTATAGTCATATAACCATCCTTAGGAACCAATGTGGGCGGGTCCCACCTGAACGACCCACATTAACCCGCTCAAAACTGCCCGTTTTGAGCATAAACCAATACTCGATCGAGTATCTACCCATACTCGGTCGAGTACAGGAGGCGGTAGCCCCCAAAGCTAATTTTCCATGTATACTCGATCGAGTATCTACCTATACTCGATCGGGTATAGGAGACAGTAGCCCCCTGGGCAATTTTTCAGCAAATACCCGGTCAGGTATGTGTCAATACCCGGTCGGGTATGGCAGTTGACTTGGCGGTCAACGCCCCTTTTGACCCCCCAAACGGAGTCCGATTAACTTGAAATTTTATACACATATACTTCTTGATGTCCTTGATCCAAAAATACCATTTTGGATCCCTGGATCATCACACAAAATATGTTATCACATTTTTAATCACCAAACCTACATAACATGCTTTTCAACTATGTTTTATGCAAAATCATGGCATAAGCAAATACTTGATTATCTTTAATCATTCCACAAAACATATCCTTGATTACTTTAGGTAATATCATGCCTCACGCAAAAGTTATAAAGCATAAAGCCGTCTTCTCACCTTAATGAAGCTTATGAAGTTCTAGCCTTCCCGATTTAGCTCCGGCGAAACTCCGGCGAACTTCAATGAACTCCGGCGACAACTCCGGCGACCTTTTCAACTCTGTGAAAGTTCCTTGGATACCTTAGACAAGTTACTAACAAGGTTTTATCATCCTAAAACCCATAGTAATACAAATAACCTCCAAAAGGTTATTTTCCGGCGAACCGGTCACTTTGGCTTCTAAGTTCGTTCTTGGGCTTAGAACCACCTTCCAACCCCTCATTCTACACTTCCAAACGTGTAGAACAATCCTAGGGTGTGAAATATGATTGAATAATCATATAAGAGGATTAAAGAAAACGAAATGGTATTAATGGAGTCCTTACCTTGCTAAACACAAGTTTTCCTCTCCAAAACCAACTTTTCCTCTTCTCTTTTCCCCTCCTTCTTCCTCCTTAGCTCAAGTGCGTAGATGGTGGATGAAAATGGAGTATTTCCAGACCTTATCTCTCTTCCTTTGGTAGGTTGACCGAGCTTATGGGTTTAGGAGTGATAGAGATACTCCTCTTGGCTTATTCACCAATAATGTGGGGGGAGGGACCCTTCTCCTATCACATTTGGTCTCCCAGTCCTTTCTCCCCTCTTTCCTCATGTTAATGTGCGGATCCCCTTATTCATTTGCAGCCCAAAAACGTGGGTTGGCCCCCACTTATGTGGGAGGTCAACCCTTTGTGTCCCGGGGTGTACAATCGGCCCTGAAAGTTGTATTTTCCGGGCTGTTTCAAGTATATTTTATTTTATCGGGTCAAATAAAATATAACACTTGTTCCCCATCCTTATTGGACCTTAGAATCAATATGATTCCCCAACTTTAATTTAGAAATCCACGGAATCCCTTTTTGGGCTGTTATCTGATAAATTTGCCGATACCGATAATTTGGCCCTGTTTGACCAACCGGTCAACCCTGTGCCATTGCTATGACCCAATTAGGATATCCACCACCAAATACATATTATTTAGTCCAAGATTAATATAATATGTGGTCCCGACAATATTGGTCGGCCCCACACCCGGTGTGGGCCCCACGTGAATTTTACTATTCACATAATAGAAATGACAAAAATTTACAATCACGTAAAAATACTTTTATACATTTCTCAAGGTTCAATACATAATTTGGTACAGTACAAATACTCGGGGGCGGTGTTACAGAAGAGCTCCACAACATCTTATGGGCCTACCGTACCACCCCTCGGCGGGCAACTGACGAGACACCCTTCTCCCTTTGCTACGGATTTGAAGCTAAGGCCCCCACTGAGGTAACTCTTCCAACCCGAAGGGTCACACAGTATGATCCAGAGGCCAACGACGCCAATATGGCCCTCGACCTCCACCTTATTTCAGAACGCCGAGAGCAAGCCTTCATACGTGCAGAAAACTACCGAAGGCAAGTGAAGAGTTACATTGACTTCAAGGTCCGCTCCCGGGAATTCCAAGTGGGGGATTATGTCCTCCGAAGAAGGGAAGCTAGCCAACCGACCGAGGGCGGGAAGATGACACCAAAGTTCGAGGGCCCCTACATCGTGGCGGCCATCATCAAACCAGGAACTTACAAACTAAAACATCCTAATGGGACTAAAGTCCCTAGACACTGGAATGTACATCACTTAGTTAAATTTTATCAATAACATCAGAGCGGCCAAACCCTCATAACTACTGAATGTATTATTTTGCGGCCCAAGGCCTAAACGTTTTGAAGAATGAAGGCATATTGAAGACACCAAGAACATGGAACAAGACTCTTATGAGCGGCCAAGCCATCATATCGACCCTTACAAGGAAGAACCCTCGGCACCAAGTCCCGAGGGTAGACTATACTGCCATCCGCAGCATGAAAAAGAACAACAAGTGTTCCTTCAGAAGATCCCTCGGCACCCAGTGCCGGGGGATACACCACTGTCAACTTTCAACAAACGGAAGAAAACACCAAGTGTTTTCACAGAAGACCCCTCGATTCCAAGTACCGAGGGTAGACACCCCAATCACCTATGACAAATGAAGAAAAAACACAAAGTGTTTTTAAGAAGACCCCTCGGTACCAAGTGCCGGGGGTATATACTCCTATCAACTCCAGACAGCGGAAAACACCAAGTGTTTCCTTTTGAAGACCCCTCGGTACCAAGTAACCGGGGGCTGAAACAAACACCAAATGTTGTTTCTAAAGCCGTACCCCTCGAGGATGCCTATACCGAAGGCGCCACCTATCGGTGCCGGTAGCACGTAGTGCCCTCGGCCATTTGCAACCAGTGTGCAAATGAAAACCCTTCCCTGAAATGCTTTCCGCGTCACTACCCCAAGGGTATGACAGGCACGTAATATGCCCAGAATTCGACTTTCAAAAAACGGAACGCTTTCCGCGCCATTTCCCCAAGGGATTGGCAGGCATCTAAAATGCCCAGGATTCGACTTCCAAATCGAAACGCTCCCCGCGCCACTACCCCAAGGGTGTGGCAGGCCACGGACTATGTCCGGCGTCGAGGGGACGACTTTCAAAACTGAGGCACTTTCCGTGCCATCTCCCAAGGGGAGGCAGGCTACAGACCATGTCTTGTGCCCAGCAAATGACCCTCGATCCCCTCGGGACTCGGAAGGTCAACCCGAGGGGGGAGCTAATGGTGTATTCTGTTACCTCCCGATAGGCCAAGCCTTACCAAGAAACCAAGTTTCTTGAAGCCTTCCCTTCACTACAAAAAAAATGGGGTGGTGAAGGGGAGTAGACTCAGCGAAAAATCAATGAGTACACCATTCCAACAAATTCACGAGGACATACCGAGGGCTCCCCATGGGAACGCCTTCGGTACCTGGAAGCTCATAAGTACCAAAGATACCATTCACAACAGACATCATCAACAAATGGCCAAGTCCACTCCATGATTGCCTCCGGCTATATCAAAACCGAAGGCTCAAATCCTACAAAACATGACAGGCTCACCCAACAACAACTCTAAACGTTCCCGAAGGCTACTATATGACAAAGCTATCAGATGTTGGCCAAATCAAAGCAAGAATCACCTCCGGCACCTCACTAGATGCCGAGGGGATACACCCAGACAATGCTCGAGGGAGTCTGTCTTTTTATGATGGACTTGGATTACAAACTCTCCTAAATCAACATGGGGGGGGGGGGGGAGACATAACGAACAGCCGAAGGCTTTTGTTACCGCAGGCCAACCTTGCAAGACAAAGTAAACGGTTCTAGGCCCACAAAGTATACAGCCGAAGGGTCCCCTCCCGAAGGCCAGCAGCAGGAAATACTTAGAGAAAACAATCTAAGTCCTAAATACTTTGCTCCCTGTGGAGTCACGGTCAACCGAAGGCACATCTGAGACAAGGTCCTCACATTCACCCGAAGGCTCCTACCTCACACAACTACACTTAGAAATATTTTCTAAGTCCTAAATATTTTTGACCCTCGGTCAAATATTCATGCAATCAGAGGGGTATCATATTCATTCGAAGGCTCCTATCCCGTACACCTGGAGGGACCTACTAGCCGAAGGCTCAACATCTGGGTTACACTTGGAAAACTTTCTAAGTCCCACATATTTGGCCCCCAGTCAAATCTTCACACTCCCACAGGGGAGCTATCAGCCGAAGGCTTCCGGTGGGAGAACTACACAGAAACTTTTTCTAAAGTCCTAAAGATGGAGCCCTCAACCTAATCATCATGCAGCTAAGGGACCACAACCTAATCATCATGCAGCTAAGGGACCACGTAATGTACCGTACTTAGAAAGATATTTTTCTAAGTGCTGTGAATTGCCCCCTCGACCAAACACTATACCACCATACATTCATACACAAAGCAAGGTAGGAAAAGACGAAGGCATACATTCAACAGAAAACAAATTCATATACGAGAAGGGGCCCGAGGGCAAATGTACATTCATACATTCATCAAAAACAAAAAATACCAAGTGTAATTGTTACAAAGGCCGAAGTCGAAAGCATGTGAATGTTCGGGTACAAATTGTACGAAAATTATCTAAGTACAAGTCTCCTCAGAAACTTCAGCAGCATTGCCCCCGGAAGCATCCTCTACAGCAGGCTTCGAAGAGACCTCTACTCCGGCCTCCACGATGTCACTCTCTACTTCCTTCATCAACTCAGAATCCTCCGGGTCGGGCCGCTTAACGCCTGAGGGGAGGGGTTCACGAACATCTTGTTGTAAGGGAGGAAGACCATATGCCGAGGGATCGAAATCTTTCGGCTCAATATTCAGGTGCCGGGCCATCCTTCCGTAGATGAGGGCCTGAGTAAAAAACTCGCCCCCATCATAATATTCCTTGCCCTTTCGGGCCATCCATTCCTCACCTGGGCCCTTGCACCATTCATCAACAGAGGCCTCCACAACCGAGGACAACCACTTCTTGTGTCCCTCGGCCTTCCACCCCTCGTCCAGAAACCCGGAGATGGATTCCTCCCGAGCTGCGACAATAGCCTCCGCTCTGACGGCTTCGGCCTCCTCGGCGGCTTTCTTTGCGGCCTCCGCGGCAGCCTCCTCAGCTTTGGCTTTCTCCTCCTTGAGCCTTCCGGCCTCTGCTCTCGCAAGCTGGAGGTCCTCTTCGAGCTGGGCCATCAGCTTCGTGGCCTTGGAGTCCTTATGAATGAGCTCCTTCATCTTTGCGTCTTGCCTAGCTTTGTGGAGATGCCATTCCTCCAACCGTCGGGCCTGTTCGCCGAGGGCAAGGCAAACCTGCAAATCAACAACGCAAACTGTCAGGACAACCACGCAAGATAATCTGAGGAAGGAGGGAAGAAAGCATGAAGGAACTCACAATTAAGGAAGATCGGAGGATCTGGTCCTCAAGCGCCACATCATCTAAAGCTCCGAAGGTGGCCCCATCTGTTTCAGGGGTCATGCCCCTCAGGAGCACCCTCGGGTCGACCGTGCAGTTGGTCACAGCTGTTCCCCTCGGGAGGGAAACCTGCAGGACCTCTGGGGGCATCTCCTCCGTCCCCGCTGGCTTTCCAGCCGTCGGCACATCCACGACCAGCCCGGAGGTGGAATGCTCATCCACGATCACTACCGGGGGGTCCTTCTTCGTGGCGTCCCCCTTCTTCGATCTCTTGGTAGCCGGGGGGGGTTCCTTGGCCGTCGTTTTCCTCTTCGCGGCCGCAGCATCACCCTAGGGCTTCTTGAAAAACGCACCAACGGGATTCTAGCCGCCCGCATCCGACCCCTTCGGATCCTTGCCCGACTTGTTCTTAAATCGAGCAAGGCCTTTCACGTTCATCTTCGAAACGGGGATACCTGCAAAATAGTGAAGGGTTAGGCCGACGGGTCAACAACCATGGAGCAATAACATCAAGGTAAAAAAAAAATACTAAGTACAAGACTAAGGGCCCTCGGTGACTACCTCCTGCTCCCCCGAAGGCTTCATCAAAAAGGGGATACTTCTCGTCCATTTCCCCGATGAAGCGATATCTCCGGAAGCCGAGGGCGAAGAGTTCCTTGTCAGCAGTGTAGTCTTTAATGGACACTTGCTTCGTGCGACCCTTCGGGATCTTGGCTATTATCAAGCCATCCTTCTCAAGAGAAGCGTTTCCAACCTTCGGATGCTGACGGAAGCGATCCCGAAGTTCCATCGGAAATGGGCTCTCGGAAACTCTGACATAGCATCACCGCTCCTTCCAGCCTTTATTGGATGAAGGCGCCTCTGTAAATAGCTTCCACCTAGCTATCTGCTGCAGGTTGGCGAAGCCCTCGGCATTCGCGTGACCCCCTCGGCAGAGGTTGAAGCTCTTGAAAAACAAGTCCAGGCTAGGGGTCACCCCTCGGGCCCAACAGAGGTTCAAAAAGCCCGCCACGTAGGAGTGACTATTGGGCGTCAATTGGCAGGGGACCAAACCCACGTACTGAAGGTATTCCCGAAGGAATGGGTGTAGAGGGAACCGGAGCCCCATCGATACCGACAGGATGTGCACGACGATGCAGCCCTCGGGAGCCCGGGACAACACATCATCAACTCCCGGCTCGACCACCACGGCCGAAGGCCCTACGTGCAGCTGCGTGACGTAGAAATCCGCCTTGTCCGCCTTCGAATTTATCTCGAGGGCCTCGGTGTTCAGCCAAGAATACCCCTCGGGCATATCAACGGACTTCCCTTGGTCGGCAGCCCTGACCTTCTTCTTAGTAGCAGCTTTCGCCTTCTTCGCCTTCGATCCGGGGGCTACTCTCAAGGGCGTCGGGTTAAGTGGCCTCGAGCTGCTTGCTTCACCAGAACCGCGGGGGGGGGGGGGGGGGGGGGAGGGGGGGGAGGGGGGGGGAGGGAGGGAGGACAGCCACTGTCACCCTCATCCTCTCCTTCTCTTCCTCCTCCTCTGCAACTTGTACGGCGAGGGCGAGCTCTTCATCCTCCGCCTCTTGCTCAAAGCCCTCGGCTTCAACTTCAGCCACTAACTCTTTCTGCATCTCAATGGCGAGGGAGACGTCACCACCGGCCGAAGGCTGCTCACTCAGGGACTCCGCGTCAGAGAAGACTTCCTCTTCAACCGAGGGCTCCCCCGATATGTCTTGGGAATCACTAGCGGACGACATTTTTTATAGGCTAATGAATACGGAAGTTCTAAAGTCCGAAGGCACCCTAAGAAACTCTAGACACTTAAGTCGAAGGCCACAGGAGCAAAACTCACCAAGTAAACGGAGAACAGAAGAGGGACTGACCTTGAAAGCTGGGGATTCAACTGAAGGCTGGAGTTTCTCTCTCTAGAAATTTTGGCAGAGCTTCGCTAACAATATGATCGCACAAGAGAAATGATGCCTGGCCATGTGGTATTAATAGGCGCCCAGATCCGGGCTTGGGCCCAAAAACCGGGCCTCCGGTCACAAAATCATCATTACGAGCCGTGGTTTCGCCCAACCGGTAACGCCGCCCGCGGGCGGCCAACGAGCACGCGCCACGTGGAAGCCCCCCTCCCAACGACTATATTTTGACGTTAGGTATTCCAACGGCTATATTTACAACGGCCATATTCTGGGAGCTCCCGGCTATATTCAGCAGACCACTCCTTCATCAACCAAGAAACTAGCCCCCGGGCTTTCTACTTCACTCCACTTCATCAAGAGGAGCCCCCGGGTGCACTTACCCAGAGATGCTCCCGGTTTATGCCCCTCATACTACATAACAAATGCCTTCGGGCTCACTCCTTCAGAAGCCCAC
Organism: Cuscuta europaea; assembly: GCA_945859875.1. Taxonomy (NCBI): domain Eukaryota; kingdom Viridiplantae; phylum Streptophyta; class Magnoliopsida; order Solanales; family Convolvulaceae; genus Cuscuta; species Cuscuta europaea. Next base: position 22,013 of record CAMAPE010000031.1, on the reverse strand, counting down.
GGCTTCATAACTGGCAGACCCCTCGGGGATTCCACCCCTCAACACTTTGAGGACCAGGTAGCCCCCAGGGAGTACACCTCATTGACGGATAGCCTACGACACACAGGTAACGAGAGCCCTCGGATACCCTCCTCACCAACTGATCAACAAACAGGGGACCCCCCGATAACACTTCAACTACTACTCACATTCATCACGCCCTCGATCCCCAGATTGAGAGACTCCCCTTCGGCACCTCCCAGGATATCAACATCAAGCCTCCGGCTAATCAACACACGCGCCCTCTGAACAAGGATAGCCTTCGGCATCAGCATTGTACTCCATTTCAAACCAGGGCTTCACATTTTCGATTCATCTTTGGGGGAATTCGGTGCACTCTTTTTCCCTCATTAGGATTTTTTCCCACAGGGTTTTTCCTAATGAGGTTTTTAACGAGGCATCCCCCCAAAATGAAACGAAAAGCGTCACCCCTCGGTTTCATATTGCAGGCAGGCACTACTCTACTCCTTTTCACCACTTTGCAAGTGCCTCAAGGAGTGGGGGACTGGAGGACCCCTCCGGGAAAATCTCTCAAAATACAAAAAATGTCAAAAAACTCCCACAACAAACGAGCATGATCCCTCAAGTCCCGGAATGTGGGTAACTGAGGGACCGCCCTCGGCTGAAACGTGCACACAACAAACTACTCACAAACTCTACAGAGTACAACGGAACAACATCAAACGGGCAAACACAGATTACTCCTTTTCCCTCAAGTACCTTTCGGCAAAAGGAGTGAGGGACCCTTGATGGAGTATATGGCCCAGGAACCCCCGACCCATAGAATCCTACTATTCTAATGGAGGCCCAAGAGGCCCAGGAAGCACAGCAGGCCGAAATCACGGCGCCCCAGGTACTAAGCAACCCACGTGGCACACTAGGGGTGCCTTCGCCCCCTGGCCGAAGGCTCCAATTCTCACAGGATGGCCAGATCAAGAAAACAAAGTTACTGGGAGAAAACGGCGAAAATCAGTAGCCCTCGGCACCTAGAGCACTCGGCACTAAGGAGGTCCCCGGTACTCAGAGCCCTCGGCTAATCATCTACAGCCGAGGGCACCTTTTCCGACATAATATCCGCTCCACATGCGCAAGGATCACCATACCAAGTACGACGTCCCATCCAACAGCCGCATTAAATGCGGCCACATGCGATTGCCAGCGCCAACCAGTTGAGGTGACCCCTCAGCCAATGGATGCTTGACACGTGTCCCTATCTGGCATTTATTGCTACTATAAATAGCACCACATTTCCCCATTTGTAACCCAGAAGCAAATACGCTGAATACATTTCTAATATACTCTCTCTCTCTACTTACTTGCTCTGACTTCTCTTTAGTTATTCCCCGTAATAACCCTTCGGATAAGCTATCCCCGGGTATACAATCCATCAACTCTCATGTGTAAAGTCCTCGAACTATCAAATAAGCCCTCGAACTTTCATAAAAAGTGCAAATAAGCCCTTTTACTGGGGGCTCTGTTCGGCCGTCGCCATTTGGGGCGATTTCCGGTGGAATTTTTTGATGAATTTTTTAGAATCTTATTCATTAAGTCTAGTTTATTCATACCAAAATTCAGCTAAAATATCAATCGGGAAGGCAGTCAAATGAATTTTTGAAGATAACTGCACAGTTAAACAGCGCAATATATTTCAAAAAATCATTTGACTGCCTTCTCGATTGAATTTTTAGCTGAAATTTTGTATGGGTAAACTAGACTTAATGAATAAGATGCTAAAAAAAATCCATCAAAATATTTCACCGAAAACAGCCCAAAATGGCGACGGCCGGACAGAGCCCCCTATAAAAGGGCTTATTTGCACTTTTTATGAAAGTTCGAGGGCTTATTTGATAGTTCTCCCAAAGTCTGATACTATCAAAACATGACATCAATTATATTACTCCTATTTAGAAAATAAAAATATGACAATTCTATTTAAGAATTCTGAAACGTTTTTAGTCCTATTTATTAGCACCATTTATAAAAAACATTAATAACTCGAAACAATCCCACAAAATATAATTGCAATCGTATTTTATTTAATCCCTACATAAAATGAAAGATGCCAGAGGAAGTAAATTTACAAATGCAAATAAAATAGTGGTTATGAGTTAGTACATATTGCCTATATTAGCCTAGGAAAAGTAATCTATTGATTAAACACCCATAGTAAATGATATTGTCCATAAGCGAATAATTTTACAAAGTGAAGGGAACTTCCTCTTCAATCGAAGCCAAATTAAACTTCTATTGAGGGTATCTCTATATTTTAATCGGGAGCATAGCTCTAGATTATAAATTTTACATTTTTTTTTTTGAAAATCAAAAGTATTATAAGAAGTATTATAATCAAAAGTATTATTTTACAAAAGTATTATAAGAAATTATTAGGACACCTGCCCACATTCCCTTGGGTGTAGATCCGCCCCTAACTTCGTATATATATACGTATACCCTCTATTTATATGATTATCCATGATCAATCATTGTATTCCAGCTTGATTGAGATAAGAAGGATATATTGGCGCACATGCATGCACCATTCCATTAATTAAATAACTAAAACAGAGGCCGGTCGGAGAAGGGACATTTAGAATGGGGAACACCGCCGGCGAAAATGAGGATGCGGCCAAGCCGCCACCGGCGATGGACGTGGAGAGTAGAGTCTACCCGCGGGTGGAAACACCGCCTCCGCGTCCATTCTTGAAGTCGTTCGGCAAAGCGGTGAAGGAGATTCTGATTGCCGACGACCCACTCCGGAGATTCAAGAACCAGTCACCTCGCCGGAAGTTCATACTGGGGATACAGTACATCTTCCCTATAGCTGAATGGGGCAGCGATTACAGGTGGGCCTACTTTAAGTCGGACCTTATCGCCGGAATCACTGTTGCTAGCCTCGCTATACCTCAAGGGATCAGCTACGCTAAGCTCGCCAACTTGCCTCCCATTCTTGGCTTATGTGAGTTGTCGTTCAACTCTTAAGCTTACCCTACGTTGAAAAGTTTCTTGAATTATTTCATCAATAATGTATTTTTCTGTTTGGACTTATTTAGAAATGATAGCACCGAATATCTCTCCATCAATATAATGCATGTCTCCAAGACTCCAACTTTAGAAAAACTCTCTCTAATTGTTTGGATGTTATAGCTTTTACCGAGGAATATATCGCATATTTTCTCAAATTTGAGTTTGCATTATTTCCCCCCAAAATGGGATGGATTCAAGCATTTCTATATATTTAAAAAAAGTTTTTATTCTTTTAATAATAGGACTATATGATTTTTATTTTTGGACCAAAACATATTTGGTCCTATATATTTTAGAACCTTTATTATGTTTTGAATTTATTTTGGGCAATTTCTATTTTAACAAGTGAAATACGTGCTAATTGAATTGACAAATGATCCGCTTTTACATAAGTCTCCAATATTTTTAGCATATAATGTATGTGTGGCGTGCATATGGCACTATCTTTAAAAGATATATAGTCTTGGTGTATCCCATTTTTGGTATCCATTTGTACATCACTATTGTGTGGTTCACAATAGTCCATCATTTAAATGAGTTACCTTATTAAATGAATTGTCCCATTTAAACCACACAATAAGGTGGGTACAAATGAGGTACCTATAATATTTTTCATCTTTTAACTTCGTGTCATTTAAAAAGTCTTTGGAAGTTCATAGTTGTATGTTTTTAGCTCTAACAAAATTTAAGAGCTTTACTAAAACTTAAGATCTTTTTTGAGATACTACAATCAGTAATATCTGGAAAAGAATATGTAGCTTTTAATTGTTAAGACGGAATTTGTGATGGTCACTAATATCTTTTTTAGTCATTAATATTTTTCACCCGTTTTTTTAATTGGAATGGTCTACGTTTCACGTTTGCCAACACACAAGTTTGATCATAATTCTTTCATTACTTATTAATAAGAAAATCAAAAAATTAAAATTTGAAAATTCAAAATGAGAAGAATTCAATAATATTTTTTAAATTTAATTTATAATACATTAATAAATAAAATAAAATCAACGTAAAAATGTGAATAATTCAAAAAGTACAATGTTGAATTTGAAAGAGAACTGGAGCCGAGATAGTATGTAAATAGTTTGATATGACAGATTCTAGCTTTGTACCACCCTTGGTGTATGCAATAATGGGGAGTTCAAGAGATATAGCGGTGGGGACGGTAGCGATTGCGTCGCTCCTCACAGCTTCGATGTTGGGGAACGAAGTGAATGCGGCGGAGAATCCAACGTTGTATCTCCATCTTGCCTTCACGGCCACCTTCTTTGCCGGAATATTCGAGGCGGCATTGGGCATTTTCCGACTGGGGTTTATAGTGGACTTTATGTCGCACGCGACCATAGTCGGATTCATGGCCGGAGCGGCGACGGTCGTGATACTTCAGCAACTGAAAGGCATTCTTGGACTTGACCATTTCACTCATGCCACCGACGTTGTCTCGGTTGTGCGCTCAGTCTTTACCCAAACTCATCAGGTACGTACCACATGCATAGGAGTATATACAACCTAGTTCCTCTCTCCGAAAAGGTTTGCAAAATTGACTTTTCTTGATAAATGAGAATCAACTTTGACTAATGATATTTTTTAATACAAAATTATTTTGAATATGAAAGTTATATCAAAATGTTTCTTATTCAATATATTTTCATCATAAAAGTATAAAATTTATAAATTATATACAAATATAATAATCGAAATCAATGTCCAAAGTTTGTCATCATTGACCAAGAAAAGTCAATATGGCAAACCTTTTCAGGACGGAGGTAGTATAATATATTCACCATGCATGCATGCAACAACGTAACGTATTGTATCTTGTAAAAATTCTACACAATGTTTCCTTCAAAAGCTAATGAATGAAACTAAATGCAAGAAATATTATACGGAGTACTATGTACTGCGTATATAAAATAAGGTGAACACTCCGGTACCTTTCTAAAAAATGGGGTACCGTACCTTAGTACCTATCATTCATTTCATTGGATCACATCACTTTATCATTTTTAATAAATTTAAATAATTCAACTCCTACACTCTCATTGGTCCATGTGGATAAAAGTATGGTACCTTATGGGTACCATAGAATCTACCATAAAATAAATAAACTAAAATAAATTATGAGAGTAGTTCTACACAAATTGTAACACTACATAAAAAACACGAGATTAGTGAAGATTTTTGGCAGGAACTTGCCAAAGTATTTTAAGGATTTGACAGAGATATGACCAATCCGTGCCAAACTCGTGTCACTCTCCCAATTTTTTGGAGTGCAAATATCCAATTTTAATTTCTTAAATTTTAAGGGGATCCGCCACACTGCTCCTATACGTGCTCCGTATATGTTTGGGTTAATTGTCGAAATAGGACTAAAAGTTGGTCACTTTGCACAAACAGGATTAAAAAGTAAACTATGTTTTGATAAGACTAATTATGTTTGTGTTGGACAAATATACCCTTGTTGCTATTGATTTTTTTAAATTCATAATAAAATAATAAAAAATAATAAAAATTCGTAAAAAATACTAAAAAATAATAAAACTATTTAAATAATAACAATTAAAAAAAACTAAAACGCGTAAAAAAAATCACCGCCACCTCTACCGCCCAGCACCACCACCTCCAGTCACCAAGGGAAAAAATGTCACATCCATTATGAATGCCATATTTATGGCAGATTCAATGAAAATTTTGACATTCTCAAAGAGTAATATGTCATTTTTTGTCATTTTTAGAAAAAAAAAAGCTATTTTTAGAAAAAATGACATTTTTTACATCGGTCGGAGGTCGTGGTGCAGGGAGGCAGTACCAGCGGTGGAAAGGTATTTAATTAAAAAATTAAATTTAAAAAACAACTAAAAAACGCTAAAAAAGCACTTCTGCCTCTACCGCCCCAGCACCACCACCTCAAGTCAGCGGGTAAAAAATGCCACATGCAGTGGGAATGCCATATTTATGGCAAATTCAATGAAAATTTTGGCATTATCAAAGAGTAATATGCCATATTTTTGGCATTTTCAGAAAAAAATGGTACTTTTTACACCGGTCAGAAGTTGTGGTACATGGAGGCAGTACAGGCGGTGGGAAAGGCATCCATATATATTTTAATTTTTTATGGAGTTTTACTATTTTTATTAATTTAAAAAAATTAACTTTTTAAATTTTTTATTTTATAAGTATTTCATTAATTTTTTATTAATTTTCTATGATTTGTTTAAATTTTGTCAAATTTATTATGAATTAAATATTTAATTATGACTTTTGACAACCTTGTACTCATATTTAAAAGAGGGGTAAGAATGGAATGAAAAAATAAGTATGTTTTCAATAGAAGTAATATGGTCCTGTTTTGGAATAAAAACATAACAAGATCTATTTTGGATTCTTGCCATAGTTTTACTCCTATTTGGAGTAATTTCACTATATGTTTTGCAATGCATACGTATAAAATGTCACTATACGAATAATTAAAATCTATCACACTTTTACTTAAAATTTGATCAGTTCAATCCACTTTTCATTTCAGTGATCAATATTACGTAGTAGTTTTTATATTTTACTTTGACCAAAATATATACTTCGTATGTATATACATATCTTAACCAGATTATATGTGTGCGTGTGTTAATTATCATGAAAAATATATTTATTTGGAGTCAATTACATAACGAGAATGTTGAAATGAAATGGAGGGAATATTTAGTTTCCATCAAGATCAAAATTTCTAATTTACGACTCTTAATTACTAATTCTCGATAATTCTCAAGTGTAAAAAGAACCGACCGGATCCGCCCGGATCATAACTAAAACTCCAAATTTCAGATACAAAAAGCTAGAGATAAAAAGGTTTAACGCTCTTTAATTTATGTTATAACATAAATTAAAAAGGTTTATGTTATAAAAAGGTTTACACTCATCAGGCCCTATAACTAAAAACATTCACATGAGACATACACAAAACTTTTTTGAATTCTTCAATATAAGTGTAAATGATGTACAAATCACATGAGACATACACATAATTAGCTAATTAATAGAAGGGGAATTAAACTTTGCACATCATTTTCAAAATATTAATGTGCGAATCCCATCATTTTAAAAATTGCGAAGAAATGAAATGCGAATTCTAGTGACCCTTAAATTTTTGTCAATCTTTGAATTTTGTAATCATTAAAATTTCATCCATTATGTATTTCAAAGGAAACTAATTTTTTATAGTATAAAAGTGATGCCAAAATGATCAAAATATTTTTTGTTAAAAATACTTCAACAAAATACATGACTTAACTTTCACAAAAACATACTCCATAGTAATCATTGACTAAAGTTTATCACCATTCACCATAAAAAGTCAGAGAAAAAAGTTTTCAAGAAAACATGCATGGGATTTATTACCCCACATACTTGGTGGCATTTGAGATTCTTTTCCAGTTTTCCTTATAAACAATTTATTTTCTTTTGTACTCTTTAAGAGCATCCCCATCTATTAAATTATTTAAGTTTTAATTGAATAATGTGAAAGATTATTTGAAAGATTATCATTGTGAGTGAGATATTATTTAAAGAGATGATTGATTGAAAAAGTATCCCAGATTCTTTTAGATCAATAGGTTGTAGTTAAATTACATTTAATGCATGATCTAGAAAAACTAATTATTTGTGTGTCATGGTAACATAGTTGATGAAGAGTTTTAAGATTTGAAATTTATTGAATAAATGTGATGTGACAATTATGTGTAAATAGAAAAACTATTTATTTTAAGATAGATCTCTAAGTTAAAGTCAACCATGGATGAAAGTTTTTCTTTACCAACAAATACTTGTCATGGGGGTTCTATTAAATACTCCCTCCACCCTTGACACTTTGCCATTTTTCATGTGCCACTAATTTTGTCACTCTCTCTTTTAAATAAAGAATTTGTGGTTTTAATTAATTCTTTCTCCTCTGTAAAAATCTCAACCACACAGTTTTAATTCATTAATCTCTGTGTCGGTCAAACTTGACAAAGTATTATGGGATGGAGAGAGTATAACTTAGAAGGCATACCGATAAGCTTTACTTATTAGTTTAAAAGAAGTTATTACTTAAAAAAGAGTTAATATGAGTCATCATTTGCATACATGTGAACTGTTTTGCACAAGTATGACTCATTCTATTCTGGAAATATAGTTTATAATTTATCTTCTTTTAGAAGCACGTGGATTAGTAATTTCTAGAAAAAGAAATGAAAATAAGTCTTATTTGGACAAACCAAATATGCTTTTCTCATCATAAATTCATAACTAATAAGTATGCAACTCCCTTAATAAGTATACTACTAATAACAATGATAATAATAATAATATACGTAATAAAATAACGGAATCGGTGCGTGACTATTGCAGTGGCGATGGGAAAGTGCAATTATTGGAATTCCTTTTCTGCTCTTCCTTATGCTTGCTAGGTTTCTGGTAAGTCTGATTCATGAAGAACCTATACTCATTAAGGCGTATTTTATAGAGTATATATACATATGTATTTATCCTTATTATTTGCTAGGTCCTCAATACAATATTGTTTGCGATAATACAATTTTTGTTTTATTAAAAAAAACTTATTTGGACATAGCAGGAATCAGTGATAAATAGTGAAGTCTAAGACTAAATAATTTATTTGTTGATTTGCAGAGCCAAAGGAGGAAGAACCTTTTCTGGATATCAGCAATGGCTCCACTGACCATAGTCATACTGGGAACTCTTCTTGTTTACCTCACCCACGCCGAGAGACATGGCGTTCAAGTGGTATGTATATGCATATTTTAAGCTTTCTTTTTCTTCCACATATATACATAATACATTCATGATTCATACACGGCTACAAAAGCACATTATGATACACTTTAGCAAGTACCAATAAAAGTTTATTAGTTAAGGTAAAGGAGCTGTTTTGGTCATTTTCTTAATAGACATATGTTTGACACGACTAACTAAAAAATACTTTTTTGAAGTTTTAAATACAAAATAATTGTTAGTTTTTAGTGACCGAAAAGATATTAAGAGAAATAAAAGATAAATGTTTGATAAAAGCTAACTACTCCCTCCGTCCCAAATTTATCTTCATAGTTACTATTCACACGGTCAACCCAAATTACTCTTAATCTTTTACTTTATATATCAAATTTTTATCAAACTTAAATTTTCTTGAACAGACTTTGTAGCGGATTTAATGTAGTTTCTGAATATGTAAATTTAATTTACTAAAAATAATCTGAGTGTGAACAGGGATCAAGTTGCTTTATCGTCAGTCAAGCATCGTAAACCGAACTACGAAGATAAATATGGGACGGAGGGAGTATTTGATTTAGTTTGGTCGGGTATAACAACATGTTTGGTACAACAGCCTGTTCTATATAATGAATGCTAAAATCTACTCACACAAAGCTACTCAATGTACTATTAAGATCTCAATTTTTAAAAAAGCTCTAAAAATTATTGCACCAGACATACAACAAAGAACTTTAAGAAATAACTTTTAAAACTTTTAAATAATACAATAGCTAGAAATAGAGACGCAAGTCCATCAAACATGCACTTAGACTAAAGATGAGTAAAAAGGAAAAAGAAAATAAAAGGAAAAAAGAGAGACTAAAGATGAGTTCATTTCAGCGATTATACAAAGTGTGTAAAAGTAACAATTTGCAGTGCCAAAAAGGAAAAATGAATGTCAACATCACAACTTTGACAAACATTTTCAGATAATAGAAAAAGTGAAAAACAATTTAAAGCAATCACCTCCTACTATAACTTTTAGTAATAAAGTGTCCAACTTAATCAGAAACACCCATATGAAAACTTTACCTTTATATTTTTCTAAATAAAAAGCAGTAACTCATTTTTTAAGTAATGGAAAACACTCATGGAGATTCATCACCTTGTCAGCCTTCTATGAGGGGCATGCTAATGTACTATAGGTGCCCAAACTAGCTAAGAGTAAAGAATTAAAGCCTATTAAGCAGGTTTAACCCCAGGCCTATTAACACACAAAAGCTGGATTGCAATACGGAGTATGATTCAATTATTACGTATACTGAGAAAACTACGGTGTGTGTGCAGGCACATAGGTATACATTACTACTCGTAGGCAGCGGCGGAACCAGACAATAATTTGAGGGGGTGCTCTTATATTTTTTTTGAAAAACAATTTTTTATTAGGATAAAATAAAAACGAGTGAAAAATAATTATTAATACATATAGAGTGAGGTTCTAATAAAAAGAGTTATTCCCGTGAAAAATGAGAACAGACACATTTTTTACTCGTTTTGGTACACTAGTAAATATTTATTTTACACTTTTTCACAATGAGAGAAAATTTTGATTTATTTATCAAATTGTCACCGAGTTTTTGATAAAATATAGTGCATTGTTGACTGATTTTGACTCATCGGATCTCAAGTTAAATACACAAGATTTATTCTCGATCAATTTTAATGATAAGAACTCTTTTTGTTTGATCCGAAACTTATATATATGTATATGTAGTGTGTTTCAAATAAAAATGCTATTATACTAAACAAAAGATAAATACTTATATTAACTTAAAGTAGTTTTAGAATTATTCTTGACATTAAATGACAACGTCCGTATATGTCATTATTAGAAGAAGAAATGATTAAAATTAATTTGAATTGAAGAAATGAGAATTTAAAATAAAAGATATAGAAATTCAAAAAGTGTGATTTAAACAACAGTGAATCCTAGAGTGATTTAATTGAACATAAATAATTACCAAAAGGGCTAAAGTCTAAAGAAGCAATAATGGAGAAAGCAAAAAAAAAATTGTTGCTCTTGAGAATTGAACCCGGACCATTTAGGTAGACAAAGCTCTCCCAACCTCCACCCTACCATTTGAACTATGACAACTCATACGTTCAAATAGCGAATCCACTTTAATATATGAATACTTTCTGAACCGAGGTTGAGATATATACATATATATATATACAGAACCACCGCCGGAGAAGGGGGAGCGCCAGCACCGGCTCGCCCCCACCTAGTTCCGCCAGTGCTCGTAGGGACGGTAGGGTCATAGTACTATGTTGTCATTCAAAAAGAAATTAAAGAAAGGTGTATGCATTTGTTGAATTCAGATAGGGGAGCTGAAGAAAGGCCTAAATCCTTCATCAATAATGGATTTGAACTTTGGATCAGCCTATCTCACAACTGCAATAAAGACCGGCATCATCACCGGTGTTCTCGCTCTCGCTGTATGCCCCATCACATTCATACTCTATTAAATACATACCAAGTTACCAACAATTTTCATAGAGAATGTTTTGCATTGAGTTAGGACTACTCAAATCTCAGTAGTTCTGACCAAATATTTTTGTAAACCTCAATGATTGAATGTTTCGTGGCGCAGGAAGGAATAGCAGTGGGTAAGAGTTTTGCAATGTTCAAGAACTACAACGTTGATGGAAACAAAGAAATGATTGCCTTCGGGATGATGAATATCATTGGCTCTTGCACTTCCTGCTACCTCACCACCGGTATATAGATGTATATACTCATTGTTGTAGAAAACACTAAACACCTGACACCAGCCAAACTGGCCCCTACCAGACTATTTCCTCCTTTTTCCTATGACTCAGTTCAAGCAACACAATATGCTCAAATTCCTAAGGTTTCTGATACTTGTGCATATCGGGATAGAGCCGCTTGACAGGAAATGGAGAAGTATCGAGGAAGAAGACTCTACTATTACTAATTTACTAGTATTATAGCTGTAAATATTATCATCGCCATTTTTATGCTTATTATAATTAGTTCCTTGTTCTTATTAGGAACCAAGCTCAACAATTTCATGCTAAAGCTCAAGTCATATTGAGTGGCCGATCTTATGTGTGACATGTAAATGTGTAATATACACAAGTAGTGGACCTAGTCTGGTTCTGTAACGATTTGTTCCTTGTAACGTAAAGGGTGGAACTATAACAGTAACAGGGTGGTAACTGATCTGATTCCGGTTCTCGTTTTCAGTTTGGCTCCGCGGTTCAGGTCCATTTCCAGTTCCGATTTCTTAGACTTTTAAATAGTCTAAGAAGTCCAATTTGATTTTGGAGGAATAGAAACAACTTTGGACCAATTCTGTTCCTGAAGCGAACACCCTTTCGAACTCCATGCAAAACAACCACTTGTCCCCAAACCGGGACAGGGACTACCTTTATCCATGGATTGAAATTAGAATTATGCCACAAATACGGGCCATATTGTCTACTCATATTTACAAGTTGGGATGTCATAGCACCTTATATTATGTTTAAGACCCTAGTACTAGGCAACTGGAAAAAACTTGGGCATGGCATGACAACTTGATATCTGTATGGGATAAATCAATTTTCACAATAATGACCGCAAAAGGATCATTTCTGTTTTAAAATCAAATTGCAGGTCCCTTTTCCCGATCCGCTGTGAACTTTAATGCGGGATGCAAGACAGCATTGTCAAACATAGTGATGGCATTTGCGGTCATGATCACACTGTTGGTACTAACACCATTATTCCAATACACCCCCATTGTTGTGCTGTCGGCAATCATCATCTCTGCTATGCTCAGTCTCATCGACTACAATGCTGCAATTCACCTCTGGCGCGTCGATAAGTTCGACTTCTTTGTTTCCATCAGTGCTTACATTGGTGTGGTTTTTGGTAGTGTCACCATTGGTCTGGTCACTGCTGTAAGTATATCTATCTTGTAATCCTCAACCTTCTTATCAATTTTACATCTCATTCCATTACCACCAAAGAGTATTTTTTCCATGGTAGAAGACTATGTAGACAAAAATGTTAAATGATGAGTAGCTAGTCATGAATCTTTATGAAATCAGATGGCTTGATCATCAATCTTAACTTCAATAATAATGGCAGGGTGATATTAATAGAATGCATGATAATGATGTCACATTAAGCAGTCTAGCTCGATTAGAGTGCCCTATCTGACTCCATAAATTTACTTTGGAGCTAAGATGAAAAGGAAAATATACTGTTAGGTTCATAAGAATGCAATTGTTTGGAACACAGTTCAATCATTTTCTACTTCGGTTAACTTTGGAATGATTTAAGGAATAAGTGGTATAGTTCCAAGCTGTACCTATATTATTCTCAAATGCATATGAGTCCAAATGTGCCTCAAAGAAGAAACCGAACCTAAGACAAGGTATTCCAAGTAAGAACAACTTTAAACCTACCAAAAAGGAACCTGGGAAACACAACTAAACAAGCCCTAGGTTTCTGATATGACTGCTGTGAATGAGTGCAGGTTGCATTGTCCTTGTTGAGAGTGTTGCTTTTTGTCGCAAGACCAAGGACTTCAGTTCTTGGTAACCTCCCTCATACCAACATTTACAGAAATGTAGAGCAGTATCCAAATTCCAACAATGTCCATGGCATTCTTATACTAGAAATTGGGGGTCCATTTTACTTTGCCAATGCAAGCTACTTGAGAGAAAGGTAAAAGTCTGAAACCTAATTTTTAACATTAATACCTCGATGCCAGATAATTAACTCGCCAATTAATAAACATTTTAATGTTGATATAGGATTTTGAGATGGATAGATGAAGAGGAAGACAAATTAAAAACAGCGGGAGAGGCTAGCTTGAACTATCTGATTCTCCATATGGGAGGTCAGTGTATTGCTAATTTGCTATCATGTATGCATGGTCCATGTGGGCTGGGCTCCCAAGTCTTGGGCTTGGGAGGTCCATTTACAATTGAGCCACTGCTGGGCTGAGTACAAAGTATGTAGAAATGACTATGTATGGAATCCGGTTGTGTGAGCTCTCTGTGGCCGACGAGGGTCTGGCCAACGGAGCCACAGCCGCCGGAGACACCTGGTTCTCCTGACTTTTGGATCATGTTCTGAGTTGATGCCTTTCTGGCCGATGGAGGGCCATCTGGCCGACAGAGGTCCCACTGGGTGACAGTTGTGACTCTTGTACTTCTGAGTATGTGGGCCCTGGGGTCTGGGCCCATATACTCCATCACAGTACATCACTATTTATAATGTTGTAGCCATAGTTGTCATGGCGCATGGCGACATCCATGGCGCACAAGCCATTTCCGATGGCGATGGCGCAAATATGGCGTCACCACGTGACAAAAAAACTTCAAAACGAATGATAAACATTATAATTCATCAACCCAACCACCAAAACATGATAAAAAAGTTGAATAACAACATTCTAACCAAAACAAGTGAAGTTAAAATAGTTTAAGTACTTCCAAGTTAATATCTCAAGTTGAAGTAAAAACTGCAAGTCTGCAAGTATTTAAAATATGAATTTAAAGTTTAAAGGACTTTAAATTGTTAATCGTCTCAAATTCTCAATTTATAATCAAACTAATAGTAAAGGACTTTGAACTAATAGTATTTAAAATCAAACCGATACCTCTTAATCAGAAAGGCTTTCAATTTCAATTTATAACTGATAGTTTATGCTTTATAACTGTATAGTTTATACTTTATAACTAAGTAGCACGGAAACGGGAAACGGGACACGTCGGAAACGCCATTTTCCAAAAATACAGGACACGAAACACGGGAGAAACGCGCAAATATTAAAAATATAGGGGTAAATTTATAAATATTATATATATATATATTTGTGAATTTTTTTATATGTGTGTATATATATTTACACACACACGCACATATATTTATAAGTTATATATATTTGTGTTGTATTATTAACACTGTCCTCCATCACTAGAGAATTAAAATAATCTAAGTTATACAATATACAATAAAATATTAAAAAATAATTGAATATACAAAAACGAATTGAATATCAAAAATTAATTGAATATAAAAACACTGTCCTCCATCAGACCATCACTACTTTCCGTGCGTTTCAGTTTACAGTTTAAAAACGAAGGAAAGATGAGTCGATGACCTGTGCTCTGAAATAAGTATACAAAAACGAAGAACGAAGACCTGCGCAATTAAAATAAACTAGCCGCCGATACCTGAACGATGACATGTGCTCTGGAGAAGCCGGCGAATGAAGGAACGATGACCGCTGCAGGGGACGACCTCTGGAGAAGCTGGCGACCGCTGCTGAAGCCTGGGACGATGACTGATGTGCCTAGGCCGTAGGGTTGAAGAGCGAAGAGCCGAAGATGAAAAAAAAAGTTTGATTTCTGTTTGAAAGCCGGCCCTAATTTTAATCGGAACTATGTTCTAAGTTTGGAAACGCGTTTCCAAACTTCCCAAAATTAAGAAACGGCCCAGGATACGCGTTTTTGGCGTTTCCTACGCTCGGAAACGTTCGGACGTTTCTGAAACGCGGAAACTCCCAGGCCCAGACGTTTCCGTGTGTTTCAGCTTTATAACTTCATAATCAAACTGATATATTACTTTATAACTATATAAACTATAAAGTTAGCTGAAGTAAAAACTATAAAGTAAAACTTCTTAATCAAACTGATAGTATATACTTTATAACTGTATAAACTATAAAGTTAGCTGAAGTAAAAACTATAAAGTAAAAACTTCTTAATCAAACTGATAGTTTATACTTTATAACTGTATAAACTATAAAGTTAGCTAAAGTAAAAACTATAGAAGTAAAAACTTCTTAATCAAACTGATAGTTTATACTTTATAACTGTATAAACTATAAAGTTAGCTGATGTAAAAACTATAAAGTAAAAACTTCATTTTAGCATAAACTATAAAGTAAAAACTTCATTTTAAATTATCTGAACATACTGTTATTATAAAGTAGTTAGCTGAAGTATAACTTTTATATACTGTTATTAGTGTTATTATAAAGTAGTTATAAGGGCTAACATACAATTTAAGAGTGCTAAGTGCTAAGAAAATTGTTTGTAAACTGAAGTTATAAGAGTACTTTATAACTGTACTCAGGATTTGTGTCCACAGGCTTTGTGTGTTTAACTTCTACTGTCCGCAGGCTTTGTGTGTTTATTTACTTTTGTTAGGTTGTTATAACTATAATGGGCTAAAATATTAAGTTTTATTTAGAGTTTTATTAAGTTAGCGTTAAGCAGGCCCAACAGCCCCAAAATCCCAGACCAAGCATCCGCTGATGTGTAAAAAAAAGCCTACGCATTGCCATGGCGATGGCGAGATTTTGGCGATGGCGAGACAATGGCGTCGCCATGTGTATACCCAGCGCCACGGCCTATTTCATGGCACATAGGCCATTTCCGCGCCTCATGGCGCATGGCACAAGCGCCATGGCACGCCATTGACAAGCTTGGATGTAGCTCTAACAGACTTATAACAAACATTAGGCAGCTCTAACTAATTATAACTGCTAGACTTAATGCTAGGCTATTACAGTAGTCGTACATATAGTATTCCTAACCATTCAAAACTTACATCCAATACTCTCTTGTTTGACTCACAGCTGTTGGCAACATTGATACAAGTGGAATCACCGTGCTCGATGAGCTTAAGAAAATTGCCGACAGAAGAGGCATTAAGGTATACTATCGTATTACCTAAGGAGTTTTCCCTTTCTAGGCTAGACTTTTTCATAGTCTGGTGCAATAAAAAGGCTCGATTCAAAGGTAAAACACTTGGAGTTTTGACTGATAATCAGTCACTGATTTATTGATTTTGCAGATTGCACTTGTTAACCCAGGAGCAGAGGTGATGAAGAAGATTAAAAAATCAAAACTGTTAGAGATGATAGGGCAAGATTCGATTTTCCTAACTGTGGGTGAGGCAGTTGAAGTATGCAACTATATGCTTCACTCTGGGAAGTAAGGTTCAGGGACAAATTCTGAGAGATGGAGCAACAGTGTTTGAGTAACCCATTTCTTGAAAGAACGTCCGCTTGGATCTTGAAAAACATGAGAGGAAAATAGAAGGGAAACTTAAAAGGAAAGAATATTTGAGTGAATATTTTAAAAATGGTTGCAACTCAATAAGTCAATTGTAGA